>CM066037.1:186898842-187571273 GCA_033557465.1 Ichthyophis bannanicus | reverse complement strand
TGTTTGGTGATGGTCTGTCCTGTTTTGCGTGTAATGACAGAACTGTTCTATTCTGTATTGTTTCCTAGTTTTGGTACTGTAGAACCCACTTGTTCAGCTCTTTTCCCAGAAATAGATTATTGGTTTAATATTGGTAGTACTACTTTTTGATAAATAGGGTTAGGTACTGTGTGAGTCCTAGTCAGTGGTTTGTTATGATATGGCAAGGTGTGCTCTAGGTTCTAAAGGAGCAGGGTTTTTGTAGTAATGCACCTGCAGAAATACGGTCACATTTCGTTTACCCTTAACTGTACCTGCAAAGTGGTTTTCAGACACTCATTAAGAAGCATGTTTGCTAAAGGTTAATGTGCTTTTAACAAATTTTGAATGTATGCTAAGTGCAGCAACATCCATTTATATTCTATGGGTACGAGTGGTACTATAACACATATTAAATGTTTAGTAAACATTGCCCCTAAGTCATTGTTAGGAACAAAAAAGAGAGGCTTGTGAAGTACTCTTTTGAAAGCCACTTAACATTTTAGATGGGCAGCATATACATTTTTAAAATACAATAAATTAGATTTATGCAAATGAGGCCCATTGGGTATGCAGATATTTTTACAAAGTATGCCCCGCAACACCCTTGGGCCACCCCTGCATGAAAGACCAGCTTCTCCAGAACCTTAGAGAGAGAAAAGGAAGATTCGAAACAGGGAGCCAGTGTACTGGGACGAAGGATCCAGGGTGGGTTTCTTAAGAAGGTGACAGATTACAGCATGTTTCCAGGAAGAAGGGAAAGAGACTGGAGGAGAAACTAGTGTTAAACATGATAAGGATGTAGGGAAGGACAGCTAGTGAGGGTTCTGACCTAAACGTCCTAAATGTTACCAACATGGTGCTCTCTTAGAGACATTATCCAATGATGATTCCAAAAATGTAGTTAATCCTAAACTCTCCAAAAGCACAGTTCTATCTCACCCTCTGGAGCCGTCACTCTGGTTCTACTAGAAGCCGAAAAACATCAACATTTGGAAAATGAAGAATTTCTTTCAAGTATTTTTTTCAAAAGCTTCAAGGGAGATAAAAAAACGTATCACAGGAAAATTTAGAAAGCTTTTTCGCCTTCATTGCATTCTCCATTACGTACTTCTAATTTATTATGTATAGTCAAACTATGCTTCATAGAGGAATTACCCAAAGATTGAACATCAACAATTGTGCCCTCAATTTGAGTTGATAGCACCTTTCCTTGTTGAGATTTCTTCACTGTCTCATCAGTAAAAGTGCAAAGCTGAGTTATAGTCCCTTTTAACATATCCTCCATTCTATTAATGGCCCACCCAAATGTCCTTCAAAGAGATATCATTAACATCCAAAGAAGAAGAAACTGAACAGGAAATATCTTTTGATGGCAAAACAGGATGTGGATATCATGAGCTTGGCGATGGTAAAGGTAAACCGGTAGTGCCATAACAGTCAAGAAGTATGGAAGCAACAGGGACAGTCTCACAAGGCGAGGAAACAACAGGAACACTGATTACTAAAGATGGTGCAGGCTGAGGTGGGGGGGGGGGAGGTGAAACCTGAAACTCAAATAGGCATCAGAGGCAAAAGAGGCCCCCCCCCCAGTCTAAGATAGACTAACCTTTTCCTGGGTGGCAATTCTCACCATGTTCTGGTCCATAGGGCCCTGGACAGGCTAAACCGGACCTGAAATCTTACCCTTGCCTTCCCCTTCCCCATCCACACACAGGCATAGAGAGGAGCCCTGAGATGCTCCGATAAGCTCTCAAGGGGTGGGACTGCCCCCTTAGGTCACACTCCTTTGGGCAGACACCCATGGGGAACATGCCTGCGGCCATGACCCTCATTACAAGCTGTTTTTTTATTCACTCTAGAGCTGAGGGAGGAGGAGCAACGGGGTCACCGGTTCACCGAGGTGGAATGCAAGACCCAGCTCCGATCAGGGCAGCTAAATCCATCAGGTAGATCCAAAACCAGGAGCCTTTCCAGGGGCCTTAAATATACGTCAGTGTTTGTATCAGTTTTCTGAGATATGGAATATTATAAAGAATTATATAAAAGGTGCCAATGTGTGTCTGCAAAGAAAGTTTAAAAAAAAGAGAATATAAATGTGCTAAATTTGGCATACAGGAAGAAAGCGCTAATATCTCAGAACATTTTGATAAGCAGAAATATTGTGTTAGCATTTTTGGCATGCCAAAGTGGAGAAGGAGCCTAACGGCTTAAATTGTAGGCTGCAAAACAGGCTTGCCAGGCTCAAATCTCACCTCGCTGATAGAAACTACTATTGTCTTTGAGCAAGTAACTTCACGTTTCATTGCGTCAGGTACATTCTTATATACTAAGCTGTGTTACAGCAATAAGGCACGCAATTGCCTATTTATTAAGGGGGTAATTTTAGAAGCCTTATTCGTTCTTTGGATATCCAAGAAAGTGCATAGAGACATCCAAAGCACAGAGACATCTCCAGAGCCATTTTAAAAGTCAGCTCTGTGGCTGTCCCCTGCATGAGGAGGTCTGACTCTGAATGGGGGCATAGAGAAGGTGATGCCAGGGTGTTCCTAGGAATCTGGAGGCATAGTTAGAACAGTGACGAACAAGCATCTGAAAAGTGTTTGCTTTAGCTGAAAAGCATCCAGAAGGCTTCACTCACTCGTTCTCAGCACAATTTCAACAACAGCAGCATTTGAATCCTGACTGCTCTACCCTAGCCAACTACTCTAACCATTAGGCTACCCTAGATATCCAGGTTCTGTAAATCCATTCTATGGATGTCTAGGTAGATGCTTCCACAGACATCCATATAGGGCACATCCAAGTTTGTGAAATCACACCCACACCTAGATGTACCTCCATTATTTTTAAACATTCTGGCTTAGATGTCCCAGATTGCACTTGGACAGATGTTCTAAAATTCCCCTCTACATGTTGATTGGACAATAAGAGGTGCCTATTATGGCTAACATATTATTTGTTACAAACCAGAAGCCATCCGAAGTTCAAAAATAAGGAGCTGCAACGCATGCACAGCAGCTCAACAGTGCACAAACAGTGGCAGACCCAAAGGAACCAAATAAATCAATAAATAAATTTAATATATACACACATAAAAACATAAACCATATAGTACAATTCAATAGTAATTAGCCCAACATGTTTCAGCAATCACCTACATCAGGGAAATAAAATAACTATGCATAAAAATATGGCAGGAAATTCATATCTTGTGTTTGGAAATGTTGAATGGTACAGTCTACACAACATAAGCAAAAACAAAAGATACAATCAATCTGAGAATTCCATAAAAACAAACAGTTAAATATGTATATATAAATAACTGCAGTACATACATAATATAATAAACTGTATAAATAAATTAATATCAGCACATACATTAACAATACAAATATAGAGCATAGTAATAGCAATAATAAAAAAGAAATCAATAAAGGGATAACAAACTCAACAGCAAGGATGCAAACATCACTAGAGGGGACATACCCCTCAATGAATTGCATAGGCCTAAAAAGTAGCTTAAAATAGAAGGAAAATATCCTCTGTTAACCTCTATGGATGATTTGACATCAAAGCCCACAGGTTACCCAACAAAGCACTTACTTCAACGATCCAAACCACAGACTTCAATAAACTCCCAAGACAGGGTACCAGCTCACAAATCACAAAAAGAATACTTTAAAAAACAAAAACAGATAAAAGAGCAGGCTTAGACCACATAAACCTTAATGATACAAAAACATTTTTATGTTTTATGGTTTATGAAAATTTGATATACAGCCCTTCGTGACAACAGAGCAGTGAACAATGTACACATTAAAAACAAAAACTATATATAGAGAAAAATGAACTCCATAAAATCATAGAGTAAGAGACAGAGGGGAAGGGGGGGGGGGGGCATAGGGAACAGGGACAGAATCTAGAGAACCTGTGAGGAGATATTGAGAGCCAGTTGACATAAGTGCATTTTCAGGGTGGATTTGAACCTGGGGAAAGAAGATTCAAGGCGGAGGTCAGTGGGAAGGGAATTCCAGAGGCTGGGTCCCAAGAAACAGAAGGCAGAATTCCGAGTGATCTCAAAGTAAGCTTGTGCTGGGAGGGAAGGTGAAGACAGTTTGCATGAATTGAATGGAGGACTCATGTAAAGGCATGAGGGATGAGATGAGACGATAGATTAGCGGGGGTGCCAGAGTGCATTATCTTATGAGTGAGAGTGAGGAGTTTAAACTGAATCAGAAAAGTACGGGGCAGCCAGTGGGATGGAGAATGCATAGGCAGGTGAAAGGAAAAGAGAGAGTGCAAGAGTAAGGATAGGAAGGGGTTTAGTTCAAGGTGGTGGGAGGGACGAGTAGGTAAAGGAGAATAGAGGAAAGTGCATGCACGTGTAGCCCCCACCACCATACATTGCTGCATGCTCACAGGGTCTCTTGACATATGCATGCACACAAAGCCCCTAAGACATACAAGCACACAGAGTCCCCCTGATACAGACATACGCACACATGTATACAGATTCCCTCCCAACAAACACATGCACACACACATGAGGTTTATTACTGTCATGGTATGTGAAAAAATAATCCAGCAACATAACACCTCTTAGGGGCATGTTTACTAAACATTCCTAACGTGCGGGGCCGCGGTAGTGTGCCTGTGCCATATAAGGAGTGGGCGGTTCAGGCCGAAAAAGGAATAAAAAAGACCGTATGTGTGCGCGTCGCGTTAATGTGCGGGGCCCACATTAGCGCGTGGGAAGGCTAAGTGGGGCGCAGCTGGGCACATATAGGAACAGAGCCATAGCACAACGGTGATGACAATAACCAATGGTGCAGGAACCACGAGTTCAATCCCCCAGTGTGTGCAGCCCAAAAAGGCTGGCTGAGGCACCACCTTGAATGTGGAAATGTGTGTCAGGAGGGAAAATAATTTTGGGGCGGCATAAGGCGGCACACTGTCCATTTTGGAGCGGCATAAGGCAGCGCACTGTTCATTGTGGGGCGGCATAAGGCGGCGCACTGTTCATTGTGGGGCGGCATAAGGCGGCGCACTGTTCATTGTGGGCAGCAGGATGCGGCGCACTGTTCATTGTGGGCAGCAGGATGCGGCGCACTGTTAATTGTGGGCAGCAGGATGCGGCGCGCTGATGGCCACAAGGCGGCACGCTGATGCTAAACAAGCAAAGGAACACAGCCACAGCACAATGGTTAAGACACTAACCAATGGTGCAGGGACCATGGGTTCAATCCCTCACAATGCCCATTGAAAAAGGCTAGCTGAGGCAGTATATTTTATGTTGTGGAGTGCTTTAGGAGGCTTTTTAATTCTATTTTGTGATAGCTACTAGCAAACGCACTCTCATAGCATGTTAACATAAGGCGGACCATAAGGCACATGTTACAGTGCACCGTCCGCCAAGGCACTCTAGAATGTCCCCTATAGGGCAGCATATATGTTGCGACACAGAATAATGTATAGTGCACCCTATATGGATGCCAACCATAAAGTGCCCTATAGGGCGCCCAATAAAGCACCCTCAGAGGCACCTTATGGGTACAGTACGCTGAGGGTGTTATTGCAGGCATCTACATATGTACAGTAAATATAAAAAATGCTTTGGAAAACCCTATCACAGAACCCCACTGTGGGTATGAACCCATGACCTCTGGCTGCACAGGCAGTGGCCTAACCATTGGGCTACACCTCTATAGCTGTAAGCAAGCTCCTGCCTGGCTGCAGATAGCCTGCACGTCACATCACAGACAGTCTGCTGGTGTAAACAGGATAGGGTTAGGCCACCCGTACCCATGATGCACTGCACATGCAAATCAGCTGTCCACAGATGCACACAAGATGGGAACTGCACCCCTAAAGCTACCCGGCCTGGTAGGGGGAGGTGTCCTTGTGCACCCACACAGCTCCTCGGCCTGGTAGGGTGCCCTGAGTGGGTGGACAAATGGCAAAGAGTAGCTAAACACCATCACATTGTGCAGTTACTATGCCCACCCTGAGTGTGTGATGATGCGCCCAGGACCAGGTGCACAACACCTCGCATGGCTGAATGCGGCCATGCCAGAGCTCCAAAGCAGCAAGTACCTGTGAAATAGGTAGGTGCTGCATAAACATCTTGGAGATTGCTGTCTGCCACAGCTAGTGGAAAACACACACACCCCCCCCCCCTCCCTTCGTGGACAAAACAGGGTCTCCCACCAACAGATCCCCATACTATCTTACCTTCCCCTCAACCACTGATGGCAGTAGAGTCAACCATCAACCCCAATCCTGCTGGGGAAGTAGACAAACACCACCCCCACCCCATGACCCCCAGCAGTCCAAGCACATCCATAACACAATATCAGACAGACTTTAGGCTTGGATATTCATAGATGCACCCCACCACTATCTGATATTCAACTGCAACAAGCCATCAGCCACTGCACCCTGCAAGGCACTCCATCAAGACACATACCATCTGTGCTCAGTCTGCTGGTTGGTCCTGATGGAAATGCATGCACCCACAACTGGGGTGGCAACACACACAAGCAGATAAGTCAGTGAAAAGGCCCCAACAGGAAACACACATATATCACATGAGAGAAACACAATACAGCACTATGGGTGTGCCTAGCCATGCTGCCATCACTGCACACTCAGGGTGAGAGTGATCCCCCAGCAGCACATACAGAGGTCCCCCTGTCTGTGTAGGTGGTGGCCGGGCACTACCATGTCCCTGCCGGTGCCCTATGCCCTGTGCAGCTGCATCCTGGTCAGCCCACCCTGTCTGAGATATACCCATGGTCCCTTGCTACTCATTATGCACATTAGCAGGCCAATACTGGCAACAGTGCTGGCAGTGTGGGCTGTGGAAGGGGCTTGCAGCCAGCACCCACTGTATAGACAGACACACACTTCCACACCTATGCCAGCATGGTGCTACTATTGAGGAGGTAATTAGCCTTGGCCACCAAACCTGTCCTAGGCACGGCAAGGCATGGATATGGTACGCAGTACTGCTGGGGGTCACTCCCAAGGGTGGTAACACCGTCAGAGGCCAGTCCTGGAGCATGCCCCGCAAACACCTAACAGATTGTTCTGATGGGGTCAACTAGCAGTATGTGCGTAACGTATGGATATCTATCTGCCAGTACTCCTAGCAAACGTCTCAGAGCTGTGTACTGTATACCTCAGGTGTAGGGTGATATTGCTAAGGTATGCTGGTGCTAGTATTGGGAGATGCACGCAGGGTCCACTGTTCTGCCTCTCCAGGAGACATTGGCCAATGGGGCCTGTGGGTGTGGGAGTGGGTGTGTCTGCCCCTGTTGGCTGCTGCTTTACGGCAGAGATTCCCAACCCCAGTCCAGGTCTGCATCACACTGTTTGTGTTTTCCTGCTGTCCCTCATGAATATGCATGAGCTACATCTACATGCCATGGGGGTGGTGCATAGATATACAGCACAGGCATTGTATGAGTGGCAGCATGGAACCTGACTGGTGTGTGGCACACCAGGAATGCATTTGGGAGAGTCTGCTCTAGGTACTGCCCCTGTTCATGGTGTCTGTGCTCAGTGGGGTAAAAGATAGACGTATTACCATTGCATATGTCCTCGACATGAAAGGTGTGTCCTTACTATCACTGTGTAGGTATGGGAAAAATATGTGGCTAGGATTGGCAGAAGCCCCAGCTGGACTTTGAACCTGTGACCTTCTGTTCTTGCATGCACTGTCTGTGTGCACTGCACCACTGTGTAGCCACAGATTGGCTGGTTTCCCTGGAACGTCCATGACTGTGGATCCAGCAGGGCCTGTCTGTTGCAGTGGACTGTGCCAGCCTGCACATGGCTAGGCCTCTGTCTTCTGTGGCTAGCAGCCACTGCCCCCTGCACCACATGTACTCGTCCGCCAACATGCTGGCATGAGCTGCTCTCAGAAACAGCAGATGACCAGATTGCAATGTGGCAGTACGGGACTGCATTTTGGGGATTTGGCTGTAGGTAATGCCCATTGTTGTTGTGTTTTTGCAGTGTTGTGTAAAATATGGGTGTTTTCCCCATGCTTATGTTCCCTGCAATACAGGGGTGTCTGCGCTATCTTTGTTTAGTGGTGGGTTAAATATAGGGGCTGGACTGGCATGTGCCCCAGCTGGGGTTTGAACCTCTGACCCTCTGGTCCTAGAGGTACTGGCTCTGTCCGCTGCCCCACACTATGGCCACAGAGACAATGCAGCCCCGGGAGGATGGAGTCACAAACCCTGCTCTACGCATTTTTACTGTGGGCACATGCACTCTGTCTGGTGACAAACGTGCACATAAACCCCGGAAATGACCACAGACACTGGGGGACAATATATCACCACGCTGGGCAAAAGTGATATTAATGGGCAACCATAGCAAACCACTCACAGGAAAGCTCCAAAAAGGACATTGTTTTTGGATGAGTCTCCGCTCCGTAGACCCTTCCAATATTCATTTCTTCTTTCTGGAGCTTTCCTGGGTGTGTTTTCTATATTTGCCCATTACTATAACTGTTCCCCAGCTGCATTACTATTTGTGATATTTTTGTTGTGGTCACTTTCTATTTTTATTTTCACTTTTGTGCTGTGCACATGTATCACACTGCTCACGTTTTGCAGGTTTCCCCGATTTTGCTGTACATTGCTGACGGAAATGGTTTCTCTTCCCTTTAAATGCCCTCTACCGCGAGTGTTTCACTCGCGCTATTTTTACATGCAAATTCGGGCCCGATAATGTGCGGGGAGCCTCTCCCCTCCCACTCTCCACCCATTGACCCCGTCCCTTCGCCCCTCCGGAGCCTTCCTCCGCCCTCCGTTAGCCGTTCCACGCCTCTATCGGACATTTGCGGGCCCGCACTTGTATGGGGCCCGTTAGTGTGCCGCGCACCTCTGCGGGGGTGACACGCACGATTGCGGGGCATTTAAGCGCTCTTAAGTACCGCTTTTAGTGCGCTATTTTGCGGCGCGCAAATTAGCGGTTTTTAGTAAACATGCCCCTTAGTTAGCTAATCCAAAAAATAGGTTGCTGACGACTGATGAAAATTTAGGAGTTTTAAGAAAAGGTAAGTACTAGAAAATACTCCACTGTAAACATTTTTATTGTGAATGTTACCATATAGCTTCTGTTTGATTGCAGGGTTTATGGAGGAGAAGCTTGTGGCTCCGTTGTGAGTTGCTGTTAAAGCTTTGATGAAAGCTGTTGTGTGTTTCATTCGTGAGGTAATTAAAGGAATTATGGAGATACTATTGGGTATATTTTAATTAATGGATATGTTAATAAATAATAAGTAAATAAATAATAAAAAAAATCTTGAAAAGTACTTTTTTAGATTGTGTTATTTGTATTTGGATTGTAATATAGGGGAGGATGGAGACCAGTGATGTGAGTATCTTGCTATCTCCTATGGTGACTAGTTTTGCCATATGAAGGGTTTATGGCCATCCTGAGGTCTCTCTCTGTATAACAAGTAGATTTTGGGGTATTTTCTATAAGAAAATGTTCAGCTACCTTTAAATTTTTTAGATTTTTTGGATTAGGTAACTAAGGGGCATGTTTACTAAAAACCGCTAATTAGCGTGCCGCAAAATAGCGCACTAAAAGCAGTACTTAAGAGCGCTTAAATGCCCCGCAAACGTGCGATGAAGCCCCGCACACTTGCGCGTCACAGTAACGGGTGCCGCACAAGTACGTGCCCGCAAATGTCCGATAGAGGCGTGGAAAGGCTAACGGAGGGCGGAGGAAGGCCCCGGAGGGGCGGAGAGAAGGGGTTAATGGGCGGGGAAGGGGAGGGGAGAGGCGCCCCGCACATTATCTGGGCTGAATTTCCAAAAAAAAATAGCGCGAGTGAATCACTCGCGTTAGAATGCATTTAAAGGGAAGAGAAACCATTTCCGTCAGCAATGTACAGCAAAACCGGGAAACCTGCAAAACGTGAGCAGTGTGATACATGTGCACAGCACAAAAGTGCAATTATAAATAGAAAATGACCACCACAAAAATATGAAAAATAGTAATTCAGTTGGGGAACAGGTATAGTGATGGGCAAAACTAGATAACACACCCAGGAAAGCTCCAAAAAAAGGAAATGATTTATGGAAAGGTGTACGGAGCGGAGACCCGTCCAAAAAACATTTCCCTTTTTCTGGAGCTGTCCTGGGAGTGTTATCTAGGGTTGCCCATTAATATCACTGTTGCCCAGCTTGGGTATATGTTTTCCCCCTTTGTTCCGTGGTCATTCCCGGGTTTTATTTGCACGTTTGTCACCACACAGGGTGAAGGAGCCCACAGTAAAAATGCATACAGCAGGGTTTGTGACTCCATCCTGCCAGGTTTACTACCTCCAGGGGCTGCACTGTCTCTGTGGCCATGGTGTGGTGCAGAGGACATAGCCATGACCTCTAGGACTAGAAGGCCAGAGGTTCAGATCCCAGCTGGGGCACTTGCCAGCCCTGTCCATATATTTTACCCACCACTAAACAAAGATAGAGCAGACACCCCTGTATTGCAGGGAACATAAGCATGGGGGAAACACCCATATGTTACCCAACACCACACACACACCACAACAATGGGCATACCTACAGCCAAGTCCCCCAAATGCAGTCCCGTACTGCCACATTGCAATCAGGTCATCTGCTTTTTCTGAGAGAAGCTCATGCCAGCATGTTGGCGCACAAGTACATGTGGTGCAGGGGGCAGTGGCAGCTAGCCACAGAGGACAGAGGCCAAGCCATGTGCAGGCTGGCACAGTCCACTGCAACACACAGGCTCTGCCGGATCCACAGGCATGGACGTTCCAGGGACTCCAGCCAATCTGTGGCTACAAGGTGGTGCAGTGCACACAGACAATGAATACAAGAACAGAAGGTCACAGGTTCAAAGCCCAGCTGGGGCTACCACCAATCCTTCCCACATATTTTTCCCACAGCTGCACAGTGATAGTAAGGACAAATCTTTCGTGGTGAGGATATATGCAATGGTACTACGTCTATCTTTTACCCCACTGAGCACAGACACCATGTACAGGGGCAGTACCTAGAGCAGAATCTCCCAAATGCAGTCCTGGTGGGCCACACACCAGTCAGGGTCCATGCTGCCACTCATACAAATGCCTGTGCTGTATATCTATGCACCACCCCCATGGCATGTAGATGTAGCTCATGCATATTCATGAGGAACAGCAGGTAAACCCGATCAGTGTGATGCACACCTGGACTGGAGTTGGGAATCTCTGCCGTAAAGCAGCAGCCAACAGGGGCAGACACACCCACACCCACACCCACAGGCCCCATTGGCCAATGTCTCCTGGAGAGGCAGAACATTGGACCCTGCGTGCATCTCCCAATACTAGCACCTGCATACCCTAGCACAGTGTTTCCCAACCCAGTCCTATGGGGCACACCGGCCAGTCAGGTTTTCGGGATATCCCTAATGACTATGCATGAGATATATATGCATTAGAGATATCCTGCCAACCTGACTGGTTTGTGGCCCTCCAGGGCTGGATTTGGAGACCCCTGCCTAACACCTCTATCATCTAAGATTGTGAGTGGGCAAGGTGCAGATGTCCAAGACATCAAAAAGGTATATAGAATGTGTCACATTCCTCCTCACTTCTCACCACCACCAAAATATTGTCTATTAGACAACGTTTTGGTGGTGGTGAGAATCGAGGAGGAATGTGTCACATTCTATATACCCTTTCGATGTCTAGGACATCTGCACCTTGCCCACTCACAATCTTAGATGACAGAGGTGTTAGGCAGGGGTCTCCAAATCCAGCCCTGGAGGGCCACAAACCAGTCAGGTTGGCAGGATATCTCTAATGCATATATATCTCATGCATAGTCATTAGGGATATCCCGAAAACCTGACTGGCCGGTGTGCCCCATAGGACTGGGTTGGGAAACACTGTCCTAGCAAACCCTAGCAATGGAACCCTACACCTGAGGTATACGGTACACAGCTCTGAGACGCTTGCTAGGAGTACTGGCAGATAGATATCCATACGTTACGCACATACTGCTAGTTGACCCCATCCGAACAATCTGTTTGGTGTTTGCGGTGCGTGCTCCAACCCTTGCCTCTGACGGTGTTTACCACCCTGGGGAGTGACCCCCAGCAGTACTGCGTAGCATATCCATGCCTTGCCGTGCCCAGCACCGGTTTGGTGGGCAAGGCTAATTACCTCCTCAATAGTAGCACCATGATGGCATAGGTGTGGAATTGTGTGTCTGTCTATACAGTGGGTGTTGGCTGCATGCCCCTTCCACAGCCCACACTGCCAACACTGTTGCCAGTATTGGCCTGCCAATGTGCATAATGAGTAGCAAGGGACCATGGGTATATCTCAGACAGAGTGGACTGACCAGGATGCAGCTGCACAGGGCATAGGGCACTGGCAGGGGCATGGTAGTGCCCGGCCACCACCTACACAGACAGGGTGACCTCTGTATGTGCTGCTGGGGGATCACTCTCACCCTGAGTGTGCAGTGACGGCAGCATGGCTAGGCACCCCCATAGTGCTATATTGTGATTCTCCCATGTGATATGTATGGGTGTCCTGTGGGGGGCCTCTTCATGGACTTATCTGTCTGTGTGTGCTGCCACCCCAGTTGTGGGTGCATGCATGTCCATCAGGACCAGCCAGCAGACTGTTCACAGCTGATATGTGTTGTGATGGAGTGCCTTGCAGGGTGCAGTGGCTGATGGCTTGCTGCAGGTGAATAGCAGATAGTGGTGGGGTGCATCTTTGAATATCCAGGCCTAATGTCTGTCTGATATTTGTTATGGATGTGTGTGGAGCTGCTTGGACTGTGCTGTAGGGTGTCTGTTCCCTAGCAGGACTGGGTTTGATGGTCCACTCTACTGTCATCGGGGTGGGGATCTGTTGAGGGGAAGCCCTGTTTTATCCACCTGGGGGTCCCTACTAACTGAGCCAGACAGAGATCTCCAAAATGTTTATGCAGCACCTTCCTATTCCACAGGTTATTGCTGCTTTGGAGCTCTGACATGGCTGCATTCAGCCATGCCTGTTGTTGTGGACCTGGTCCTGGGCGCAACATCTCACACTCAGGGTGAGGACAGTAACCGCACAATGTGATGGTGTTTAGCTACTCTTTGCCGTTTGTCCACCCACTCAGGACACCCTACCAGGCCGAGGTGCTGTGTGGGTGCACACGGACACTTCCCCCTACCAGGCCGGGGAACTTTAGGGGTGCATTTCTCATCCTGTGTTCAATCGTGGACAGCTGATTTGCATGTGCAGTGCATCATGGGTACGGGTGGTTCACAACAGCAGACTGTCAGTGAGGTGACGTACAGGCTATCTGCAGCCAGCCAGGGGCTGCTTACAGTTATAGAACTGTAGCCCAATGGTTACGTCACTGCCTGTGCAGCCAGATGTCATGGGTTCAAACCCACAATGGGGTTATGTGATAGGGGTGTCCACAGATTTATTTTAATTTACTCTACATATGTTGCTGCCAGCAATACCACCCTCAGCGTACTGTACTCATAAGGTGCCTCTGAGGGTGCTTTATGGGGCGCCCTATAGGGCACGTTACGGTTGCCAGCCATATAGGGTGCACTATACATTATCCTGTGTCGCAACATACATGCTGCCCTATAGGGGACATTCTAGGGTGCCTTGGCGGACGGTGCACTGTAACATGTGCCTTATGGGCCGCCTTATATTAATATGCTGTGAGAGTGCGTTTGCTAGTAGTTATCACAAAATAAAATTAGAAAGCCTCCTACAGCACTCCACAACATATAACATACTGCCTCAGCTAGCCTTTTTCACTGGGCATTGTGAGGGATCAAACCCCTGGTCCCTGCACCATTGGTCAGTGTCTTAACCATTGTGCTGTGGCTGTGTTCCTTTGCTTTGGCATCAGCGCGCCACCTCCTGCTGCCCACAATTAGTGTGCCGCCTTGTGCCGCCCAAAATGAACAGTGCGCCGCCTTGTGCCGCCCAAAAAGAACAGTGCGCCGCCTTGTGCCGCCCAGATGGTACAGTGCGCCGCCTTATGCCGTACAAAAGGAACAGTGTGCCACCTTATGCCGTCCAAAAGTACTTTGCCTCCTGAACCACTTTTACACATTCAAGGTGTTGCCTCAGCTGGCCTTTTTGTTGCGCACAATGGGGGATTGAATCTGTGGCCCCTGCACCATTGGTTAGTGTGTTCACCGTTGTGCTACAGCTCTGTTCTGATATGTGCTCAGTAGCGCCCCACTTAGCCTTCCTACGCGCTAATGTGGGCCCCGCAAATTAGCGCAACGCGCACACGTACGGTAGGGGTTTTTTCTTCTTTCTGCCTGAACCGCCCACTCCTTATATGGCACACGCACACTACCGTGGCCCCGCACGTTAGGAATGTTTAGTAAACATGCCCCTAAGAGGTGTTATGTTGCTGGATTAGTTAGACATAGTTAGAGCAGTATTTTTGCCTAATGTGAAAAGCTAACCCATCTGGAGAAGCTGTTCCTCCAACACTCATTGCCGTCACTTACACTTCCCCATGACACCCACACTAGTGATATGCACACAGTCTCGACACACAGTGTCTAAACACATACCCACTGAAACACACACTCAAGATACACAAGCTCACAGATGAACATACACACGTTGGGGTGGAATTGGAGTGGTCCTATATGAAGAAATAAACCATACTTTTGTTGCCTACATCAGTGTGGTGCCGTGACCTCATTTCACCTTGGTTCCTCTTGTGATACTTGTGGGTGTAAGTTCTGTTTTCTGGACAGACCACATGCACACTGTGCCCACCAATCCACTCATACATCCCCTGTTTGCCTGCTGAGAGACCCTTTCCCATGCCTATCTCAGTCGAATACCCCACACAGTCATGCCAAAGTCTGTGAATGGAGGAAAATGGAAATGCACCATTACCAGATATCCCAGATTATAAGCTGCCCCTTTGTATAAATCGCAGCGGCTCAATTTGGCTTTTTTGCATGTAAATTTATAGTATAAGTGGCCCCGGTGTATAAGTCGCAAGTACAGAAAATAAAGCGCATAACAACATTGCTATTTCTAAAACCTGGATTTGTTATGTTTCACTTTCACTTTACAATAACACTCATTCAGCCTCCGATTTGTTCTGTATGACTCTCAGGAAAGCTGTTGAAGTCCTCATCTTCAGTATCACTGTGAAATAGTTCTGCAATTTCAAGTTCCAGTTCATGTCCGCTATTGTCTTCTTCTTCGCCTTCATCGTCTACATCTTACAGTTATAAGGGCTGTTTAGGATCTCAGCTTTCACAAAACCCGATTTGATTATTTTATCACTTACACCCCACCACCATGCTGTTGCAATCCATCCAGTAACTTCTGCAAACGTTATGTGGCACATATGGCCAGTAGCAAAAATACACAATGCAAAAAGCTATTATAAATTTAAAATTATTCATCATTAATTGATAACACATTTCCCCAAGTGTAATTAACACCTTACAAGAAAGATTATTATTCACACTAGTGTGTATCAACATTAACTTTATTGTATCAAAAAATGTAAATAATTCCAATGCACACATATTTATAAATATTCACAAATTTCCATATATATATTACCATCTAAACACTATAAATTCATAAAATTTTCATATTGCTCATTTATACAAAAAAAGTACTTTCTCTTACATGCAATCCATCACAATCCCCAATATAATACTTCACAATAAACAGCCATATATCATTTCTAAATGTTGTAAACAATCAAAAAACATTTTTACTTCATTCTATACAGTTATAAACATGATTATTAATGTTGAAAACAAACATTACTTATGTCAGTCACGTTATGCACTGCTAAATCTTTATAACTACCTTCTTTATCTCTTGTTAATCTCTTCTTAATCTTTGCAACTCCGATTTTGCCACTCCCCTTCTTAATCGTCACACCTCCGTTCCTTACAACTCCAATCATTACATCTCCAACTCCAATCTTTACACCTCCAACTGTTGAATAAGGCAGAGATAATTCCTCAAAGCAAAAATGTATGGATACAGAAAACTACTAATTCAGGCAGCATGGTCCGATCAGTGGGTATACTAAACTCTTCAAGCTAATGCTTCCACTCATACAACTTTTGTGTTTACAAGCTTCAGGAGCTCCACTCTTCCTTGTGATCTCACCAACAAATTCTGTTGCCGCTTTACAAGCACCCACTATAAATAAATGTAGAAAACCAATATGATTCTCCTCATTAAAGAGACAGGGGGTGACGGATGTGGAAGGTCAACATCTGCATGCCACCCCCAACAAAAGCAGAACAACATCAGAAACAGCCACGCTTTTAAACCACACGTCAAAAACATGTGGGAGGAAGTGGGCAGAACAAAATCAATGCAAAATACACACAAGCCGGGAAAGTGCTGGAAAGCAATGAGCACAAATGCTCGAAGCCTAGCCAACAAAATTCCAGACCTGGAAGCCCTAACAGTGGAAACAGACTTGGACATTGTGGCCATTACAGAAACATGGTTTAATGAATCACATGATTGGGATATAGCCATAGCTGGCTATAATCTATTCAGGAGGGACCGAGAAAATGGAAAAGGAGGAGGAGTAGCCTTGTATGTCAAAAGCAATATTAAAGCTACTGAAATGCAGGGGACATGGGGAAAAGAAGAAGCGCTCTGGATTGCGTTGGAGAGAGGAGATGGCACTGTCATCCATATTGCTGTAGTCTATAGACCTCCAACTCAAATTGAAGAGAGAGACAATGAATTGATTAGAGATATTGCCAAGATAGCATCAAAGGGGGAAGCAATCATATTGGGTGACTTTAATCTACCTGATGTGGATTGGATTACTCCTTCTGCACATCTGGAAAGAAGCAAAAGAATTGTGGATGCTCTCCAAGATGCATTATTTAGACAAATGGTGATGGAACCAAACAGGGAAAGCTCAACGCTGGATGTAGTGCTCACCAACGGTGATAGTGTGTCAAATGTCTGCGTGAGTGCCCCTGTGAGCAACAGCGACCATCACACGGTGTGGTTTGAAATAAAAGCCATGGCACAGGCCAATCATAGCAAGCTCAGAGTCCTAAACTTCAAATACACTAACTTCAATCAAATGGCAGAGTATGTAAAGGAGGAGATGACGGGGTGGGAAGAGATAAAGGAAGTGGAATTGCAATGGGCTAAACTAAAGGAGGCATTGAAAGGAGCAACAGATAAATATGTAAGAAGAGTAAATAAAAGCAAGAGGAGAAGGAAACCTATTTGGTTTTCCAAAGAGGTGGCTGCTCATATAAAGGCAAAAACACAACTTTTGCAAAATTCAAAAGCTTGCAGACAGAAGAACACAGAAATGAATACAGGATCAAACTCAAAGAGACAAAACGAGAAATAAGGATAGCAAAATCAAAGGCAGAGGAAAAGATGGCTAAAGATGTTAAGGGTGGCAACAAAAATTTCTTCAGGTATATTCGGGAAAGGAAAAAGATCAGAGTTGGAATTGCAGGACTCAGAAGTGCTGGGAAAGGACTCGTGGAAAGTGACACTGAAAAAGCAAAATTGCTAAACAATTACTTCTGCTCTGTGTTTACTAAAGAAGATCCTGGGGATGGACCAGCTGTGACTCCCAAATATAAAAATGGGAATGAAGTAGATACCACACCATTCACAGCAGAAGAGGTGTTAGAACAACTTGCTAAACTGAAAGTGGACAAAGCCATGGGACCGGATGGGATACATCCCAGGATACTGAAAGAGCTCAGAGAGGTTCTTGCAGGACCGTTAAAGGATGTCTTCAACAGATCCTTGGAAACAGGAGAGGGTCCTCAGGACTGGAGAATGGCTGATGTCGTACCTCTACACAAAAGTGGTGACAGGGAAGAAGTGTCAAACTACAGACCCGTGAGCCTTACCTCGGTGGCAGGAAAAGTAATGGAGGCGCTCCTGAAAGAGCGAATAGTGAACTTTCTGAAAACCAACAGCTTGCAAGACCGAGGCAACATGGTTTTACCGAAGGACGATCTTGCCAGACAAATCTGATCGAGTTCTTTGACTGCGTGATGAGGGAACTAGATCAGGGGCATGCAATGGATGTCATCTACCTGGATTTCAGCAAAGCCTTTGATACTGTTCCTCATAGGAGGCTTATCAACAAACTCAGTAGCTTGGGGATGGGTTCCAAGATGGTAAACTGGATTAGAAATTGGCTGACTGACAGACGACAGAAGGTGATTGTACATGGAGCTCACTCGGATGAGAGGAAGGTGATTAGCGGGGTGCCCCAGGGTTCGGTCCTGGCCCGGCACTGTTCAATGTATTTGTGAGTGATATTGCTGAAGGACTGAATGGAAAAGTCTGTCTTTTTGCAGACGACACAAAAATTTGCAACAGAGTGGACTCCCCTGAGGGAGTGGTTAACATGAAGAAAGATCTACAAAAGCTGGAAGACTGGTCTAAAGCTTGGCAACTACGATTTAATGCAAAAAAGTGCAGTGTCATGCACTTGGGTAGCAGAAATCCAAGAGAAATGTACAAGATAGGGAGAAAGGTTGGTATGCACAGTTCAGGAAAAAGACCTTGGTGTGATTATCTCTGCTGATCTCAAGGTGGCAAAACAGTGCGACAAGGCGGTGGCAAAAGCCAGGAGGATGTTGGGCTGCATACAAAGAGGGATTACCAGCAGAAAAGAAGAGGTACTTATGCCACTGTATAGGTCACTGGTGAGGCCTCACTTGGAATACTGCGTTCAGTTTTGGAGACCATATCTTGCAAAGGATGTAAAAAGACTGGAGACTGTTCAGAGGAAGGCGACCAAAATGATTTGGAGCCTGCATCAGAAGCCTTATGAGAAGAGACTTGAAGACCTAAATATGTATACCTTGGAGGAAAGGAGGCACAGGGGAGATATGATTCAGACCTTTAAATACTTAAAGAGAAATGATGAACAAACAAACCTCTTCCAAAGACGGGGAACCTGTAAAACTAGAGGGCATAACATGAAAACTGCAAGGGGGTAAATTGAAAGGCAATGTCAGGAAATATTTTTTCACTGAAAGGGTGGTGGATGCTTGGAATGCCCTCCCGATGGAAGTGGTAGGGGCGAACACGGTGACGGAATTCAAGAAGGCATGGGACAAACACAGAGGATCCCTTTACAGAAATAGGAAAAAAAACAAAATAAACGGTACCATCTAACTTCCGAACCATATAACGTCTTAGGGGTGTCCTATATGGAGTGGTGGGTTTACCCCTGAACAAGGATATGGAGAGGGGTGGCCTGCGCGGAGCGACAGGTGCACCTACTCTTGCCATCTCGCTGGGCAGACTGGATGGACCATGCTGGTCTTTATCTGCCGTCAACTACTATGTTACTATGTTACTATGTAGCACCTCTTGCGCACAAAATCCACTAATGTATTCTACTATTGAAATCCAACCACTTATACCTTCAAAATTGAGTGAAGATAATTCACAAACACTTGGACTCCAAACCTAATAAACACTGTAGGCCACCTGAATTAAACCCCAAACTGCTCCATTTCTGACCACTTCTCATAGTCTGCCAAAAACGCCGTATACATAACAGTTTTGCCGGTATCCAGCTTCTTCAAGGATTTTACTATATAGACCCAAAAATAAAATAAAATCGCTGAACCATATGCACAAAAACCTAACACATATAAAAGATAATACTACACACACTAAAACTAATCAAACAATATAAAGAAAAAGAAACTGACCTTTGATAAGCCACCAGTTTTATACAACGTGCAATCCATGTAGTCGTGACAGTTTCACTGGAAAAAACGCTAACGCATGCACAGTTTTATCCACAATTCATCCAATCACAATACAGTAAAACCAGTGCCATTCAAGTTGGGAATTTGCAAATAAGTGGTGAGATTATAGTATTAACATATGACCAGTAGCTAGGGAAACTGTTTTCCGTGGCACATCCAGTTTTCCCCTAGGCGACGCAACACAACTTTGAATCTTCTGTTAATAGAAATGTCAAGCAACTGAAGCATTTTTGTCAAGCCACCAGGTATAATAACCAGGACAGTGTTCAGAGATTTTATTTTCTTCTTTATGTCTTCAGTGAAATGGGCTCTCATGCTATCAATGACAAGTACTGCTTTCTTTCTCTTGAAAAAGCCATCCGGCCACTTACTAAAGCAGCGCTGCAGCCATTTCAACATCATGCTCTCATCCATCCATCCTCTCTCATTCACATCAACAACAACGCTGGTTGGTAGAGATTCACGTGGCGTTGTCTTCTTTTTGAATGTAATCATAGGTGGCAGCTTCCTTACACTCGTACAGCAGGCCATCACCACTGTAAATTGTGTCTTTTGTGCCTCGTGGATCTAATATTTATTGTTCTAAACCACTTTTGACTGATCATTTTCCCTAATGGGATATCGAAGGTTAAGGGAACCTCGTCCATGTTGATTATGAAGTCTGGTGTCACTGTGTATGTGATAACTTCTTGGTTTACGAATTCCCTGAAATTCCGTATTTTATCCAAGAAATCTGCAGGGAGTTGCTGACACATGGTTTTTCTTTTTCTTATGCTTAATTTGTTTCTTATCATAAATCAGTAGCACCACAAATGACCAGCCTTGAATCCCTGGATATTCATTACCCTGGCGACATGAACTGCTTTGAATCGCACCTGGACGGTGGACAGTCCACAGCCTTGGGCCCTCCACTCTGTAATAAACCAAAGCAAATGTTCTTCCAATTCAGACCACTATGCTTTGCGGCCTCGATTTGCCTTCTTGCTGTGTTTCATCAAAGTTAGTTTTCCCTGCGTCTTCCTCCAGACTCTAATTTCTCATTTCTCCCAAACGTTTGCTCGGTGGCTCTGTTACCATGTTCTTCTGCGTAATGAGTAACTTTCAATTTGAATCCCATGCTGTATGAGTTCCACGCCTTCGGTGTCACCATTTTCTGTGGAGTTAAAGATAACATCTTTTTGGTAACTGAGTTTTATCCAGTATATTTTGTATGATATTTGGTATGCTATTTGTGAATATAGTAAAAGTACATACCAGTCTGCTGATCGGAGGACTCAGGGAGAAAGACTATCCACTGTGCAGTTACAGATATTTATATCCATTTTGAGGGGGCGTATTCCACTGCGTAAATTTCTTAGATAAGTCGCTCTGCTGTATAGGTGGCGCCATCATTTTCAGATGTAAAAAAAGGCAACTTATAATCTGGCAAATACGGTATGTCACACTCTAACTGTGCACTTTCCAACTTGTGTTTATTTCAACACTTTCTGTACTACCTTCCATGAAATATATGAAAGCTCTTTACAGCAGAAATATAACTAATAATTAAAGAAAGATATGGAGAGAATAGAGAACCACACGAGAAAAAGACAGGGAATTACAGTTACCTGTCATAGTTTATCATATATCATATCATGTCCCTGATGGCATAAGTGCTTTTGATTATTATTGACTAGCTTATGTTTGGAAAATGAGGCACGATAAAATGCAATGACCTAATGTTGTGCTTATAAAATAGTAACTTGACCCTGGATCCTTAGTGATTTTCTTTCTCCTAGAGAGGAACTTATGCTGGTTTGTATCTTTTTTTGACAATTAGTCATTCTGTGTTGTAACACCTACAGCTAAATATTCTCCTCATACAAATAACGTGTATGGTCCCTCAAGATGCTATCCCTTTGTTTATATTGTTCAATATCTTTGAGTCTGCTTACCACTCGTATTGAACAACAGTCCGTTAGGATCTATTTTTATGCAGAGGACAATCCTCTTGGTTTATCCCATTAATCCTCAGGCTCTCAACTTATTCTTGTTCAGCCATCACCTTAATCAGGTCACCCTAAGGTGACAATTAAATTGCCACCATCTCAGCCCTGCAAAGACAATTGCTTCCTTGATTACTGACTTCTCTATGCACATGTCTGCGGTGCCTACCTTCTCCAGCAGTGCAGTAACAGTAGTTGATTATTTTCGATATTTGGGAGTTACTGTTGACTCTGAGTTCTCCTTTGTACCGGATGTCTCTACTATGGTTAAGGCAGCTTTTTATGCCGTATGTCAATTTTGTTTAGTTCACAGACATTATTTCCCAGCAAATGCTCATCCATGCTATTGCTATGTCCTGCCTTGACTACTGTAATGTCATTTACAATGGCCTTAGGTGTATGGACATGAAGTGTCTCCAGACAGTCTAAAATACAGCAATTTGTGTGATGCTCATAAGTATAACCATGTTTTCCACCTGCTGGACAAGCATCCTTTGCTCCCTAACATCTCTAAGACCCAGTTCAAGCTTTTGGTTTTGGCTCATATTGGGAGCCCTTCATATCCTTCTACTCAGATTGTTCCCTATTGCCTAACACATACCCTTTGTGCAAGCAGCAGTGTTTGGTTCTCCCTTCTGTTGCCTCTTCTTGCTGAGAGTCCACAAGGTGATCTGCTTAGTGTTTTTCAGGTCCCCTTGTCCTTATGCTCTCACTTTTCTGATAAGAAATTCAGAATAGCGTTGAGAACACATCTGTCCTGTCTGGCCTCTGCAGAGCTGACTCCCTTGGGATGCACACTCTTGGGAGCTTTCAGTTCTAGATGCAAACTGCTCCGATGCCTTGTTGATAAAGCATGGTATACGAAATGCTGACTAAACAAACAATAAACAAGACATTAATGGTTTTACTTTAGTCAGTTTCACTGTCTTGTAGCTTAACTTATGGTACAATTTTCATTAAACAAGGAATGTGCAATTGATGGTGCTTTCAACCTCATTCATATTAACTTCATTTCTGTTCTTCCTGATCAAAGAGTTGGCAGTATTCTGCTGGAGGGGGCTCCTTAGAGCCTCTCTTTAAATGATTTTGTAAAAATAAAAAGCATCTTGGAGCTTGGGAAATTTTCTTGATGAGAAACAGGCTGCACATTGCTAGCGATAAGGCTTTTACAGTCCTGGTACAGCACAGTAGCCTTAAGCTGTACCTCTGCTGCTTTTTAGAGGCAAGGAATCAAAATTAAAGTAGCATCATACAATCAAAGTAAGAAGAAAGGTAATCTTTAATCATGCAAACTCTGGCCAGGCATATAAGTCCCTTTGACCTTTCTTCTGCTGTTGAAGAGAAGATTGAGTATGATTCTATAGCATTATCAGTGTGTTAGCATCTCTTGAGATAAGAAGTCTTGCAGAGAATTGTAATCTAAAAACTGCCAGTGGTTTTGGCTTTATGAGCAGCATACAGGTTTCTATGCTATCTTAGCTGCTCCCTCATTAAGGGATCTCTTGCGGCTGGCTTCAAGTAGCTACAGCCAAAAGATTGCAAAGTAGTCTCAGATCATTTTACAGCCTACAGACTGCAAAGCTTCTCCTGGAATGCAAACCATAGTAACATGATCTGATCTCCCCTGGTACACTTGGCAAGGAATCATTATTAGACAGACCAGTGAGATTTGTCCTCCTCTCAGTAAGTGGAGGCGGAAAAAAATCTGCTCACCTCTCCTACTGTATAAATATGCTGACAGTATTGCTCTGTCTTCAGCCAGTAGAGAGATGGCTGATGCAGCAAGGCCAATGATGTTCTGGCAGGGCAGGCTGACTCTTGTGCCTGCCCTGCCCTTCCAGGGGGCCATGGCCTTAGGGGATTCCTCCCCCTCCTTGGGATCCCTTCCATCGGGACCCTGAAACCAGGCAGGAACTCTTAGACCTTAGGGTTTTCCACCTGGGGTTTCTTCTGCCATAGCAGTAGTTCGCCTGTTTGCAAGAGTGTGTTCACAGGGAAAGAGCAGCAAACACCCAGAGAGCAGAACTGGGGAGAAGGCAACAGGCACTCACTAGTGCTATTGCAGGCCATAGGGGAAGCCCAGAGATGTAGCCTCCCCTGCAGCTCAACAGAACTAAAGGGCTGCAGGATTGAAATATCCCATACCAGATACAGACATGTGTACACCGCAGAAGACACTGTGCTGTAAGTATAAACAATTTGTTGGCATGTGGTACTTTTATGTGAGACGTTATGCCGCCTTTTTTCCTGGGACTCCACGAAAGAAAGCTTGTAGGTCCCTTCTCACAGGCACTTGCTTTACAAGGTACAAGCCACAGATTCTTTGATAAATTAGAAAAGGATTTATACCTAAATGTGGCTGAAGATCTGCTCATACTTTTCTGTTTGCTATCAGAAGCAGCAAGTAGGAAAGCTGCCTGAGGACACACCCTAATTGATCCTGAAGCAGCTATGCTGACTCAGAGCTACCACTGGCTCAGAGACACTTGAAATCCTGGCTCAGGGCAAAGTCTGGTCTGGACCAGATACAGGGACCCTCAAAGAGTTGGAGGGCTTCCCTTCCAGCCAAGGCAGTATTATTGCTCTGAAAAAAAAAAATCCCCTCGGAGTGAGTAAGCTGCTTTGAGTTTGTTAAACAGCCCAGCCCATGTTACACATCCAGTGTTATGAGACTACTGTTATTTTAATGATCAGGAAAAAAAAACCTCCTGCTATCTAAGAAACAATGTGCTCAAAAATATAAAGAAAAATTGTATGCATTCAATGTGAATAATTTAATTTATAATTGCAATATTGTACAATTATGAGTTAAATTATGCACATTGAATGCACACGTTTTTTATTTATATTATTGAGCACATTTTTTCACACAGCAGGAGGTCTTATACCGATGATTAATGGATGTGTAGCTTGGGCTGGTCTGAAGCTTTCTTCCTGTTTTAAGGGATTCACATGTATGCATATTGTATTTGTTGTTTCTCTCTGATGGAAAGATATGGAGAATTTATTTATGGTGGAGAACAATATTGTGTATATTTTAACCCTGGGAGTACCAATTGGGTCAAAAGTGACCTCACTGCAAGTTTCACAACGCGTATCTCGGAAACTAGTTGTTCAAGAATGCAATCTTTTTATGACTTTTCACATGTCAATATTCTCTTTATATTGCACCATGAGAGGAATAATTTTCATCCGCTAGGTGACGCTAGTGTTGAATTGCAGCACAGAGTACCAGTGGGGTCATTTTTGACCCCAGTGGCTTACGTCCGGTTTGGATCGTGATATAATTTGCAGTTTTGTGAATTTTTTGATCTGACAAAGGTATTTACCATTAATTATGTATCATTTATTTTTTGTACTCTTATTTTATGAAAATTACACATTTTCTGTAATTGATATCATATGTTCTCTCATTATTTCCGATGAAATCTAAAGGCTTTCAGCTCGTTCATCACGATTATTGTACACCTATAGTAAAACTGCTTTCGTTTTATTCAGCTTTATCTTTGTTTATTTGTTTTAGGTTATTGTTTACGATGTCAAAACGAAAGTATTCAGCTGCCCAAGTAAGAGAAATATTGCAACGAGATGCTAACAGTGACGGCTGTGAGTTGCCTGATGATGCAGCATATCAGCCAAGTTCGGGCGATAAATCTGATGATGACAGTCATGATTCAGATGGCGACAGCAGTTGGTCACCAAGTGAATGTGAGACTGATGTTGAGCCGGTAACATCACCTGCAGCAAAGAGTCAAGTTACAGGTCGAGGCAAAGGTCGAGGCGGTGCTGGATGGGGAAGAAGGCAGGAGTCCTCGGTGTCAATATCATCTGTGAGGAATCTTAGTTGTGGTTGTAGAGGAGCTAAGAGGTCATCAACTATAAGCACAAATGTTGCCATTGAAGCCTATGTATCTAAGGATGCCACATCATGGAACAGGAAACCTATAAAGCAAGCTGCTGGAAGATATGCCAGAGCTAATGTCATGCCCGTACAACAAGGTCCTACATGGTATGCTGTACGAAATGTTGATGGCCCTCTCGCAGCTTTCCACTTGTTCATGAGGAAGAACTTATTGAATAAAATCATGATGTGGATGAGCAAACAAGGAAGACACATTTATGACGACACCTGGAAAGATTTGACAGACTGAGAATTTCAACGTTTTCTTGGACTTCTGATCCTCTCAGGTGTGTACAAGTCACAAAATGAATCCAAAATGAAGGTTGTGGAACCTTGAAGATGGTCGTTCTTTTTTCGGCAAAAATATGGCCCGTAACCGTTTTCAGCAAATTTCTTATGCTCTCAGATTTGATGATGCAACCAACAGACATGAACAACAGGCATGGATAAGCTTGCTCCAATCAGACACATTTTGGATACCTGGGAAGCAACTCTAAGGGACGCCTTTGTTCCTGGTGAAAATGTTACCGTGGATGAGCAACGCTTACATTTCGTGGCCGTGTTCTGTTCAGACAATATATTCCCAGCAAACCTGGGAAATATGGCATAAAGCCATGGATGTTGTGTGACAGTGCAACATCATATGTTCTGTGTCTTCAAGTATATACAGGAAGGGAACTCGGACAAAACAGGGAACAGAATCAGGGTGAAATGGTTGTGCTGCAACTCACTGAAGGATTGACGCGATCTGGCAGAAATGTTACTGTTGACAATTTCTTCTGCAATTTATCCCTGTCACGGAAATTGCTAGAAAAACAAATGACACTTTGGGGGACAATTTGAAAGAACAGAAAAGAATTACCTCCAGAATTTGTAACAGCAAAGGGCCGAGAGGTATTCACTTCACTGTTTGCCTTTTGCGATGACGCCACTCTGGTTTCCTATTACCCAAAGAAAGGAAAAGTGGTTGCTCTTCTGAGCAGTTTGCATGATCAAGAAGTAGATAACACACGTCCAGACAAAAAACCATGCATGATCTTGGACTATAATTCTAGTAAAGGTGGAGTAGATACGGCAGATCAAATGTTGTGCACGTATACTGCAAAACAAATGATGAGACGCTGGCCAGTGACAATCTTCTACAACATGTTGGACATCAGTGCTTTGAATGCCTTCATTGTTTGGATGTCACTAAATCCAGAATGGCAGTCCAAGTCAAAGCACAGACGTCGTCTATTCCTCTTGGAAATAGGAAAGCAGCTGCTTCAGAGTAATTGCAGCGAGACTTCTTCCAGCATTGAAGAAGCCACTGATGCTGTTTGCAATGTCGGGATCCCAAAGAAAAGGGTAAGGTGTCACTGCTGTTCCAGAGAAAAAGACAAGAAAAGCAACATAGTTTGCATCTCCTGCAAGCACAATGTTTGCAAAGAACATTCAGAAATTGTCTGTGTCTCATGCAAATGACTGTAGTACTTTACTGTGTTCATCACGTGCATGCAAAAACTGCTTTAATGGCAACTCTTCTTCACGTAATTTTATGATAAAGCATTAAATTTCAAAACATTTAACCTTCATATAATAAATAATTAATTCAGAATAATATTTTGTCTGTTTAGTTTAAATTTTTCATGGTTAACAATTAAAATTCGTCGTGTGGTCATTTATGACCCCAATGGTATTCAGTGTGTGCAAAAAATCTCGGTAATTCCAGGGTTAAGCATGGTTAATTGATTTGCTTTGGATTAATTGAGGCTGTGCTAGCTCTGCCAACAGGAGCAGTTTACCTGTTTGAGTTGATTTTGATCTATGCTAGCTTTTGCAATACAGAACAAAAGCCCCCACCGAAAGGTGATAAATATTAAATCAAAAATCCGCCAATCATCCTAATAATGCAGAATTTTTAAGGTTGTTAATGTGTTGAGAAGACACTGGCCCATTTTGAGCCTTCATTCTTGCTTTGCAAAACCACTCTCCATTGCATATTCAAGGGGGTCTAATTTTCAGGATATTCTGGTTAAGTCAGCCTTACCAACTGACCATCCGTTGCGATCATATGCTGACTGATCAGTCATACCGCTTACGGCCAATGCCATTTTTGTTCCATGACCCTATTGGGTAACACGTGGGATGATCCCAACACAGGACAAGTATATCATTTTTGGTGTCAAACTATTTGTACAGTACATCTGACTTTGTGGTATATCTATTACGATGTCCATGTAACTTATTAAATATTGGCCAAACTATTCACGCGATGAAAGTTAGACTAAGTGAACATGCCTCTCAGATACAATCTAACACTCGATCTGCCCCGGTAGTTGAGCATTGTTTGACATCAGGTCATAGAGTAAATTTGATGAACTGAAATGGAGAATCATAGATCATGTTCCATATGACCCTCATGATGATAGGGTTTTGTGACTCCAATAGCTTGAACAATGCTGTATTTACTCTGTAAACACAGTACATCCCCAAGGCTTGAACCGAGAGATTGATTGGTTGAGCTTGTTTTGAGTTTATCCAGTGGGGGGAGGCTTACCCTCTTTTCCATTGCGGCTCTAATGAATGATATTATTGCGGTACAGCCAATAAATAAGCAAGCAGTTTCTCAAAAACTGGGCTCCTTAGGGCTGGCATGGTTGTTGGCAGTTATGTTTGATTGTTTGGAGGAACTGATTGAGCTTTCCTGTTGCACCTAAAGCAGAGTCGACAGTGGACTTGAAACGTGCATGTTGTGAATGTGAGAGCTCCTTGTTTGGAACAAAAAGGTTGATTTTCTTCCACAGGAAGGACTGATAAGATAAATGAATTTACTTTTGCTAATGATTTTAGAACCTTACAATGATTACATGACCGGCTTTCGAGATTGAGCATTGCTCCTCTCCTGATGGCATGTCTGACAAAGAAATACATTTGGGGTATTCTGCGTTATTAGGGTAATTGGTGGATTTTTGCTATGCTAGCATTTGGCAAAAAAAAATAACGGACAAATAATAAATAGAACACTCAATTATCAAGTAATGAAAACTCACCAAAAATGTTAATTACTTATAGAGGAGGCATCAAAACATGGTGTGAATTCAGTCAATTACTGATTACTGGCTCACATGTTCAACATCTTCTTTCATCACATGCCTTCATATTAATTTTTTACTGTTTACTATATTTAAATCAAGTACAAAAACAGATGTGTACTTGTTAAAAATGAAAAAGAGAGAGAAAATATCCAAAAAGTGGCTAAATAGTCTAAAATGATGTTCACTTCAAAGAGATCTTTTAGTTATCATTAAGGTGTGAAAGTTTTCTTCGCAAAATTTGTAGAGGATCCCCAATGCCCCGCATAAATGTTTGGCTAGGAACCTGCTTCAAGGGACAGGTGAGGGGGCTTCTTGTCTGAAAGAACATATCTAAAGAGAACTCTCATAACCTCTCTGGCACCTGTGTTGTGAAATGCTGCACACAACTGCCTTTGAAAAAGGAAGCAACTTCACCCCTTTGAAGACATCTGGATTTCCAAATTCCCCAATTAAATTGTGTGTAAATGCTGGATTCATGCATTTATGCACGATTAGAGTCAAATGCATTTTGACTCCATTTAAAACCAAGATCATAAGCCTAAAACTGACACCCTGCACTACCATAGCACATGGTGGGATAACAACTTAATAAGTGTTGCTAGAAAGATTATTACAAGGAAGCAGTGGCATCAGTTCCAATGAAGGGTCTCCAAGCAAAATTTTGCTGAGGTGCTCCCGCCCCCACATTGCAGGGGCTGCTTGGGCGGAATTTACACCACTGCGAGGAAACAAAAAAACAAGACAGAGCTAGATCACTGCTTTACACACCAGATGTTCTTGAATTCACAATCTTTAAAAGCTGCTGTGGGACATTTCTACTTGTGTAGATTTTATGCTGATAGTAGGATCTTTTGACCTGTCTAACTGCTGCTTTATACTTAGTTTGATGTGATTTCCAAATATCTATGGTTGATGGAGATTCTTCTTCATGCCAAAGGCACTCTGAACTCCTAAAATGTATTTTTAAGGCCTGTAAAGACTGGTTATACTACAGGTTCCTGATGGAGCTCAATGCAGGCCTAAGCTGAATTGGTACACGGGTGCTAAGGGTATCTTAGGATCGCCTGAAACCTTTGCACTTCCTGGTTAAAATCACCAAATGGGGTTTTAAGTTCTAAGGGTTAACAATCGTCTAAAAAATGTTCTGGTTGTAGGGCTTTTAGTTTCCTACAAGGTTTAAAGGCAGCTCCAACAATCTGGAATTCCCTCCCAGATGATCTAAGAATGCTAACCGAGATCATCGAATTCCGCAAAAAAATGAAAACCTATCTCTTTTCTAAACATTACAACAACTCAGATCATCCCTCAATAGACTTAGATAATGGCTAACCAGTTTTTATCTAACAAATCCCAAATGACCTACACATACAATTCTTCATAGCTGATACTGTACTTTGAATAACGCTTAAGTCCCACATAATGTGTATTTGTACATAATGTATATAGTTTGCACTGTTCTATACTGTTCTGTATTAACACTGGTTGTTTATCTTATTGCTTTTGGTCACATGATGTTATATGTAAAACAAACTCCGATTTGTTAACTGTTGTTTATTGTGAACCGCAACTGAACTATGGAAGATGCGGTATATAAATCATTGTTAAATAAATAAAATAAATAAAAATTAAGATTTACCCTAGAAGTTTCCATGTAATTTTACAATGACCAAATTGTAGGGGTCCTGAAAAATAATGGATCCAGGCAATATCCTCAATTGTGACTTGGCATTTTGTATAACAATTGTAAGGAAAGATTCTCCATATAGCCTAGGAACTCTCTTTCAGTGTTTGCGGCTGAGACATTCCCAGGAACCTCGACATCCCCACTTGATCTCAGAAACATTCCGGACATTCTGAGTCATGTCTAAGTTTAAACCTGCTCTATACACCTGAAATGTGCTCGCTTTGGTTGAAAATAATCCAGAGGGTATAGAGAAGATAACACATCATCCCTAGTACAACTTCAATGATATTAGCAGTGGGATTTAAACCCTGACTTCCCTGTTCCTAGCCAACTTCTCTAACCATTAGGCTATTCCTAGATGCCTGGGTTCTGAGATACTATTCTGGGGATGTCTATCTAGACACTCCCATCCCCCTCCCATCATACACACACACACACACACACATATTTGGCATGTCTATGTTTTTGAAATCAAATCTACACCTGGATGTACCTGTTTTACTTTGTTTTTTATTCAGACATTCTGGCTTAGCCCTCCCAAATTGCACTTGTCCATCCTTTCTAAAATCCTCCTTTATGTTACTATAAATACTGAATGAGTGTGGAGCTTGAAGTGTGAGAAAGTACTTTTCATAGGGATATACGTTTGTTAGTGAGCATTCAGTTTATGTTTCTTAAAATTTTGATATACTGTCTTAGAGATGGGTATAGAACAAAGCGGTTTACAATAAAAACACATTGTCAGATAACAAAGAACCAAAATAATGTTAATGCTCCACTCCTCACCGTGAGGTTTTGTGTTTATCTAAATTGGCAACTAGGTCTCAGGCTTCTAAGGAGCAAATTTCTGGATTTTCAATGTAATTTAAACCCAGTGCTCACCTTCGCATCAATGACCTGTTTCTGTTGCCAGATGTATTATCTTCCTGTTATTCACCACACGTCATAATTCCAGTGTTTCAAAAAATAGTGCTCAGCTAGTTCAGATTTTTCCCATGATATTCTATAGCAAATTTGAAAAATGGTACTTATCTGACTTAGCTAATTCCCCTAACATTATTTTGGTTACTCAAGAGTAAAACGAACTCCGGAAAGTGATCGCATTTATACTTTGTTGAAGACTGATAACAAAGAATGTCAACTAATTACAATAAAGCATTAGAAAAAATAAGAATGCTGTCAAACCAAAACCTTTAAAAAACTTGGAGCATCCTAAATTGATTTAATGCAGACATTGTCAATTGCATATGTTAAACAGTTATAATGTGCATTAAAAGGTTTTTATTAAAACAAATGTGTGCAATGAACAGAAAAAAAACACTCTAAAATCAGAGGAAAAGGCCAAACAAACTGAAAATAATATACATTTTTTGCCCTTTTCACATCGTTAATTCTTTAGCTTCTTGATGTTAATATTATCTAGTATCACAGGGAAGGTTTGCTCAGTATATTTTCTCTGCCCAAGTCTCGGTACTAGTGATATCAGGAGAACCATTTTTCATCTGCGGAAAAGGATAATGCGGGAGATGCATATTATAAATGAAGCTGATAAAGCATCACACAATTTGCAGCAAGAGTCGATCTCAAAGGGCACATAAATAGGACTTTCATGACTTTTTCAAGACATGGCCTCAAGTGCCACCTTTTTAAAATGGAGGATGTGGTTATTTCTGTTCTCCAAACCTAAAGAACAGTTGTTGGTTGTGTATTTTTCTGTCTGAAGTGCTGGTGGATAAAACCAATAGGGGCTTATTCAAACCATTTTGACTGGTGCACTTTGCATATAGTGGACAGAAATAACTGAGGTAACCAATTAGATTGACTTTGTGCAGGTGATGCATATTGACTGAAATCCTCCATCAGTAGAGAGAAGAAGTGGCTTATTGGTTAAATGATTGACTAGGAAATAGGAAACCTGTGAATTTTGGGAACATTGCCTTATCTCCATCAGCTTATGTACCCATTTAAGCTGTTAGGATCAATATTCAGCAGTGGTAGTGATCATATTTTTTGATAGACAGCTATTTATTCTGTTCATAGCCTCTTCTCTCTTAGAGCCAAGCTGTAGGTAAAGATGAATATGATCCCTTCAGAACTGATCAGACTACCAAAAGGTTGAACATAGTAATAAAGAGCATTGCTGACAGGAAAGAACCTCAAGGAATGCTATGTTTATAATTTATAATTTATTAAAATTTTGATATGCCACTCTTTGCAATATCAGAGTGGTTTACAATAAAATAATAAATACATGAAATTATAAGAAACTCCAATAAAATATTGATAGAAAAGCAAACAAGCATACCCAGTAAGTTGAAAAGTGTACACTTGTGGTGTTACACAATAGCACATTTCTACCATTTGCAGAATCAGACATGCTGAGGTACATATGTGTGTCATTAGAATTGCCAGGGGGCTGCCTGCACATATGTGTGTGCCTCAAGGGCAGTGTCAAGGGATATATGTGAATGTATGTGTCATTGGGAATGGAGGAGGCTGCTTGTATCTGTGTGTGTGTGTGTGTCATGGTGAGTGGTGGGAGTAAATGCACATGTGTGTGAGTGTGTGTGTGTGTGATAAAGAGTGTAGGAGTGTTGTGTATGTGTATCTTATGGGAAGTGTCTGGGGTGTATATGTGTGTATCTGTGCGTACCATGGGAAGTGGTGGGAGGTTCATGCCTGTGTGTGTGTATATATATATATATATATGCGTCATGAGGAGTATTGAGGACATGTATGTGTGTGTGTGTGTGCCATGTGGAGTGTTAAGGGGTGCGTGCATGTGTTTAGAACTGACAATCCAACTAGCCTGCAGAATTGACAATCCAACTCCTCCAGCCCTTGAACTGAAGAACCAGTATGCAGCCCTGGAAGTGGAGGAGGTAAAACCATCCCAGGAATGGGAAGAACTAGAGCTCAAGCACCCCAAAGTTGCAGAATCAATAACCACAAGGAAGCAAAGGTGACTCTCTTCTGAGGGGTACTGATGCATCCATATTCTGATCAGACTTGATATCCAGAGAGGTGTGCTTGTCTGCCAGCTGCCAAAACCTGAAATGTTGCAGAGAGTTTGCCAAAACTCATCAAGCATGCTGACTATTATCCGATGATGCTCATCCATGTTGGTATAAATGGTACTACTAGGCATTCTTCTGAGCATATAAGGCATTACTTCATGGCTCGGGGAGAGAGGGTGAAGCAGATAGATGTGCAGGTGATGTTCTCTTCAATCCTTCCTGTAAAAAGTAAAGGTCAAGGCAAAGAAGTACGTATCCTGGAGATGAATGCATGGCTGCGTGGAAGGTGTCATTGAGAGTGTTTTGGTTTCCTGGACTATGGGATGATTTTGCAAGGGCTTCTGACCAGAGATGGTGTCCATCTATCCAAGAAGGGTCGAAGTGTCTTCTGCAGCAGACTGGCTAACCTACTGAAGATGACTTTAGCTAGATTCATTGGAGACAGATGAAGAAAGCCACCAGGAAAGTAGAAGCCTCTGTAGAAAAGGGTGAAAGGGGCAATGTCTGGAAAGCAGTATGCATTAATGTCTATAGTATGGGAAATACAATCTCAGATGTTGAGGATTTAATGTAAGAGGCTAACTTGGATTTAGTGGCAGTTACAGAGACATGGTTCATAGAGAACCATGACTGGGATGTAATTATACTAGGCTACACTTTATTGAGGAAGGACAGGGTAGGAAGAAAGGGAGGAGGAATGGCACTATATGTAAAAAAATCATACTAAAGCTATAGAATTACAGGGCTTACAAGAGAAAGAGGAGGTACTGTGGGTTAAGCTACAATGAGGGAATAAAGAATCCATTTTGCATTAGTGTGATATACAGATCTCATTCACAGGGAGAAGAAGTGGAAAGAGATCTAATAGAAGACATTTTCAGTATTGCCATGAAGGATAAGTGCTACTGATAGGTGATTTCAATATGCCATATGTTGATTGGCACATCCCTGCTGCAGTGTCATCTAGAAGTAATGAGATTCTGAATTTTCTACAGGGAGAATTATTCTAGCAACTGGTAACAGAACCCACACGTGAAGGGACTATACTGGATCTGGTGCTTACCAATGGGGAAAGTGTTTCTAATGTTATAGTAAGAGATCATTTCACATCCAGAGATCACCAAATGGTGTGGTTCAGTATTAGAACTAGAGCTGAGAAAGTCCATTCAAAAGTGAAGATCCTAGACTTTAGGAAAACCAACTTTGCCAAGATGGGATAATACCTCAAGGAGTTGTTGGCAGGATTGGAGCAGCTGACAGATTTAGAAAAGCAATGGGCAAAACTGAAAGGAGATATTTTAAGGGAACAAACCTTTTTGTTAATAAAATAAATAAATGTAAAAGGAAAAGGAGGCCACTATGGCTCTCGAAAGAAGTAGTTGAAAAGGTGAAGAAAAAGAAAGTGGCCTTCATAAAATACAAGAGATCACAGAAAGAGGAAGACAAGCATCGATATTTGGAAAAATTTAGAGAAGCTAGCAGAGTAGTCAGGAAAGCAAAGATATAAATAGAAGAAAAAAATAGCCAATGCAGTAAACTGGGGTGACAAGGCATTTTTCAGATATGATAGTGAGAGGAGGAAGAGTGGAAAAGGGCTATTGTCAAAGGTGAGGGGGAGGAATATGTAGAAGCTGATGAGGATAAAACTGATAAGGATAAAGCTGAATTGCTTAACAAATATTTGTGTTCTGTGTTCATAGATTAAGGGCCAAGAGCAGGACTTCAGAAAACACCCACAAATAACAATAATGAAGGGGATTTTGAATGATTTTCAGACGACTGTGTTTGTGAGGCACCAGATAAACTAAAAGTAGACAAAGTGATGGAGCCAGATGGGATATATCCCAAAGTACTGAAGGAACTTGGAAACGTTCTAGTGGTTCCACCATCCAACCTTTTCAGTGCTTCTTTAGAGTTGGGAGTGGTCCCAGAGGACTGGAGAAAGGCGCATGTGGTCTCTTTATGCAAAAGCAGAAGTAACGATCAAGTTGAGAACTACAGGGTGATTAGTCTGACCTCTGTGGTACGTAAATTAATGTAAAAGCTGCTAAAATAAAGAATAGTGTTTCTGGAGTCCAATGGATTGCAGGATCTGAGGGTGCATGGTTTTACTATGGGCAGGTCTTGTTAGACAAATCTAATGAATTTCTTTGACTGGGCGACCAGAGCATTGGAATGAGGGAGAGCCCTAGAAGGGGTGTATTTAAATTTCATTAAAGTCTTCAACACCATTCCACACAGATGTCTTATAAATAAATTGAGCATCCTAGGAATAGATCTTAAAGTGACTAACTGAGTCAGCCCCACTGTTCAACCCCTATTGACTTATGCTCATGGCCCCGCTTCCCTCTGCACCCGCCTTAGGCCATCCCTGCCTGCTTCTTCCTTTAGGCTCTACCCCTTGTTTCAGTCACCCTCCTTCTCTTGAAGATATAGCCCCGCACTTCTAGCCAGTGAGTCCCTGGGTCACCTGCCACCCTCTTCAGGACGCAGCCCTGCTTTTCTGGCAAGCAGGACCAGGGGCTTCTGCCAGTCTTTTCAGGCCACATTTCTACTCTTCTGGCTGGTGAGACTCAGGACCTCCTGCTGGTATCTTCATGCCACAGCCTTGCTCTTCTGACCGGTGGGACCTGGACATCTTGCTGGACTTTTCATGCTGCCGCTCCAGCTCTTCATGCCAGTGACACCAGGACTCCCATCAGCTCTTCATCCTGCTGTTTTCGGCGGCAGATCTTGGACCATACGCATGTTTATCTGAACATGCAAGCATGCATATAGACAAACAAAAATTCTGCCAGTTTGATCCTCAACAATACGTTGAAGTGAAACCCATATAACAAGAGAGACTTCAAAAAGGACATAATAACTCCCAAAAAAGATTCTTGCTGCAGGCATTGCAATCAGGAGTTATTTTAACACTATACCACAGATGATCCAAAGGGATTCAGTAGTTATTACTGTCAAAGCCAATACTATGATAAGCAGGTTGTCAGCTGAGTCTCTGTTCTGATCCAGAAAGCCTAATAGATCACTGAAGAGAACAACTAAAGACAAATACATGCTAAAATAAGGACAAGACTGAATTAAGCATTGTTGACGTTGCCTTAGCACCACTTTTTTAAATTAACATTCCAAAGAAAGGTAAGTTAATGTAATAGAAGGCAAAAAACGATCTCCTTTAATTTAAAAGAAAAAAATGTATTCACTCGTCTACTTATTAATTACCAGGGATAGAAAATCTAACAAACCTCATTGACACATTTAGGAGGTCAGGAGGTGAAGTAGACATGTTGTGGGTCTAGAAGCTGACAGAATCATTTTGATCTCAAGATCAGTCTAATAAGTGGCTTTTAAAATTTCTACCCCCTGACAAGCACAAACATTGCTCAGCTTACTCAGGAAAAGCATTCTGCAAACAAAAACATTTTGTCTCATTTTCATAAACCATTTCACAAAATACGAGCTTGGCTTTTGGGGGGAGGGGAGGTTGTATATAATTGTATTAAGCAGAACAAGAAGGATTACAGTTCCAAACATCAATATAATCATAGCAGTTTCCTCTCTCTCCTTCCAGCGGTAGTACTCTCCATGCAAGAGGGAGATAATGCAACTAAGAGAGAGTAAAGAAAAGGGCTTCCCAGTAATTGGGAACAGAGAATCTATTGTCTCGCCCACCCCCTGAACCTGTTGAAGATATCTCCAAGGTAATAAACATAAGAACATAAGATATGCCATACTGGGTCAGACCAAGGTCCATTAAGCCCAGTATCCTGTTTCCAATGCCCTCTCTAACATAGAGCGCAACCCCTCCACCAATTTGATCAGCTCTATCATTACGATATAGTTTGTATCCAGGTATCCACCATGTCTCTGATATTCCAATCATATCTAACCTCTCATTTAGTGCATATATATTCTAACTCTCCCATCTTATTTTTTAGACTTCTAGCATTTGCATACAAGCATTTTAGAGACTGTATTTTATTCATATGAATCTGGCTATTGGTAGGCATGGGTAATTTGGGATCTTTAAGCTCTGTCTGCTCCATATTCAATGGCATTTGGGCTAATTTACTCTTTTTTGGAACCTCTCTGCTTTTGGTAGTATCCTTCAAGGATACATTCTTCCGAACCATGCGCTCTTGGACGACTGTCGGCTTTCCCATATTATCTAGTTTAAAAGCTGCTCTATCTCCTTTTTAAAGGTTAATGCCAGCAGCCTGGTTCCATCCCGGTTAAGGTGAAGCCCATCCCTTCGGAAGAGCCCCTCCTTTCCCCAGAATGTTCCCCTACCACATTTTCCTATGTCATTGGTACCGACATGTACCAAGACAGCAGACTCCTTCCCAGCACTATCTAAGAACTTATCTAGGTGGTGCATGAGGTCCGCTACTTTCGCACCAGGCAGACATGTTACCAGGCAATCCTCACATGCAAAATACACCATGAGGGGAAGAAAAAAGGCCAGACACTACCCTGAGGGTCTAAAAGAACAGACCAAGAACCTTATAAAGGTCAGCCCCTCTGAAAAAGTGAGGATTAGGACAAAGGACTAGGGTTAAGACTAGGATGAGAATTAAGCACATGTGGAAAATGAACCCCATCAGTGGAAGATCAAGCCTCCAGATAAAGAAAACGAGACCATAATTCTGAATTGTCTCCGGCTTACCTCGAAGATCTGCAGTAAGTTTCTCCATGCGATAGATATCCCATACTTTAAACAGTTATTCCGTGTGTGAGGGCAGTCAGGCTTTCTTCCAATGACAAGCAATAATGCTTTGGGCCACCAAAAGTAGGCAGTTGGAGAGCTGATGCAGTCCTTCAGGAAGAAGGTCAGAGGGTAGATATCCCAGCACACACGCTTCAATCAAGAAAAGAAATTGCATTTTGAGTTTGAGTGATGTTCCCATGCACTTGGGATCAGAATAACTGCAGCCTAGAGCAAGACCACCACATGTGTTCAAAATCACCATGCTGCCCACAGAGTCTCCAGCATTGAGGATCATCTTTTCTCCCCAGCACAAGAAGTGAGTCGGAATGACAGACATCCACCATAAAATGCGAAGCTGGGCATTCGCCAAAGAGGGAAATGGAACATGAATGAGAATATTGGTACACCTCCTCCCAAAATTCCTCTGAGGTGTCATCCACTGTAGTGCTCCATTCTACTCTGAGTAAGAGTACTTGTAGGAGTTGGGGAGTCCATAGCAGAAGCTCTATATAGGCAAGCTAAAAATGATTCCAGTTGCTTGGACTCAAAGAGAACCCGCTCCCACTATCTGGGGCGGGGCACAAGATCCCCAGGTGTTGGGACCTTACCATATATCAGCAAGGGACTGCCTGCCAGTAATCACAAGGGAGGCACAGATGATCACTCCTCCAGCTGTACCTGGAACCTAGACCAGCTGTCCAGCAGAACATTTTGCACCCCTTACGCCACACCGAGACCTGTCTCCCTACTCGCAATGTGGCAGTATGTTTGGGAGAGGGTTGCCCAACTAAGGACAGGTGAGGCATACATATGGTCTGGGTGGAGGCAGGGAAGGCACCCTGTGATTGCTGGCAGTGCACTGTAGGCCCATACACACCAGCAAATATATTTGGAATAGTGTCATAGGAACCTGGTAATTCTGTTCTAGATCTGCCCCTCATTTATGTTAACAACTGAGTGCCTCCCCACCCCCAAACTGCAGGCTGTCCTGCGACAACAGTGCTAGTTCTGGTGGCAATATGTTTCTCCTGTGGGCCATGAGAGGCGGATGCATGTATCTGCATTGCATTTCCCTTACATTGTCCTTCAGCAATCCATACCATGGTGTGCACCATTACAGCCTGAGTTGTGTGAAGGCATGAGGGAGGGAAAAACAAAGTGTTAGGCATGCAAACTTCATCAAGGTCTTTGGCTTGCAAGGAGAGGGGCACATGGATCACATTCTGCCATGGCCATCCACAACTTGAACCTAATCTGGGACCAGCATTGAATACCTAGAGGGATATGAGGTCCACCAAATGAGCAACATATTATCCCAGTGCATTGCAAACATACCCCACAAAGATATACCTCATTTGTCCCAGCATTGCCAGACAGTCCACCTGCATTTTGTCTGCTAAATATTCCAGTTGCACCATTGACATTTATAGGAACAGTGGCTAAGGCCTGGAAGACCTGCACGTGTGTGGACATGGGTGGCCACACCCCAGCAAACGTGAACAGACACATACGGGTGAGAGAGATTCCAAACTTTTACCCATTTCCAATTGGGCACGTCCCTACACTATAAACATGCATGTCCCCTGGGCCACGCCTCATCATTTAAATGTGCATTTTCTCAGCTCTCAAAAGATCCTCACAGTCTTGTCCTCACCCTGGGAAATACCTCCAAAAGTGCCCACCAGAAAGGTCAAGTTTCACAGAGGGGAAGCAGACCCTCATGTTACAGGAAATCTTAGCTCACCTGGACATTTTAATTGGCAATAATGGCACACAGGTGGGTGCCTATGAAAAGCAGTGGCAATGACTGGTCATCTGCCACAAGCTTAATGCCATCTACCAGAATAACAGAGAGATTGCGGACCTGAAGTGCAAGTGGAGGCAGGTGCTCTGGAACACAAGTAAGAAGTCTAAATGTTTGGGCCCTGATGGCCATCCTGAACCATTGAATGAGCTAGAACAGAGTCTCCTCCACACCATCAATGTTACCACAGTGGAGGGGGTTGGCAGACTGGATACATCATGGGCCTCAGAGCAGCAGGGTGAGTGGCTATCACATGTCTCCCATCTGCACACCTTTGTGCAATCCCCGCCTGTACCACCCTTCCACCCATACCATCTGCACGCTCTTGATGCATCACTTATATGAGTGCTGCATATCATGTTCCTGTTGCTCTGCACCAATACTCTGATGGAATCTGCTTTTTGGGGCTTGGGCTGCCCAGATGCTGAAATCTGCATGGCTTCCATCACTAGACTCCTGTTCCAGTTACAGCACTGCCCTATACCTCATGACACTTGGCGTGTCTTTGCTGGGCTCTGAAGAAACAGCAATGGGAGTTTGTCACATGATCACAGCACTGCATGGCACTTCCCCATAGCATCTCTTTTACTGTTCAGGTGGGCAGGAAGGGGCTTTTGTGCAAACATATCATGTTCCGTTTGGGTCTGTATTACATTTCTGGTTATGTTGTACAAAAGATGCAGTAGAATAGAGGTCCCTAACTTGGTATATTGGAGCCGACATGCCACATAGGAAGTGAGTAGTGTTTGCAGACCCAGAAAAATACATGTTTGGTTGGTTTACTGCATCATCTGCAACTGTTAACCGTCCTTACAGCCCTCTGTCCAAGAATGGTCTCAGGCCTGATCCGTTGAAGTAGTACAGCTGCTAAATTGGCAGCAGAGCCACTGTTGTGATCATTTTGGTCATTGCCGATAACTTTTCTATGCCGTTGAGTTACATTCCTGTGTCCTGGGTCACACAGGGTTTGTGTGGTCTGCCCTACAGCATGATATCACAGAAGCAGTGAAGCCTCTGGACATGATACTGCTGCTCCCTGCTGTGGGTTTCAGGTGAATTTCAGTATCCATTCCCAACATTCTTTTTAATTGTAATGCAGTGACAGCATGTATAGGAGAGTGATATGAGAGATGTAACAACCCCACTGCATATCCCCTTCATTTATCAGTGATGAAACAGACAGAATGGGGGATGGCTTGGTGCCTGTGAGGGCATACCTATATTTCCTATCAGTCAGTGTTTGATTACATTCCATGGAAAAAGGTTACTCTTGTGAGTACATCTCTACAACAGGTGCCGGTGGCATTCTGGGCTTGCCGTGCACTCAGAGCTTTCCACTCCACTGCAATATAGAGATGATAGCAGTTCTACCAATCTGGACACAGCAAGGGGGCTCAGAGATAGATGTCTGGGGGTATAGCTGTGGGACTCTTCAATAGCTCGGTTGTCAGGGTACATGCCCAGAAACCTGAGGGTCAAAGTTTGAGCCCTGCTGTGGTGTAAAATATCAAAATGTGATAGCCATTTGCAGAACTGTGCAGTTTATGGGATACCATGTTGTAATTTGCCCTTCTTTTTTTGGAGAGCAACATTACATAATGGGACAACAGCTTCCATCTAACAATTGGTACTTGTTTCTGTGGGGTCACCTGTGTCATATTTATTGCTGATACACTGACATTTCTCTGTGGGTGATAGGAAAATAGTACCTTGTGGCTAACATAATTGCTGTGTCTATTCACAGGTGCTGATTTGCTGCAGTTGCAGCACTGAGCTGTGACCCAGATCTGAGCACAATCCCTGAAGATGCATCGACATCCCACATTTCCCAAGATGAAACTGCCTCTGCTGCAGAGCTCTCTGCTGTGGGGAATGTGCAGGCTGATGCTTAAGAGAAGGACCACCAGGATGCCTTGGACCATGGCAGGAAGCTGCAGGAGATTGTGGAGACAAAAAGTGGAGATTTAGAGCTACTCACACCATCACCGTCACCATCAGGCAAGGCAAGAGATCGATAGCCAGGAGCCACACAGCAGCTAGGGGACTTCCAGAAAGCTGATCCAGTGCAATGAGAAGCTACTGAACCAGAATGAGGCACATCAGGCATAGAGGAGGATGAAGCTGAAGCTCTTACAGCAAACCATAGCCTTGCAGGGGTATCAACTTGTGGCCACACAGCACCTGGATGAATCTATTTGCCTCTTGAGAGAAACTATAGTGGAATGTCTTATCGAGCTATGCCAGACCCACCCATGTCCAGTCCACATCCCTGGGACAGCCTCCTCATGTACATGCCAGCTAGTGCCCAAACCCAGGAACCATAGGTGTCTTGCTCCTGTTCCAGCTGATGCCTCATGCGCCACTACCATTGCCACAACTATGGTTATGCCCAGCTGCACCAGTAGCACCACACGCACCACCACAACCAATGCCACCACAAGGCATGGTTGTACATCAGTCTCTGTCACTACATAGTCCTCCCATATTCAGGGGGCCTGTCATGACCTTTCTACCCTTCTATGAAGCTATCCAAGAGGTGAATGGCCAGAGTGACAGCTCCTCGGATTCCAACAGAATGCCACCATCCACACCAACCACTATTGTTACTTAGACCGTTGCGATGTGCTTTCTGTCAGGGCAGGGAGTGGGGGTCATAGATGGGGAAGTCATAAGCTAGTAACAGGAGGGCCAGGTGTGTGTACCCTGCAAAGGGGTTGCTATGCCATTGTGTTTATTATATGAGGGAGGAGATATAATTCTTGTTGAGTATGGAGGATGGTGGAATATTTGGGGGAAGCTATGGTTTGTGGGGGGTACATGGATTTGGCTATGGGGTGCATGGGTATGAGAAGTGTGGGAAGTGGGTGGGTCAGAGTGGGGGTGAGGGGGAAGGAGCAATGCTTCTATGAAAGGGCTTGTTGTTAGAGGGGGGCATGTCTTAAGTCATTCACACACTTTGATCAATGCACCTTCATGTGAAATGTCTCTGTATGAGGTGTTCTCTTGCCACCACGCCCCTTTGATATGCTTGGCCACTGTCCACTTGTTGAGCTATCTTCACATCGGTATCTGCCTCATCAATAGGTATATCTGGTGCATCAAGCAGGGGGTTGCCTTCACCATAAGGCATAGTTGTGCAGCATGCCAAGAATATCTCACACACCTTTGCTGGCTTGTACAAAAGTTCCCATCCTGAGTGATTAAGACACCTGAAACAGCTCTTAGTTGCTCAATGTTCTCTCTATTATTCCCCTGGTGCTCCTGTGTGCACTGTTGTACTACTGCTCTGCATGTGAGCACTATGGGAATCAGTAGACAGTGCCTCAGGGGGTATCCTCTGTCACCTGCATAGACATGGGGGAGAACACACAGATGTTACTGCTGCCCTGCCTGTGCCATAATGACCAGGGTGTATGCTTCCTGCCTCTGCTGCTGAAATGTATAGCAACCTGTATTCTGCCTTTCCATGTTGCTTTCATCCTAGCATGGTGCCTCTATGTTTGTTCTACTGCTGTCTTTACATCCTGGGTCAAGGTTTCAGCACCAGTCGTGTGGTCTGGAGTTCACTGTCAGCTTCTTACTGGGGGTGTATCCCTTTTGCCATTCCTGGCTACTTGTATTGGAATGTGATGTGGCTCATCAAGAGTCTAAGTGCCACCATCTCACTGGGCACTATTGCTGAACTCACTCACGTACATCATGATCCTGCTTCTCCTACATGTGGTGTTCACACTGCTTCTCAATTGGCCTTGCCACTTAACTCTGGGGTCATCTGCATATATTGAGGGCCCAGGATCTGGGGGACTAGGAGCTTGGACTGAGCATCATCCTTGTCATCCATTGCCCCAGCAAGGGACTCTGGCCTTTGAGAGACACAGTAGGAATGGTTGCTACATGGCCTCCGAACTGGATTTATTATGCTCCCCATCAGGACACCTGCCAAGAAGTCTCTCAGGTTCAGCATCCTGTACATTGAACCCCTTTTTGGGAGCTGGTGCATCCTCTGCTGTATCTTTGCCTTTTTGACACAAGGTCATTGCTTGGGGGTCAGGTGTATTTCATTGTTGGGGGAGGATACAGCCAATTGCTGTGTTTGTGCTGTTAGTTGGCCACATTTTTCTGGGCTCTTTATAGATGACAAATCACAGATAACCCTTTGGTGCTGTCATTGTTATTTATTATGTTTCATACATCTATAGATCATGAGCAACTATCACTAGCAGTCTGTTTGGCACTCGCACTCCATGGCTATGGGATCTTTCTACAACATATCCCTGTACTGATGTTTCTCACAGTAGATCCCTACATGTGGCTACACCTGTCCCATACAATGGATGTTTTCTGTCTGGCTTATTTAGGACTGTACACATCTGCTATTTGTGGGGTAACTGTGCATGCCTTGTCACAGTCTGCTTTATGGCAATGTTCCCCTGGTCAGGCCTGGGTCTCTGTGTCATCTTGCCTAGTAGCCAGCCTCCTGAGTTTTTACCACTCTCAAATCTTGCATAGATCCAGGACTGAATGAGTATATATGCATCGTGGCAGGTTCTTGGGTATCTTGGGACAACATCTGTGATCTCTCCCAGTATATTGCACATGATTTGCATATTGAGAGAGTGGAATGATTTTCTGTTGCAGAATATGGCCTCCCTCCATTGAGGGGGCCTCAGGGGCAACATGTGTGCAATCTATCAACCCCAGCACAGAAGGGAACCCAGCCACCTCATGAAATTGCAGCATTGCATGTTGTCTCTGCTGCACTGTCTGAGGGAATGCAATATATTCTGATGTGTGGGCCAGGAAAGCACTCAGAAAGTGTGTGATGTACTTTGACACTGCCAACTGGCTTAGACATGCAGTGACTGCTAGCACAGATTGGAAGCTACCTGTTGCTAGGAAGGAAAGTGCTGTTTTCACCTTTAGAAGGACACGCATGGCCATGTTGGATGGACAGGCATGGTATGTTGACGAACGAACACAAGGAGCAGGAGATGTTTAGAAGAAGGTCTTTATTGTGCACAGGACACCCCAACGCGTTTCGGCAACGCCTTCCTCAGGGGGAGGAACACTAATAAATACAATCAAAATGTGTACATTAAAAAACAATGTGTACATTAAAAAAACAGTTAAAAATATATTAAAAAACATTTTTAAAATATGAAAGCACCGGCAGGACATGAAACATAGATTATTATAATAATACAACAATAAAAACAATACAAAACACACAAAGAACAAAGCAGGGCTGAGGGAACAAAACAATTATATCTAAAGCAGTGTATAAAGAGAAGGAACAGAACATAAAGATCACAAGGATAGTGTGAAAGCATGCTATATGTGCCATATGAGTAAAACTAATATGCTAATGAAATTGACATAAAATGATGTGACTAGGGTACATCTCTTATATCAACTGGTGGAGCACAGAGGACGAAGAGCCTGATAGGGCCAGGCAAATTACATATAATTATGAACAATAAAGAAGTGAGTAATAGATACTATCTAACTAAAACTTCATGCACAAAGACAAATAAGCACAGAAATAAAACAATGAGTATATGATAATCTGAATATTAAAAAAAGAGAATAAAACTAGGGTACATCTCTTATATCAACTGGTGAGCGTAAGAGACAACAAGCCTGATAGGGCCAGGCAAATTGCATATAATTATGAACAATAAATAAATGAGTAATAAATACTATCTAACTAAAACTTCATGCATAAAGACAAATAAGCACAGAAATAAAACAATGAGTATATGATTATCTGTATATTAAAAAAGGGGGAATAAAACACAATAATCATCTAAAAAGCATAAAAAGAGAGAGATAAATTGATATTAAAAAGTGAAACTAAAAATTACCAATACAAAAAGATAATTTAAATAGGGGGGAGTTTTAATAATAAAACCAGAAAAGCAAATAAAATCATAAAAATAAAAATAAATATAGGGAAACAGGACAAATGCTTGACAAAGGGCATATAGGACAATCAAAATTGGAAAACATACACCTTTCTATGGGCTCACTCAGAATTACAACTGTATACGAAAATATAACCCAGGGGGACCATGGTGTACTATCACAACCCAAAATAAAAACATATAATGAAAACAAGAACCTCTAAATTTTATTTCTGTGCTTATTTGTCTTTGTGCATGAAGTTTTAGTTAGATAGTATCTATTACTCACTTCTTTATTGTTCATAATTATATGTAATTTGCCTGGCCCTATCAGGCTCTTCGTCCTCTGTGCTCCACCAGTTGATATAAGAGATGTACCCTAGTCACATCATTTTATGTCAATTTCATTAGCATATTAGTTTTACTCATATGGCACATATAGCATGCTTTCACACTATCCTTGTGATCTTTATGTTCTGTTCCTTCTCTTTATACACTGCTTTAGATATAATTGTTTTGTTCCCTCAGCCCTGCTTTGTTCTTTGTGTGTTTTGTATTGTTTTTATTGTTGTATTATTATAATAATCTATGTTTCATGTCCTGCCGGTGCTTTCATATTTTAAAAATGTTTTTTAATATATTTTTAACTGTTTTTTTAATGTACACATTGTTTTTTAATGTACACATTTTGATTGTATTTATTAGTGTTCCTCCCCCTGAGGAAGGCGTTGCCGAAACGCGTTGGGGTGTCCTGTGCACAATAAAGACCTTCTTCTAAACATCTCCTGCTCCTTGTGTTCGTTTGGACTCTCTGCGGGAGGTAGCTCCTCCTTGTGTCCCCAGGCATGGTATGTTGTCACACTGAGGTGGGGCTCCAGCTCTTGACACAGCTGATGGATGACTGCTCTATCAAACTGGAACCTGGTGAGACTTAGTTCATTTGTGAGGTCTATGTACTTGCTTCTCAACCTAGGTACCTTCTGATAGGGTAGCCTTCTTACTGCCCCCCCCCCCCCTGCTTTCTATGTCTGCCTCATGCAGCATGGCCATTGCAAATCATGCATTCCTTTCCTCCATGCTTTGAGGATACCAACACCAACTCCTCCAGTGAAAAATTTCAACTTTATTATGTACACACACCATGCCACTCTCACTTTCAGAGACACTCACACATACACATACACACTGTACTGATCAGCCACTGGAGGATGGGGAGGAGGGTACGTTGGGATAGTGCAAGCTCCCTTGCAGCTCTGCAGACCACCCAGGGAAAATACATATAGGGCATACCCGGCCCGGATCCCAGAAGGGAAGGTGCCTTTAATCCCCAATTCATGGTGGGAGGGGGACAAGCCCAGGCTACTAATCCACCTCAGGATCCCGATCTGGATGAGTTCCCCTTGCTCACCAGAGATTATACTTTAGAACCAGAGAGAGGCAGGAAAGGAGAGGGGTCAAGGAACCAGGACCTAGAAAAGCTTCCGGTGTTTCCCTGGGAAGGAGGCACGGATCCTGGGGAAGAGCAGGAGGCCATGGACACACAACCATATGCGGACAAGGAAGACCTGGAACACATGGAAGTACAGAGGATGGGATAACTACTACTACTACTATTGAACATTTATATAGCACTACCATTGTACGCAGCGCTGTACAGATATGTAAGAGACAGTCCCTGCTCGTCAGAGCTTACAATCAATTCAAGACAACCACAAAGCTAAAATCAAGTCAGGACAAAACACGGCACTTACAATCTAGTCAAGGCAAAACACAGAAGTCAGGATCTGAAGGCAACAGTGACGAGGTGGGTTTTCAACCTGGATTTGAAGAGGGCTAGGGAGTGTGCCTGGCGCACAGACATAGGTAGCTTGTTCCAGGCGTAAGGTGCAGTAAGGTGAAAGGAGCAAAGTCTGGAGTTGGCAGTACGAGTGGAGGGCATAGATAGAAGTAGTTTATTAGAAGGCAGAGTTCACAAGAGGGGTTGTAAGGAGAGATAAGAGATGAGAGGTACTGAGGAGCCGCAGAGTGAATGCATTTATAGGTCAGAAGGAGACGTTTTAACTGGATGCGGAAACGGATAGGGAGCCAGTGAAGTGACTTGAGGAGAGGAGTGATGTGGGTATGACGAGGCTGGCAGAAGATTAGTCATGCAGCAGAATGTTGAATAGATTGAAGGGGAAAGAGATGGTTCAAAGTGAGACCAGCAAGGAGTGAGTTGCAGTAGTCAAGACGAGAGGTGATTAAGGAGTGGATAAGAGTTTTTGTAGTGTGTTCAGAAAGGAAGGGGCGGATTTTGTTAACGTTGTAGAGAAAGAAATGGCAGATCTTAACTACGAGCTGGATATGTGGGGAAAAAGAGAGAGAGTGGAGTCAAAGATAACCCCCAGATTGCGGGCCGAGGAAACAGGAAGGATTACAGAGTTATCCGCAGAGACTGAGAAAGGAGGAAGAGGGGGAAGAAGAGGGGAGGTTTTGGGTGGAAAGATAAGGAGTTCAGTTTTGGCCATGTTTAGTTTCAAGCGGCAGTGAGACATCCAGGCAGCAATATCAGAAAGTAGGCAGAGATCCTGGTCTGGAATACCAGAGAGATATCAGGCATAGAGAGGTAGATTTGGGAGTCATCAGCATAGAGATGGTACTGAAAGCCATGGGAAGAGATAAGCGCACCAAGGGACTGGGTATAGAGAGAGAAAAGGAGCGGACCCAGGAGGAGAGGAGGAGGAGCCACCAGGACACACACTGAAGGAGCAGTGGGAGAGGTAGGAGGAGAACCAGGATAGTACAGAGCCCCTAAAACCAAGCGAGTGCAGTGTATCGAGGAGAAGGTTGTGGTCAATGGTGTTGAAAGCAGCAGATAGTTCAAGAAGGATGAGGACAGAATACAGGCCCTTGGATTTAGCCATGAACAAGTCACTGGAGACTTTGACAAGAGCGGTTTCTGTGGAATGTAAGGGATGGAATTCTGACTATAAGGGATCCAGGACTGCATGAGAGGAGAGGAAGTCAAGGCAGCAGCGGTGAACCGCACATTCAAATAGTTTAGAAATGAAGGGAAGGAGAGAGATGGGTCAATAGTTAGAAGGACAGGTAGGATCGAGTGAGGGTTTCTTGAGGAGAGGTGTGACCACAGCATGCTTGACGTCTGCAGGGACAGTTGCAGTGGTGAGCGAAAGATTGAGAATATGAGAGATGGAGGGGACAATGGTGGAGGAGATGGGACTCAGGAGGCGGGTGGGGATAGGATCAGAGGAGCAGGTGGTGAGTTTGGAGGAAGAAGAAGGTGTGCAGTTTCCTCATCAGAGATGGCAGGGAAGGAAGAGAGGGTGGTAAGGGAGGGGGGATGGTTGGGAGTGGAAGGGGGAGGAGGGGCAATAGCTGAGTTTGTGGGGAATTGAAGGGTGATCTTGTGGATTTTGTCATGGAAATAGTCATCTAGGGTTTGGGCAGAAAGGGAGGGAGGGATCAGAGGTGGAGGTACTTTAAGGAGAGAGCTGAGAGTAGTAAAGAGATGGCGAGGATCAGAGGCAAGAGAGTTAGTCAGATGGACATAGTAGTCTTGTTTGGCAAGAGCTATGACTGATTGGAAAGAGACAAGCATGAATTTGAAGTGTAGATGATCAGGAACGAAGGCAACAGGTGGATGAGAGCCAGGGCTGGGGTGGAGAGCGTCTCACAGGACGTGGGGTGGGTGGAGCGAGAGCATCCAGAGCTGAAGAGAGTGCGGCATTATAGGAGGTTACCGCCTCGGTAACAGACTTGGATGACATAGTGGAAGAAAGAGATGGAGAAATAGTGGAAGAGAGGGTCAAGGTATCAATAGCATGAAGATTTCTAAATAGATTGGTGGAGATGGGATGGGGTTGAGGCAGCGGGATATGAAGATTAAAGTTTAAAAGGTGATGGTCAGATAAGGGAATAGGTGAGTTACGGAAGTTCGAGGATAAGGAACTAGAGAAAAATATCAGGTCCAGGCAGTGGCCATGCTAGTGAGTGGGGGCAGTGGAACAAAGTTGAAGGTCAAATGAGGAGGTGAGGGAGAGTAGCTTTAGAGCATGAGGATCAGAGGGGTTATCGACATGAATGTTAAAATCCCCAAGAATAAGAGTGGGGGAAGAGGAGTCAAGAAAAAAAGAGAGCCATGAGTCAAAGTCAGAGAGAAAGGTAGAAGCAGATTTGTTGGGAGGTTGATAAATAACAGCTACCCGGAGGGGAAGTGGAGTGAAAAGGCAGATAGAGTGGACTTTGAAGGAGAGGAAGGAGTGAGACTGAGGCAGCGGGAGGTGGTGGAATTGTCAGGAGGGAGAGAGTAGAAACCCAACACCACCACCACCGCCAGTGGGATGAGGTGTGTGGGATAGCTGATAGCCTCCATGGCAGAGGGCAGCAGGAGATGCGGTATCATCAGGAAGGAGCCAGGCTTCAGTTAGAGCGAGAAGATGCAGAGCATTGGAGATGAAGAGATCATGAGTAAAAAGCGAGTTTATTAGAGACAGAATGTGCATTCCATAAGGCACATGAGAAAGAGAGAGTGGAGGGGGAAAGGAGAGGGATATGGATAAGATTAGACAAGTTGCTTGAGGATCTCTTCTCAGAGTGGGATTGAGAACTGGGGGGGGGGGGGGCAGGATTTGGGTTGATATCACCGGATGAGAGGGGGAAGAGGGGAGACAGTACGGTGGAAACGAGGGTGAGGTTGCCTTAGGGAGAGAGGAGATGGTTGGATGAGAGGGAGAAGTTGAAGAAGCTGAAGAGCTGATGATTGCTTAGAAGACAGAGTGGAGGGGGAAGTGAGGGTGGTAGAGGGGGGATGAGGAGAGGAGGAGTGAGGGTGCAGGTAGTAGGGGAAACAATTGGGGAGTATAAGGAAAAGGAAGATAATGTGAAGTAGAGCCATGGAAGAGGAGTGGAGCGGGGCTATGCAGCAATGTTATTTACAGCAGTGGGATAGTGATGAGGTAGCAATGGAGTCTACCAGCTATGCAGCAGGTGTTATTTTACAAGCAATGAGGTAGCAGTGGAGTCTATTACGCTATGCAGTCTACAGTCTATGCAGCAGATGTTATTAGCAAGCAATGAAGTAGCAGTCTACACGCTATGCAGTCTACAGTCTATGCAGCAGATGTTATTAGCAAGCAATGAAGTAGCAGTCTACACGCTATGCAGTCTACAGTCTATGCAGCAGATGTTATTTGCAAGCAATGAAGTAGCAGTCTACACGCTATGCAGTCTACACGCTATGCAGCAGGTATTATTTGCAAGCAGTGAAGTAGCAGTATACACGCTATGCAGTCTACAGTCTATGCAGCAGATGTTATATGCAAGCAGTGAAGTAGCAATGCAGTCTATAGGCTGTATAACAGATGTAGTTGCAAGCAATGAAGTCCACAGGTTAAGCTGGAGCTGCCAATTCGCCAGCAGTGATGTAGCAATGGAGGTGGGGATGCGGTAGTAATGGGGTCTACACACTATGGAGCATGTGTTATATTTACCAGCAATGACCGGGTGTGGGAGTTGTCGGTACTTCGATGTGGAGTCCTCATTCATTGTTGTAATGTGGTGTGAACTTGTGAGCTTCTTGTTTTACCTCGTTTGCTCCCGCGACAGGGCTCCCACCTAAGGGCCACGCCAGCAAGGGCCCTTTGGTGTGGCCCTTCAGCGCTGGCCTGCCCGATGGCACCTCCTTCTGCTGAGTGCAGGGCCCTTGTGACTGGGCGATGGGGCTGCAGTTGGGAAGGCGTCCGGTTCTCGGGTTCGACCCTGATTGCACGGGGGAGAGTGCTGAAGATGGCGCTGGAGTCGGTGTCTGCCTCAGCGGTGCCCGATGACTCCTCCTTCTACTGAGTGCAGGGCCCTTGTGATTTGGTGATGATGTTGCCGGCGGGAAGGCGTCCAGCTCTAGGGCTCGACTCTGATTGCACAGGGGAGCGTGCTGAAGATGGCGCTGGAGTCGGCATCTGCAATGAAAGCTCTGGCCCTTAGGGCAGGCTCAGTGAGCCAGTTGTGAAAATGAAGGGTGTAAGGGTGGAGCACTTACACAGCTTTTTGACTGTGCAGCAGAGCTACATTGTTGTGTTCCCTGAAAGACTCAATATTTATAGTGGACTGAGCTGATGTAGTTGTACAGCTTGTGGATGTGCCTCGATCTATGGGGTTTAGTTCTCCTAAAGAGTTTGTGCTTTTGAACATGAGCAATATGATGCAGCTATATAGCACCTGACTGTGCAGCTGAGCTACAGAGTTGGTTCTCAGACTGTGGTTGGAACCTGAGTGAAAAGAGGCAGCTGCCCAGCCCTTGACTGCACAGCTGAATTGCCTTATTGTGCTTCGAGAAGGACTCTGAGAGTTTGTTCTCTTAATGGGATTGCAGTACCTGTAACTTTGTATGCCTTTCTACCCTGGCTGGAATCGGGGAGATAAAAGGCCACACTTGGCCCTGAAGCAAAAGGAAGCCCAGGAACTGGAGGTGACACAAAAAGACTGAGTGCGGTGTTTGCCGGGGCCTTATGGGATGGCGGCAGAAGGCAGGACTGTACCCACCCACTAGTGCTGCCGTGGGACTGCAAAAGACAAGACGCTACAACACTCACAAGGGGGGACACAGAGACAGAATGTGGTGAACAGCACATCAGCTGCAGCACAATCTAGTGTAGGGGGAGACCCAGAGCCAGGGAGATTACAGGCACAAGTCATGAGACATGACACCACAGCAGCACATGTTCCAACAGTGAATCCTGGCAGGCAGCAGAGAAACAGCAAAGTGCTAGGTTTCTTCCACATCTCTGGTAGGTATGGCAGACATGTCTGTGGCAGCACCTGAAAATGGCTACACAGGGATGTTGCATATATGTCTCAGAGGAGAGACACACCCCGTTCTGCCCCTTCACAGACACATACAGAGACGCCCATGCGAGCAGCATAAATGTCTGGGGCGCCATTTGGGGAAATAGGTTTGTGGACGTTTTCACCTCATACACGCTCACCGTGCATGTCCATATGTGTTTTCAGCTTCTGGAATGACCCTATATGTGTGTAAATGTAGGCTCTGCCTCTGCACACAGTCAAACTGAAAGTTCGTGCAATAAGAATTCTGTGTGTGCTTACAGAATGGCACACACATAAGCATGGACCATTCTGTAAGCACACATAAGCATGAGCATAAACCAAAGCGTGTGCCTAAGTGGCCATTCACACATGTAAGTCCTCTAAAATAGGGACTTACATGCATAAATAGCGCATAACTTTCTGCGCATCCTTATAAAATCAGCCCCTATGAGTGGATGTGCCCCTTTAAATTTAGGTGATGTGCACAAATGAAAACATATGCCAGATAAATGCACAGCTCAGTCTATTGCTAGGACATTTGTCTTGCTTGCTTTTCAAAATGGAGCCCCAGTGTGTTTTTATTGCAAATATTAGGAAAAATGAGATCCCTTGATAGAATATAGATGTGCAAATTAGTCACTTGAGAAGGTCAGTTTCTGAAATTCAGTATAAATTCTGCATGCTCACTGATGATAAATTTTAATGAAAACCCACTCCTGGGCATTGGTAGCTTTCAATACAGGTACAATGGTTGCCATCTTTAACCCCTGCAGGAATGTCCTGAATTAGGAATTTATAACAGGACATCTATGGGGCAAATACAAAATGGCACCTAATTTAAGCCTGTTTTATAAAGGCTAATTGTAATGGGGCAAAACGGCAAGCTAGTGCCTCTGTAGAACGCAAATGCTGACACACCCTTTTATGCCTGCTTCTAGGCGGGTGTGAATGTGTAAGCATATTCTACTTACATACAGTACTCCTCCTGTGCAACCTTTCAACCTTACTGTGCACACACACCATGCCCCTCTCACTTGCAGAGACACTCACACATACACACTCACAGGGGGATACAGAGATATGTATACATCACAACTCTGCCCCTGATCCGCTCAAACTACACCCCTGGCAATGCCTAGCAGCAGTGCATATTTATGCGTGCCATCTTTTCAGCATGTACAGTTATACGTGTTTTCCATTGTACAATTTTTTAAAGGCCTTTTCTGCATGCAAAACAGACTTTACATGCAGAAAACCCTTTATAAAAGTTACCTGCTGTGGTATGTGCTTCTTCGTATTAAAATTTATAAACTTGATGTGGTAACAATTCTGTACAGTTTAATTACATATTACAGTTTAAATAATTACAGCTTCATAGTGGGAATCTTTTACTCCCGGGGTGTTTACTATCCTGTATTTTATTTACCTACTTACCTGCAATATTATGTAGTAATCTACAGTATTATAATACCACAATTTGTTGTTCAAACTGATTTTTAACTGGCTGCTTTCAAATTGTCATTGTCTTTTTAAGTTTTGTTGATGCCTTTTGACAATCTGCCTTTAAAATGCACATCACATTCCAGAAAGGTTTAGGATCAAATAATTATATAACTTGAAAACAATGTATTATTCTAATATCAACACGCTATATGTTGTGGGGAAACTGAGAAGATTTTGAAATGGCACATCACCCTATCATAATCTTTAATCTTTATTTAATACTTGGTATACTGCTTTACGAAAAGACACCAAAGCGGTTCACAATAGACTAAAATAACTGCCAGAAAAGGAAAAGAACGCCATAGTCAACAGGAAAGAGGAGATAGGGAAGAGAGGAGCAGAAGGAAGAGGGACTAAGGGGAGAAAGAAGGGAGAAAGAACCTCAACTAGGAGCAGCAGGAACAGGGAGGTTGAAAGCGGAGCAAAAGAGGTGTGTCTTGAGAAGAGATTTAAACCTGTTGAAGGAGAGTTCCAGCCGGAGATCTGGGGGGAGAGAATTCCAGAGTTTAGGGCCTAGGTAGAAAAAGGCAGAATTCTAGGTAGACTCCAGGTGTGCAACAAAGGGGGGAGGAAGGGACATGCAATTGACATCGAAGTGACGAAGTGTAAGGTGAGGAGTATGGAGACGGACCAAATTGGCAAGGTACTGGGGGGAACCAGAGTGAATAGCCTTGTGGACAAGAATGAGGACCTTTTATTGAATACGGTAAGTAATGGGGAGCCAATGAAGGTAGATGAGAAGGGGGGTGATATGGTCAGTGCGGGATGCATGAGTGACAAGACAAGCGGCAGCATTTTGTAAAAGACTGGAGTCTTCGGAGCTGAAACTGGGGGAGACCGACGAGAGCAATATTGCAATAATCAAGTCTGCTCACAACTAGGGAGAGGAGAAGGGTAACCAGGGAGGGAGTGGCGAGGAAGGGACGGACAGCACGGATCTGGCAGAGGGAATAGAATGAACAACGAATCACAGAGGACAGGTGATCATGGAATGACAAAGCGGAGTCCAGAATGACACCAAGGTAATGCAAAGTGGGGACCAGAGGGATGGGAGTGGTGGAGAGTGAAGGTGAGAGGGTAAGGGCAGGGCTTCCCAATGTAAACCAGATAGCTTGGGTTTTGGTCAGGTTAAGATGGAGAAAGTTGGAGGCTAGCCAGATACTAACTGAAGAGAGGCAATCATTAAGGGGAGTGATGACAGGAGCAGAGGAGTCAGTATGGTGCAGGAGTATGATGTCATTGGCGTAGTAGTACACTGAGATGCAGTGCTGTTGAATATGGGTAGTGAGGGGGGCCAGAAAGACATTAAAGAGGAGAGGGGCGAGAACGGAGCCCTGGGAAACACTGCAGGGAAGGGGAGTGCTAGGTGAAGAGGAAGTACCAGAAAAAAATGAAAAAGTCCTGGAAGACATAAAAGAGCGAAACCAATTGAGTACCCCCCCCCTCACCCCCTAAGCTGGAATCAGAAAGACGAGTGAGGAGTGTGCAGTGGTCCACAAGATCAAAGACGGAGGACAGATTGAGGGAAACCGCAATAGAAAACAAACCCAGGTCATGGGAAGAGTCGAGTTCATTGAGGAGGGAAATGAGGATAGTTTCAGTGCTGTGTCCCATATGGAAACCAGATTGATGGGGTGAAGGATTAGTGCAGAGTCCAAGTGAGAGGAGAGTTGGGCTAAGACAAGCTTTTCCAAAAGCTTAAGACAGGAAAGAGAGGTTAGAAACAGGGTGCCAACTAGCAGGAATGGAGGGGTCTAGGAAGGGTTTCTTGAGGATGGGGTGAATTATAGCGTGCTTCCAAGGGGCAGGAAAGAGGCCAGAGGAAAGACTGGAATTGAAAATGGAGAGGATGAGGGGAAGGCGTGCAAGAGAATGCTCGCCGAGCCAACGGGAATGGATAGGGTCAAGCTGACAAGTGGTTTTCCGGGAGGTAGAGAATACCTTAGAGAGTTCAGCAGAGGAGATGGAATGAAATAGGGACCATTGGTGGGAAATAGCAGGAGCTGCGGGAGCGGGGGAGGAGGGGAGAAGGTGAGGAGAGGTAGGTACAGAGGGTGGGAGAGAGGGGGGGCAGAAGGGAAAGGAGGAACGAAGGGCCAGGACCTTAGTACTGTAGAAGGATGCGAGAAGGGTAGGATCAGGCAGATCAGCAGAGGGCGCTGGTGAGGGGTGGGCATGGGGAGTTGATAGGGACTGGAGAATAGAATAAAGCTGGAGGGAAGAATTGGAGGAAGAAGCGATAAGGTTGGTATAATAGGAGTGCTTAACGGCGCAAATAAGCGAGCGGTAATGTGAGTGACAGTAATGGATATAGGACAGAGAGACTTGGGAGGGGTGCATAGAGCTTGAAGGATCTGGAGCATTCTTGCTGGCTGCTTCTAGATTTTTCGCTGGGTATTGCTAAGGTGTTTTTGGTGGATTGTCTCCTGGATCTGCTGGTGTTGGAGGCATGTAGGAGAGTTTTTAAGTAGTAGGATGATTGGTGGTTGATAGTTTTGAAGACCATGAGGAGTATCTTATACTTGATTCTGGTGAAAAGTGGGAGCCAGTGGAGTAGTTTCAGGATGGGCGTGACATACTGCTATCTGGATGCTTCCTGGATGGTGTGTACTGCAGTGTGAAGAGCTGTTTGTAGTGGGGAGGAATGTTGACAGTGGTAGTCTGTGGTATATAGAATTGCAGTAGTCTATGTGGGGGATGATGAGGACTTGCAGTGCAGAGCTGAAGTCTGCTGGCTCCAGCAGTGGGCAGGGACATTGCAAAGAGCAGATCTTGTAGTATATTGTTCTCACTATGTTATTGATTTGTGGTTTCAGGGTTAGATGCTGGTCCAGGGTGACTCTGAGGTATTTCATACAAAACCTCACCATTATTTAATGATAGTTTCTTGCTTAAAATTAGCAAATTGATTTTGATGTTGTTTAGGGTGATGGTGGGCCGGGGGGGGGGGTGAATGAGTTGTCCTTGGTGATGAATAGGGTTTCTGTTTTCTTGAGGTTTATGGATAGTTAGTTTTTTGCCAGCCATTGTGATACATTGGAGAAGCATTGTTGTAGGTTGGTGTATGATGGGTGATTTGTATTGAAGGGTGCATATAGCATGATGTCATCTGTGTAGATATGGTAGTGTGTGTTGTGGGATTGGATAACTGAGCAGAGTGGTTGCATGTAGATGTTGAATAGTAGTGGAGGAGTGGCCTAGTGGTTGGGGCAAGGTACTTCAGGCCGGAAGGTCAGGGGTTCAAATCCCACTAGAGGACAGCAACCTTGGGCCGGAAGGACTGGGGTTTCTAGTCCCATAGGTGCTCCTTGTGGTCTTGGGCAAGCCACTTAACCCTCCATAGCCCATGTTCCCTGTAAAAATAGTTATCTCCAAGTTATAATGCCCTGTTCAATGTAATTTCAGTTTGTTCAATGTAAACCGCACTGATGCAAAATAGCGCGGTATATAAGAGAATGTAAATAAATAAATAAAATAGTGCTGAGAAAGTAGATCCATGAGGCACTCCTCGGGTTTGGGCAGACAGTGGGCATTACAGTTAGCACAGGGATACATACTGTGCTCCATCAATGTTGCAGTTAGCACAGATGCACTTAATGTCGCCTTAATGGATGCTATTAAGTGCACCATGTTCATTGTGAATGTCGCTGCTGTGCATTAGGGTAAGTTTCACTGCAGTAATTGCTGGGAATATGTTGTGCATGCCCCCAACAGGTAGCGCCTGATGGCTGCACTTACCATTCATTAATTTTCACTCAAAATGCATGAATAAGTGCAAACTCTTGCCACACTATAGTAAAGGGGCCCCTTGGAACCCTGCATAAATAGCAGGTGTAATGCATGTGAGCTTTTAAGGCTTACAGGGCTCATTTTCAGCCGCAGTGGCCCGCGCTGCTAAAGTGGCTGGGCATCGTCACTTTAAATTAAACCGAGATATTGATTGCTGGGGCAAATCCACAGCTGGAACTGAATATCCAGTTTCGCCGAATTGCGGGTCTTAAATTGATGCTTACCAGTTAGTGGTTGAATATCGCTGCTAACTGGTTAGCTAACGGTGCCACTTCGCTCCACTGGCTAGCGATGGGACATTTAAATCACTTAGGGGTATGTTTACTAAACAGTCTTAATGTCGCAGCGGTGGTATTATCACGTGATAACGTCACTTATAACGCGATAACGCAGCACCGGCGGCGTTAAGGCACACTAACGCTGTGAAATCCGGGTCTGAAGGGTGGAGTAAGGCTTCCCAGAGGGCGGAGAGAAGGGGTCAGTGGGCAGAGAGAGGCTCCAGGCACACTAACGCTGTGAAATCCAGGTCTGAACACTAGCGCCAGTGAAACCCTTGCGTTAGGCACATTTGCAGGAAAGAGAAACCATTTAAGTCAGCAATGTGCAGCAAAGGCAGGGAAACCCAGAGAAGTGATAGTTGTGATATATGTGCAGGAACCAAAAAGGCAAATAAACATATAAAATGACCAGAACCACATTTAAAATCCCAATAACTTTGACCTATAATTCTGTAAATAGTTTACAATTTAACTCTGTTATTGTTATGTTAGTCACCCTCACCAAGTTCAGTCCAAGTTTATTTTTCCTGTTATAATGTAAGCATTGATATCTTTTGTTCTGATGTAATGCAAATGTTATTGTTTTATGTAAACCGCACTGAGCCTGAATAGCGCGGTATATAAAAATAAATAAATAAATAACCAAGCTGGCCAATAATGCTATTAATTAAAAACATAAAGCAACACTACTGACAAAGCGTAAAAATTAAGATATAAGGGTCTATGCTCCATCCCCCTACAAAGTGAATGATCCCACATTGAAATAGCGCTAATCAGGGTTTCTGTCATTTAGATTGGGCAGGTTTGTTATGGCGTGCACATGTGCAGTAACAGCAGAGTGGGCACATAGGAAAGGGCAACTTACTAATGATCTAAATGGGATGCAGGGGGCTTCAGGCGGAACATGCTGTGGTCCAGCTGGGGCACAGTGCGGACTAGGCAGATGCCTAGGTAGCACATAGGAATTCCAAAACTGTAAAGCAGCAAGACAGCAACTGTTGAGGATCCAACATGGGCATGAGTGTGTGTCCCACAGTGTCATAGGGGATATTACCCAGCAGGTACCCCCAAGGGCACATAACATTGGTAGGCGGTGCCAGGGGGAAACGCGCATGTCCATGTAGGCACCCCTACCTGAGAACCCACACCATAGGCAGCTGCTTACCGGCACACTGGATGGCCTGGGACTGTGCACCACCAGCACCACCGGCATAATGGCACGGCAGCATGGTAGCAGAGGGGTGCTGGTGACGGAGGGGGCAGTGGCATCTGCCCACAGCAGACCATGGCCAAGCCCCGTTTAAGTGGGTGCTGTGCACTGCAACAGACAGGGTCTATCTGATGAACAGTCATGGTATCCCCAGGGAATAATCTGTCCCTGTGGCAACAGTGTGGTGCAGTACACACAGCCAGTGTGTTCAGGAACAGAAGGTCACAAGTTCAAGTCCAAGCTGTGGCTCCTGCCAACCCTGTCCCCATATTTTACCCAGTACTAAACCATGGTAATAAAGAAGGAACCTTTATTGCAGATAAAATAAACATGCCTAAAACGCCCATATTTTACCCTACAGAGCACAGACACCATAAACATGTGCAATCCCTAGAGCATAGTTTCCCAACTGCAGTCCTGGAGGGCCAAACACCATTCAGGTTTCATGCTGTCCCTAATAAATATGCCTGTGCTGCATTTGTATGTGCTGCCTCTGTTGTATGCAAATGTATCTCATGCATATTCATTAGGGACAGCATGAAAACCTGAATAGTGTTTGGCCCACCAGGACCGGAGTTGGGAACCTCTGCCCTAGAGCAGCGGCCAACAGTGGCTTAAACACCCACACCCACAGGCTCCACTATCCAAAGCCTCATGGAGAGTCAGGCTGTTGGGCCCTGCGCGGAGCAGCATCTCCCAATACTAGCACCTGCATACCTTAGCAATGCCGTCCTAAACTTGGAAACATGTTCCACATATATTAAAATGTTGCTATGATTAATGTCAGCTAACAAATTCTAAGTTAAACACAATTTGTTGATAGAGATTCATCATAGCAACCTTTCTGATATCTGTGGAGTGTGTTTAAGTTATTTATTCTGACAGTGTTTACCACCCCGGGGAGTGACCCTAACAGTATTGAGTACCATAGCAATGCCTGCACTGTGCCCAGGACTACACCAGTCCTGGGCACAGTGCAGGCATTGCTATGGTACTGCCACAAACCTCTATATTTGCACAATGCTGGCATAGGTGTGGGAGTGTGTGCCTGTCTATCCAGTGGGTTGTGGCTGCCTACATCTTACTGAGCCCACATTGCTTGCACTGTTTCTAGTGTTAGCCTGCCAATGTGCATAATGAGGAGCAAGGTACTGTGGGTATGGCCCGGACAGGGTGGCATGGGCAGGATGCATCTGCACAGGGTATAGGGCAATGACTGGGACATTGTAGTGCCCAACCACCACCTGCACAGACAGGGTGGCCACAGCATGTCATGCTGGGAGGTCACTCTCACCCTGACTGAGCAGTGACCACGGCATGGCTAGGTTCCCCCATAGTGCTATACACTATTTCTTTCAAGTGATATTTATGGGTTCTTTTTTCTGGGGCCCAATCACTGACATACTTGTGTGGTGTGTGTGCTGACAGCCCAGTTTTGGGTGCACACAGTTTCTCCAGGAACATGCACTATGTACTAGCTAGCAGACTGTCTGCAGTTAGAATCTGTATGGCTGCACCACCTTGCAGGGTGCAGCAAGTGCACATTGACTGCCCTCTGCTGGTGAATGTCAGATTGTAGTAGGGGGCAGCTGAGCTGCCTGGGCCCACTACCTATCTTACAGTGGCCCTGTCCCAAGTGCAGATCTTCAGCAGCTGTCCGTTTGCCACCAGGACTGGGGTTGCTGGTCCCACAGCCTGTCCTCATGAACCTCCATTGTCCCCGTCCTCCTCCTCTGCAAAGGGTGAGAGTGTGGGTTTGTTGGGGGCAGATCATGTCCCTCACCCTGACCCAGAGAGGGCAGTTTGCTAAGTACATTGTTGCCATGTGAGCCCTGACACACCCCTGCTCCCTAAACAGGTGACCATAGCAAGCACAGTGGATATGCACTATGTTGTATGCATCATGGTCCACAAGGGCCAGACATGACTGGCAATTACAAATGGACACAGAGACTCCTAAAGGTGTCTGTAACAAATACCTATCACACACTGGCACTGATGGAGACCTGCAGCACAGCCCACCACAACCAACCTGGGTACTGCGGACCTTGTGCTGGCTACTCCACCTCACCCTAAGGGTGAGCACAGAACATGCACATTGGCATGGCCTGTGGGTACTCTGTGACAGTAACATGCACGGTCATTCCCCCCTACCAAGCTGACGTGCTGTAGAGGTGCATACCCCATTTGGTGAGCAGATGTAGACTGCTGTTCTGCATGTGAATTGCATTATGGGTACTGTTGTTTCTATCCTATCCTGGTAGCCACAGCAACAGTTTTATGGTGACATGCACTCTTTCTGTAGCCAGCCATTGGTATAAAAACCCCTATAGTGATGTAGCACAATGGTTAATGCAATGACTTCAGTAGCAGAGGATATGGGTTCAATTCCTCTCTGTTCCCCTTTTTTTTTTATGGCTGTCCTACACAACTACTTTTCATTCATGTAACAGTCATATCTTTGAAGATCTGTGCTGCCACCACATCGAAAATGGAGGAGTGGCCTAATGGTTGAGGCAAGGTACTTCAGGCCAGAAGGTTGGGAGTTCAAATCCCACTAGAGGACAGCAACCTTGGGCCAGTAGGACTGGGATTTCTAGTCCCACAGGTGCTCCTTGTGGTCTTGGGCAAGCCACTTAACCCTCCATAGCCCATGTTCCCTGTAAAATAGTTATCTCCAAGTTATAATGCCCTGTTCAATGTAATTTCAGTTTGTTCAATGTAAACTGCACTGTTGCAGAATAGTGTGGTATATAAGAGAATGTAAATAAATAAATAAATTATACTCTCATCACTGTTGCCATCCATCCTTCTGTCCGTCTATGTGTGTGTGTGTGCCAGCTGTGTGGCGTCCTGTCCTAATGTGCAGGCTGCTACCCTATGTCCTGCACTGGCACACCTTTCTGCATTGTGGCTCTTCATGCTTGCCTCTCCTATGTCTGTTCTGCATGGCACTGCTCTCCTCTGTCCTCCTGTCATTACACTTATCCTGCCACCTCTACCTCCTCTGGTGGATATGTATCCCCATCCTCTGCCACACACTGTCATTGTTACACTGTACATTACCATCACCCTGTATATCAGTACAGCTGCCCCCAATATGTTTGTCCACTTTATCTGCTGCCACATGGGCTGCACGCAGATTTGGCTGGTCTATGAGCTCCGTCATCTACTTCCTTCCATCACTTGTTCATTGCCTTTCCTTGGTGCTCTGTGCAGTGTTATGGTTACATCTGTGTTTGAGCCATACATTTCATGCTTGTGACTTTGGGGCACCTTTGTGCCCCTGGGCACCATCTCCTGTGTCACCTTGGCATCCCTGGGGCATCTTTCACGGCACCTTAGTTTCGGCCAGCTTATGGGGCGCCTTATATGCTGCCTTGGAAGGTGCCAACCTTTCCCTGCCACCCTCTGGGCACATTATGACCTTCCTTGGATGACGTGGTGCTTTATGAGGTGCCTTATGGTGCGCCCTAAAAGGTGCTTTAGGTTGCAGCACTGGGGTGAGGCTTTTTTGGCTGGCAGTGCAAATTGTTGGGATGTTAAGACTGTTACAGGCAGGAAAAGGGATTGCCTCAGACAGTCTTTTAAATGAGCCCACTGTGTGATCAAACTCATGACCACTGTATTAGCAGTCAATGTATTAACCAGTGTGCTACACCTCTGTTGCTGTGATTGCAGGTCAGCGCGCCTAATTAAGGCTAACGCGTGTTAACGTGCCACAGCTCCCTCTATCGCGCGATAACCTGAAATGCTACCTTAAGACCGGAACGCCCACTACCTAATATGGCATTCGTCACAGTAAGACTGCAACTAACGCCGGTAACATTAAGACGGTTTAGTAAACATACCCCTTAGTGCCGCTGAATATCCCAGTCAGCGGGACTTAGCGGTTTGCTAATTTTAACTGCTACAAGTTATAGTATGTGGCCTGTTTATTAAAGAGCAGTAAGGTTTTGAAGATACTGTGCAATAATTGCTAAAATTAATGTACGCTATCAAAAAACCCTCCATATTTTGGGGATATTCCTCAAATTACTGGGAGGGTCACTGCACGGTTAATGTGAAGAAAATGTTATTACTGCAGATAATGTGTGATACAGTTAGCTACAGCTCTTGAGAAGGCAGTAACTGCTCGGTCTTATCTGTAAGGCACAGCCCCTGCCCATCCCAAAATGCACATGCCAGGCTGTCAATAATGAGCTGCATGACTGAAGACCATACACAGTTTAGGACAACTATCCAGAGGGTCGCCATAACTCAAAGGCACTTAGCAACAACAACAACAACAGTGTGGGCAGTGCATTAGCTGTTTGCACGTTCATTCTTGCTGTTTAATGCAAGAATTAGCATGTGCAGATAACTAATGTACAGCCTACACTGTTGTTTTTGTTGTTAGTGTCATCAACTCAGTGTCGACTCATGGCGACCCTCTGAATAATTGTCCTAAAATGTGTTTGGTCTTCAGTCAAGCAGCTCATTGTTGACAGACTGGCATCCATAACTGCTGTTATTGTATCGATCCATCTCATTGCTGGCCTTCCTCTTTCGCATTGACCTTCTACCTTGCCAAGCATGTTATCTTTCTTTAATGATCTTTCTCTTCACATGATAAGTCCAAAGTTTGAAAGTCAAAGTCTTGTCATCCGAGCTTCTAAGGAAAGCTTAGGTTTGATCTCCTCTAGTACTGACTGGTTTCTTCTTCGGACATTCTCTGGCATACACAGTATTCGTCGCCAGCACTATTAGGGCATGATAATTCCTTTGTTAAACAGCTACTAGTGCTTAGTAAATAGCCCGCATTGTTAAAGTACACAAGCATGTTTACAGCACATAGGGATGTGTGTACTAAGCCCCATGCTAGTAACACAAGTTTGGATGTGCGTCACCATGCTAGATGCAGAGGGTCAAGGACAGCCATCCGCCTGAATTTAGAATGGCTCATCATGTGAAAACTGCCATGGGGAGCAACTACCTACACTCCTTGTGCTGGCGGTTGTTACTCCCTGCCAGATGATGGCAGCGTGCAAATGTCCATGCCCCATCCAGTCGCCCCTCAAACATGCACTGCCTAAGTAACGGGTGTTTTAGCACATGGCCCTGCACTACTTTTTAGCATGGTGCCAAAAATGCACACTAACCCCATGTATGCTTTAATAAACATGTCCCATAGACACCTATTTGGAATTAACCTCTATGGAGTACCAGTACCTTCAGATCTGTTATATCCGAGTATTATGTGGATATTAGACTGAGAGAAGGCACAGCTATAAGGCTCTCCAAATGAGGTCTTAGCTTATTTGTTGACTTGGAAACTTGGAAAGAGGTATCAATACATGACATAACTTATTGTGCGTACATCTGCTTTATCATGCCAACCTCCTTTCTAGTGCATTCTGGGAGATGAATAGGAATAAAAATGCCTGCCTGGAGGGAAAATAGCTTTTCAATAGTATGATTCTGTCAGGGCATATGGCATTATCTATCTAGGTTTCCCAACCATTGGCCTGCACTATTAGCTGCAGTCTAAATATTTCTTAAGCGGCCCCTTAAGCTAGTGAAAATGAAATCTCGAACTATAAACTTAAGAAATAGCATGAAGATAGATCAGCATTACAATAAAGATTTCCCCTTAAGGGCCCCTCAGTACAGCTCTTGTGCTGAAATGAGCAGTGTTGATGAGCACATTTAAAGTTCTTCTTGAATCGCTCTCCAGTCCACAGAGAGCAAGTTACTTCCTTCACAGTGATAGTATTAGGATGGAAATTATTTTTATTCTTAGAGGCATTTCTGTTTACATTGCTGTTGTGTTTCCAAAACATTGAAAAACTGTCTTACTTTTAATGCGGTCGTCTGTCCATCACAGGGCTTGTCGAGCCCAAAGTGCTGAGCAGTATTGAAACATGTTTTAATAAATGCATAAATATATCCATTGTTTTTGTTTTAAAAAGATTCTCTTCCTTATTCACACCATTATGACTCAAAATCAGGGTACCGCTTAGTCTTATTCTATGCTGGGCGTAGGATATGCTGTGTTTAGTCTTACTTTATGTTGGGCGTAGGATATGCTGTGCATAGTCTTATTCTATGCTGGGCGTAGGATATGCTGTGTTTAGTCTTATTCTATGCTGGGCATAGGATATGCTGTGTTTAGTCTTATTCTATGCTGGGCGTAGGATATGCTGTGCTTAGTTTTATTCTATGCTGGGTGTAGCATCGCCAACTGGCTCCAGAGGCGCCCGACCAGCTTGATCCATTCCTGCGTTTACCCCAGGGGCATGTTCTGATTTCTCTATTGCACTCCATAAGAAAAGCAAGTCTACAAGACCCTCCTTGCAATGGGGTAAACCTAGGACTGGATCAAGCCTGTTGGGCACATCTGGAGTCAGTTGGCAATACTAGCTAGATGTAAAAACCTAAAGCATGTATATAGCAAAATGCGGAAATGAGAACTTAGGGCCCGATATTCAGAAGTGACCGCTAGCGCGATTACGGCAACTAACCATTGCCACTGAACACTAAATCCGGATATTCAATGTCGGGGCCATATCTGGCCACTGGTATTGGAATATCTAGGTCAGCCGTGGAAGTAGGAAACTAACTGGGCAGCGGCAATGTTCAGCTGCTGCCTGATTAGCCTTGGCGGCAAACGTTAGGCCTGCTTTTACTGCACTTTACCTTTGCAACAGAGGGATAACCGGACAGCAGCTGAATATCGCCGCTGCCCTGTTATTCCTGGTTACCACCTATGGAATGCCCACAGAACACCACGATGCTGCCCGGTTAGCCTCGGGGCATGTGGCAGCCATACTCATGGATATTCAGTGGCACTGACCAGTCTGGAAACTGTGTAAACACCTTTGAATATTGGGGCCTTGAAGTTTATTTTCAAACAAGGGGGATAGTCAAAATGCAACGCACAAACTTCTATTCAAATGTAAGAAAGCATACAAAAGAAATGTCCTGGGAAAAGGCCCAAGAGATGAAGCAAAAGGACAAGCTTCTGTTCTAAGGAATGTATTCCGTTTTGTTTTAGCAGGCTGCAGAAATAAAATGCTGCCACTGAGAGAGCATTTAGGAGGATAGAGGGCTAAGCAGTTAGCATGTGATTTAATGTGGGCTAACTGTTAGCAAAGGCCTGTGTTAATGGCTACTGCATGCTAAAAGCAGCAAGCATAATAAAACTTCCATACTACAGTAACTGCTTAGCGTGGGATGCGGAAGGAATGGGGCAGTTTATGGGTAGATAAAGGTTGTGTCAGCACTGGCAGCTAATGTACAGTATGGTATTGCATGCTGCCAGGGCTGCTGATAGCATGGGGGCACTTAATGCCACCTCAATGTGGCATTAAGTGCACCCACACTCTGGGGAATCAGGTACCTCAGCCACTGCTGAAACCAGAAAACCTCCAGATTATGAGCTCATATATAATCCCTCTCGATGACGTCCCCCTAACTAGCATCCCCCAATGATATCCTCCTGATGACATCCCCTAAATGACATCTACCCTGCTGACATTCTCCCGTGACATCTCCCCTGTTGATCACCTACCCCACTCAGCTCAAGAACCAGCCCTTCCCCACCCCACTTCAGCACTTACCCAGCAGTAGCTCTGGTAGTCTCTAGTTTTCAGGGGAGTGATCTCCCTCCTCTCCAGCCCCATTGCTTCCCCAAATCTGCCCCTAAGATACCCCCCCCCCCCTCCCCATGACCCAGGACCCATCAGACACAAGGAGAAGGCACCCTAAGAGCAGTGATTCCACCCCCACTTCCCAAAGCCTACCTGGGAGGCTCCATGCTTTGGACGTGAAAGGCCTCCATCCACTCCTGTCCTACTGGCCACTTGCAAAATCGAAGGGGGGAGGGGGGAGGAATGTGTCGCTGTAGAAGCTGCCATTTTTTGAGCGCCCCCCACCCCTCTTCCTATAATGCTTGCACAAACTGAGTGCTTCAAGTAGCCCCAGGGACCACTCTGCAGAATAGGGACCATTTGACCTTTCTGGATGAGTTTTGAATCCCAGAATGAATTAAAAGTATTCCTACTGAGTGATGTACTGTGTGCTGAGGTAAGGGCAAAGCTAAATGGGACTTTTTTGTTTATTGAAATATTGAAAACTTTGTATGTGGGAGCTCTATAGACTTATATTCAAACCTATTTGAGAGCGAAAGTCTGGAAGAAAGCCATTTTCTGTGCTGCCTTCTAGACAATATGAGAACTGCTCCTTCCAAGATCAAATTGTAGTAGGGCATATGGTTCATATGATAGAGCAGAAACAAATTTAGTATAGCTTATGACAGTAAGATTTGTTGTTTCTGTAGGCTGTATCCTAGAAAGGATTTAACAACAGGTTTCAACTGACAAGATTATTAAATTTGAAGTGGTGTTGCAGGACCACGATTTTACCTTTGCTTAAACATTCTCTCCATTCTGGAACATACCGTGGAATGACTTTGCTATTTTTTCCCATTAATTTAAATCTCCCTAGCATTATTTTATATTTTATGTATAAAGTACAATGGATTTGAAGTTATATGATATCAAAATGACCTACCTGCTATATTGTAAACTTAAATGAGAACCAGGTCATTGAGCATAGATTTCAAATTCCAAGGGAGAGAGATGAGTGCGAGAGGTATGCGTACTGAGAAAATGCTGCTTGCGCTGGCATTATATTACTTTTAAAAAATAGTCTATCTGTGCCCTAAGAATGCAGATTTTTTTCTTTTTTAGTGCCATCAAGTCAGTGTTGACTCATAGCGACCCAGCTACCTCTGGGTTTTCTTGGTAATGTATCACTGGAAGTAGATTGACAGCCTTTTCTTCCGAGGCAATGGAGGGTAAAGTGACTTGCCCAAAGTCACAAGGAGTGCCACAATCGAACCCTTGATCTTCTGGGTACTAGGCAGTTGCTCTAACCACTTGGCTACTCCTCCACTCCAAGAATGCAGATAAGATGCAAAAATAATAATTTTAGCATAATGCACAGAAATCACAAAGGGGTCAATATTAAAAAGAAAAACCTTGCTGAGCAAATAGGAAAATCAGTTAGATTTATCCAGTAATTTTTCACACACTTTTCGTATACTTACTTGGCTAGTTGTGTGATTGAATATCCAGCTAAATCTAAGCACACAAAATTTGAACAGAAAGATATAGGATTGCTATTTGCATGCTGTGGTTATCTGGTTGAAATTAAGGGGTCTTTTACTAAAGGGCGCTAAGATGTTGCATGTAACACTCCATGCTTTTGGAGCTATTGGCATGTTGCATGCAACACCTTAGCACCCTGTGTTAGCTGGCGGGGGTATGACAGCATTTTCCCGGCAGTTAATGTTGAACCCTGTCCCCTAACAGGTGCCACTTTAGCATGGATACACTTAATTCCATCTACTGAGGTGGCGTTAAGTGAACCCACACTAATCACATGGGAGTCAGTTAGCACAGGGTGTATGCCCTGTGCTAATTGGTCCACAAAGCCCACCAGGCTGATAACATCATCATTTCAGTTTTATGCTAAATGAGAGTTTTTTATAGTACGTGTTTATGTTCTTATTGTATTTATGTTCTTATTGTGTTTATGTATGTTTTATTTGTTTCAGCAGATCATAGTCATGCCGAAAACGGCCGTGTTGGGCTTTGTTCCTTTTATCGTTTGCCTTGCACCGATCAGGTTTTAATAAAGTTATTTGTTTGTTACTCACCTCTTTGGTGGTTTCCTATGCTAATTGCACAGAGCTTACCATGCCCAGTCTCTATCCCTAAGCCGCCCACTCGTGTCCCTAATGCGGGATGCGCAGTTAGCATGGGAATCAGCCCTTTTAGTGTGCTCCAGATGCTGCTGCCAGCTAACACCCTTTAGTAAAAGATCCCCTTAGTCTGTTACACTGAATATTGAGCTCACTAGATAACTTTGAAAGTTCACCCTCAGAATACATTAGAACCAACCCTTTTAAAATTTGTATTGCTTGAAACTTTAGCTGCATAAATTTAGCCATTGAAAGGGACAACATTTTAAGAGCAGGACACTTTAGAAGCCTTTTGTGGCATCTAAACATATAAATAGTGGCACACGCATAGAAATGGTGATCTCAGAAAGTCACTATTTATGTGTGTACGCAGCCAGGAATGCTCAGATTCAAAGGGGGAGAATCTTGGGTACGGTTTGGGCAGCCAAACTATTATACATATATTTCCTATTTTACAATAATAATACAGATATATTTTGAAAAATTTCCTTGTCAGCGTTTGCACCTCTTCTGAGCAGGGCTGCACAAAGGTGATGTGGGGCCATATGTGGAGACTGATTGTGGGGCCTCATTTGCATATACATTGGATCTCATTTGCATAAATTTAATACATTTTATTTTAAAATGTATTTGTTGCCCATCTAAAATTTTTGGCGGCTTTCAAATTTGCCCTTCGAAGCCTCTTTTTTTCTCCTGGCAATGACTTAGGGACATGTTTACTAAATCTTATGAAAATGATTTTTATTGGCATAATCATGTAAAACTTCCACATAACTCCCAGTAACAGCTTGAGCAGAACGGTTATCCAATAACATAGTGTCTAAAGCATACCACACATTATTCAGACTACCCTCCCAACCCCCCAACTGAACAATTACCCAAAGTTATCATCTCTTACCCCCTACTCCCCTCCCAATCTTCCCACCCCCCAATTCCCCTTCCTACAGCCAGTGAGTGTCAGCTATCCCTCACCCCCACTCCACAATCCCACGATGCTCCCCATTAAGTGAACCCCGCCCTCATTCCTATGGTCCCCAGGGCTCCAGCCATAGACATAAATGGCCTACCATATCCCAAGGTGGTTCCTCATCCGACGAATCAACCCACTACCACCCATCACTCCTCAACCCCCTCCATGTGTCTCCTCCCCAGCAACTTAGCTGTCTTCCACTCCATGGCTTTTAATTCTCTCATTCTCAACTCCCACTCATGGATTCCTGGGGGCTTGTCATCCAACCAATGTTTTAATATGCATTGCTTAGCTACGACAAAACCCCTTTCATATAGTTGCCGACATTCCTTCTTCAGCACCACAGCTCCTGTGTATTCTCCAAATAGGCACTGTGATGAGGTAACTAGTACAGAGCCTATGTTATATGAGGAAATGGCTAGCTCAGAGCCTATGGTAATAGGAAAAGAGGAAGAGCTTGCCTCACAAACACATAGGCAGCAAACATATTCAGCTTTTAAAAAGCCCAAGTATAGTGGAGAAAACTTTCCATTCACCAAAGGTGACGCAGTAGAAAGCCAAAAGGCTAATCAAGCTCACCTGAGTGGAAGGGCATGTACAACGTGCAGAGAACAGGAGCATAAAAACTACAGGGAAAGCCCAGTAGAGGAGCAAAGGGAGGGGCTGGAGCCAAGGCAGCAAAGGCAGGAGCAGAAGCCAAAGGGTGGAGCAGGCTGTAGCTGAAGAGGAGTCTCCCAAGCCAGAGGGGGCCTCGGTCACTGGAGAGTGAGTAACCAAGAGGAAGGAAGTCCTCTCAACCAGCAGACCTTGCTAGAACCAGGAAGTAAAGGAAGTGTCCCGGTAGCAAGAGGCAGCAGACACAGACTCTCTTCAGAAAGTGATTTCAGCTTGGACCCGGCTACAGAGACGTGGAAGTCTTGGAGAGGAGCCCGCCAAAGCCCAGAGAGAGAAGCTCATTACCCAGGGACAAAAGCTAAGTACCCTGTTGTAGCTAGAGGGAAAAAGCCAGGCATTGCCAGCAGAGCAAAGCCCAGTAATTGGGAGGAAAATCCCTATTGGAGAAGGAACCTTAGAGATACAGTTCCTAGCACAGGACTCTTGAACCCTGTTGATGTAAAGCACTTACCAAATAGAATAACCAGTGTCATTCAAGGGAAGAGCTGTGAGGATTTCAGTTATAAAGATTGTTATGTGCCTCCGAATACAGACTATGAGCAGATGCAATGGGAAAACCAGGAGTGTGATATAGAACTGGATTCCATGGATTGCACGCTTTGTCTGTCTGATGAAATTACATCACTATGTTAGCCAGGCAAGCAAGAGTTCTGTGATACCTTGTGCTGGCGAAGAGTTTATTTTCTATACTGTGAAGAAACAGTTTTCTTTTGTGTTCCTTTGTGTTGTTCATAAAGAATCCTATGTGGGATGGGGAATAAAACCCAAATTATTTATTTTGCCTTAATTACACGGCTACTGACTATTTCTTTAATAAGGCAACCCACACCTCACGGCCCTAGGCGGGCACCTAACAGGGCCAGAAAGGGGTGCTGGTGACAGCACCACTCCGGCGAAAGTTCACCACCCCAGGGTCTCCAACTGCGCAACTTGGTCCCCACTTCACTCCAAAACCCACCAATCATAGAACAATACCAGAAACGATGAGCTAAAGTCCCTCTCTCTTTGGCACACAACGTACACCTATGTGTAGAGGTCAGTCCCATTTTCGCCGCCCATACATTAGGAATGTAAGCTCTCCACAGGAACTTGTACTGAATTTCTTGCAGGCCCACCGGTTCTGACACATTCCCAATCTTCGAGAGCGCCTCTTGTAGCTTGCTTACCGTCAGCTGGGACATGCCATCTCAGGCCCACCTCTGCACCAGCCTCTCTAGTGCCTCCCAGTCACCCCCAGGCTAAAGTTCCTGTCGCAAATTCCTCATAGAAATACCCCCTTCCAATGACCTGAAGAAGTCCCACATAGCCCCCTGTCCCATCTGCAAACCTGAACCTCTTTGGAGGCCCCTGACATAATGCCGTATCTGCAAATAGAAGTAGAAGGTTTTATGTTCTAAAGTATATTTCCGTGCCAGAGACTGAAAGGAGTCTAACTCCATAATGCCCTCCATTTGCAAATGCCCAATATACTCTATCTCCCTTCTCCCCCAACTTTGTGCGACCGAGCCCAGTTGGCCTGGTGTAAAAGCCGCATTCCCCGCTAGGGGTAAACAATCAGTGCACCTCCAACTCAAACCCTTCTGCTGACACAACGTCTTCCAGACTTGTCTAAGAGCCTTCATATATACCGACTGTTTCCAAGGTTCTGGAAAAACTCCACCCCCCGCATGCAGCAGAAATACCAGATGGTAAGGCGCAGACATCGCATCCACTAACTCTATTGGAAGGATACCCCGATCCTTCATCAACAAGTCTGCTAAAGGCCTGAGTAGGCATGCCAGATTATAGTTGTTACTAAATCTTAATATTGCGTTAAGTGTCACTGCGCCAACAGAAACATAGAAACATAGAAATATGATGACAGAAAAAAGACCACATGGCCTATCTAGTCTGTCCTTCCATATCAACAACTAAAACAGTCCCATTTTTTTCTTTAGAGATCCTCTGTGTTTGTCCCATGCTTTTTTGAATTCAGATACTGTCTTCATCTCTACCACCTCCACTGGGAGACTATTCCATGCATCTACCACTCTTTCTGTAAAGAAATATTTCCGCATATTAATCCTGAATCTATCCCCTTTCACCCTAATCCTATGTCCCCTTGTAGAAGGGGTTGCTTTTCATAGAAAGAGGCTCTCCTCCTGTGCATTTATGCCATGGAGATATTTAAACGTCTCAATCATATCACCTCTAACCCGCCTTTCCTCTAAGGTGTACATATTAAGATCCTTGCGTCTGTCCTCATATGCTTTATAACAAAGACAACTAACCATTTTAGTAACCACCCTCTGTACTGACTCCAACCTGTTTATATACTTTTGAAGGTGCGTTCTCCATAATTGCACACAATATTCCAATTGAGGTCGCACCAAAGACCTATACACAGGCACTATCACCTCCTTTCTTCTGCTGGCCATTCCTCTCCCTATGCACCTAAGCATCCTTCTAGCTTTCGCCATCGCCTTTTCTACCTGTTTAGCTACTTTAAGATCATCAGACACAATCACGCCGAGGTCCCATTCTTCTTTTGTGGACAGAATTACTTCACCCCCTTTACTATATTGCTCCCTTGGATTGCTACATGCCAAATGCATGGCCTTACATTTTTTAACATTAAGTCTCAGCTGCCAAATTCTAGACCATTCTTCAAGCTTAGCTAGATCCCTCCTCATGTTATCTACACCTTCCTGGGTGTCTACTCTATTGCAGACTTTGGTATCATCCGCAAAGATGCAAACCCTACCCAACAGCCCATCCACAATATCACTAACAAAAATGTTAAGAATTGGACCAAGGACAGATCCCTGGTGCACACTACTGGTAACCTCCTTCTCCTCAGAGTGAGCTCCATTTAGCTGTGTGCTCTGTCACCTCCCACTCAGCCAGTTTCTAACCTAAGCAGTAATTTTAGGGTCCATCCCTAGGGTGCTTAGTTTGTTTATAAGTCACCTGTGAACTTTACTAAAATCTAAATACACCACTTCTAGGACTCTCCCTCGGTTTAACTCCCTGGTAATCCAGTTAAAGAAATTAATCAGATTTATCTGACAAGACCTCCCTCTGGTGAATCCATGCTGCCTCAGATCCAGTAATCCGTTGGACTCCAGAAACCCCACTATTTTCTCTTTCAGCAGCGCTTCCAATAATTTACTCACCACTGAGGTTAAACTAATCGGCCTGTAGTTTTCAACTACATCCTTACTTCTGGTTTTGTGTAAAGGGACCACATGTGCTCTCTCCAGTACTCTGGTACCACTCCTGACTCCAATGAGGCATTGAAAAGGTCAGTCAGTGTTGCTGCTAGAATGTCTCCAAGTTCCCTCAATATTCTCGGGTGTATCTCATCTGTTTCCATCGCTTTGTCTACTTTAAGTTTAGCTAGTTTCTCACGAACACAGTCTTCTGAAAATTGTTCAAGATGTCCCACGCTTCTGTTCCTGTTTGTGGGTGTTTTCTGAGGTCCTGCTCCTGGTTCTTCATCTGTGAACACAGAATAGAAATATTTATTAAGCAATTCTGCTTTATTCTCATCAGCTTCTATGTATTCCTCCCCTTCACCCTTGAATCTGACAAAACCTCTTCTGCCCTTCCTCTTCTCACTAACATATCTGAAAAATGTCTTATCCCCCCATTTTATTGCATTGGCTATTTCCTCCTCTTTCTGAATCTTTGCTTTCTTGACTACTTTGCTAGCTTCTCTAAGTTTTTCTAAATATAGATTCCTGTCTTCCCCTCTCTTTGTGATTTCTTGTATTTCATGAAGGCCTCCCTCTTTTTCTTCACCTTTTCAGCTATCTCTTTCGAAACCAGAGCGGTCTCCTTTTTCTTTTACTTTTATTTACCATTTTAACAAAATGGTTGGTCGCCCTTAAAATATCAAACAAATACCAAATGATATCCGCTCTTAGACCAATAATCTCTACTAACACAAGCATTCACCACAAACCTATACACTTTCCTTCAGGCAAAAGGCAAAATGACCTCAGAAAAGCTCATACCCCACAGTTAGTGAAAAATCACTATAGGGAGCAGCAGACGCTGACATAACTGGTCAATAAGCCTCCATTCAACTACCTACAACAGAACATATTCAGTGGAGGTGTGGCCTAGTGGTTGGGGCAAGGTACTTCAGGCCGGAAGGTCGGGGGTTCAAATCCCACTAAAGGACAGCAACCTTGGGCCGGAAGGACTGGGGTTTCTAGTCCCACAGGTGCTCCTTGTGGTCTTGGGCAAGCCACTTAACCCTCCATAGCCCATGTTCCCTGTAAAATAGTTATCTCCAAGTTATAATGCCCTGTTCAATGTAATTTCAGTTTGTTCAATGTAAACCGCCTTGATATCATGAAAGGCGGTATATAAGAAATGTTAAATAAATAAATAAATAAAACATTAAAAAACACCTAATTACCCTTGGGAAGATCTCCTTATACAAACTTCTAAAACCTCCACCACACAAACCTCCACCACATACAAACAGCGTCTCAAGTTTACACAATTCTGAAAAAATTACACAACGAGGAGTTATACGGAGTTCCACCGGGCTGTAAACCCTCACCTACAAAAAAGAATACAAAATAAATAAACTGAAGCAAACAGCATCACCACAAACGTTCCATGTACTTATCTTCGTATTGCTTCATGCAGCCAACCAGCACCGCAACACTCCAACGCAATTGGGGTTCCAATCGGGATCACAAAGACCTCCAAGGATAAAACAGCGGGAAAAGAATTTCACTGAGAACTAAACAAATTTGATCCACAACCCTACAGAAGCTTCCGTTTCGCCGATATATGGCTTCTTCAGGGGTTCGTTAACAATATCGACTACAAATACTTCCTCCTCTCAGTCAGTTAACTCTCCCGCCCTTAAAAAAGACGGCGTGTGACGCACCATTTAACAAAAACCAACAACCAATCAACAACCTCACATACCTATGACATCACCATTAAACCCCCATTCAATAAACACAAATCATGCACCTATGGAATGAACAAATTAGAGCTGCATAGTCTCACTCCGCAGTGCCTCAAAAGACCAAGGCCATGATCGAACTGTAAAAATTCAGAAAAATAACGTCCATTCGATCTTATCATTAAGACCATTTGGATGTAATGTATTCAGACGATAAATACAATGCTGTTCTTTTTGTAGCAGTAACTTATTACGATCTCCTCTTCTAATATGCTGGGGGACATGCTCCAAAACAGTACAACGAAGATCTCCTAACTGATGTTCTAAATCCAAGCAATGTTGTATTAAAGGAGTATCTACGCGTGCCTTATGGAGACTATATTTATGTTCAGCCAACCGAGTCCTCAAGGGCCGTGTGGTTTTACCAATGTACAACTTCGGACAATTGCACCATAAACCATACACCATATAGGAAGTACTGCATGTTGTAGCAAAAGGTACACGTCGCACATTCTTCTGATACTTCTCACAAATCGAAACACTCATCACACTACAAAACGAGCACCGATGACATGCTGAATGACCCATCTCAGCAGGAATAGTGTCCCGTCTCAACACAGCAGGGCACAGATGATCCTTCAAATTACATCCCTTGAGGACTCGGTTGGCTGAACATAAATATAGTCTCCATAAGGCACGCGTAGATATCCTTCTGAATACCAAGCATATTGTGAATTAATCAGGGCCAGCCCCAGGGTTGGCACCCTGAGCAAATCTTAACAAGTGTGTCCCCTTTGGCTCTCAGAATTTATTGTTTAGCTTTGGATGCCCTACTTTCTGCCAACACCCAGAAGTGATCGTCTAGGTTATTTCATTTATTTATTTGAAAGATTTGTATACCATCCTTTCCAAAGATAAAGGCAGTTTACGTATAACATAGCATAGCTTTACAGGGAACATTAAAACATGATACATTTAACCCAACTTTAATATTAAATAACATTATAACTCAGGTTCAATTAGCAGGGACAGGGAGAGGGAGATAAAGATAACATTATTGAACCAGAAACACGGTAACAAGTCCACAACAGGTGCACAGGGTGATGTACACTGTTCATGATGATAGGTATGGTGGTTAGGTAATACCTTCAAAGTGCTCTTTAAACAGGTAGGTTTTCAGAAATTTTCAGAATGTTATTAAATCAGGGGTAGATCTAATATTTCCAGGTAGGGCATTCCATAAGCTAGAGAGATGATTCAAAGGGAGACCAGCAAGAAGTAGGTTACAATAGTCCACATGGGAGGTGACTAAGGAGTGGATAAGTATTTTAAGTAGTATGTTCAGAAAGGAATGGGTGAATTTTGTTGATGTTGTATGGAGAAGGAGAGAGAGGAGTCAAAGTTGACCACAAGATTACGAGCTGAGGAGACAGGGTGGTATAGAGAATTATCCACCGATACTGAGAAAGAAAGAAGGGGAAAGGAAAGTTTTGGGGAAAACATAAGAAGCTCAGTTTTGGCCCTGTTCAATTTCAAGTGGCAGTAAGACATCCAAGCAACAATGTCAGAAAGGCAGGCAGTTATCCTAGCCTGGATTGCGGGAGAGATTTCAGGTGTAGAGTGGTATATCTGGGAGTCATCAGCGTAAAGATGCTACTGAAAGACATGGGAAGAGATGAGTGCACCAAGGGACTGGGTATAGAGAAAGAAAAGGAGTGGACCCAAGATAGATCCTCGGGGCATACCAACTAAGAGCAGGATGGCAGTAGAGAAGTATCCTCCAGAACAAACACTGAAAGAGTGATGGAAGAGATAAAAAGAGAACCAGGATAGCACAGAGCCCTTAAAACCAAGCGAGGGCAAGGTATCGAGGAGAAGGTTGTGGTCAACAGTGTTAAAAGCAGCAGAAAGGTCAAGAAGGATGAGGATTGAGTAAAGGCCCATGGATTTAGCCAGGAACAGGTCACTGGAGACTTTGGAAAGAGTCGTTTCAGTAGATTGTCAAGGACAAAAGTCAGATTGTAAAGGATCCAGGAGGGCTTGAGAGGAGAGAAAGTTGTGGCAGCGGCGGTAAACCACACTTTCAAGTAGTTTAGAAACAAAGGGGAGAAGGGAGATGGGTCAATAGTGAGAAAGACAGGAAGGGTCTAGTGAGGGTTTATTGAGGAGAGGAGTGACCACAGCATGCTTGAAGGCTACAGGGTCAGTTGCAGTAGAGAGCAATAGGTTGAGAATATGAGAGATGGAAGGGACAATAGTGGAGGAGATGGACCTTAGGAGATGGGTAGGAATAGGATCAGAGGAGCAGGTAGTGAGTTTGGAGGAGGAAAGAAGATGTGTGGTTTCCTCCCCAAAGATCATAGAAAAGGAACAGAGGGTAGTAGAGGTGGGGGGGGGGGGAGGGGTTGGAAGTGAAGAAGGGGAAGTAGCTGACATCATGGGGAATTATAGTGTGATCTTGTGGATTTTGTCATGGAAATAGTCAGCCAGGGTTTGGGCAGAATGAGAAGGAGGGTTCGGAAACAGAGGCATCTTGAGAAGAGAGTTGAGAGCTGTAAAGAGACGGTGAAGGTCAAAGGCAAGAGAGTTAGTCAGATGGACATAATAGTCTTGTTTGGTGAGCACTATGGCTGACTGGAAAGAAAGAAACATGAATTTGAAATGTAGAAAGTCCACAAGAGTGCGGGATTTGAGCCAAACATGCTCAGCTGAATGGGTACAGGAACATAGATAGCAGGTAATGGAAGACAGCCAGGGCTGGGGTATAGTACACCTCACAGAACATGGCATAGGCTGAGCAAGAGCATCAAGAGCATAGGAGAGTGCAGTGTTATAAGAAGCTACTGTCTCATCAACAGACTCAGATGACATAATGGAGGAAAGAGGTGATGAGACAGTGGAGGAGAGAGCCAAAGGGTCAATAGCATGAAGATGTCTAAAGAGTTGGAGGAGACAGGGCGAGGTTGAGGCAATGATGATGAAGAGTGAAGCTTAGTGAGTGATGATCTGATAAGGGAAGAACTGAGGTCCAGAAGTTTGAGGCAATTAGAGAAGAATTTAAGGTTGAAGCAATGGCCATGCTGGTGAGTGGGGACAGTAGTGCAAAGCTGGAGGTCAAATGAGGAGGTAAGGGAAAGGAGCTTTAAACCATAAGGGTCAGAGAGGTTATCAACATGAATGTTAAAGTCCCCAAGAGTAAGGGAGGGGGAAGATGAACAGATTTTGAATGTAGTTATAATGGTTTTATATTTTATTCGACTATGCAGCGGTTGCCAGTGGAGCTCCTTCAGAGGGCCCCCAGGAGAATTCTAGTAGCTGCATGTTGGGCAAACTGAAGGGGGTGTAATGAGGTTTTAGGTATTCTATGGAGGATTGCATTGAATAAGTCATGGTAAGGGAGTATCATGATCTGGAAGACAATTCAGAAATCATGTGTCTCAAGGAGTGGCCTTAGGTATTGAAGGGTCCTTATTTTATTGTAAGTGGTTTTAATATGAGATTGTAGGGTGAGATGTTCACTATTGGTTACACCTAGGTAACGAATTTCAGGTTTGACTACCAGATCCGTGTCATCAACCTTCAGCGATGTTGGTGGGGAGAAGGATTGATCTCTGGTTATGAAGAGCACCTCTGTCTTGCTGTAATTAATAGTGAGTCGATGTTCAGATAGCCAGTGGGTAATTGCTTTAAAGCAGTTTGTTATTGGTTTGAAGGTTGAACTTGTGTTGGAGAAGGGTGAATAAATCATGATGCCATCCACTTATAGGTGAAAGAAGACATTATGGGATCTTATAAGGTCGAAAACTGGTTGCATATAGTTGTTGAAAAATAATGCTCATAGCGCCTAGCCTTGGGGTACTTCTTGTTTTAGTGTATATGGATCAGAGGTGTTGGGTCCTGATTGGACAAATTGTTGATGACCAAACAGGTAGCAGTTGAGCCAGTTTAGAGCTGTACTATGGATGCCAATGCCTTGCAGATGGTGTAGGAGAATGTCATGGCATATTATGTCACATGCTGCTGCAATGTCCAGGAATACGAGAATAAATTCCTGCCTAGAGTTCTCTATACCTTTCATAAGTCTGTCAATAAATGAGATTAGTAGGGTTTCTACTCATGACCATGTCGGAAACCATGCTATTGTAGGTCAAAGGGTGCATTTGAGTTAATGTGATCCTGTAACTGAAGTGGACCACTTTTTCCATTATTTTTGCCAAGAAGGGCAAGCTTGAGATCGGCCTGTATGAGTTTGGATCAGCTGGATCCATTTTGGGATTCTTAAGTATTGGGCAGATGGATGCAGTCTTTAGACTGGAAGGTATATATCTTTGAGAAAAAGAAAGATGTATCATCTTAAATAGGATTAGGCTAGCTCAGTTCTTGCAAATTTTGAGCTAACTTACTGGGCAGTGTTTTAGTGGAGATATTGTAGTGCTAAGGCTGAGGATTGTTTTCTAGATTTTTAGTGGAAACTGGGCTAAAGGTTTGCAATGGGCTGCAAGTGCAGGATTGGTTGTGATTTTAAGTGTGCCAGGGGATAAGTTAAGGAGTTTTGATTGGAAGTAGATAGCAAGGCCTGTGGTCCAGGAATGGCTGAAGTCACCACTTGATTATTCACTTTTACTAAAAACTTAATAATATGATACAGTTCCTTAGGTTTATTTAGTGATTTCAGGTTGCCTGATGGTTGGGCCGGCCCTGGAATTAATACAAAAAAGTCCAAATGCATACCATTCCAAGTCTGAATTAAATTCCACGGGAAGCATTGTGTGAAGATGGTAAACCCAAAACAGCTTCCTCTGAAGCAGGAGCTGATCAATGTCACCCCCTTGAATGGAGGGGCAAACCTGTTCAAGGACGACACATTGAAACTGTGAAAAAGTATTCTGGCACTGCCAGGAATGAGAAATAAAAGGCATTTCTGTAGCACCTGTCAACCACTTGCTCTTATGCTCAGTTAGGTGCACACAGAGGCTTCTCAGTGTTTTGCCCACGTAAAAGAGAAACAAGGGAAAAACAATAGGTAGACCACATACTTGATGTTGCAATCTTCACTGAATTTTTTAAAAATCGACTTGCTCGTAGGTAAACATAATGGATTCCCAATGTTCAATTGCAAACAGAACTGGCAACCCCTACAGAGTGTCAAACCTGTAAAAATACCATCCGATCCATGACTAACTGCAGGACGGGATGATGCCAACATAGCCCGTAGGTTCCGCCCCTGATGGAAAGAGAAAAGGGGCAATTCCTTGAACAGTGCATGTTTTCTCAGCAAAAAACAGAACTTCTTCACAATGTGCTACATTTGAAAGACTTGTTTAGAAAAGGAAGTACACACACTCCATAAGATTCCATAGATACTATCCCTGGGTTTGAAAACGAGATCCCAATTAATAAAATGAACACAAGTATAAGCTTCACACACACACTGCCTCGGATATCCCCGTTTCAAAAAACGATCAGTCATAATACCAGCCTGTGCCTTATACTTGTCCTCTGAGCAGTCGGCATAATCTAAAACTCCTTTTCAGACGTAAGGGGTGTGCGCTATCAAAATGTAGAAGCATGTTGCAAACTATTGGTTTACAAGAAATGGAAAACTCAAAATGTCTCTCCACCCTGGTACTTCATAAGTCCAAAAAGGCAATAGACGTGGGATGTGCTACTGTACATAAAAAAATTGTAGGTTGGAATCAACTGAATTTAACCAGATAAAAACTGTTAGCGCATCCCATCCATCCTTCAAATCATAAAACCCTTGCCAATATAATGATGCCGCAGTATTATATATTGATCAGAGGGGGAACGTCCTAACCATTGATGCTCAAAATTGGATACAAACAAATTGGCCAAATCGGGGGCTATGGTAGCGCCCAAGTTGATTCAGTGGAGATTGCAATATCAAGTGTGTGGTCTATCTTTTCATTTGCCCTTGTTTTTTGTTTTATTGTATGTGGACAAAACATTGAGAAGCCTCTGTGTGTGCCTAAATGATCATAAGAGCAAGTTGTTGACAGCTGCTACAGAAATGCCTTTCATTTCTCATTTCCAGCAGTGACAGCAAATTTTTCACAGTTTCAATGTGCCGTCCTTAAATAGGTTTGTCCCTCAATTTGAGAGGGCAACGTTGATCAGCTCCTGCTTCAGAGGGAGCTATTTTGGATTTACTATATTCACACAATGTTTCCAGCAGGACTTAATTCAGAATTGGAATGATCTGACTTTCACTATTTCTTTTGAAGTCAGGCAATGTTTTCTGATTTTTGATAGCCCTTTTTATGAATTTTGAAAGTTTTCATTGCATTGGTCTATGAGTGTAGCCAATGGGGTTCTTGTTTTGCAATCTTGGGGGTGGCTGCATGGAAGTGAGGCTTTAAAAGGGGCGAGCCATCATGGTAGCATATGTAACGGTAGCGTTTTGTCTCTCAACAGCACTGGTATGGAAGGACCTGTTCTTGTGGTAATTTTGATTTGTTGTTTGAATATTGTAATAATTTGCAGGGGGGTTTGGGGGTTTTTGTTAGAAAATCAATGGAGAATGTGTGCTTATGCGAACTGATCACACCGGTGTCCTGGATTGTCATGGCCCCCTGAAAAAAGCATTTTGATGAAACATCAATGTTGGGACCTGACCAGACTGATGTGTGTCAAAAAAGTGTCTTGTGCTGAATATTGTGATTCAGAAGCAGTGACTCCAGATAAGTAACATTGTTTTTCAGTGCTGCCTTCAGTAAATGTTATGTTTTCATGCTGGGCGACTCAGTGCACATAAAAGCTGGGTGCTCATGAGATCAGTTAAGAACAGTTTTTGTGAGAGCATGTTTTGAAATCCAATGTGGCTCTCTTAAGTGTTGCCTCAAACTTATAAGTTGCATTTTCATGATTTTGTAAAAGAAAACTTAAAAATATTTTTTAGACTGGGGGATTGAGAGACATATGATAAAGTGTGATACAAATGCTGTGAGTATGTTCACTTAGCCCTGTGGTCTGCATGTTGATGCCTCCCTGAGTATTTATTTATGATTTTGGGGGGGGCTCTTTAGCTTCTGGTCCATTCTGGTTTTTTTTGTGTATTTGGTATTAATACAAAACAGGCATCCAGGACCAAGATCAAATCTGCCATGCCAATACTAACTTCCAAAACTCACACAAAAACCCTATCTAGAAAAAGGCAGCACCATAAATATTGCAGTGGGCCCTAAAAGATCAATAAACCTATTACAAAATCTGAACAAGCCAGATTACTACACATTCTTAAACATAAATTCCTTGTTAACAGAACACCCAGTCTTGGTGACGCACGCACACACACAAATACACATTACAGATAAACTTTCATCAGTAAGCGACCACAAAGTGAAAACAGAAATATGTAGACCAAAATTAAACTAAAACCTCAGAAAGTCAGATGCTGCATGCAGTGCAACACCAAACAAAGTACAGCAGATGTCAGGAATGGCATTAAGAGGGAAGCAATCAGGGCAATTACCCTGGGTCCCCAAGCCAGAGAGGGCCTTAGATCTGTCTGAGACTGAAAAAGGAACAGCTTACTAGAGGGCTTTTGGGTCTCTTCTCAGATTTTTGCCTTGGGCTGAGCCTCAGTCATGTCAATCCTAACTCCTGGCAGATGTACTTTTCAAATACCGACATGTTCCAGTTACAAAATAGATAGAAACTAACATTATTTTTTCTAACTTGTTGTCGGGTCATTTTATTTTTCTAATGGTGTTGTTTCCAGCCTCTGTTTTTTATTTTCCTCTTTCTTCTCTTAGCTCTATTTTCATGGTCTCCTCTCCATTTGCCATTTCTTCTCTCTCTTCCTGTCTTCACGCCCTCCCTTATATCAGTTTTTCAGGGGGGGTTTCCATTCATTTTTCTGCTTCCTTATCCAGATCTCACTCCTTCTTCTTCTTCCTCAATTTTGCCCTTTTTACTGTCTAGCTATAGCTTTCCATTTCTTTCCCTTATCCAACCCTCCTATAAAAACGTAACATAAGAAATGCCACACTGGATCAGATCAAGGTCCATCAAGCCAAGTATCCTCTTTCCAACAGTGGCCAATCCAGGTCACGAGTACCTCAAAGGTTTCCAAAAAGGTATATAGGTTCCACAATGCTTGTCCTGGGATAAGCAGTGGATTTCCCAGATTCTCTTTAATAATGGTTTATGGACCTTTCCTCCAGTGAAAGTGTCCAAAACTTGTTTTATTTTTATTTATTTTATTTTATTTTATTTGTTACACTTTTTTATACTACCCCTTCCAGAGATCAGGGGTGGTTTACAGATAACAACATTTACATATAGCCACCTACACTAACAGTTTTTATTACATCTTCCGGTAATGAATTCCAGAGGTTTCATTAAGCATAGTGTGAAAAAAATATTTTCTCTTATTAGTCTTAAATGGGTTACATTGTAGCTTCATTGTGTGTCCCCTAGTCTTTCTACTTTTTGATGGAGTAAACTACTGATCTATGTTTACATGTCTACTCTTTTCATTATTTGATAGACCTCTATCATATCTCCTCTCAGTCGTCTCTTTTCCAAGTTGAAGAGCCCTAGCCTTTTAAGCCTTTCCTCATAGGGGTATATTTCCATCCCCTTTACCATTTTGGTAGCTCTTTTCTGTACCTTTTCTAATTCTTCTATATCCTTTTTAGGATATGGAGACCAGAATAGCACACAATATTCAAGGTGCAGTCGTACCATGGAACAATAAAGAGGCATTATAATATCCTGGGTTTTATTCTCCAGCCCTTTCCTTATGATTCTTAGCATTCAATTTGCTTTCTTGGCCAATGCTGCACACTGGGCTGAGGGTTTCAATGTATTATCCACAATAACACCTAAATCCTTTTCCTGGGTGGTGGTTCCTAATGTGGAACCTTCGTCGTGTAACCGTAGTTTGGGTTGTTTTCTAGGTGCATAACTTTGCACTTGTGCACATTAAAGTTAATCTGCCATTTGGATGTCCAGTTTTCCAGTTTTTCAAGGCCCTCTTGCAATTTTTCAAAATCCTCTTGTATTTCAACAACTTAAATTAATTGTGTGTCATCTGCAAATTTGATCACTTCACTCGTTATTCCTATTTCCAGGTCATTTACGAATATTTTAAAAATCAGCGGGCCCAGCCCAGATCCCTGGGTTACTCCACTATTCACCTTTCTCCATTGAGAAAACTGGCCCTTTAGTCCTACCCTCTGCTTTCTATCTTTTAACCAGTTCCTGATCCACAATAGTACACTGCCTCCTATCACATGACTTGTTAATTTCACCAAGAGTCTCTCTTGAGGGACCTTGTGTAAACATGGTGATATTGTAAAGTCCTTTAGGAGAGACTGTTTCAGAGGAGCTTTGATATTTGGAGATCAAGGTACATGAGAAAAATTGAAGAGAAAATATAAGTTGTGTGTATTAGAAGAGAACGTGTATAATGATTCATTTGTTTGCTTTTCTGACATTGTTTTTAAAAGGATAACATTTTTTCTGGTTGTAAAAGCTTTAAAAAGCCTGGCTGAAACTTGGTAATTAATTGTGTTCTCATGCCGATTTTCTTCCTTAGTAAGTCAGAGCTGTATTTTGTCAGACTTGTAAGTTGATATTTGCAACATCTGTATTCTTATCTTTGTTTGTTAGTCAGTAATGAGTAAAGACAGATTTTTCTTGTTTTGTTTCACTCTTAGGTCTTAGGTGGGTAATTTTGATTGTTTTTCTTTTTGAGTTGTGTGTGTTGGTTTCTAGAGAGATGCATTTTGTTTTGATAGTTTTCTGATCTCAGTATGAATGAACAAAACAAATAAATGTAGTAGCGCTGTGATTTCTGTCTGTGCTGATTTTTTGTTTTTGTTTGATAATCCTTCATTTAGAAAGTTTTAAGCCTTAGTCTATAAGGATTAGTATGTTTTGATGGTTTATGCATGTATGTTAGCTGGTACGAGCAAGTGATTAGAAGGTATTACGTGAAGTGAGATGAGATAATAGTGCTAGAAGGATTTTTTGATAGATAGTAAATGGATTAGGGTTGTCTGATGTGATGGGATGTGTTTGATGAATATGGAGAGGGAGACGAGATTCTAAGATGGATTTTGCAGTGTTAATGTATTTGGACAGCTAGTGTTTTTTTTCTATCTGTATGAGTTTGTACTGTAGTATGGAATAGATTTTCTGAGTCAATAGATTGGGATTGGAATTTATTGTACACTAAAGTAAGAAACTTAGGGGTATGTTTACTAAAGCGTCTTAACGTCGCAGCAGTGGTATTATCGTGCAATAAGTGACGTTAGTGTGCGATAATGTAACATTATCGTGCGAGAACATCACTTAGCGCGCGATAACGCAGCGGCGGCGTTAAGGCACACTAACACTGTGAAATCCGGCTCTGAAGGGTGGAGTAAGGCTTCCCAGAGGGTGGAGAGAAGGGGGTCAATGGGCAGAGAGTGGGAGGGGAGAGGCTCCAGGCACACTAATGCTGTGAAATCCGGGTCTGAACACTAATGCCAGTGAAACCCTCGCGTTAAGGCACATTTGTAGGAAAGAGAAACCATTTCAGTCAGCAATGTACATCAAAGCCAGGGAAACCCAAAAACGTGATAGTAGTGATACATGTGCATGGAACAAAAAGGCAAATAAACACAGAAAATGACCTGAACCACATTTAAAGTGCCAATAACCAAGCTGGCCAAAAGTGATATTAATGATAAACATAAATCAACACCACTGACAAAGCTCAAAAAATAAGATATGTTTGGAAGGGTCTATTCTTTGTCCCCCTACAAAGTGAATAATCCCACATTGAAATAGTGCTGATAAGGGTTTATTCACATCTATACTGGGCAGGTTTGCTATGGCATGCCCATGTGCAGTAACAGCAGGGTGAGCATCTAGGAAAGGGCAACTGTACAGATGCTGGAAATGGGATATAGAGGGCTGCAGGTAGCACATTCTGTGGTCCAGCTGGGGCACAGTGCGTGTTAGGCAGATGCCTAGGTGGCACATAGGAATGCCGAAACTGTAAAGCAGCAAGATAGCAACTGACGAGGGTCCAACATGGGCACGAGCGTGTGTCCCACAGTGTCACAGGGGAGATTACCCAGCAGGTACCCCCAAGGGCACATAACATTGGCAGGCAGTGCGGGGGGGGGGGGGGAGGGGGAAGTGTGCATGTCCATGTAGGCACCCCTACCCGAGAACCCACACATAGGCAGCTGCTGGGAGTTCTGCCGGTAACATTAGGATGGTGTAGTACACATACCCCATAGCAAATAGCAGTGTGCCCACCAAAAATAAACCATCATCTCAGCTGGAAAACCTAAGATACCCTGTAAAGTGCCTTAGCTGGAGGTCTACCCGATTCCGGTAAGCACAGCTGACAGTTATTGGGTTGACCTGTAGTGGTTGTGTAGTCAGCCCATGCTATGAGAAAAGGCATAGCATACTGGTCAATACAATGCCCTCAGAGTCACTGCTTATGGGTTTGAATCCCCAGTGCACCAACAGCAAGATGGGTACTACTACTACTATTGAGTGTTTGTAACAGTTAGACACATCGCTACAATCAGTGATGCAAGCCTAATACACCTTTACCTTTGTCCTGTACCTTAAGGAGAGGCATGTCCTGTCATCGCCGAAAGTGCATCATAAGGCACCAAAAGCTAAGGTGCACCAGATGCGGCCCAGGCCAAACGGCATAAGGCATGTGATGCTGTAAACTAAAACCAGCCACCGTGGCCGCCAGTTGCTGTGTCCGATGTGTATTCATGCGGCCCCAGAGATAGTTCACTGTGTGGCATCTGTGACGTGCGCACGTGGCGTGAGCGGTATAGTAGGGTACGGCGCGGCATATGCGTGATACAGTGCATGCATGGCGTTCGTGCATGCGTCACCAACACATGGTCACCACCCAAAATGGCGACGCGATCCTGCAAGCCAGCATTTACCCGCTCAGACCTACGTCAACTGGCAGCATTAATCTGCACCAGGCAGCCATGCCTCTTTCCAGGTGCATCAAAACGCCAGGATCTTGAACCCGTCAGGAGGGCATGGGTGTGCATCACAAGGTGCTTCAACCGTGTAGCACACTACCCACGTGACATAAGTGTATGGGGACAGGTCACAAAATGGAAGGTGTGCAACATAAGATCCAGCAATCAAAACACATAAGACATGCACCACATGGGAGAGACACCTGTCTGTGGCCAAAACGGTGATCAATCTTTCTGCGTATTTTGCTGTGTATGCCCAATCCCCAGGAGCTCCAGACATGAAAACAGAGGTGCAGAGGTGCAGTTCACACCTCTGCCCAACCCCCAGGAGTGGCAGCCCCCATAACAGAGTTCTATTAGGCACTCCGGTGTCCTGATGGCTGCTGCTGTTATGCATTATCAGCTCTGGACAATCCCCAGGAGGCCCCAGCCCAGATCACAGTGGTCTCATATGCATCCTGGTGGTATGGTGGGTGTTGCTATTGAAGGTTCCCAGCACTGCTCTATCCCCAGGAGGCCCCAGCCCAGATGACACAGGTCTATTCTACAGCCTGGTATTATGGTGGGTGCTGTTGTTGCAGCCTCCCAGCTCTGCCCTATTCCCAGGAGGCCCCAGCCCAGATCTCATATGCATCCTGGTGGTATGGTGGGTGTTCCTATTGCAGGTTCCCAGCTCTGCTCTATCCCCAGGAGGCCCCAGCCCAGATCACAGTGGTCCGATATGCATCCTGGTGGTATGGGGGGTGCTGCTGTCTATGTGTGGAACACCACCGCCATCCCAGGAGGCCCCAGACCTGAATACAGAGGTCACGTAGTCATCCTGGTGGTCTGGTAGCCACTGCTATTGATGTGTGGAACAGCATCCTATCCCCAGGAGGCCCACAGACCTGGTGACAGAGGTGTAGTACACATCCTGGTGTAATGGCGGTTGCTCCAGGTGCCGTTTCCCAGCTGTGCCCCACCCCCAGGAAGCCCCAGGCCACATCACAGAGGTCTATTACTCATCCTGGTGTTATGGCTGTTGTTGCTGTTGCAGGCTCCCAGCTCTACCCCATCCCCAGGAGGCATCACACCAAATCACAGTGCCCTAACGGGCACTCCGTTGTAATGATAGTGGCTATAGGTGCAGTGTCCCAGCTCCCCCTCACCCCCAGGTTGCAGAGGACCCAGCATAGAGGCATGTACAGGGCCGTGGGGTCATCAGCCCAACACCGAGGTGTGTGCTGGACTGCACTGAGATTATGGACTCACATCCCCTGGAGACCAGAATGGCAATGCTGCACATGCCATGTTACTGTCATGTCAGGCAAGGGGATGGCAGGTACATGGCATGGGAGTCCTGCGAGGCAACACATAGGGCACGTAGGTGTCACACGACACACACCCATTCTCACGCCTACACATGCAGGCAGAGGTGCCAACAGCTAGTATGGGACACACTGGCCGTACCAGGAGCGGCCCCCCATTGCACGCAGAATGTGTGCCATGTAGTTTGCCATGTGTAGGGATAGCAGGACCCTAATGGCCGTAAACATTGCTTATCCCCACAGGTAGAAGACCTATGCAAGAAGGGGCGAGAGATGCGGCTACACTGCCCTGGGTATCTACGCCGCATGCAGCATGAGGCAATGGCTGAGGGTGACGGTGAGTGTCCTAGCCTCTGCATTGAGCCACACCATGTCCCAGGGACATGGCAGCTTGTGGAGCCACATGCAATGTGTCTGTGATGTGCGAAACGCATGACGCCCTGTTCATGTCTGTCTTCTCCACGGAGGATGCAGATGCTGGGGAGGGGACCTCCGCACCCACAACACACAGTGGCAGCCCCCCCATGACCACTGGAGGGCTGGAAGTTGAGGATGGGTCTGCTGCGGTGGAGGACAACATGGATGTGGGGGAGGAAGACATGGAGGGCCTGGATGGTGGGGAGGGGTGGGAGGAGGGGGTCTCTGAGGGTGATGGGGGGTGGTGTGGGTGGGTGAGGATGGTGAGAAGTAGGGTATGGAGGAAGGCAAGGGGTCCAGGCGGGGAGGACGGGGGGCCATGGAGGGCGGGGAGGGGGAGCCTGTGCCTTGGAGCAGACATAGGACAGCACAGGGCACTGGGGGCCCCTGCCACCTGCCCCATGTGCGTGGTCATGGTGTCAGCCTGGGTGCTACACACAGGGGCCATGCAGATGCTACCACCCAGACAACAGACGCCTGGTGTGGGTGTGGTGTCAAATGCGTGGGTCTCCTGTGTGTGGCGATGGGTACCATCATGAGGTCCCTGAGAGACCATGGCCACACCATCATGCAGCTGACAGCTGCTGTTGAGGGTATGGCTGAGGTGATGCGCCACCAGCATTATCATGGCATGTTCACGGCACATCCCCAGTCATACCCTCACGGAGGGCCTCCGGGTATGTGAGGTACACATGTGCACATGGCACACCTGCCCTTCACTGTCCTGGGACCTGCAACCAGCACATGGGGTCCAATGGCAATTGACCGCATGGGACATATCACCGAACATTTTATAGTTGTGATGTTTACCCGCCTGTGGGTGAGTGTTGTATTTTATGGACTATCCAACACTTGTATGGCAAGTACTGACACAAATGTGAAGTAAAACATCATGTAGTCAGGCAACCCTTGCAATGGTCATGTGTCCTCTGTAAATACATACTGTAGCAGTGAGTGTGACACCTGTGTGCATGTCCCAGTGTGTATGTGTCACATAGACATGGACTAGGGCCCACAACAGGGAGTGGGGAGCGCCATTTGCACATCCGGATGTATCCCCTGGTGACACCCTGATGTAACCATGTGCTGCACAGTTAAGCAGACATGGAGACATCCACGTTGTCACAGATAGTCAGTCTGTAACAGGGATGCACCATGTGACAGGTTGGTGAAGAGTTAAGAGAGTTGTACCTGTGAAGCTGGTTAGATGAGATGGACTCGAGTATCCACGTTTATGATGGGGGGCTGAGGTGGTGAGGCTACGAGAGGGTTTCTCTGCTGGTGTGGGGAAGCAGTGGCTGCCGACAGGTGCTGGAGGGATATAAACAATTGGCCGCAGCTAGGTAGATCTGTCTGTCGGGTCTGTAGTCAAGGCATGTGCGGTTAGTATGACACGGAGACCTTGGTGTGTGTCTGATAGACAGGTCACCCATGTAGATAGCTTGATGTGGATGATATGCAGTGACAAAGAGGTGATGCCCCCACTATCTCAGTGAGCAAGCAGACATATACAGCAGGTGGGAGGGGGAGGTTGGGTGTAACCCCCCGGCATATTTACAGCTGTGCACACATGGCACGGTGCATGGCACAGAGAGCATGTGTGGAGCTATCTGTCATGTCGGCTGCTGGTGCAGACACCCTGCCACTCTGTGGCATGGTAGGGTACATGTGCCCATGGTGATCCCAATGGGGATAGACCACCCATGGGACCCCCGACATAAACAGTGGACACATGCATATAGGTAACCAAAACAAAGGCTGTATTTGCTGTGTGTTCCTGTCGTACATACACTGACAGCACTATTGCCTGCATGGCCACCCCTGCCCTCTCCCACACCCACGAGCCCCCACACCTCTTTGCACTGGGGCCGCCAATGCCTCTGGTGCCGCAGCCGGCTGCTGGACCTGAGCCACTATGGCCTCGAGGGCATCAGCCACCCAGCCTATCCCCGCTGCGATCTCTATGTCTCTCTCTCGCAGACGCCGTGTCTTCTGGTTGTGCTCCCACACGTCTCTGCGGAGCCCCATCACTGCCCGAGTGAGGGCCCGGAATGCCTGGTATTGGGCAAGCTGTACCTCCCGCTGTCCACGCAGTTCCCACTGTAGTTCCAGCAAAGCCTGGCGAGTGTCTGTGGGTGGGAGAGATTGTGACCCATGAGACATCTGCTGCACATACCCATACGTGCATGACCTGGCCATTCCCCAACATGCCAAACCACCCCCACGGACATGACCAGTGGGCATATGTATGTGCAGGGGGCCACTGTCATTGTGCATGCGCCTGCCCCCACCGCTGTGTCTGGGGGTTGGTGTGTCACACCAGCACATGCAAGCATCCTGCCAGTTACCTACCTGCAGCATCTCTGTGTGCCGATGCTGTGTGTGCCCTCAGCTCCTGGAGGATGACATGCATTGTGCTTGGTGGTGTGGCTGCAGGCCCTGGTGGTGGCATTGTTGGACTGACCCCCATGTCCTCCGGCCCCTCCCCAGCCACTGTGGTGATGGTAGGAACCCACCGCTGTGGTGTGTGTTCGTGCTCCGGTGCGACCACAACCTCAAGCATCACATTGGCCCCTGGGGTGTCTGGAGCGGTGCTGGTGGTAGCCTCTGCATACAGCACCTCAGGGTCCCACACTGGCTCAGACTCTGCGCCATAGCCCTCCTCGCCCACCTCAATGGTCTGGATGTCACCTGGGGGGTGAAACAAGGTGCCCAGTAGATATGGGGTTGACACTGACACAGATGAAGAGACCATTGGGACATAACTACAATGGGCAATGTGTGTACCACCTCTAGGCAATGTCACGCCACCTACATTGGGGTCAGCACATGCATGCCGACTATGATGTACCTGGGTGGGGGAGACAGCATGTTGTGGTGCGTGAGGTGCAGCACCACATTTGCATCTTGGATTTCAGGTCGGGGTGGCGAGTGCTGTGCACACATTGCGCATCACCAGGTGCGCACTCTGTGTGAGACATGGACTATGAGCACAGAGCTACATGTGGCAGGTGTGTGCATGGGACCCTTCAAGGTGGGTGGGGCCTGTGACATTGTGTGGGGATGACAGGTATGCACTGGGGGGGGGGTGCGGGTATGGGCGGTAGATGTTGCTGGTGGCATGGCGGACATCCAGATGTGTGCGGGGACAGGTACAGTGTTGGCCCATGTGTGTCGTGGGTGTGGAGCAATGCAGGACTGTGCACCCTGTGGACCACCTATGCGGGGGATGGGGGCCCTGCTGTGCATGAAATTGCACTGGGGGGTGAAGCGGAACAGTGTCACTGGCACTGCGGTGTCTGTGAGGGGGTTGACCCCTGGTGGTGTCGGTGTAGGTGTAGGTGTATCTGTTGCAGGGGCCAGTGGGTCTGGAGATAGGGACATGACATGGAGGCAGGAGGGTGTGTTTACTGTGTCGGTGGGGGTGTATCAGCACATATGCCCGTGCTTTGGGTGTCCTGGGATGCCTGTCTGACTTGGTTTGTCTGTCACCTGGTCTGCATGTGGTGTGTGTTTGCGTCTGTGACAGAGGTTTGGATGCTGCATTCATAAGTTTGTCTGATATGTGTGACATATGTGGCGTGTAGGGGTAAACGCAGCATGGACAGATATGTGTGTGTGTGGGGGGGGGGGTTGGCCGTCCCTGTCTGCAGATCATTGTGTTCACCTGTGCACTGTTGGGGAGTAGTGTCAATCTACTTGCCTGACTGAGTGCCCCCCCCTCATTCAGTATACCTGTTCAGTGCTGCATCATATCCACCATTGTGCATGGCCACAGCACATACCCAGGTACCTGTCCTAGCCTCCCTGAGGACACATAGCTGGACATTGATGCCCCTGTGGCCCCCCCTGCATCTGTTGGGGCACACCTGTTCTCAGGACATGGGCCCGCACCACCCCGTGGCTGACACAGCATGTGCTTGGTGGATAGCTGTAGATGTGCTGCATGTCTCAGACATACCTGCTTATGGATAGGCCGTGTCCAGTATCTGGGACAGTCCATGGAGGTAGATCAGGCCTAGATGCTCAGCAAGCTGCAGCTCCAGGGGTGTGAGGCTTGGGGTGAAGGGACCACCCCTGCCAGTGGCGCTAGCATGTCTGCGTTCGGCGGTCATGTGTGCATGGACCCCCCTGTCTAATATCGTTGAATCTTTTCCTCAGATTGTCAAGGTCCCTTGGTGGCCCCCCTACCTGTGCCACAGCCTCCTGCACCTCCTCCCACACCTGGGTCCTTATGCTCACAGCTGTGCGTGAGCTCATGCAGCCATAGAGGTCCTCATAATGTTCAAGGACACTTGCCAGCAGGTTGTGGTTCTGCTGGCTGAATCGTACTGCCCTCCTCCTCTCCTCATCAGGCACAGGCTTCCGCTTGGCTGATTGGTGCCCCTCTGTCTGCTCCTGGGTGGGGCCGAACATACCAGATGGGCCTGCAACCTCGGACACCTGGTGTCCCAACCCTCCCGGCTCATTAGGCTAGGTCCCTAGCGTTTCCCCAGATGCCCCACCTGTCATGTCAGCCACTGGCATGTCCGTGCTCTCCCTGTCTCCCCTCTGTATTCCAGCCATGTCTGACATCCTGCGACTCACCTCCCCCACCACTCGCCAACCCAGCCATGAACCTCCCCCACCGCTCACCAACCCAGCCAATCACCACCCCCACCACTCACCAACCCAGCCACTCACCACCTCCACCACTCACCAACCCTGCCAGTCACCTGTCCCACCACTCACCAACCCTTCAACCCAACTCATCTACCACTCATCAACCCTGCACCCACTCCACCACCACTCACCTGCCCAGCCACTCTCCTCGCCTAACCTGACCCTGTCTCTGTCCTTGCCTCACCACCACCAACGCACGCCTTCTCTTTCCATCGCCTACACAAACCCCTCAGCGTGTGACACTTCTGCATGTCTATTTATGCTTTGTTTTCCATCTGCGTGCGCGTGCTGCGCATGCACAATGGCATCGATGCAACGTATGTGCAGCGGCAATGCGTGAGGTGTATACGCGGAACCTGGCACTGCACATGCGCATGCAGACTATGTTTCTGCGTAGGGGGCATATGCATGTGCGGTGCCAGCTCCCCCAATGCTGTGTCAGTTGCGCTGTGCGCGGGACCTGGCACCGCCCATGCGCAGACACGTACAGGCTATGTGCATGTGCGCCGCATGGTTCCACGCATGCTGCAATGGACAGGGCATTGGGGGATCTGGCGCCGCACATGTTTACGGCCCCTACGCAGAAACATAGTCTGCATGCGCATGTGCGGCGCCAGGTTCCGCGTATGCACCTCACACATTGCCACTGCACATACACCACATCGCTTCCATTGTGCATGCGCAATGTGCGCACCCACGCACAGATGGAAAATGAAGCATAAATAGACATGCAGACGAGCCACGCGCTGAGAAGTTTGGGTAGGCGACAGAGAAGGAAGGTGTGCGTTGTTGTTGATGAGGTGAGAAGAGGGACAGAGTCAGGTTAGGTGAGGAGAGTGGCTGGGCTGGTGAGTGGTGCTGGAGGTGGGTACTGGTGTTGGTGTGTGGTGTTGAAGGTAAGCGGCTAGGTTAGTGATTGGTGTGGGGGATAGGTGGCAGGGTTGGTAAGTGGTGGGGGGTGTTGGTGTTGGTGTGTGGTGTTTAAGGTGAGCGGCTAGGTTGGTGGGTGGTGTGGGAGGTAGGTGGCAGGGTTGGTGTGTGGTGGGGGTGCTGGTGTTGGTGTCTGTTGGGGGGAGTGGCATGGTTGGTGAGTGGTGGGGGAGGTGAGTGGCTGGGTTGGTGTCTGGTGGGGGAGAGTGGCACAGTTGGTGAGTGGTGGGGGAGGTGAGTGGCTGGGTTATTGTGAGGTGGAGGTAGTGAGGGGGGTTGAATTTCTAGTGTCCATTATGGCAGGCTTTGTGGTTGCTTCTTGTGCACTGGGGGATGTGCAGGGGCTGCGGTTGCCTGACGAGGGAGATGGTGTTCCTGGAGCTGACGCACAGGGCATGGGTGCAGTCCCACTGCAACACAGACCTGTAGCTGTGGGGGGAGGCCAGGCAGGGGCTGTGCCGGCACTGCGCAGGAGGCGTGTTGAGTTGCAGGCTCGCCAGCCTCGCCTCTACAGGCCCAAAGCCCAGCTCCAGGGCATGCGTGAGGACCAGGTCATCTCCCTCTACCACCTGAGCACAGGGGCTATTAGGGAGCTCTATGAGGATCTAAGACCTGACCTCGAGCCCCTGACTGGTTGGTCACATGCCATACCGGGTCTGGTCAAGCTCCTTGGTGCCCTACATTTCTTTGCCTCTGGCTGTTTCCAGTCATCTGTGGCCACAGTGGGTGGCATGAGCCGCCCCACCTTCTCACGCTGTCTCCACCAGGTACTGCATGCCATGATCAGCCGGGTGGGGAATTACATTGCGTTTCCCAACACTAGGCAACAGTGGGGGGCCCTGCACCTGGCGTTTGAGGCATTTGCCAGGATACCACACGTGATGGCTGCGATTGCTTGCACACATGTTGCCCTGGTTCCTCCCAGAGACATGGAGGCAGTGTTCCGCAACCACAAACACTACCACTCCCTGAATGTTCAGGTTGTATATGATGCAAATATGCGCATTCTGAATGTGGTCCCGAGGTTTGCAGGGTCCACCTATGACTCCTATACCCTGCGTCACTCTGCAATATTTGGTCAATTTGAGGCTGGCCAGTATGAGGACTGTATACTGCTGGGTGGGTATTTGTCATCTCTGACATGCACATCGTGTACCCCTGGCCTACCGTATGCACCTATGTTTGTTTTTGAGATGTGTGACCGGTTGTGTGTCTGTATCATGTGTGTGTGTGTGAGGGCTAATGCTGGGGGGGGGGGGTCACTCAAGGTCTTCTGTGCTGCAGTGCTGTGTGTTGCTGGCACAATGATCTCTGACATTTCTGGCCATTTGACATTGTGTGTCTGAGTTGTCACAGTACAATACACATGTATGCTGCATGTTTCTCAACAGTGTAGAGTTGTCTCTGCCATCCTGTCTGTCAAGGTGAGGTTCCTGTTCCTGTCCCACCACCTGTCTGTGGACAGTATCATGAACTTCACATGCATGCACAGGTCAGCAACTCTTCCCTTGTCCAGGGTGCATTGCATGTGTGTCGTCAATGGGTTCTGGGCGGGCGAGAATACCTTTCCACCTCTGGTGTCTTGTCATGTGTCTGTAGTGGTGAGGGCTTATGTTGATTGTACTCTTCCTACCTCCCCCCTGCTCAGTTGCTCGCACCTCCAAACACGGGAGCCTAGTTGTTGTGTCCCATCATGTGTTGTCCTATGTTTCAGTCTGACCTGTCTGTGGTGTTGGTTTGGACGTACAGTCTTGTATGCATGTGTGTGGACATCAGCTCGTGGTTTAACGTTAAACATTTCTTTCTGCAGGTGTGCAGGATATGGGTATCGTCCCTGGTTGCTGACCCCTGTGTGTCTACCAGACACGTGCAGAGATGAGGTACAATGAGGCCCATGCCTCCAGTCGCTCCGTCATCGAGCGCACCTTTGGAGTTTTGAAAAGTCGCTTCAGGTGTCTGGATCGTACCGGCTGGGCCTTACAGTACAAACCCCTGACTGTGGCAGAGATCATCATGGCCTGTTGCATCCTGCACAACATTGCTCTCAGGCACGATATCAATGTCCAAATTAATGAGGATCTGGAAGATGATACACTGTGCCCTCCTGTACGTGCCCATGGTGACACACATGAGGGCACAGCAATCAGGTAGCAGCTGATTGCTGAACTTTTCTCATGTACGTACTGCATATGTTGGACATAACCTTTTTTTAGATATATATGTACTACTAGTACTACTGAGCATTAGTATCGCACTAACAGTCATACACAGCACTGCCCTGACATAGCTGAGACAATGCCGGGCCATGACAGCTTACAATGTAGTCACACCTGTAACACAGCAGGTGTGGCCAGGGGACACCAGCGGGTGGAAGGGATCGGTGTGGGCATGCTTATTATGTGATAGCAATGTACAGAGCTGTCACACATTGGTTTGACCTTGTTGGTGGGGATGGCTGCCCTGCAGCGACAGGTGGTTAGATGTAGGCTTTGGGTGCTGCAAGGTGAGAGGTGTGTGGTCTGTCATCCAGAGTAGGGGATCAGGCCATGGATGGGAGCAGTGGCCTTGACGTGTGGGGATCACATTTGGGGGTTATGCGGGGATAATTTGGGTTGTATGCTCAGATGAGCAGGACTGTGTGTTCGCTGTGTCGGTATAGCGATGCATACATGTGTTAGCACTATTTACATACTCAGTTGTAGTGGTATTTGTACTACCAGAGTTATGCAATTAAAGGTACAGGGCAGCCACAGTGTGACTGCATGTAAGGATCAGCAGGTGCGACTTGACCTGTATGCATAGACAGATGGGGAGCCAGTGAGGTGTCATGACATGTGGTGTATTATTGCCATGATGGGGCTACCGGTAGATTAGCCATGCAGCGCTCTGTGGCATACATTGCAGCAGACAGAGAGGATTCCAAAGGCAGACATAAGTTACATCAGATAGGGTGGCAGATGATGAAGGGGGGCATCTGTGTTTGATTTCTGTGTTCAGGGGTGAGGGCAGGTATCTTGATGATGTTTTCTGGAACTACACGGCAGGTACTAGCTACGCGATGGATATGTGTGGAGAGGAGGAGAGATGAGTCATTGACAAACAATACCTTGCAGACAAAGTAGATGGACGATGTACGAACCTAGACACAGACACTCTGAAGGTTGAGGAGGGTTTGGGGGCGATGATCAGATGTCTGGTATTGGCCATGCTCATTTTCAGGCAGCGGGGGAACATGCAGCCAGCAACTGTGAGCGGGTTACCAGGGGAGGTGGAGCCAAACGAACACACACTGAGGGTGCACTGGGAGAGATATGGGTGTGGCAGGATTGTATGAAGTCCTTTGGGCCGGGTAAGGACAGGGTAGTGAGGAGACGGTTTCGGTCAACGGTACCAAGGGCATCAGAGAGGGCACAAAGGGGTGTGACTGGCTACAGGTCCTTGTATTTGGCCAGGGACACATCAGTGGGGTGTTTTGGAGGTGGAAATTTGGTACAGTGTCATGACGAACTGCCAGACTGTGACGGATCAGGGGGGTATGCAATTTGTCTATGTGGAGAGTCATGAGCAACACATGTCTGAGGATATCTGTCTATTGCACATATGTTGTGGTGGACCTATCTTGCATGCTCCCCCATACACCATATTTTTTTTTTTTAATTTAAATTTTTATTGTCATTTAACTTTAATACAGAATACAGCAAACCGGTGGTATCAACCACCCTCCAAATAAAAAGAAACCAGTTCCATACCTTCTATATAAACATACACATCTTTGAATCCTTACCCCTGGTCAAGCATGCCCCCCTCCCCGCCCGTATGACCTACTGTTCGGAGTACGTAGAGACACGGAAGTGCCTCCCCGCGCTCCACACATAAACCTCCTCCTCCCTAGGGACCCCTCGTACAGCCCTACCCAGCTGTGACAAAAGGTCCCCCCCGATCAATTCCCCCTCCCAGACTTCTCCCCGTCCCCACCCCTCCTCTCCCCCCCCCCCTGTTTGAGGCCTGTCAATCTTTCAGATATTCCAGCATTGGGAGCCACTGTTCATTAAATAGATCTTGCTTCCGGCGTCGCACCGCCGTTAGCTGCTCCATCAGAACAATCCTGCGTACCCTACTCTTCCATTGCTCCCTTCCCGGGAGCTGGGCCTGCTTCCAAGCTCGCGCTATTTCGCTCCGAGCAGCCTGAATACCCGCCCTTATAGGCCGAGCCCTCTTCTTGGGCCAGTGGGTCGGCCAAATTCCTAGTAACCCCACTCCCATATCCACCCCCATCCACTCACCAAATATATCTTGCAGTCTCAGCCCCACCATCTCCCAATACAGGCGCACCTTAGGGCACTCCCACCAAATGTGTATAAATGACCCTCTAGCCCCACACCCCTGCCAACACCGATCGGAAACCTCTGGAAACATCCTATGCAACCTCTCCGGTGTATAGTACCACCGGTACAGCAGTTTATAGGAGGTCTCCCGCACCGCTACCGATATGGCTTGTCGGCTGATATTAACATAGATCTTCTTCCATTCTTGAACCCCCAGTTGTTTCCCCATATCCCTCTCCCAGTCCAACTGGTAAGTGAACTTCTCCCCTTCACCCCCTCCCAAGCCCCGATAAAGTTGGGTTATCAGTCCTCTAGACGAGTCCCACCCTTGCGAAAGTGCCACCCTAGAGTCCCTATTCCCCACCCAGCCCTCCCATATCCGCTGCTGAGTCAGGAAATGCTTCACCTGCAGGTATGGAAAGAAGTCCCCCCCGCGCAAGTGAAACTTCACCCTAAGGTCCGAAAAGGGAATTAACCGACCTTGTTCTATAAAATCAGCAAAAGTAGCCACACCCGCCCCCTCCCGCCCCCTCCCACCTCCGAAACACCCCCTCCCTTCCGGGGTCAAACCCCAGCGTCCCCTGCACTGGAGCCAATGGCGAGAAACCGACCCCCGGAGCAAAATGGTCATTGGCCTTGCGCCACTGCATCACCAAGTGCCACATATACGGATTATCCCGCCATCTCCCATCGGGGAGCTTTCCAAAAATCCAGGGCAAATACTTTAACTCTGCATCACCCGCCCAGTATTGCTTAATATCTCAAAAGCGTTTCGAGCCCTTCTCCACGGGCCGCCACTCGAACACCTGGTGCAATTGCGCCGCCATATAATGCCGCGTTATGTCCGGGACCCCTAACCCCCCCCCTCCCTAGACTTATAGAGGACCCTTCTGCTAACCCGCGGCCGACTATTTCCCCATACAAAAGCAAATATCCGGTTCTGTATTGTGCGCAGCTCCCGCCTTGGGATCTGTAGTGGCAAAGATTGGAACAAGTACAACAGGCGCGGGACGATATTCATCTTCACGGCTGCCACCCTTCCCAGCCATGATATCTCCTCCCCCTTCCATCCCTGCATATCCTTCTGCACCTGGGCAAACAACGGAGGATAGTTGGCCCCGTACATCCCCATGGGATCGGCAGTAACTTGTACCCCCAAATATTTGATAGACCTACTCACCCACCTAAAGGGGAATGCGCCTTTCAGACTGTCAAGCACTGGAGTTGGTAACGAAATTGACATCGCCTCTGTTTTTTCCCAATTAACTTTAAATCCCGAAAGAGCCCTGTAGGCCCTAAGTTCCTGCATAAGCACCGGAAGTGAGACCACCGGGGACGTCAAGGTGAATAAGACATCATCGGCGAATAGCACCATCTTATGCTGGTCCCGCCACCCCAATTCCCTTATATCCGCTACTGACCGAATCCTAGCAGCCAGCGGTTCCATGACTAGAGTGAAAAGGAGCGGTGACAAGGGGCAGCCCTGCCGGGTGCCCCGCCCCAGAGGAAAAAACTCTGAATACCCCCCATTCACACACACCGTCGCTGCAGGCGAGGTATACAAAGCCTGAATCCATGTCCGGAATTTCGGACCCAGCCCTATATGTTCCAAGACCGCCTGAAGGAAGTCAAAGCTCACTCTATCGAACGCCTTCTCCGCGTCGATAGATAGGAACATGGCCTATTGTGCCTCCTTCCTGGCCAACTACCCCAACTGTAGTACCCGGCAAATCCCATCAGCCACTTGCCGTCCCATAATAAACCCTGATTGATCCGGGTGAACAAGACCCGGCATAAGAGGCCCCAATCATGTAGCCAAAATCTTCGCCATTATCTTAACATCTATATTCAACAGCGATATAGGGCGGTAGGAACTACACACCGCTGGGTCCTTGCCTTGTTTAGGTAACACCACAATAGCCGCCTGGTGCATAGACTTCGGCAACTCCTTCCCCTGCAAGACTGCATTGAAAACCCTAGACAAGATGGGACTCATCTCCTCCATCAGCTTCTTGTAAAACAGACCCGTAAACCCATCAATGCCCGGAGCCTTCCCCGGGACCAGCCGCCGAATTGCCTCTTTCACCTCGTCGAGCCCGATATCGGCCTTCAAGTCCTCCCGCTCCAAGGCCCCCACCTGAGTGCTCCCCTCCCCACCGTTCCCTAGATATTCCCTAAGAGCCTCCCCCTCTGAGGGAGGATCCGCGGAGTACAAGCCGCGGTAGAACTCCCTAAACCTTTCCCGGATATCCGCACTTTTATACAGCATCCTGTCCCATTCCCCCTTAATTTTCACCACTGCTTGCCGCTGCCTTCGGGCCTTTAATTTGTGGCACAGGAGCCTACCCGCCTTGTTATCAAACTCATAATATCTCTGACCCACTCTCTCTAATTGAAAGGATATCCGCTCCAGCTGAAGAGCATTTAGTTGCCTTCGGGTCTCCTCCACCCTCCCTCGCAATGCCGCTCCCCCTTTTTCTTTGTGAGCCCTCTCCAGCCCAGCTAGAAGCCCTTGTAATCGACCCTCCTCCTTTTCCCTACTCTTCTTCCTTTGCGCCCCTATCTGGACCAAGTGACCCCGTACCACCGCTTTGAGTCCATCCCAAAGTCCCCCCGTGGAAACCTCCCCATTATCGTTCAACGCCATGTACTCCGTCACCGCCCCCTTTAGCCTCTGCACCACCCCCTGACCCTGCAATAAAAATTCATTCAATCTCCAAAATGTCGTTTTCCCCTTTTCCCCTGGCTGCCCAAACCCCGCCCCAACCGGGGCATGATCGGACCAAGTGACCACCCCTATATCCACCTTATCCAGCGCCCCCCTCCAATAGTCATCACCCATCAAGTAGTCAATTCTGCTATATGAATCATGCACTGGGGAATAAAAGGTGCAATCTCGGTCCAAAGGGTGTGCTAGTCTCCATAGATCTTCTAGCCCCCAGTCCTTCATCCAGGTCTGCAACGGTCTCCTCTCCTTCCCCTGCCCAAACCTCTTCCCATCCCTCCCGTCTAGAGCTATATTACAGTCACCCCCCCCCCACCAAGAGCTTCCCCTGTGCCGCTCCCTCTAACCAGCTCCCCATTCCCTCCCAGAACCTCCTTTGCAGCACATTCGGCCCATACACGGACAAGAAGGTTACCAGTTCCCCTCCTAGTTCCCCCACTACCGCCACCGCCCGGCCATCCAATTTACGCACCACCTTGCTAGATACAAATGGAACATCATTTCTAATAAAAACTGCTACCCCCACCTTCCTCCTACCCCCTTCCTCCGCTGCGAAAAAACCCCGGTATAGCCCCGATCCCAACAACCTCTCATCCCTCGCTCGCAGGTGGGTTTCCTGTATAAAAGCCACCTGCCATTTTTGCCTCCGCAACTCCCCCCACAACAGTTTCCTCTTCTGGGGTGAATTCAGGCTCCGCACATTCAGGCTACCCACCTTCAAGCCAGAAGCCATACTGACCCATAAAGCTCCTCCCGCCCCCTGCAATATTCTACCCAGGCCTCTTCCCCCCTCTCCCCCCCTCCCCCTCTCCCCCCTCCCCACCATGTGGAACTCCCTTCCGCAAACCTCGGAGGATGTGACCCCCCCTTGGGAGCTCCATCTCCCCCCCTCCCGGCCTTCCCTCAAGGTCTCACATACCACTTTCGTCCGTGGGCCCCCTTCAATACCTAGTCCCTGGGGTTGCAGTCTTATTTTCACACCCCTGAGCCTCTCCAGAGGAGCAATTGTCATCATCCTAAACCTAAAGCATATACAACATTGAGGACTCTACTTCATATATATAACACGTATGCATAACATTAACAAGAACATAAGTAACATTTAACCTGCCTATATTAACTGGGAAGGAGACCGTAGTCCTCCCCTCGCCTCCTGGGGCGCACCCCAAGCCCTTACCAGAGAGCCCGTTAAAGCTCCTAGGCTTCAGCTACTATTCCCGGGTATTGCGGGCCCTATACCCCTCCAGCTCCAACGGCTATAACATACCGTTCCTTTGAGGAGCTAAACCCCTACATATGGTATACACCCAAACAAATTAGGGGCCCGAGGGTGTACCGTGCATGGGTAAACCCTCTCCCGGGTGCTGGTCCGGTCCGCCCCCAGCAATGGTCTACAGCCGGGGCGGCCCTTCCCACCCCCAAGCATACTAATTATTTCAAACACCCTCTCCACCCCCCCTTTTTGCTGGTGCTCCTACCCCTTATCAGTTATACTCCCCTGTGTCCTTGCACCAGCCCGGGCTGCTCTGAAAATACTGAGCCCGCAACCCTCCCCCACCCCAAATCCTAACAATCAAACAGCCCCATAGTTCCCAAAAGTTCTGCGATCCTGGCTACTGTCATAGCCGCCCTCTACCCCGGTTCTCGTGCCTCTCAGGCCATACTTGGGCTTCATCCAGTCCCAGAGGCAGCCGCATTCGCCCCCTCATTTCGGGGCTCCGTGTTGGTTTTCCGCTGCAGTCTCTGTCCCTTCACGGGGACCCGCTCCCATCCAGAATGCCCCCCACTGAAGCTCTCCTTCTCCATCTCCCCCGCCTCAGCTGGCAGACGCGGGGCGCCCTCTTGTTTCAAGATCTTCCAGGCCTCCATCTCTGTACGGGCACGACGCCCCCGTCCATTTATATCCATCAATATGGCGAAGGGGAACAGCCAGCGATACTTATAGTTCTCAGCGCGCAGGTACTGGGTAAGCTTTTTCATGTCGCGGCGTCTCTGCAGCGTACCCGCGGACAAGTCCTGGTATATTTCAACTTTGTGGCCTGACCATGTGAAGTTCTTCCTCACCAGGGCAGCTCTCACCACCTTTTCCTTGACTGCGAAAGATGATAAACATGCCACTATGTCCCGCGGCTGTCCCCCTCTCGCCGGGCCCAAAGCCCGATGCGCCCTCTCGACTCCAATATCCGCCGACTCATCTCCCGCATCTCCGCTCTGCAGCAGGGCCGCACATACCTTGCGAACCACGGCAGTCACATCCACAAACTTCTCTGTCTTGGGGAGACCCCGCAAGCGCACGTTATTGCGCCTAGACCTGTTCGAGGTCCTCCACTTTATCTTTCAAAAGCAAGTGGTCCTCCCGTAGGCTCTTCATCCAGGCCTCCGCCGCCGAATCCTTCTCCGCCTGCTGGTCCGCACGCTCTTCCAGCGCCTGAACCCGATGGACGAGGTCTCGGACGTCTTTGTGGATACCCGCCATGGCTTCTTTCATGTCTCCCCTCAGGGCTACAAGCTCTCTCTTTAAGGAGCGCATCCATCCCCACATGTCGCCTCTAGTGCAGCCTTCGTCCGCTCTTTCTATTTCATCCTCGGACTCATCACCCGATGCCATGTGCTCCGGCGGTTCCACGGCTTTCGACCCTCGGTTCTCCGTGTATGAGGATTTGAATTTGGCCAGCTTTTTCCTTACGGACATCCTCGCGCTGACCACTCTCGACTTGGGTTACCGAGATGGGGTAAAATAAGCACTTTTCGCCTAACTTTTCAGTGCCACGATGGGAGCTCAAGCTTTAAGCTGCCATCACCCAGGTGACGTCACTTCCTCCACCCATACACCATATTTTGATGTTGTCACACATATCCACATGTGCTCATGCAAAGTTTGTCTTATCCAGCACTGTTTCTGGGACACATCCAACAGAGCTGCGTGTGACTACAGGCCCTAGGTGTTCTGGAGGTGGCCCACACTTACACCCTTCCCTTACATTGTAGCATCAGATGGTAGCAGTGTATCATCGCATATCAACCACCTTAATCTCCACTGATCCCCAATTGTGCACATACAGTCCGTATGTTACTCTTGGCATGCTCACCTTATCATGTGTGTGTGTGTGTGTGTGTGTTTTGGGGAGCCTCAGTAATGATATCTTGTGCATGCCGTTTGCATTATCATGTGGTGGGGGGTGTCTGTACACGTGTGGAGTGGTGGTGACTGTGCTATCTCTACCTTATTGGTGTTGACCCTGTGAACATTGTGCACATGTGTTGAGGGTTGTGGGTTTGCCTATCTCTTGTGTGTTGACAGACCACTGTGCAACACCATTTATGTATGACACATATCGCCATTACTCAACGGTGACTGGACATGGCAACATGGTGTTTTGACACATTTTGTTGACATCTTCTGCCTTCACTGTGACGTTTTGTGGCCTTTGCCTGCCTCGTAGACTCCCAACCAGACACTTTGCACTGACACACGGTAGGTTGCACCTTGGTTCATTTGTATGTGGCATCAGCCTTTATATGTTCGTGTTTTGCTGTTTGTTTCATGGACCTTTCCTTTTAGGTGTCTGTGCACCAACGCTAATGAACATGGGGTGGGGCTGTTAGATACCTGTGTGACATGGGCATGGGCATGGACATGACCATATCCATAGGACACGTTCGCATGTGGTTCTATTGCAAAATGTCCAGAACATCAACAGTGTTCTGTGCTGTGATCATGTAATGTTTGCCTGTGTGACGTTGCATTATGTAGATATTGATGTTTGACTCCCCGCAATGTGGCCTGATGATGGTGCCATAGGATGTTTTACCTCTGTGAGTAGGACACATGTCTATGATGAACATTACTGTTCAACTGCTACTTTGACTTTACCAGGTGTCATGTTGAATGTGCGAGACACACATGACCTTTCGATGACTGTAGCACATTGAGATGTCGCACTTGAATATGCATGCCCATGGATTCACAGACAGTTGTAGCGGGACATGTTGTGTTGCAGACGCCCTTTGCAGTGTGGACACTGTGTAATGGTCCCTACGTGTGCAGCAAGACTGACATAGTCGCTGTATGTTCTACATTCATCTGACATTTTGTCAGTGTGTGTTGCCCATGTGTGTAACATGCACCGCAGGATATCCTCATCTGTTGCGGTCACCCGGGACATACAGCCCTGCGTGTGGCAGAGGGGCAATATTGTATAAGTACTTTTGTATATGTCAGCCTACCCTGCACTTGAACATAACACAGTTGTGGCCACCAACTTCTTAGAGTGATGTTTGGCTCAATAAGAGGGTTACAATGCATCTGGGGCATCACTGTATCATGGTTCAACGTACACGGTGCATGTGCATGTGACTGAATATGTTGCTACACCAGTGCATTTGGCAGTGTGGCTTCTTTGTGGGGTAGTGGGCCATCTTTGACCTTGATTTTAGACTCCATATACAGGTTATTTTGTTTGGTTACTGTACAGACATACCGCTGTACATTGATTTACACACATAGCATTGCATGTCTGCACAGTCGGCCTTATCCACTGACATTCCACCACTCACATTGGCTGATTACATTTGCATTGTGGCTGTGTGATTGTCCATATTTGTTCCTTCATGTGTGCATTCCAGGTACCCTGATCTCTGTCTATGGTTCATGTAGCCACGCCACCCATTGCAGAGGGACCTCTGCATAGTGCTAGCTCTGCATGTTTGTGAGGTTCCTTTTATGGTGTTCTCTGGGATAATGTGCCTCTTGTACCTGTTCCCATATCCTAATTTTGCAATTCGCCTTTGTTTTGGGTTACATTGGTGACGCTTTGATTGCTATAGCAGGCATTTTGGACGAGCTGCAACATATCTATCTCTATCTGTGTGTACACTTGCTTACATCTTGCTATTTATGAGTTTTACGGTGTTTGCCTCCTGTATTGGCAGGCACATATGTTTTGGGGGACAATTCATGATTGATGTGTGTTGGGCCCTCATCATGCACCACCTAGTGTCTACATGCACACATATGTGACTAGGCCATTTGGGCCCTGCAGAAACATGTGGGGGGGTTGGGGGGCTACTGCATAGTGAACACCATGCAGCTACAGCACATTATCTCTCCTGTCCATCATCTTTAGACGGCGCAGTGACTTTTGTGTGACATGTGGGTGTCTGCCATGCTCAATGTGGTGTCTGTTTGTTCACTGTAGACCAACTTCCTTGATATGATGACAGGCGCTATGTACGATATGTCTCATGATTACCCACAATAAAAAAGAGTGTTTCACGCACATTTGTCTCTGCTGCTGCTTTACCACACTGATACATGTATTTAGTGGTATCTGGGTAATGTACATGGCCCACCTGTGCTCACATCCTTGTACGGTGGCAGCTGTCTATGTGGAAGCCATCTGCCAAATCACAGGGTGCTAAGGGTTTCCATTCCGACATTCCTATTGGGGGACATATTTGCTTTGCACTTGCTGTGGTTGTTTGGGATAGTGGTTGTGTACATGAGTTGCAGCACTCTAGGTTGCATGTTTGATTCCCACATGTTCCATTTATTTTTGCTGGTTTTGTGCTAACCTGACCATGAATTCTGTTATGATTGGTCACCTCTCCACACACCCTTCCATCTTTTCCATGTACACCACAGTGTGCCCTTGATCCAGCCTATCCATCACATATTAGCTGTTACATATGGCTCTTTCTTTGTAGTGTCCATGTCGGCTTGGGGGATTGGCATTACTGTTGTTGATCTGATCTGGGCCATGTCTGTTTGCAGGTTCAGCTCTCACATGCTCCTTTTCCGTTCTTTTCCCAATTTTGCCCTGCTCCACAGAGCATCCCCTGCCACCCTTTGGGTTTGGGTTCTTTGCTCTTTTGCATGCAGAACATTTCATTGTGTATGTGCATGTGTTTATATGTTCCTGTAGTCCCAATTACTGACTGTGATATTAGCTGTACACACCTGATCTGCATTTGCAGTGCATCTTCGTTACTGTTGGGGTTGCCCTATCCTGGCAGACAGCTGGCTTTTGGTGCAGTGTTCTTGTATGCAGCCTTTGCGGTGCTACTCATGTTGGTGTTATGGCCTACTGGTTTGTGCATTGACATTTGTGCTAGTGGTCATGGGTTTGATTCCTCTTGGTTCTAATCACTTTAATGCCTCTCTTACACAACTACTTTTCATTCCTGTATCAGTCCTATCTGTGAGGATCTGTGCTGCTGGCACATTATACCTTCATCACAGTTGCCGACCATCCTTCTGTCTGTCTATCTGTGTCTGCCAGCTCTGTGCCATCCTGCCCTAATGTGCAGGCTGCTACCCCTTGTCCTACACTGGCACCCTTTTCTGCATCACAGCTCTTCATGTTTGCCTCTCCTGTGTCGGCTCTGCATGGCACTGCTAGTCCTCTGTCCCCCTGTCATTGCACTTATCCTGCCACTTCTGGCTCCTCTGCTCAACACATATTCCCATCCTCTGCCACACACTGTGCTTGTTGTACTTTACAGTACCATCACCCTGTGCATCGGTACAGCTTCCCCCGATATATTTGTCAACTTTACCAGCTGCCACATGGGCTGCACACAGATTTGGCAGCTCCATCACCTTAGACATCTACTTCCTTACATCACTTCTTCATTGCCTTGCGTTGCTGCTGTATGCTGTGTTAGGGTAACATCTGTGTTTGACACATACATTTCATGCTTGTGAGGTTTGTGCACCTTACTGCCCCTGGCCAACATTTGTTTAGTCACCTTTATATCCTTGGGGCATCTTTAGTGACACCTTAGGTACTTCCAGATTATGCGGCACCTTTCATGATGCCTTGGGGGGTACCACCTATTCGTGGCGCCCTCTGGGGCACATTCTGATCCGCCTTGGTTGACGTAGCACTTTATGATGTGCCTCATGCTGCTCCCTAGAAGGTGCTTTGGGTTACGGCACTGGGATGTGGCTTTTTTTGGATGACAGTACAGATTGTTGGGATGTGTCTGCCTGTTATAGGCAGGAAAAGGAATTGCCTTGGCCAGCCTCATTTCATATCCCCACTGGGGGATCAAACTCATGACCGCTGTATCAGCAGTCATTGTATTGACCAGTGTGCTACACCTCTAGTCCTTTGATCACAGCTCAGCGGGCGAACTTAAGGTTACTATACAATAACGTGGCACGGTGAGTCTATCACGCGGTGTTGGCCAGGGTGCCCTCTATCGCGCGATACCCCGCCATCGCTTCCTTTACGCCGACATGCCCACCACCTTATATGGCATTCCTCATGTTATCGCTGCAACTAGCGCCAGTAACATTAAGACCGTTTAGTAAACATACCCCTAAGTCTGGGTTGGCAAGTGACATACTTTCTCATTAAGTACCTCCTTCACATATCTTTATGAATAGGTTATTCACATTAGTTGTTGTCTATTGAAGAGACCCATTTTGTCCTTACTCTACATCCTTTATCTTATGCATTTTTTTCTAATGATATTTATATGGTATTCCTTTCAAAGATAATATTTGATTCATTTTTATATTTGTACATTTTTTATATTGTCTTTTAATTGGAATTATTTTGTCATTTGTATTTCAACATGTTTTAATTTTATTTACAGTTTATTTCATGTGTTATTTATTTCATCTTCACAATATTTGAATGTATTTGTATTTTTTTATGTTTAATATGTTTGTTTATGTTTTTAAATAAGGTCCTATAACCCCCTGATGAAGGCTCCCACTAGTCAAAACACAATCCATGTAGGGAGGGATGTTTTGACAACCTAATAAAAAGCTTCCTTGGATCCTCCTCATGGTGTGGTCATCACCCTGCTCTGCTATTTCCTGTAACACACGCTTTAACATATGGCAAGCCAGAGTATTGAGCCATGGTAACTGCGCTGTTGCCACTCCCTAATTTCCATATTAACAACTCATGGTGCAACAGGGCTCAAAATGGTCAGGCTATGGTCAGAGAGTAGGCATCAACCTTACATAGCAGTTAGCACACAGTACTTACCACATGCAGTCCATAGGTGACATTAAGGGGCATGTTTTCTATGCTGAGCTAAGAACACAGTTTATTTGCAACTAGATCCCATGTTATTCACAGGGATCTAGTTATAAATAGCCCTTACTTAGTAACCATGCCCCTAAGTGCACCCCTGATAATTGCAAATGACCTTAACATGTGGTAAGGGACTTTTCAGTATGGTAACTGCCAAGAACATGCTGGACACACCTTGGGATGATTGCACTTACGACAAATTAGATTTTGCTATTAATGCACAGAAAGTGCAAAACCTTAGTTCATTTTAGTAAAAGAGTCCTCACATGTTCAAAGTTGGATTCTTCACCATTTCCTCTCCTGTTGGCAGGACTGTTGTTTTAACAAATATACCTTATCCTAAAGCTGCAGTGAACCCTGTCTTCTCACATACACAGTTCTTTCGGGGCCAATTTATTTACAACAGCCTGAAATGCAGTGTTCCATGCAACAGAATGGTCACCAGTACATACTAATTTTCTCAAGTGAAATTGCATAAATCTGCTGAATATGGATTTACTATTCCTGCTGCTTTGGTCTCTTTTGTAACTGCCGAACTTGCTGTTTCTACTTTACCAATGTTACCCACAGTTTAGGTTATGCCCACTGTTTTAGTTAGCTGCCTCTTTTTTTTTTGCTTTATATCTTGGTTATAGCCTTTTCCTGGATATTACGTGTTGAATGTAGTGGGCTAGTGTCCTTTTTGATGTATTTGGATTAACGTCCTGATTTCTTTTTTTTCCCTAATACTTTGTTTTCAATCAAATTGGACTTTTCTGTTCAAGTATGTAAGATTGCAAATTTAAAAAAAGCAGCCCACTGCCTGACTGCAGTTCCTTTTAGCAAGTCTGATGGGCTGAATGTGTTCAGGTAAATGTTCCAGCTTTTTTGAGCAGCTAGGTTTCCGCGAGCGCAATTTAGTGTATTTTCATGCTGTTTTTAATTGCCATGTATTAAGGCTGCTTGGAGCCAGCAGTACTCCCGGGTTTTTTTTTAAAGCACAGCATGTCATATCTCTGGGTTTGCACCTGTAATTGTGGGTTTACTTTTGTGGTGTCACATTTGCAGGTTGTGTGCACAGAGTGGGCTGCTTGTGGGTGAAGGTTTGAAGCCTTGGTATTGGTAATCTGGGGAGTCTTTTTCTCTCTTTTTTATGACTGTGTTCCTTTACAATAGAATTTGATAGCCGAGGTATCAGTGGTTGCAATCTTCATTTTACAGCTGAAGATCGCCCCTTTTGTTCCTATTCTTTTTGGATCTTGAGTAGGATATTCAATAAGTTGGTTTTTATGGTATTTTTTTGAGGGGGGTTCTCTTATGTGAATGATTGGTTTTGAAAGGATTTTCCTTCCTCTTTATGTCCCCTTAAGAGGGTGTGAATAGGCTCTGTTCTTCCCTTAGAAGAGCACTGTGTCGCTTCCAGGAGGTGGATTTGTTTTTGTGATCTTTGTTTTCATTATTTATTTATTCTTTGTTTTTTAGTACTTGGATTGGATTCTTTATTTATTGACTGTATTATTGTTTTAATGTTCTTATGTTTTTATTCTTATCCATGTTGCAGATTGTACTCTGTACCTTTGCTATTTTGAATATGTGTCCCTGATGCAGGCTGAATGCTGAAACATGTTGGACTTTGCTTATTTGTACTGATATATTTATTATTTATTATGTTTTAGCATTTATATATCACCATATTTATACTTTTTTATGATTGCCTTAAATTGTTTTTAATTCATCACTAGTGTACTGTTCTGCTGTTTCGTACTACCACTCTAGATTGTTTTGGGGTATACACACGAGGCACCATCATTAACCCACCTCAGTATAATTTAAATTATTAAAATACAAGCCCAATACTTCTAGCCCATTCTGTATAGGGCATCAATGTCAGAAAAGGAAAACTACTACTAGAAAGATATGAGCAAACTGCTAAATTAGAAATAAATAGAAAACTTCACTGTGAACCCGTTAGCCCCATGTCTCCTCCACCGAAATCGTTTTGTTAAGTATTTAGTTTTACCCTAAGCTTTTCAAGTTATCTTTCCTGTTATATGTGCACTATTTTACTGTTTAATGTTGTATGTAAACCGCTCTGATTGCAAAATAGAGCGGTATATAAAATCAGTTAAATAAGTCAAGTTGTTTCAACGTTTTGCTTTTTTAAAGTGCTTGAAACACAATTTCCACCCTAAATCACTCCTCCAAACCCAGGTCCAAGCAAGCTGTTAGTTCATAGGTGTTCATGATTCAGAGCAAGTATGTGCCCACTGAAATCATGCCCAGAACATCCCCTTCAAATGTGTGTGTGCAACCTGCATAAAGGTGTAAAAGTCTCTCTTCTAAAATCGCCCCTATACATGCTTGCCAATTTACATGTCTAAATTTTTTTTAAATGTCTGGAAACCTTTAGAGAAGGAGTAGCTTAATGGTAAGAGAAGTAGATCCTGAGCAAGGGAAACCAGAGTTTAAATCCCATATCTCGCAGTGACAGTCATTGTGATTTTGGACATATCACTTCATTGTCCTTTGCTTCAGGTATATCCTTGTTGGCAAGCCAATTTTGGCAGGGAAAATATAACTTGCCTTGAGCTCATATTTGGAAAAGGCAAGTAGTCTGTCTAAAATCATCTCTTTCATAAAGAAAGGCTTGGGATTTAGCTCACGCCTTTTCAGCAGTGGTATAAGGTGAATTATATTCGGGAAACTAGGTATTTCCCTGTCCCTCAGGAATTTTCAGTTTAATTTTGTACCTAAGGCAATAGAAGATTAGGTAACTTGCCTAAATTCACAAGGAGCGTCAATGAGATTTGAATGGTGGCTTCTCTGTTTTCAGTCCACTGCACTAACTACTAGGTTATTCCTTCAGTGGAAGTTTGCAGACATTAAAAAAAACACTTATGTTTACTAAACCATCTTAATGTCGCAGCAGTGGTATTACCGCGCGATAAGTGATGTTAACGCGCGATAATGTAACATCATAACGTGGCGGCGGCATTAAGGCACACTAACGCTGTGAAATCCGGGTCTGAAGGGTGCAGTAAGGCTTCCCAGAGGGCGGAGAGAAGGGGTCAATGGGCGGAGAGTGGGAGGGGAGAGGCTACAGGCACACTAACACTGTGAAATCCGTCTGAACACTAACCCCAGTGAAACCCTCGCGTTAAGGCACATTTGCAGGAAAGAGAAACCATTTCGGTCAGCAATGTGCAGCAAAGGCAGGGAAACCCAGAAGAGTGATAGTTGTGATACATGTGCAGGAACCAAAAAGACAAACATATAAAAGGACCAGAACCACATTTGAAATCCCAATAACCAAGCTGGCCAAAAGTGATATTAATGATAAACATAAAGCAACACCACTGACAAAGCCCAAAAAATAAGATATCATGTTTGGAAGGGTTTATTCTCTGTCCCCCTATAAAGTGAATGATCCCACATTGAAATAGGGCTAATCAGGGTTTCTGTCGTTTAGATTGGGCAGGTTTGTTATGGCGTGCACATGTGCAGCAACAGCAGAGTGGGCACGTAGGAAAGGGCAACTGTACTGATGCTGTAAATGGGATACAGGGCACAAGCTGTGGTCCAGCTCAGGCACAGTGCGGACTAGGTAGATGCCTAGGTGGCACATAGGAATGCCAAAACTGTAAAGCAGCAAGACAGCAACTGACGAGGGTCCACCATGGGCACGAGTGTGTGTCCCACAGTGTCATAGGGGATATTACCCAGCAGGTACCCCCAAGGGCACATAACATTGGCAGGCGGTGCTGGGGGAAAGCGTGCATGTCCATGTAGGCACCCCTACCCAAGAACCCACACCATAGGCAGCTGTCTACCAGCACACTGGATGTCCTGGAACTGCGCACCACCAGCACCACAGGCATAATAGCATGGCAGCATGGTGGCGGAGGGGTGCTGGTGGTGGAGGGGGCAGCGGCATCTGCCCACAGCAGTCCATGGCCTAGCCCCGTTTAGGTGGGTGCCATGCAATGCAACAGACAGGGTCTGTCTGACGAACAGTCATGGTATCCCCAGGGAATTAACTGTCCCTGTGGCAACAGTGTGGTGCAATACACACAGCCAGTGTGTTCAGGAGCAGAAAGTCACAAGTTAAAGTCCCAGCTGTGGCTCCTGTAAACCCTTTCCCCATATTTTACCCAGTACTAAACCGTAGTAATAAAGACGGAACCTTTACTGCAGATAAAATAAACATGCTTGAAAGGCCTATATTTTACCCTACAGAGCACAGACATCATAAACATGTGAAATCCCTAGAGCAGAGTTTCCCAACTGCAGTCCTGGAGGGCCAAACACCATTCAGGTTTCATGCTGTCCCTAATAAATATGCCTGTGCTGCAATAGTATGTCTGCCCCCATTGTATGCAAATGTATCTCATGCATATTCATTAGGGACAGCATGAAAACCTGAACAGTGTTTGGCCCACCAGGACCAGAGTTGGGAACCTCTGCCCTAGAGCAGCAGCGAACAGGAGCATAGACACCCACACCCACAGGCTCCACTATCCAAAGCCTCATGGAGAGTCAGGCTGTTGGGCCCTGTGCGCAGCAGCATCTCCCAATACTAGTACTTGCATACCTTAGCAATGCCGCCCTAAACTTGGGAATACGTTACACATATATCAAAAGGTTGCTATGATTAATGTCAGATAACAATGCCTAAGTTAAGCACAATTTGCTGATAGAGCTGCATCATAGCAACCTTTCTGATATCTGTGGAGTGTGTTTCAGTTTTGGTTTCTGACAGTATTTACCACTCCGTGGAGTGATCCCAACAGTATTGCGTACCATAGCCATGACTGCACTGTGCCCAGGACTGGTGTGGTGGCCAGGGCTGCCAAAAGCCTCTATATTTGCACAATGCTGGCATAGGTGTGGGAGTGTGTGTCAGTCTTTCCAGTGTGTTGTGGCTGCCTAAACCTTACTCAGCCCACACTGCTTGCACTGTTTCCAGTGTTAGCCTGCCAATGTGCATAATGAGGAGCAAGGTACTGTGGGTATGGCCCGGACAGGGTGGCCTGGGCAGGATGCATCTGCACAGGGCATAGGGCAATGGCTGGGACATTGTAGTGCCCGGCCACCACCTGCACGGACAGGGTGGCCACAGCATGTCCTGCTGGGAGGTCACTCTCACCCTGACTGAGCAGTGACCACGGCATGGCTCGGTTCCCCCATAGTGCTATATGGTATTTCTTTCAAGTGATGTTTATGGGTTTTCTTTTCTGGGGCACAATCACTGACTTATCTGCTTGGTGTGTGTGCTCACATCCCAGTTTTGGGTACAAACATCTTCTCCAGGAACATGCACTATGAACTAGCTAGCAGAATGTTTGCAGTTAGTATGTGTATGGCTGGAACACCTTGCAGGGTGCAGTGGCTGGAGAATCACTGTGCTTGCTGCTGGAGAATGTCAGATAGTGGTGGGGGGCATCTGAGCATTTCCAGGCCTACTGTCTGTCTGCCATTGCCTTATGGATGCGTACAGATCTGCATTGACTGACCTGTAGGGGTGCCTGTTCCCCAGCAAGACTTGGGTTGATGGTCCCCCTCTACTGCCACCATTGCAGGGATGTAGAATGTGTATCTGTTGGTGGGAGATCCTGTCCCCCGACCCTGAGCCCCAGAGAGTGGGTTGGGTGGTGCTACATAACCTGCCTATGGGTCCAAACATCCCCCTTTATTTAAATCATGTGACCATGGCACCCACACAGGATATGCACTATTCTGGGTGCATCATAGTCCACAAGGGCTAGACATGACTGGGAAATCCAGATGGACATAGGTGTATCCTAGGTGTGTCTGTAAGGACTACCTATCACACACTGGCACTGATGGCAACCTACAGCATAGCCTATCTCAGCTAAGCCAGGTGCTGTGGACCTGGTGCTGGACGCCCCACCTCGCCCTCAGGGTGAGCACAGTACCCTCACAATGTGACAGTCTGTAGCTACTCTGTGCCAGTACCACACACGGTCAGGTCCCCCTACAAGGCCAAGATGCTGTGGGGGTGCATACCCCATCTTGCAATCATCTGTAGACTGCTGATCTGCATGTGCAGTGCATCATGGGTACGGGTGGGTTAACCCTATTCTGGTAACCACAGCAGACAGTTTGTGTGGTGACCTGCAGTCCTTCTGTAGCCAGCCAGGGGTTTGTTAGTAGCTATAGAGATGTAGCTCGCTGGTTACTTCACTGACTGTGGAGGCAGAAATCATGGGTTTGATCCCACAGTGGGGTTATTTGATAGGGCTGTCTGAGGCATTTCCTTTTTTAATTTAAATTAGTGCTGCCAGCAAAAACACCCTCACAGTGCTGTAACCTTAAGGTGCCTCATAAGGCGCCCTATAGGGAACATTATAAAGTGCCTTGGTGGACAGTGCACTTTATAATGTGCCCTCTGGAGTGCCTTATAGGGCACCTTATGCAGCACCTTAGGTTACAGCACTGTGAGGGTGTGTTTGCTGGCAGCACTAATTTAAATTAAAAAAGAAAATGCCTCAGACAGCACTGATTTAAAGTAAAGGGTAATGCTTCAGACAGCCTTACTCATTAAGCCCACTGGGGGATTGAACGCATGACCCATGTTTTATCAGTCATTGCATTGACCAGTGTGCTACACCTCTATTGCTGTGATTGCAGGTCAGCACGCAAAGTTAAGGTTAACATGCGGTAACATGTGTGGCTCCCTCTATCACGCGATAATGGACACGGCGCACTTTATCGCGCAATAACCCACGATTGCTACCTTAAGACCAGAACACCCACTCCTTATATGGCATCCTTCACATTATCGCTGCAACTAGCACCGGGAACATTAAGGGGCATGTTTACTAAACATTCCTAACGTGCGGGGCCACGGTAGTGTGCCTGTGCCATATAAGGAGTGGGCGGTTCAGGCCGAAAAAGGAAAAAAAAAAGACCGTATGTGTGCGCGTCGCGTTAATGTGCAGGGCCCACATTAGCGCGTGGGAAGGCTAAGCGGGGCGCAGCTGTGCACATATAGGAATAGAGCCGTAGCACAACAGTGAAGACAATAACCAATGGTGCAGGGGCCATGGGTTCAATCCCCCAGTGTATGCAGCCCAAAAAGGCTGGCTGAGGCACCACCTTGAATGTGGAAATGTGTGTCAGGAGGCAAAATAATTTTGGGGCGGCATAAGGCGGCGCACTCTTCATATTGGGGCGGCATAAGGCGGCGCACTGTTCATTGTGGGGCGGCATAAGGCGGCGCACTGTTCATATTGGGGCGGCATAAGGCGGCGCACTGTTCATTGTGGGGCGGCATAAGGCGGCGCACTGTTCATTGTGGGCAGCAGGATGCGGCGCGCTGATGGCCACAAGGCGGCGTGCTGAAGCTAAAGCAAAGGAACACAGCCACAGCACAATGGTTAAGACACTGACCAATGGTGCAGGGACCAGCAGTTCAATCCCTCACAATGCCCATTGAAAAAGGCTAGCTGAGGCAGTATATCTTATGTTGTGGAGTGCTTTAGGAGGCTTTTTAATTCTATTTTGTGATAACTACTAGCAAACGCACTCTCACAGCATGTTAACATAAGGCGGACCATAAGGCACATGTTACAGTGCACCGTCCGCCAAGGCACCCTAGAATGTCCCCTATAGGGCAGCATGTATGTTGCGACACAGGATAATGTATAGTGCACCCTATATGGATGGCACCCATAAGGTGGCCTATAGGGCGTCCTAAAGAGCACCCTCAGAGGCACCTTATGGGTACAGTATGCCAAGGGTGTGTTTGCTGTCATAAAAATATGTACAGTAAACAAAGATAATGCTCTGGACAACCCTATCACAGAACCCCACAGTGGGCTTGAACCCATGACCTCTGGCTGCAAAGGTAGTGACATAACCATTGGGCTACAGCCCTATAGCTGTCAGCAAGCCCCTGGCTGGCTGCAGAGAGCCTGCACGTCACCTCACAGACAGTCTGCTGTTGTAAACAAGATAGGGTTAGGCCACCCGTACCCATGATGCACTGCACATGCAAATCAGCTGTCCACAGATGCACACAAGATGGGGAATGCACCTCAACAGCTACCCGGCCTGGTAGGGGGAATTGTCCGTGTGCACCCACACAGCACCTCGGCCTGGTAGGGGGTTCTGAGCGGGTGGACTACCAGCAAAGAGTAGCTACACACCGTCACATTGTGCGGGTACTGTGCTCACCCTGAGGGTGTGATGTGGCGCCCAAGACCAGGTCCACAACACCGGCCATGACAGAGCTCCAAAACAGTACTAACCTGTGAGATAGGAAGGTGCTGCAGAAACATCTTGGATATTTCTGTCTGTCTCAGTTAGTGGAACCCCCCATGAACCCCTAGGTGGTCAAGGTACCACCCCACCCCACCAATGGCAGTAGAGTGGACCATCAAACCCCAGTCCTGCTGGGAACAGACACCCTACAGGGCAGTCCAAGCAGCTACACCCACATCCATAACACAATATCAGACAGACTTTAGGCCTGGATATCCAAAGATGCACCCCCAGCACTATCTGATATTCTCCTGCAGCAAGCCATCAGCCACTGCACCCTGCAAGGCACTCCATCAAGACACATACCAGCTGTGAACAGTCTGCTGGTTAGCCCTGATGGAAATGCATGCACCCAAAACTGGAGTGGCAGCACACAAAATCAGAGAGTTCTGTGAGGAGGCCCCAACAGGAAACCTATATATATCACAAGAGAGAAACACAATACAGCACTATGGGGGTGCCTAGCTGGTCTTTGAACCTGTGACCTTCTGTTTTTGCATGCACTGTCTGTGTGCACTGCACCACCATGTAGCCACAGATTGGCTGAATTCCCTGGATAGTCCATGACTGTGGATCCGGCAGGGCCTGTCTGTTGCTGTGGACTGTGCCAGCCTGCACATGGCTAGGCCTCTGTCTTCCGTGGCTAGCGGCCACTGCCCCCTGCACCACATGTACTTGTCCGTCAACATGCTGGCATGAGCTTCTCTCAGAGAAAGCAGATGACCTGATTGCAATGTGTCAGTACGGGACTGCATTTGGGCGACTTGGCTGTAGGTATTGCCCATTGTTGTGGTGTGTGTGTGGTGTTGGGTAAAATATGGGTGATCTCCCAATGCCTATGTTCCCTGCAAGACAGGGGTGTGTGTGCTATCGTTGTTCAGTGGTGGGTAAAATATATGGCCAGGGCTGGAAGGTGCCCTAGCTGGGATTTGAACCTCTGACCCTCTGGTCCTAGAGGTACTGGCTCTGTCCGCTGCACCACACTGTGGCCACAGGGACAGTGCAGTCCCTGGAGATAGTAACATGGCAGGATGGAGTCGCAAAGCCTGCTGTGTGCATTTCTACTGTGGGCACCTTCACCCTTCTGGTGACAAACGTGCAAGTAAAGCCCACAGATGACCACGGGAAAAGGGGGATAAAATATAACCAAGCTGGGCTACAGTGATATTAATGGGCAAACATGGAAAACACTCCCAGGACAGCTCCAGAAAAAGGGAAATGTTTTTTGGACGAGTCTCCGCTCCGTACACCTTTCCATAAATCATTTTTTTTGGAGCTTTCCTGGGTGTGTTTTCTAGTTTTGCCCATCACTATAACTGTTCCCCAACTTAATTACTATTTTTAATATTTTTGTGGTGGTCATTTTCTATTTTTAATTGCACTTTTGTGCTGTGCACATGTATCACACTGCTCACGTTTTGCAGGTTTCCCCGGTTGTGCTGTACATTGCTGACGGAAATGGTTTCTCTTCCCTTTAAATCCCCTCTACCGCGAGTGGTTCACTCGCGCTATTTTTGCAATGGAAATTCGGCCCCGCAACTGTGCGAGGGGCCTCTCCCCTCCCCTTCCCCGCCCATTAACCCCGTCTCTCCGTCCCTCCGGGGCCTTCCTCCGCCCTCCGTAGGCCTTTCCACGCCTCTATCGGACATTTACGGGCCCGTACTTGTGCGGGGCTCGTTAGTGTGACGCGCACGTGTGCGGGGGTTCGACGCACATTTGTGGGGCTCTTAAGAGCACTTAAGTACTGCTTTTAGTGCGCTATTTTGCGCCGCGCAAAATAGCGGTTTTTAGTAAACATGCCCCTAAGATGGTTTAGTAAACATACCCCTTACGCATGTATATTGGCATGCATATATAGGGATAATAGGGATAATTTACTCTTCCACTCCACAAAGACTACTATACCCTAAAAAAAATATTATGCAACTCAAAGATGAATGTTATGTGATATTATTTCCTCCACAAGCAAGTCTACAATTCTGTGGTAAAAATAATTAAAATGAGCAAGTTAATAAAACCACAGGATGAACCACAGGTCACTCCAATTATCAATAGAAGTATGGGATATTAAATATTAATAACTCATTTAAAAAGCTAGGTCTTAAGAAATTGCTTAAAAACTACTAAATCCTTAGTCTGCTGTATTTCGGACGACAAGGAGTTCCAGAATTGGGGTAGTAGCAGAGAAAACTCTTCACATTTATGAAAGAATCTGCTAGAAAATCACCCGTGATGATCTGTGACTGTGAGAGGTCTTATTCATCATGGAGGATTTTCAATATATGTTGGGCTATATTAGTGCCTAAGGCTAAGGGCCCGATATTCCAAAAGGCCAAGATTCAAATACCACAGCAGTCGGTCATGGCGCTTAACTATCACTGGGATATTTACAGGGAGTATCTGCAAAGGAGATGCCACTGACTCCCCAAACTGAACGATGCTATCTGGATAAGTGCCACACTTTCCAGTCAGCGCAATATTCTGTCGGCACTTATCCAGATTGAAACTTAAGCCTGCTTTCCTTGAAGCCCCGGTTGTCCGGATAGGTGCCAGCTGAATATTATGCTGACGAGATAAGTGCAGGCACTTGTCTGGATAGCGCTGACGTGCCCTCGTTCTGCCCATGAACCTCCCATGCAATAATTGAATAGTACTAAGGCAATCTGTAGAGATATTCAACAGCACTTTCTAGACAGAGCCTCTGAATATTGCAGTCAGCACCTTAATCCGGACAGCCTCCCAGTGACTGACCGGCTAAGGCGTCTGAATATCGGCCCTTAACATCATATTTTTCTACCAGGCCTGACAAATAGAAGTAACCAGTGAAGAAGCAACAGGGTAGGCACAATGTGTTCTCTCTGACTAATCCCTGAAAGATGTCTGGCTCAGTGCCAGCGTAAGCATTAGGCATGGAGCGTGACAGTACGGACAGGCAGCAGTGATAGCAAAACAAGAGCTTCTGACAGCCACATAAGCTCAAAGAACTATCAGCTATTTAATCACTTTGTCTTCACATCTTTCATGTGCACAAATAAACAGCCATCCTGAGGACAACTTTATTCATAGCTTTGTTCATTTGTTTTAGATTTGATGTTTTTCTAAATGGTTTGACTCACTTTGAGCTCTATATACAAAAAGTGCTTTAAAAAAATAGTTGGCACTTACATGGATAATTTTTGGCTATAAAAAAGGTAATTATATAACATTTCCCACATGTAAGGCTTGCTTTACAGGCAGAACATAGCTCTTATAAAATTATGCCTGCGATACACACGTAAAAAGGTAAGTAAACAACAAGGGGGTATGTTTACTAAACGGCACTAACGGCGTGGCTGCAACATTATCACGCGAGAACGTCACGTATCGCGCGATAACGTCTCCTGCAGCATTAAGGTGCGCAGAGGATAGAGTACGGCTCCCCAGAGAGCAGAGTAAGGCTCCCAAGGGGCGGAGATAAGGGGTCAATGGGCAGAGAGGCCCAATGCACACTAACGCAGTGAAATGAAGGTCTGAAAATTAGCAACAGTGAAAACCTCACGCTAGAGGCACATTTGCAGGGGAGAGAGACCATTTCAGTCAGCAATGTGCAGCAAAGGCAGGGAAACTAAGAAAAGTTATGATAGTGATACATGTGCAGCAACATTATAGTGCCCAAGTATGAGAGGGCACTACGGTGAGGCTGAAAATGGGGTGCTGAAGGCGGGACATGCAGTGTGGCAGCTGGGGCCAGGGTGGGCTAGGCAGATGCCTAGGTGACACATAGGAATGTGGAAGCACAAAACCAGCAGGACAGCAACTGACCAAGGGCAAACATGGCCACGGGTGTGTGTCCCACAGTGTCCCAGGGGACAGTACCCAGCATTTACCCCAAAGGGCACATAACATTGGCAGGCAGTGCCGGGTGGAAGCGTGGATGTCTATTCATGCACATCTACCCCATATCAAGCACCATAGGCAGCTGCTTACCAGCACACTGGATGGCCCGGGACTGCGTACCACCAGCACCACCGGCACTTGGGCATGTCAGCATGGTGGCAGAGGGGTGTTGGTGGCGGAGAGGGCAGTGGCATCTGCCCACAGCAGATCACGGCCAATCCCCATTTAGGTGGGTGCCGTGCACTGCAACAGACAAGGTCTGTCAGACGAACAGTCATGGTATCCCCAGGGAATGATCTGCCTCTGTGGCAACAGTTTGGTGCAGTACACACAGCCAGTGTGTTGAGGGGCAGAAGGTCACATGTTCAAGTCTCAGCTGTGCCTCCTGCAAACCATGTCCCTATACTTTACCCAGTACCAAACCATAGTAATAAAGATGGAACCTTTATTGCAGATAAAATAAACATGCCATAAATGCCTATATTTTACCCTACAGAACACAGACACCATACACATGTGCAATCTCTAGAGCAGAGTTTCCCAACTGCAGTCCTGGAGGGCCAAACACCATTCAGGTTTCATGCTGTCCCTAATAAATATGTCTGTGATGCATTTGTATGCACTGCCTCCATTGTATGCAAATGTATCTCATGCATATTCATTAGGGACAGCATGAAAACCTGAAAGTGTTTGGCCCATCAGGACCGGAGTTGGGAACCTCTGCCCTAGAGCAGCAGCCAACAGGGGCACAAACACTCATACCCACAGACTCCACTATCCAAAGCCTCATGGAGAGTCGGGCCCTGCGCGGAGCAGCATCTCCCAATACTGGCACCTGCATACCTTAGCAATTCCGTCCTATACTTGGGAACACGTTCCACATATATCAAAAGGTTGCTATGATTAATGTCAGATAACAAATTCTAGGTTAAACACAATTTGTTGACAGAGACTCATCATAGCAACCTTTCTGATATCTGTGCAGTGTGTTTCAGTTTTTGCTCCTGACAGTGTTTACCACCATGGGGAGTGACCCCAACAGTATTGCAATCATAGCAATGCCCACACTGTGCCCAGGACTGGTGTGGCGGCCAGGGCTGCCACAAACCTCTATATTTGTACAATGCTGGCATAGGTGTGGGAGTGTGTGTATGTCTATCCAGTGTGTTGTAACTGCCTACAACTTACTGAGCCCACACTGCTTGCACTGTTTCCATTTTTAGTCTGCCAATGTGCATAATGAGGAGCAAGGTACTATGGGTATGGCCCGGACAGGGTGGCCTGGGCAGGATGCATCTGCACAGGGCATAGGGCTATGGCTGGGACATTGTAGTGCCCAACCACCACCTGCACGGAAGGGTGGCCACAGCATGTCATGCTGGGAGGTCACTCTCACCCTGACTGAGCAGTGGCCACGGCATGGCTAGGTTCCCCCATAGTGCTCTACAGTATTTCTCTTAAATGATGTTTATGGGATTCCTTTTCTGGGGCCCAGTCACTGACATACCTTCTTGGTGTGTGTGCTCACATCTCATTTTTGGGTGCACAGTTCCTCCAGGAGCATGTACTAGCTAGAAGACTGTCTGCAGTTAGCATGTGTATGGCTGGACCACCTTGCAGGGTACAGTGGGTGGAGACTGACTATACCCTTTGCTGGTGAATGTCAGATAGTGGTGAGGGGCAGATGAGCTTTTCCAGGGTTCTGCCTGTTTGCCATTGCCTTATGTGATGTGTACAGATCTGCATTGACTGACTTGAAGTGCCTGTTCCCCAGCAAGACTGGGATTGCTGGTCCCCTCTACTGCCACCATTGCAGAGATGTAGAAGGTGGATCTGTTGGTGGGAGATCCTCTCCCCCACCCTGAGCCACAGAGGGTGGGTTGGGTGGTGGTATATAATCCACTTTTGGGTCCAAGCACCCCCCTTCATCTATAACATGTGACCATGGCATCCACACAGGATATGCACTATTCTGGGTGCATTATAGTCCACAAGTGCTAGACTTGACTGGGAAATACAGATAAACACAGGTGTATCCTAGGCGTGTCTGCAAGGACTACCTATCACACACTGGCACTGATGGGGACCTGCAGTATAATCTATCTCAGCTAAGACAGGTGCTGCGGACCTGGTGCTGGGCGCCCCACCTCACCCTCAGTGTGAGCACAGGCCCCACAGAATGTCACGGTCTGTTGCTACTCTGTGCCAGTAACACACACGGTCAGTTCCCCCTACCAGGCCGAGGTGCTGTGGGGGTGCATACCCCATCTTGTGATCAGTTGTAGACTGCTGATCTATTTATGCAGTGCTTCATGGGTACCGGTGGGTTTCCCCTATCCTGGTAACCACAGCAGTTTGTGTGGTGACCTGCAGTCTTTCTGTAGTCAGCCAGTGGTGTATTAGCAGTTATAGAGATGTAGCCCACTGGTTGCGTCAATGACTGTGAAAGCAGAGGTCATGGGTTTGATCCCACAGTGGTTTTATATAATAAGGCTGTCTGAGGCTTTTCCTTTTAATTTCAATCAGTACTGCCAGCAAAATTCACCCTCACAGTGCTGTAATCTTAAGGTGCCTCATAAGTCGCCCTATAAAGTGCCCTATAGGGCACATTAGAAGGTGCCTTGGCGGACAGGGCACTTTATAATGTGCCCTATTGAGTGTCTTATATGGCGCCTTATGCGGCACCTTATGTTATGGCACTGTGAGGGTGTCTTTGCTGGTAGCACTGATTTAACTTAAACAAGGAGATGCCTCAGGCAGCACTGATTTAAATTAAAAAAGGGAAATACCTCAGACAGCCTTCTTACATAACAGCACTGTGGGATTGAACCCATGACCTCCACAGTCATTGCAGTAACCAGTGGGGCTACATCTTTATAGCTTCTAACACTGCGCTGGCCTGAACTTCGGGTTAACACACGTTAACATGCCACGGCGCACACTATCGCGTGATACAGATTCTTGCTACCTTGCCGCCAGAACACCCACTCCTTATATGGCATCCTTCACATTATCGCTGCAACTAGCACCGGTAACATTAAGACGATTTAGTAAACATACCCCCAAGAGTGCACCTACTTTCACTTGATCTGTGTGTAATAATTGAAAGGAGCTTGGTTTGAGTGGAACAGTGGGTGCCTAGCCTATATGACACCTGCAGTGGATGCTCGTTCCCTTGCTGCCCCGCGCTCTGACATACCCTCCCTGCGATGCCTGCTTCCATGTGCATGCCTGGCAAACTTACTTTTAATTGTTTGCCAGCTTGCCGTGCTGCCTCTGCTCCAAGCCTGCTGTTCCCTCCTGGGCCAAAGTCTCATGATGAGGCTGTTATCATGAGACTTCAGGAGGGAGCATTGGGTCTGGAGCAGAGGCAGTACGACAAGCCAGCAAACAATTGAAAATACATTTTCCGAGCGTATGCTGCTGCCAGGCAGGCCTGGGATTTAAACTGCATCCCTCTTTTGGCCAACACCTGTCGTGGACCAAACCCACAGCCTTGCCTTTAGTACATCACTGGAGTTGCGATGTATGTGAGTATTTAATAAAATGCCCGTGTACATGCATAGAGTACATGCGCACAATTATATCTTCTTCAGAGCAGGTGTAAATTTGTGCTAGAGAATATATGCACTGTTACAAAAGCTTGGAGTGCCTACTACATAATTGCCTTTATAAAATGGAGAGCTTTCATGAATTTAGATGCCACTGTTTGCTGAATGCTGCTGGAAAACAGGAATATTTTGCAGACTTGGGTTTGAGTTGCCAAAAGTAGTGCAAAGAAAACACCTTATGCAATCATCACAGTTGTGCGAAACTTGAGTTGGGGAACAGGGGGACAGCATCTGGTGATAGCCTGAAGTTCTAAGATAAGTGGCTTTAATTTTAATATACATTTTTCAAAGACAAGCTAAAAAAATGTATTTTCACACTTTCAACTCTAGCATGTGATGAGCCTTTGGTGATACAGAGGGACTATAGTCATATGAATATATGTCACTATGCAAATATGTCTCCCATTTGAGACTCTCACATTATTTTTAAGTCATTTTCAGAATTCACATTCTATGCATTGAGGATATGAGGTTTTTTTTTAGTAATAGCCTTTATAAGATAGCCATAAAATAAGTGTCTTTTTGGTTATTTTTACATAAGCACCCTATTGACTACTAGGAGGATAATTTTATAACAGGCCACCTATGTGTGAAACCCAAGTGGGCACCTTTTTTGAGGACCTTTATAAAAATACCTTATGACCAACTCCCCTCATGGAGGGGGAGGAGGACGTCAAACATTCCTACTGTATGTTAGAAAGGCTGTGCCAAATGCAAAGCCTTTTGTAAAATACATATAAGGACATGCAGGAGTGCACATCGCTGTCTCACCATTTCTAGTAGGGGCAACGATTTTATCAAGCTCTGCATGTGGAAAAAAAGCATCACACTTTCCCCCAGATGTGGAAGGAACAACTTAAACTGTCTAAGTATACACCCCCGCAGACATCCATATTGGGCATGTCCAGGTTTGTGAAATCATGACCACAACTGGATACGCCTGCATTTTTTTCAGGCATTCTGGCTTGGACATCCCAGTATGCAGTCTAACAGATCTTCTAAAATTCCCCTCATACTGTTGAGGCAGAATGTGAGTGGTCCCAGAAAATATCTTGATGGTAGCAATATTCAGTCCACTATCCAGATAACTTGTGAACAGCTGAAAGGTTGCCCTAAAGTAATCTTAATAGCTGAATGAATATTGCTACCATCCATATATCTCTAGCTCTGGAATTCATGACCCTTTGACATCCAAATGGAAAGTTCATTCCAGAGATTTAAGAAGGGAGTATGACATGGCTCTTCTGCCAGGCCTTCGAAGATAGGGTTACTTAACAGACGCAACATGCATGCTAGTATCAGATGCAGCCTCAACCTTCCCCTTCTCCTAGGTATCTCCTTAGATGATATTATCGTGCATTCCCCCTCCTATTCGTGTCATGTAGATCACTTAGGGGTATGTTTACTAAAGTGCGGTAAACGTGACTAACGCGCGTTGTATGACGTTAACGACCGTAAGTGCGGTATAACGCACGTACTGACGCGCCAACGACCATTAACGTCATACTACGCGCGTTAAGCATAGTTAACGATCGTAAAGTCCCGTGGCGCGTTAAAACAGCGCAGAAGGTGGAGAGTGGGCGGAGAGAAGGGGTCAATGGGCGGAGAGTGGGCGGGGAGAGGCTCCCCTCACACCAACATGCTGAAATCCACAGCACAATTCCAACGCGAATGTAAAGCTGCCGTTAAAGGGGAGAGAAACCATTTAGCTGTCAGCAATGTAAAGCACAGGCAGGGAAACCCAAAAAAAAGCGATAAGTATGAAATATGTGCACACAACATAAGAGCACAGAAACACTGAGAATGACCCAAATAAACGGATAAAAACAAGAACCAATTTGGGCAACAGTGGTAGGAATGCGCCCCCCCCCCCCGAGTAAGCCGTATAGCACAGATAGAAAATGTGGAAGGGACCAAACACCGTCCCCATACAAGGGGAATGGATCCACAGTGAAATAACGCTGTTCACGGTGCCCTCAACCACCAGACAGGGTGCCTATGGCGGGCACATGTCCCGCAACAGCATGGCGTGCATGTTGGAATGGCAACTGGACAGATGCTGGAGAAGGGGATACCGAGGGCCGCAGGCAGCACATGTCAAGGCACCACCAGGGAAAGTGCCATCTATGTGAGAACATGGTGGCACAGTGCACAAAAGCACTGTATCCGAAAACAGAAGGTAACAGGTTCAAGACCCAGCTGTGGATCCTGCCAACCCACCCTGCATATTTTACCCACCATTGCAAAGTCCTAATACAGACAGAACCTTATTTGCAGATGACCAAAACATGCCCATAACACCGACATCCCACCCCACAGAGCACAGACACCAGAAACCTACCCAATACCTATAGCAGAGCCCCCCAAATGCAGCCCTGGAGTGCAAAACACCCATTCCATCTCCCCACAGCCTCTGAGCAAGATGCCTGTGGTGCATGTCTATGCGCCACACCCATGGTCTGCAAATGTATCTCATGCCCTGCCATGAGGGACAGCATGAAAACCTGAACAGTGTATGGCACACCAGGACTGCAGTTGGGAAACCCTGGCGTAAAGCAGCAGCCAACAGGGGCACCCATACCCGCATCCACAGGCCCAACAGCCAAAGCCACCTTTGGGAGTCAGGACATTGTGCTCTGCGTGCATCTCCCAATACTAGCACCTGCATACCATAGCAATGCCACCATACACATCGGAATATGGTCCACACCCCACAAAAGGTTGCTATGACCACTGGCAGATAGCAATTCATAGCCTAAGTACATGTTATCCCCCAGTGAGCTGCAGCATAGCAACCTCTCTGATGTCTGTGGAGTGTGCTACAGGTTCCTTGTCTGTCAGTGTTTACCAACCTGTGCAGTGTCACCTACAGTTGTGCGTACCCTAAGCATATGTGCACGGTGCCCCAGACCACTGTTGTGGGCAGGGCTGTCCAACACCCCCAGAGCTACACAATGCTGGCATAGGTGTGGGGAGTGTGTGCCCCACTATCAAGTGTGCTGTGTTGGCAAACAGCCCTCAGTGCCAGCACTGTTGCCAGTATAGGCCTGCCAATGTGCATAATGAGGAGCAAGGTACCCTGGGAATAGGCCATAGAGGGTGGCCAACCTGGCTGCATCAGCATAAGGCATAGGGCAATGGTGCAGACACTGTAGTGTCTGGCCACCACTTGCACAAATAGGGTGGCCATAGCATGTCCAGCTGGGAGGTCACACTCACCCTGAATGAGCAGTGATCACTGCAGGGCTAGGTTCCCCCATAGTGCGCTATGACAGTTCCCACATGTGATATCGATGGGTTCCTGTGTGGGGCCCAATCACTAACCTATCTGCTTGGTGTGTATGCTGACATCCCTGTTCTGGGTGCCTGCATCCCATTCAGGACCATGCACCCTGGACTAGCTGCTGGAATGTCTGCAGCTAGTATGTGTTGTGCTGGAACACCTCGCAGTGTGCAGCGGCTGAAAGTGTGCTGCTGAAGAGTGTCAGAAACTGTTGTGGGGTATCTGGGCATTCCCAAGCCTGTCAACTATTGCCCAATGGATGTGCAGCGCTCAGACTGTTCCCCAACAGGATGGGGGATGATGGCCCCCCCTCCTCCTACAGCTACCACTGCAGTGAGGTGGACCTGTCCTGCACCATGAGCCCCGTTTGGGGGGGGGGGGCGGGTGTTGTGTGCTGTCACCTACATCATCACCACCACCACCACGCCCCCCCCATTCCCCCTCCTTCCGCTGGTACTGTTGCCACCAACACCAGATATGCATTACTGCAGGTACACATGAGCGAGATATGCAGCAGGTCACCGGTGTAACCACGGTGCATCAAATGGAACTACAGAGACCACACTGATGGGTACCTGGGGTGTGTCAGTCATGAAAGGTGCTGTGGACCTGTTGCTGGCCACCCCACCTCAAACTCACGGTGGTCACAGTACCCGCACAAGGTGACTGTCTGTGGATACACTGTAGCAGTGCCACACATGGTCTGTTCCCCCTACTATGGCGAGCTGCTGTGGAGTTGCACATGGTCAGGACCACCATCAGCCTGAGGAGATGGGAGGGGGGAACCACAACATAGGACCATCTAAACGCAGCTGATTTGCATGTGCAGTGCATCATGGGCGTGAGTGCTCCAATCCAACCCTGCAGATGGACTGTGTGGTGCAATGAGGTACCTCTGTCCAATACACACAAGCACCCCATAGCCTCCCATAACACCCAGACGTATAGACAATCAGGGACTCTTTCTGTGCTGTTCTGACCACACACCCTCCACAATCCCTTTAAACAGAAGGGGCATTACAAATGTGTAAGACATCCCCACCTGGAGGACATATCTGCCCAATGAAATGTGAATGGACCCTGATGTGAGGTTTGTGCAGCAGAAGGTGGTATGAAACATGATGCTGATGCTGCAAGATGTAGCACAGGTATGAGGAAGCGGGGTTTGTAACGTGTAGATCATGCCCACAGGCTCCCATAGGTAATAGTCCAACACAATCAGAGATAGTAGTACCAATCCCAGGTGCAATATTCCCCCAGGGATATGTAAATGTATAGTGCCCAGAAGAAACCCAACGCACGTAGTAACGCACACACACGCCGTAAACACCGCACGTATTCACGCCCGCAGCAACGCATGTAGTTACGCCCGCAGTAACGCACGTATTCAAGTGCCATGACATGCGCATGTAGCTCTGTGCGTGGCTACGCCCCCCAGCAACGCACGTGGCTATGCCCCCAGCAACGCACGTGGCTACGCAGCACTGACACAGTCGGAACAAATGGCAGCCATGTCCAGGAAGCCAGCATTCAGACAGGGAGATCTATATCTCCTGACAGAGTTGTTCTGCCTCCGCCAGCAGCGGCTCTTCCCGGGCTCATCCAGGAGGCAGAACCTTGGAAGGGTCAGGAGGGCCTGGGAGCGCCTGTCCCAGAGGTACAACAGGAGCTCTGACTACCCACGTGAGGTAAGTGCATGGGGACAAATACCCCAAATGATGAGGCTAAACAAAAAACACCCAGTAAACAAAGCACAAAGAAACTATGCACTGCCAGGGAATAGCAGGTGCTGTCACATCCGGCGGGTAGCAAAGTCTGCCACACACCCGAGAAAAAGACCCCCCAGCCCCAAGGGGGTAGCTGCAACCATGGCAGGAGTGCACCACAGATCACATTGGTATGGTATGGGGCGCCTTTTCAGGCCAGGGATGTCCCCCATACACAGGAAACCCCAGTCCCACCTCTCAGGCCAACAGGCAAAAAGGGGTCTGCACCATGCCCCTGTCAACCAACACAAGTTCAAAATACATCCGCCGATGCTGCAGGCCCCAAATGAGGGCACCCCTCCCCATCCCTGTCCACTGTCAGCTGGTCCTTTGTGTGATCCCAAAAGACAAACCACAGCCCTGGGATGATGCAGGCCCCAAATGAGGGCACCCCTCCCCATCCCTGTCCACTGTCAGCTGGATCTGTGTGTGATCACAAAAGACAAACCACAGCTCTAAGCTGATGCAGGCCCCAAATGAGGGCACCCCTCCCCATCCCTGTCCACTGTCAGCTGGATCTGTGTGTGATCACAAAAGACAAACCACAGCTCTAAGCTGATGCAGGCCCCAAATGAGGGCACCCCTCCCCATCCCTGTCCACTGTCAGCTGGTTCTTTGTGTGAGCACAAAAGACAAACCACAGCCCTGGGATGATGCAGGCCCCAAATGAGGGCACCCCTCCCCATCCCTGTCCAATGTCAGCTGGATCTTTGTGTGATCACAAAAGACAAACCACAGCTCTAAGCTGATGCAGGCCCCAAATGAGGGCACCCCTCCCCATCCCTGTCCACTGTCAGCTGGTTCTTTGTGTGATCACAAAAGACAAACCACAGCCCTGGGATGATGCAGGCCCCAAGAGAGGGTTCCCTCACCATCCTGGTGCCTTTGGAAACAGGCCCTGTTTGTGATCACAAAAGACAAACAACAGCCCTAAGATGTTGCAGGGAGCACTGCAGGTGACACCCTCCCACCCCAACAGTGGCTGATTGGCACTGGCAGATGTGTGTAGGTGGCACACAGAGCTGTGACGTGTCATGTACGCTGGGGTGCACATACAGGGCACATGGGGCACAGACCTGAGAGGCGTGTGCGTGGGCCACACATGGGGCTGTCTCCTGTGAACGCATGGGGCATGAGTGTCTCATCCAATAGGGGCAGGCTTTTGTTGTATGAAGTGAGAGAGTTAGCTGCAGAGGCAGGGGACCCCAACATGTCCCCGCGGTAGCTAAGGGCAATGTTTGGTGTCACCCCTACAGGTGGAGGACCTGCGCAAAAAGGCGAGGGAGCTAAGGGCACGCTACCCAAGATTTGTGGCCAGGGTGCAGCGTGAACGGATGGCGCAGCAGAATGGTGAGTACTGGGACATGGCCTTGTAGGGCACTGAGTGGTGGAACCACAGGACCACTGTGACTGCGGAATATGATGTGTACCCAGGGGATGACATGTGTTACCTCTCCCACAGCTGATGCACGTGCAGCCATTGAGCCAGCGAGGCCGGAGGACCCAGATGTTGCTGCGGCCCGGGAGGAGGACAACGACCACGTGGGCCTGCAGGGCGGAGGACCAGAGGTGGCACCCGAGGATGACGATGGAGGGCATGTGGGTGCATCCCCACGCCCCAACGAGGGAGAGGAGGGGGACGAGGAGGATGATGGGCATATGGGAGGGGATGGGGAGGATGTGGGTCACATGGAGAGTGATGTGGCGGAGTTGGAGGATCGGGGAAATGAGGGGGGGATGTGGGTGAAAGGGGAGGGGAGAGGGAGGAGGTGGGTGGCAGGGAAAGGGAGGGGGAGGTGGGGGAGGAGGGGGAAGGGGATGTGGGGAGGATGGTGGAGGCAGGGGGGCGGGAGGGGGTGTACAGCGTGGGGGAGGGACAGGTCCCCAATGGCACGCTCCGCCACAGGGCAATGGGGGCACCAGCCACCTGCCCCACGATCATGGCGAGGCACGCCCTTTGGACGTGTGTCTGCCACACATTGCCACAGGCAGGTCTGCCGTGCATGCAGCCACACAGACACGGGGAGATGTGTGTCTGTGCGGCTGCATGTGCGGTCTGCGCCTGGCTGCGGCTGTGCGTGCCCAGGCACAAGCCCAAAGGCAGTTTGCCCTAATCCAGGGGCAGGTGCTGGCGACCCTGTCCATGGTGGCTGACCGTCTGCGTGAGCGCGATGAGCACCTTGTCGGTGCCACACCCGGTCAGCCACCATCCGACAGGGGTCCCCAGGGTGTGTAGTGTGTGGACACACATGGCACACCCGCCCTGTGACGGACCGTGCTATTGCCTCTCCATCACAACGGCCACAGGGATGGGAGTGGCCAATGCTGTGTGGCTAGCAGGCGTAGTTGGCCATGCTGGTCTTTAGCTGCCATCATATACTATGTAACACTGATGGACTATGTGTGTCCCAGTGCACATGTTGTAACTATGTTCTAGATATAAATATGTTTTAAATGTTCGACGTTCCACATATGAACCTGGTGGTCAGATGTCCCTCATTGCTAGGTGACAGTGCTGTGTGAGTGATGGGTGTGTCAGTGTTCACTCTGAGAGGCGAGAGAGGATGTGGAACAGGTAAGGGCTGCGGCGAGAGCACCCCCACAGACATGTCACAGCTACTTTGCTGCGAGGGTGGGCCAACGAGAAGGGTGGAGAGTGGCGTGCATGAGTGACGTGCAACAGCATATGTGTTGGAAGGTGTGGGGCACACAGTACAGAGTGACAATGAGACATATGGCGGGGGAGGGCAGACGGCCTGTGTATCCTATCCAGCATGACCCCATATTGTTGGCCTGTGGTGGCAAAGGCAGGACGGCTGAGGTGTATGCATAGCGGTGGGGTTAGGGTGGAAACACAGAGGGTGCACCTCAGGAGTTACTGAAGCTGGTGCCTGAGGGGGGGTGGGGAGTGAGCGGTGTTGCGAGCTGTGACTGTGTAGGGCCCGGCAACAGCTGGCTAGATGGCAAGCACGTATACCAGCATGCAGGGTGGGAATGGGGGATGGTACAGGATGGTCCAATGATCCGCTGTGAGACATATGACCACCCTGCTGTATGTTGTTATGGGTGTAATGGCTGGCCCTAGGGGGTGCAAGAGCATACTGTCAGTGGAGAGCATTGGGCCATCGGTGGTGGCACTCACAGGGGTGTGGGGGTTGGGGGGTGGGCACAGCAGAGGGTGGGGACAGGGGCTTAGCGGAATAATGCAGTGCGGCGTGGCTGTGGATGGTGAGGAGCGCAGTGTGGATGGTGCGACAGATGACAGTTGCTGGATGTAGCTTCTGGAGGCAAATGTGTTATTGGGATGTGCCTGATGGGTGGCAAGGGGGTGTAGGTGTATATTGCGGCCACTGGTGCACAGGGTGATGGGTAGCCCTTACCGGGGGGTCACCCTAAGGTGTTGGAAGCTGCAAGGCTGTGCTCAGGGGGCCACAGTGGACATGTGTGACGGTTGCGCCAAGGTGGATGTCTGTGGGAACATGTGAACCGGAGTACGTGACATGTGCAGGGCACATACTGTTCTTGTTTAGCTTGCTGGGAGCGGCCAATGTGGCTCCCCATGCAGGACATACAGTGCACCTACACCACCACAGAGACTAATGGTGGGTGAGGGCTCCACAGGGTATTGGCCCACGGGGTCCCTGGGCACCCACAACACAATGCAAGCCACCATGACATGGGAGTGATGGTCCAGCATTGCAGCCTATGGGATTGGCTGCATACCCATGGTGGACATGGCTGAAGGGGGTGGGGACAATGGCTAATGACATCAGTGGCACCGTGTCGTGCCCTGGTCACAGGCCAGGGGGTGGGGTGGGGGTGTGTGATTTGTCATGTCACAAATGAGACAAGAAGCACATGTCACCTTCACTGGCCACCTGTGTAGCCCTTTATTTACCCCTCCCCCTGCCACCCCTTGGGCATCCCCGCCCAACCCTTGGTGGTTGTCGCCCCCCTGCTGCCGGTGCTGTTGCTGCTGCAGGTGTAGGTGGTGTTGTTGCCTGTGGCTGCAGCAGATGGACAGTTACTGCCCCCCTGCCTGCTGCTATCCGCTCCTGGGCGTCAGCCATCCTCTCACACGCCGTGGCCATGCGGTCGGCATGAGCAAGGATCCCAGACATGGTCCGCTGCAGGTGCCTTGTCAGCCGCAGTTGGCGCCGCTGGGTCTGGGCCACCGAACGCAGTACATGCCGTATACCTGTGGGAAGAGGCCATAGTACAATGTGAGATGGGGGAAACAGCAACACCTGTTCGGGGGCATATCAACCATAGCAGATTAGGACACTCACCCTCTGCATCTCTATGGGCTGCTGCTGAGTGGGCCTGCATCTCCCCAATGACATCACCAACAGCAGCCAGTGCCTCGTTGCGGTGTTGCGCTGCCACATCCGCAGGCCCGTCCCCAGTGCCTGCAGTGGTGGGTGTAGAGTCCCCGTCTGCTGTTCGTGGGATCTGCATGTCCCCATCACCCAGGGGTGCAGTCTGCCTCTCGTCTCCCACATGGACCACCTCAGAATCAGTGTCCACAGGGCTTGATGGTCCCACGGTTGGCACGCCCTGTGGCTCCTCCTCTGCGTCGATGGCGCTGACATCACCTGGGTGCCACAGGGTTACATACGTCAGATGGGGGTCTCGCTGCCTGCCCACCCCGTCACATACCCCCTCAGGCATCTGTGGGTTGATGATCCACGTGTGTCTGGGCCATGGCTCTAGTGGCAGCCCACTAAGTTTGTGTACTCCCCATGCAAGTGTCCCCTGTGGCCTGCTTCCCCAGGCCCCCCACCCCTGGGTGCTGACGCACACCCCAGGCAAGGCCATCACAACCCTCATCCTGCCCCCACCCAGCATGTCCGAAGCAGGTGCAGTGTGTCTTCCGGTTGGCCATCTCCTTACCCGTGTGGCCCTAGTGCCCCTGCCAGCCCTGCGACATGAGCCATGCAACATGTCGACACCCTCTGCTGTCACTGTGGGTCTGCCACCCCTGCCCAGTCTCCCATTCACTTCATATTGCCACCCACTGCCACCCATAGACAGGCCCCCCCACCATGGCTCTTGAATGGATGTTGCCTCTGTGTCTCATTTGCCCCCAATCCCCAAACAGCCACGTACTGCCCCCCCCTCTGTTGTGGCGCACACCATGTGTCTGTGCTGTATTCCACAGTTGGTCCGCACTCCCCCCTTACCTGCTTGTGGGTGCGCCGTGTCCAATGCAGCGGGTAGGCCATGTACATATATGGGCCCGAGTCTCTCGGCCAGGCGTCGTTCCAGGTCAGAGAGGTTTGCCACCTGAGCTGGGCCCCCTCCAGTGCCTTGGGCCCCACGTCTCTCCCGCACAAGCTCAGTCCTTATGTGTCTTTTGATGTCACAGTATCTTTTTCAGAGGTTCTTGATGTCACGGTGTGGTCCCCCTGCTGCTGCCACCGCTGCCTGGACCTCACACCATGCCCTGGTGCATGTAGCTATAGTGAGGGTTGAGCTCTGGTGCCCAAACAGGAGATCATATTGCTCCAAGATGTTTGCCAGCAGAAGATCATTTTCCTGCTGACTGAAGCGTACGGCCCTCCGACGTATCTCTGCTGGGACGGGGACCCTTGGCTGGCGTGGTCTCCCATCTGCACCTGTATGTGGACCTGGAGCTTGCTGAACCCCAGATGGGCCTGGCACCTCATCCTGGCCAGATATGGTTTGTGCTGATGGGTGGGTGGGCTGGTCCACTGGATGCTCCTGTTCCTCTGTCTCCCTGTGCTCCATACTGTCACGTATGGTTGTGCTCGGGGGTTTGCCATACAGAGCCAATCATACATATAGGTTTTCATGGGGTGTGGGTCGCGGGGCATTGGCTACGCGCACAGCCACGCGCACAACCACGTGTGCCACGAGGCGCGTTGCGAGGCGCGTTCCGATGCGCATTGCTACACGCAGGAAGTGACATCATATGTGTTCGTGTAGGCAGTAGGTGCCATTTCACGGATCCCTCCTACACGTCCCTTTAAAACAGTTTCGTTGTGTGTAATGCTGGTGCACATATTCCCATGTTTGGTATATTGCTGTTTATCTGCACCTTAGTAGTAGTGCTGGATGCTGCAGCACTACGTGACACGTTTGTGACATCACTCAGATGTTGCACGCTTCGTTGCGCATGTTGCACCGCCTCTTCCATTCCCTGCTCATGGGCATATGCATTGTATGTCACTCCTATATTGGCGTCTGGGTGTGGTTTCTAGTGTGATACACAGTTTATGTACACCCTGCGACATCTCTGGGACTCACGTACATGAGTGTGAAACGTAGATGATTGGCCGCGGGTGCATTATGGGAACCCGCGACACAGCGCGCGGTGCCATTTCATACAGGTAACTCTTATGTTTGCTGTATTCTGGGTCCTTCTATTCCCCCAGGTGTGTGGCGATCATGTGATGTCCATCCCCACCCACACCACTATTTCTAACCCAGCTATCCTCCAACCTGTGTCTATCATGGCTCAGACTGTGCATGCAGGTGGTGCAGTGGTTGCATTGGTCAAACTGGCGGACCTGCTTTTTCCGGAGGAGGGAGATGTTGTTCCTGGGGCTGCGGCCCTGGGCATGGGTGCAATGCCACTGCAACTCAGGCCTGCAGCTGTGGGGCCTGCACAGGCGGGTGTGGGTGACCAACGGCGCCGTAGGCATGCTGAAGCACAACACCGCCTGGGGCATCTCTACAGGCCAGGGTCTTGCTCCAGGACCTGAGAGAGGGCCAGGTATTCTCCCTCTACCGGCTGGACACAGGGGCCATTAGGGAGCTCTATCAGGAACTCAGACCTGACCTTGAGCCCCTGACTGCCCGGTCACATGCTATACCGGGTATGACCAAGCTCCTGGCTGCCCTACATTTCTTTGCCTCTGGCTGTTTCCAATCCTCGGTGGCAGCAGTGGGTGGGATGAGTCGGCCCACCTTCTCCCGCTGTCTCCACCAGGTACTGCGTGCCATGGTCAGCCGGGTTGGGAATTACATAGCAATTCCCAACAGGAGGCAACATTGGGCGGCCCTGGCACAGGCATTCCATAGGATTGCTGGGATACCACACGTGATGGGCGCTATAGATTGCACACATGTTGCCCTTGTCCCGCCACGCGACAGGGAGGTTGTGTACCGCAACCGCAAACACTTCCATTCCCTCAATGTGCAGGTTGTTTGTGATGCAAGTATGCGTATCCTGAATGTGGTTCCGCGGTTTCCAGGGTCTGCCCATGACTCCTATATCCTGCAGAACTCGGCAGTGTTTGGCCAGTTTGAGGCTGGTCAATATGGTGACTACGTCCTGCTGGGTGGGTATTCAACGTGTATGACATGCACCTACTGTAGGTGGGTGTCTATACAGCATTGTCACCATTGTCCACTGCATGCCTGACATTGCGGGGTTATTTCTGGGTGTAGACTATTGGGTGTGGCTCACTACCTCATGCCGTGTCACTGGTGTCTTGGTCACAGACATATGTTCACTGACACCCATCTCTCTGTCTACGATGTGTGTTTGTTTGCTCTCACATGTGTGTTCCAGCGGCCATGTGGTGTCGTTTTTTCCGTGGCCTTGCCCTTCTTTATTCTGAGCAACTGTGTCCAGGGGCAACCGTGCTGCATATGATGTGTCCCCTCCATGCCTGTGAGCTACACATGCAACATGCCCATGGCCTCCACATTTGGGCACGGGCATACTGCACTGGCAGTTGTACACATGTCTCCCAGTGGGGTCAGTCACTTGGGCAGCCCATATGTTGCATGGTTGTAGGTGTGCCACCCTGGGGGGGGGCATAGACCCATCCTCGTGGTGGTCATTCTGTATATGCGACCTTCTCTCTCTGGGCATGCTGTGGGCTACACGTGAGATGTGCTGTGGGCGCTTCAGCTATGACACATGTCTGCTGCATGTCTGGCCACCGTCTTCGGGGTCCCCTGCCACCACCGCCTGTTGCTTCCCCCACACCACCCACGCAATGTATCACAGTGACTTATGCTATGTATGCGCCAGATCAGGCCAGCCAACTACTTGCACACCTGTGCATCCCTGCACCCCTGGGTGCTATTTGACAATGTCCGACATCTTGCCTCACAGCTCCCACCACTGCTCTTTGTCGCCACAGTTTTGGCACATGTCCTGTGACACGGTTACATGGGTGTGCACTGCCCCTATCGGCATGTCATGGTCATTTGCCCCTGGGCTCGACAGCCTCTGATGCACTACCACTGTGTGCACTGCGTTTGCCTCATATCTGTGTGCACGGCCCTCGGCTGTCCAGTTCTGTATTGCTACGTCTGTCATTCCATTGGTGGCTCAGCACGCATGTGACTTTGCACCATTATTTTCTGCAGGTGATGCAGGATATGGGTGTCGCACCTGGCTGCTTACCCCTGTGCGTCTCCCTCGGACAGGTGCAGAGATACGGTACAATGAGGCCCATGCCTCCAGTTGCTCAGTGATTGAGCGCACCTTTGGCGTTCTCAAAAGTCGCTTCAGGTGTCTGGATAGGACTGGCGGGGCCTTACAGTACAGACCACTGACTGTGGCAAGGATCATCATAGCCTGTTGCATCCTCCACAACATTGCTCTCAGGCACAATGTTCCAGTCGATATTAATGAGGATCTCGGGGTGGATCCTGTGTGCCCTCCTGCACCTGGCCATGGTGACACACATGCGGGGATGGCAGCCAGGCAACATCTGATCGAGGAGATCTTTACCTGTAAGTTATGGGTGTGCTGGGGACATGTCTCTGGGTTAGCCATGTGTTAGGTGGTGTGAGGATTGTGCAGCACTGCCATCTCATGTCTCCATATCTCTGTCCTGTTATTGGCTCCACAGGATGAGCTTCTGTGTTCCAGGCCCACCCGGATTGCCTTACTATGCTGCCTGAGGCTGTGCTGCATGTGGGGAGTGTGTGTTCATATATGCACCATTCCTGTTGACTCGGGTGAGTTGGCAGATAGTGAGGATTGCATTGCAGTCGTCAGGGCTAGACACATATATGTTGTTTTCTCTCCACTGCTCCTATGGTGATGCACATGTCTTTGGACCACTGCTCCATCACCCTTAGCTTCCATCTGTCACACATGTGGCCATTACCTGTTCACATCTTGGGGGTCTGCATGGTGTATCTTAGACACATATTGTGCTGCTGTGTGTGTACTTGGGCACAGGACATTATATTGTTGGAGGGTATGTTGAACAGCCACTGCCATTGGGTCATTTGACAGATTTGTGCCACTCATGCATGTACTGTGCTGTGTGTCTCCATTTGTCGTTCAGTGTTGGGGGTCCTGCCATCTGAACCTTCTGGCATGCGTACCTTATCACACTGTGTATGTTACTGTTTCTGATTGACCTGTCTACATGACCGTTCAGTATGCGCTACCCTGCCTATCTGTGTTGTAGGGATGTGTTTGGCCACCTCTCCAATTATGTTCCCTCATCCCTCTGTTACCTTCTGCTTGTGGGCAAATGTACATTGTGCACATGTGTCATATATTTTTCTCAGATGGGTCACAGTTTTGCTGGTGATCCAATGTACATCAACATTGTGTTTCCGCAAAACACACTGCGCCATGGACATGTTCCTCTCACAGCTACCCATGCAGACGTGGTGATGTCCGCCGTCCATTGGTGTCTGCATCCACTATTGGGGCTCTTTGTGCTCTTGCCTGACACGGACATTCCCAGTCAGGCCACTGGTGTACCTTTCAGGTGGGCCTCACCTTCCATTCTCTGGGACATACACAACGTGCTGATGCTGCATTTTGCCTATTGCTATCAGGATGTCCTTCATTGTTATCTCTGTGTGCCACCACTGCTGCACATGCTCTGGACCCCTGGGGTGTATGCGTGTCATGTGCATTTACATGAACATATTGGGATGGTGTCCTGGTCTTCAGGGACATCTCCTTCAGTGGTCCATGTGCACTGTGCTCAGTGTTGTGGCCATGTCATGTGGTGCTATCTATGCATTCTGTGTGTTGCTGTTTTTATGTGTGTGTCTCCTTTCTGTCCTCCAGGGGTCGTGGGTGGGTGTGTCATTCCCTTACCTGATATCTGCATCTTTTCACACAGGACACAGACAACAATGTTGACACATGTGCTACACTGCATCTGGTGATCCCGTCATCCATATGTGCTTGGCCACAGCACCCATGTGAGCGTGTTCCTGGATGTTGGTGACACAGGGAGATAGTCCTCTGCACTTTGGACACAGGCCTTTTTCTCTGACTCATTGCTGGCCTATTGTTACTGTTCCTGCGGTGACTTGCCTGCCGTTGCTGCCATGACCTGTTTGGGTGTTTCGTTTTTTGCAGTAGGGGGGTGATGAGCTGTACATGGGTTGGTGATTTTTGAACCGTCACTGTTGGCATGGCATGTGGCCTTGTCACTCTGCATGCTTTCACCAGAATCTTTTGTTTGCTGGGGATGGTGTCTGGTGTGCATACAGTGAGTGCATACACTGTGCGGACATGTCATGGTGAGACCCTTCACCTCACATATTACTGCCTGTTTGCAACGTCTGCTGAGTTAGGACTTTTGATTTTGGGTGGCACCAGCGGGGGGTGGTCAGGGTGTGTAGGCTCCACAGGCAGAAACAGGTGGGTGGCGTCGCAACGTGGGTTGGGTGTGTCCTTGCGACGTTGGCTGCCACACAGGCCCCATGTCGTTCTTCACGTCATATGGTGCACCGGACTGCAGAATATGCTTTCTGTTTGGGTCTGGTGATTGACTGTTGGGGACAGATGTTTGCACCTTCGTTGTTTTGGATATTTGGTGGTTTAGTCACCCCATTTCATTGACACTCGTGTGCTTGACGTTTTGGGTGACACCTGGAAATTGTCTTTTCCTTCCTTGTTTGCTGCTTACTTGGCCATATCATGTGTGCAGCCCCATCACATCTCCACCCACCCATCCATGGTTGAGCTGTTCATGTCCGTGTGGCATGTTTGCTGCCCCTGTGCCACATTGTCTGGACTAATTGTAGTTCTCCTCCTGGAGTGGTGCATGTGCTGGGCTACCTGTGCATTGGTGCTGCTGATGTGGGTTGGCCTGGGTCTCATCCCTGATCTTGTTGGTCATTAACATGCTCCTCTTTCAGTCCATTGCCCTTTCCACAGCCCATCCACATGGCCCTCCATTGGCCTATCCCCTTCCACCCCTCATGTGTCACTCCCCTGATCAGTTGCATGTTGTTTACACTACATTATATTTCCTGCTGTGTGTGTGTGTGTGGACCTGTTCATATGTGTCTTCCATCCCACCTGTGGACTGTGTTGTTGGCTGTGGACCCCTCCTCCACATGTGTACTGCATCTTGCCTACGCTCTGTGGTTCCATCTCCTGACACGCAGCTGTGGTTTTGGATGTTGACATGCTGTGATCCTGTCTGCATCCATTTCTGTGTGCCTCAGGGTGTTGTTGTGGTCATTTCTTTTCTGCAGTGCTTTCCATCTTAGTGGTCATAGCTTTGCACTCTCTCTGTTCCTCTTTTCTTCTGCCTTTCCCGCACTGATACCTGTGGTCGCTGTAACACTCATTTCTTGGCTTCTACATCCTGGCCGCTCATATTATCCTGATCACATTTTCTGTCCATCCTTTGGTCCATCTATTTGCATCATTGTGGTGTGAGGTGTCCTGTATGTTGCTGTGGACTGTTGCCCCGTATCCTACCCTGCTACCGTTGTCTGCATAGCATCTCTTTTTGCTTGGTGGTCCTGTGCCTGTTCTGCATTTTAGACTCACTCCTCTGGCCACCTCACCCTCCACTGGGGGACACATATTCTCCTCACCTGCCACACACTGTTTTTCTGGTACTCCAGGGTGCCAACACCCTTTGCTGTGATGCTGTTGCTACCGCCATGTTTGTCTGCGCTGCTGCCAGACATGTGTGATGCTGTCAGGGTTGAGGGTCCGTTAACTCCCTACTCGCCCTCCATCTGTCGCCTGTTCATTGTCTTTACTGTGGGTTCTAGGTGGTGTTTGTACTACATCTGTCTCTGTTCCACACAGGTCCTGCAGGCCCTCCAGGCACACCTTGCAGCCCCTAGGGCACACTGACCTTTGAAAACATACCATTTTTGGAGCACCGTGCCATATTGTTCTATGGGCCACGGTTCCATCAGCACTCTCCTATCCCTATGTACCTCATATTGCAGTTAGCGTTGGACACCTGTCTTGACACCGTACTGGTACACCTTTTCAGGCTTCTTCTTGGCCACACTGTTGGGCTACTGTCTTTTGCTGCTCTATGGCAGTGGCGCACATATTCATTTCTCCCTTCCGGCCCAGACGCTGTGGGGGTGCCTACCCCTCCTATGGTCATCTCGGGACTGCTGCTGTGCATCTGCAGTGCACCATGGGTACTGTTGCATACACCCATATCCTTAGCACCCCAGCAGGCACCTTGGGTGACGACATGGCGCCCCTCAGTGCACAGTCAGGGGGTTGTGGTTCAGGTGTTACGGACATCTGCATTTTCTTGCGCACACTAACCATAGTATGTTTGTTTTTGCTTTTGCTTTTGCCAGTGACATTCAGCTTTGGCAAGGGGTCTGTGATGTTATTGGGCCTTATATTTTTGGTAATGATCATGGCCTTGGTCTTGATTGTGTTTACCATATGCCCTTGTTTGCTGAGACCTTGCTTTGTTTCCTTGTCAGGCATCCCTTGTATGTACATAGTGCAACTTCTGTGGTTTTGGTGTGGGTGTTTGGGTCATTTGACAGTTCTGCTCCAGGAGCTGGCCACCTCATTATTGGTACTGTGTTATTTGCACTGGCAATATGAGCAAATAGTTGCTTCCATGCTTGGGGGGGGGGGGGCCCTAGGTCATGGGTTTCAACACACAGTGGATCATTTTGTGCACCTTGGGGGGCATTTTGTTATCTTGCTTTACATTGGTGCTGACAGCAGCAAAACCCTCACACTGCAGACTCCTCACAGTGACTCATCAGGGACCCTGTAACATGCCCTATGGGGCGCTTTGTGAAACGCCCTATAGGGTGCTGTGGCAGACAGTGCACATTAGCCTTTGTCCTCTGGTGTGGCTTTCAAAGGTTTACCCTATATGACACCTTCGGGTTATATCCCTGTGAGTGGGTGTTTGCCAGCAGAACTTGTTGGACGTACAAAACAGACTACCTATGACATTACTGATCTAGTGTGGGGGTCATGACGCACACTCATCCACAGATACGCCCACCTGGCAGGGACACATTCACTTAGTACAGGGCCCATAGTTGTGCCACACAAAGCATGTCCTGGTGGTGTTTGCTGCTGGATTCCAATGGCAGGACAATTGGGTTGTCCCCTGCATTGTTTCAAGCACAGTTTGATGTTGTCTTTCCTTTATTAAATGATTTGTGTATATAGTTGACTTTGTACGTTTCACACACCCGGTTCTGGCTGCAGATTCACAGTGTTTTCTACCTTTGGGGGCTGAGGCTCTCTGGATTAAACGGCCACTCCCAACGAGGGGTGGTGGGCATTTTTTCCCACCTCTCAGGTTCTTTGTGTCCGACAAAAATATGGGGTTATCTATGGTTTAAACCAGGGGTCTCAAACATGCGGCCCGCGAGAGACCTTTGTGCGGCCCGCGATGCAGAGGAAACAAAAAAACCCCTGGCTTCTGCTGCTGCCGCCGCACAAAGGTCTCTCGCGGGCCGCATACAAGAAAATATTAAATATATTTCCCAAAGAAAAGAGCCATAAAGTTCCCCTGTGAGGAGGTTCACTGATCCCCCGATTGCAGGAAAGAGAGAGGAGAGGAGTCGGAGAATGGCGATGAGGAAAAAAAGCTGCAGACATCCGCGATTATGCATGTGCCGGCCCGAACACAGTAGCAGGAGACAGGAGGAGGCGCCGACGGAAGGCTCGCAGGTTGACCACGTGGAGAAAGCCGGAAAAGTATGCGGAGGCTCGTCAGAGGAGAGAAATGCTGTAGTGAGCACCGCGGTGACCCGAGAGGAGCTTTGAGAGTGGTTTGAGGAGCTGAAGGCTGAGGTACAAATGGCAAAAAATGAACTGGGGGAGATGCTTGCTGGCATGAAGGAGGGGGTCGAGGAGCTGACTTACAGAAGCCCAGGGTTTGTTTTGTTTTTCATTTTTAAATTTACTTGGGCTGATGGGGGGGAGGGGGTTAGGACTAGTAATGGGGGGGGGGTTAGGACTGAAAATGGGGTGATGGGGGGATAGTACTGAAAATGGGGTGATGGGGGTTAGGACTGGTAATGGACAGATGGGGGTTAGGACTGGAGGTGGTCTGATTGGGGGGGCTAAGACTGAAAATAGGGTTATGGGGGGGCTAAGAATGAAGATGGGGTGATGGAAGGGTTAGGACTGGAAGTGGGCTATGGGGGGGGGCTAGAACTGGTAATGGACTGGGGGGGGTGCTAGGACTGGAAATGGGCCAAGTAGAAGGGGGAGCTTGAACTGCAAATAGCTGATGGGGACAGGGTCTTGGAATGGAAATGGGCTGAGTGGAAGGGGGCTTGGAATGGAAATGGGCTGATGGGGAGGGGGGCTTGGAAAGGAAATGGGCTGATGAGGGGGGGGGGCTACGACTGGAAATGGGCCGAGTAGAAGGGGGAGCTTGAACTGCAAATAGCTGATGGGAACAGGGTTTTGGAATGGAAATGGGCTGAGTGGAAGGGGGCTTGGAATGGAAATGGGCTGATGGGGAGGGGGGCTTGGAAAGGAAATGGGCTGATGAGGGGGGGGGGCTACGACTGGAAATGGGCCGAGTAGAAGGGGGAGCTTGAACTGCAAATAGCTGATGGGGACAGGGTTTTGGAATGGAAATGGGCTGAGTGGAAGGGGGCTTGGAATGGAAATGGGCTGTGAGGGGAGGGAGCTAGGACTGGAAATGGGCTGATGATGCGGGGACTAGAAGGGAGCGGATGCTGGGTGGGGCAGGAGCTAGAAGGGAGTTGATGTTGGGGGACGATTAGAATGGGATGGGGCTGGGAGAGTGAAATGGAGAGGGGAAATATATTTTGTGTGGGAGGGAAGAAAAATCTACAATTGGCCGGGTATTGGGAGAGTAAGTGGGGATTGAGGATGGAGGGGTAAAATTTGAGTGGATGAAATAGGAATGAGGAAAGAGCAAAAGGAGAATGATTAGTATGTTAAAGCAGATGTAGAGAGAATGGAAAAAAGCTAGGAAAGAAGAAAGGACAAATGGACAGCAGACAATGGAGCGTTAGCAGAAGACACGAAGAAACCAGAAGAAAGTGGCTGGAACAATTGCAACTGAAAAAAAATGCACAAAAGGTAGAAAAATATCTCTTTATTTCGAATTTATTAACTGGAATATGTCAGCTCTTGGAAATGTGCATCTTTAACGTCTGCACTTTATTTAATACAAGAGGAAATCAATTTATAGTTTTATTTCTACAGTGTTGTACATTCTAAGTTTGGCTTTTGGGGTTCCCAGTTTAATTGTCTTCCCGTTTCTAAATTGTGATTCCTTGTTTGGTGATGGTGTATGTTCTGCATGTGTAACTGAGCTGAGGTATTCTGTTTATGTAATTCCTATTTGACATTGCCACTTGTTCTCTTTCCCGAGTAGGTCATGTATTGTTATTCTCTGAAATGTGTTGATTTAATATTTGCAGTGTTGCCTTTTGATAGTTAGGGTATGGTGCTTTGTGAGTCCTGGTAGTGCTGTTAGGACATGGCAGGTTTGCTATGGGTTCTAAATGGGCAGTGTTTCTAGTAGTTCCTAATGTGCCTGGCGGTTGGCACTGGTTTATAGTAATGTAGAAATCTTTTAGTCTTTCTTTATCCATACACTCATTAAGAGGCATGTTTACTAAAAGTTAGTGTATGGTAACATTATGCAAATATTTATGCAAATGATGCCCTTATGCAAATGATGCCTGCGTCTTGTGCGGCCCCCGGGTTACTCTACAAGTCCTCATTTGGCCCTCAAAGCAATTTGAGTTTGAGACCCCTGGTTTAAACAGAGGGGTGACTGGTTCTACATATGTGTGAGTACTGTTTGTGGAGGGTACTGTTGCAGGCAGCTTTGGTCCTTGAGCACACAGGGGGAATTGAACTCACAGACCCTACACCACCTGACAGTGTCTTACCCATTGTGCTACGGATCAGTCTGCCTTAACAGACAACTTTTCTAGCTTCTTATGGGGCACCCTGTTGGGATACTGTCTGTTGCTACTATGTGACAGTGACGCACACAGTCATTTCGCCTTACCATACCAGGGGGCTATGTGGGTACGTACCCCTTCTTGTGTTCATCTCTGGACTGCTGGTCTGCATGTGCAGTGCACCATGGGTATGCCTGCATTGGTACAGATCCTAGCCAACACAGCAGGCAGTTAGGGTGGTGTCACGCTGCCCTTCAGTAGACAGCCAGGGGGTTGTTAGCAGCTATGGGGCTGCAGGCCAGTGGTTCCTTCATTGCCTGTGGGGCCAGTAGTCATGGGTTCAGACCCACAGTGGACTCCTTTTATAGGGCTGTCTGCTGCATTATATATTTTAAATACACATGACTGCTACCAGCGACAGCCCCTCAGCGTAATATAACCTTACTGAGCCTCATAGGGCGCACCATGTGTCACCTTATCTGGCTCCCTTTACGTTCCCTTATGGGATGCTCTATGGGGGACATTTTGATGTGCCTCAGCGGACACTCCACTTTATAATGTAGCCTATGGTGTGCGTTATGGGGTGCCTTCTGCAGCACCTTTGGGTACGCCACTGTGTAGGTGTGTTTGCTAGCAACCCTACAAAACAAACAAAACATATACATGCCCCCTCACTCACTATATAATGTGTGGGTGTATTTGCTAGCAACCCTACAAAACAAACAAAACATATACATGCCCCCTCACTCACTATATAATGTACAGGATGCTGCATCAGCTAGCCATATGCATCTGGCACCCTGGGGACTCGAACCCATTATGCCTGTATCAGCAGTCACTGCAGTAACCATTGTGCTACAGCTCTGTATGTCATGTATGTCTGGGTGGCTTCTTATGCTTAACGCGCGGTGACGCGCTACCGCGCCCTGTATCACTCGTTAGTTTTTGGAACGCGCGTTAGGTGTTACGATGTCCCGCCCATCTCCTTATTTGGGGGTTTTGATTATTACCGCGGCTCCTAACGCAAACTGCACTAACGCGGTTTAGTAAACATACCCCTTAGTTTTATTTGGTTATGTCAAGCCCTTTTTTTTTTTTTTGTAAACCACAGTACTGACATATGCTTTCTTTGAATAACAGTATTCCAAATTTTAATAAATAGAATTATGTGCATATTCAGTGCTGGCCACTATCTTAATATCAGTGCCAAATACATGTATTTCAATTAAATGTTGCAGTCAGCATTTAGGGAAAGGGAACTGGATTGAGCTCATGACTCTTATCAGAAGGTTGAGGCAAGTTATATTCAGGTGCAGCAGGTATAGTATTTTCCTGTCCCTGGGGGGACTTAGAATCTGTTTGTACCTGTGGGAATGGAAGGTCAAGTGACTTGCCGAAGATCACAACAATGATCTTGGGCAACAGTGGGATTCAACAGCAACAGTGGGATTCAAACCCAGTTTCCCTCATTCTAGTCTGCTGTTCTAATCATTAGGCTACTCTTTTACCTATTATGGAATTTAAATAGCCACCTGACTACTAGTAGTAGTAGTAGTAGTAGCAGTCATTCTGTTCTTGTGCTTTTCTTCTTATCACATCATCACAATGTCCAGTTGTCTTGCATAAAGCTTTCTAAGGGTAGGAATATGAATTTTTCAGGTAATCATAAATTCTTATTTTCTTTATTTTTCTTTATTTTTTTTTTTATTTCAAACCTCTTTATTAAGGTATTCAACAAGGTAATACAAGCAATTCACAAAGTACATATTACATTTTTACAACAAATAAGAACTCCCAGCCCACAATATGAAGTGTGAAATACAAAGGAAATTAAAACAAGAAATATCTCAATTAGATTGGAAAATAGAAAGACTCCTTTTAACTTAACAAGAGCCCCAAAGAATAAAAAGAAATAAATCTTACTCCAGCACCAGCCCCTTCAAAAAGGTCTCCAATTGGAGGGAATCTAAAAAGATATAAGATTTGCCATGATATACTATAAGACATTTACAAGGATACTTTAATCTAAAAGTAGCTCCTATAACCAGGACCCGAGGTCTAAGTGAAAGAAAAGCTTTTCGTTTCAGCTGAGTAGTACGACACACATCGGGAAACATCTTGATTACCTCACCAAAATACTTTTCCTGACGAAATTTAAAATAAGTACGCAAAACTAAATCTTTGTCTTTCTCCGGTGAGTTGTCTCCTGATCCGCGACGGGTTGTGACTCTACCCGACATAGAGCTTTTACCTCGGGATGCGGGTTCTCCTCGGGTAGTCGATGAGAACTCTATACCTTATTTTCTTTATTTAAAAGATTTCTAGCCTGCATTGTCTGAAAATCTAATGGATCTGGGTCCTACCTTCCTCAAGCTCTAATTTTACGAGTGTTATGCATATATGTATTTTAAAAATCTCTAGATTGCACTGTAGGGACTACTCGGGTCCTCCATTTTATTTACCTAGGACCGCTAGTGGCTCTCTCAGCGAAGTTCTATGTAACCTTTATGTAACCTGCTTGTTTCTAGAACAAGGTAGAATTTTCTAGCCTTTGACTCACCCAGCAGATCTCAGGGAGCTAATGCTGGGAGGGTCTCTGATATGAATATAGAGCAGAGGAGGAGGAGGAGAGTAATTTAGGAGGAAAGTCACAAGGGCTAGAAAATCCCAGTGCTAATTAACATCTGGGCCTTTGAGTCCACTGCCACTGCACCACAGATATGGAGTATGAGTCTGCCCTAAGAGGACAGGGGTCTTTGGGTCCACAACCAATGCACCAAAGTGTAGTGCCTCTAGCATTCAGCTGACCACCTGGAAGAAGAAGTGGTGCAACTCTATGCACAATTACAGGATCAATGGGAGGGGAAGCAAAGGACAAAAACAGAGAGCTGCTCCATATCTGCCCAAGGACATCTGAGAAGGGGAGTTCAAGGACACTTAAGCCAAACCACTGTAGGGGACTCACCAGGATCTACTGGACCAAAAAAGCCAAATTACCCCTGCCTACTGATAGCCAGATTAATATGAATAAAATACAGTCTCTAAAATGCTTGCATGCAAATGCTAGAAGTCTAAAAAATAAGATGAGAGAGTTAGAATATATAGCACTAAAGGAGAGATTAGATATGATTGGTATCTCAGAGACATGGTGGAAGGAGGACAACCAGGGGACACTGTGATACCTGGGTACAAACTATATTGTAATGATAGAGCTGATCAAATTGGTGGAGGTGTTGCACTCTATTAGAGAGGGCATTGAGTCACAAAGGATTACAGCTTTACAGGAAACACAATTTGCTGTAGAATCTCTATGGATTGAAATTTCATGAAAAAAGGGGAAGGGGAAGGCAATGGCAGTGGGGGTGTACTATTGATTGCCTGGCCAGAATGAACAAATGTATGATGAAATGCTCAAAGAAATCAGGAAAGCTAACAAAAATTACAGCACAGTAATAATAATCGGTGATTTCAATTATCCCGGTATCGACTGGGTCAGTGTCACGACAGGACATGCTAGGGAGATAAAGTTCCTAGATTAAATAAATGACTGCTTCTTAGAGCAGCTGGTTCATGAATGGACCACAGGGGAAGCCTTTTTTGGACAAAGTCCTTAGTGGAACACCAGATCTGGTGCAACAGATAAGGATGTTGGTGCCACTTGGAAATAGTGATCATAACATGATCATATTTGATTTAATTAATGGAGGAGAGATGGTAAGGAAATCCACAGTACTACCTTTTAACTTTTGAAAGACAGACTATGATAAAATAAGGAACATAGTTAAGAAAGAACTAAAAGGAGCAGTTGCAAAGGTTAAAGACTTCCATCAAGCTTGGGGGGTGTTTAAAAATACTATATTGGAAACCCAGACCAGCTCTATTCCATGCTTTAAGAAAAGTGGAAGGAAGTCCAAAAAACTGCCAGCATAGTTTAAAGGTGAGGTCAGAGAGGCTGTTGTTGCCAAAAAAGCATCTTTCAGGAAATGGAAAAAAGAGCCAAATGACGAAAACTGGAAACAGCACAAGCACTGGCAAGTTAGATGCAAGGCATTGATAAGGCAGGCAAAGAGAGAATTTGAGAAGAAGCTTGCTGTGGAAGCAAAAACGTGTAATAAAGATTTTTTCAAGTACATTCGTAGCAAAAAACCTGTGAGAGAGTCAGTTGAACCATTAGATGATAGAGGGGTAAAAGGGGCAGAAAGAGGGGACAAGGCTATAGCGGAGAGACTGAATGAATTCTTTGCTTCGGTCTTTACTGAAGAAGATGTAGGGCTGTTACCCATGACTGAAGTGGTATTTAAAGGTGATACTGCGGAAGAATTGAAAGAAATCTCAATACACCAGGAAGATGTATTACAGCTATTTGATAAACTGAAGAGTAGCAAATACATCCAAGGGTGTTGAAAAAACTGAAATATGCTATTAGCAATCTGTGAACTATCATTAAAATAATCTGTAATACCTGAAGATTTGAAGGATGGCCAATGTGACATCAATTTTTAAAAAGGGTTCCAGGGTTGATCCGGGAAACTATAGATTGGTGAGCCTGACATCAGTACTGGGAAAAGTGGTAGAAACCATCAATTAAGAACAAAATTACTGAACAGGTAGATAGTCATGGCTTAACAGGAAACAGCCAACATGGCTTTAGACAAGGAAGATCTTGTCTTTCTAATCTGTTATGTTTTTTTTTAGGTGTGAATAAACAGGTAGACAAAGGTGAGTCAGTTGATATAGTGTATCTGGACTTTTAGAAGGCCTTTGAGAAGTCCCTCATGAGAGACTTTTGGCAAAACTAAAAAGTCATGCGATAGGAGGCAGTGTACTATTGTGGATCAGGAACCGGTTAAAAGATAGAAAGCAGAGGGTAATTTTCCCAGTGGAGAAAGGTGAATTTTCCCAATGGAGAAAGGTGAATAGTGGCGTAGCCCAGGGATCTGTGCTGGGTCCGCTGCTTTTTAACATATTCATAAATGACCTGGAAATGGGAATAATGAATAAGGTAATCAGATTTGCAGATGACACAAAACTATTTAAAGTTGTTAAAACCCATGAGGAAAACTGCAAGAGAATCTTGATAAATTGTAAGACAGCATCCAAATGGCAGATGAAATGTAACGTGGACAAGTGCAAAGTTATGCACCTAGGAAAGAACAACCCAAACTTACGGTTACACGATGCAAGGTTCCACATTAGGAATCACCACCCAGGAAAAGGATTTAGGCATAATCGTGGATAACATATAAAAACCCTCTGCCCAGTGTGCAGCGGCAGCTAAGAGAGCAAATAGAATGCTAGATATCATGAGGAAAGGAATGGAAAATAAAACAAAGGATATTATAATGCCTCTATATTGTTCCATGGTGAGACTGCACCTTGAATATTGTGTGCAATTCTGGTCACCGTATTTAAAAAGGGTATAGCGTTATTAGAAAAGGTACAGAGAAGAGCCACCAAAATGGTAAAGGGAATGGAATGACATCCCTACGGAAAGAGTCTAAAAAGGTTTGGGCTATTCAACCTGGAAAAGAGATGGCTGAGGGGAGATATGATAGAAGTCTATAAATTAATGAATGGAGTGGAATGGGTAAATGTAGATTGATTGTTTATGCCATCAGAATATAGAAAGACTAGGGGACATGCAATGAAGCTACAGGGTAACCTATTTAAGACTAATAAGAGAAAATATTTTTTCACGCAACATGCAATCAAACTCTGGAATTTGTTACCAGAGGATATAGTAAAAGCTGTTCATGTAGCTGGGTTTAAAAAAGGTTTGGACAAGTTCCTGGAGGAAAAGTCCATAAACCATTATTAAAAGGGACCCAGGATATCACTGCTTGACCCAATACAAGCATTGTGGAACCTGTGTCTTTTGGAGAAACTGCTAGGTACTTATGACCTAGATTGGCCATTTTTGGAAACAGGATACTGGGCTTGATGGACCTTGGACTGACCCAATATGGCATATCATGTTATTTTCTCAGTTGAGACTTGCATAAATGTCTTACTTTTGCATAGCAAGAATAATCTCCTGAAAGTATATTGATTCAACACACCTATGAACTTATTACTTTTTTGTGATTTATAAAATTAAAATTTGGACTTATCTTGTGACTCATTTCCAATGTACAGTATTCCAGCTAGGAAAAACTTGTGTTCTTGTCCCCAATCCAAAGAGTTTTATGAGTCATGGACTCATCACTGAGGCACTCTTGCTCCTTTGGAAGAATGAAGGAAGATTGTCACTGGCAGGACATCCATTGTTGGTTTTAGAGTACCGGCGACGTGCTCTGCCTCACATATGGCAACCTTTGGCCATCTTTCAGTTTGGATGCCTATGTGGTCATCCAGGGAGAAAAGAAGGGAAAAACAGGGATAGTTTAATAGCTTTTTCTTGAAATAAAAACATGATAAGGAGAACCTCTCACCTATTACCCTCGGTGGAACTGCCCAGTTGCTGTCCTATGGTACATGCTGGTACGATTATAGGATATGAGGCAAGTAGTGTGTGTCAGGCAGTCAATTACTTTGATTGGCTATAAACTCCTGCTGCTTTATAATTGGCATCATACAGTGAATGGAATTTTCAAGTACTATTAATAAATAAAGCAATAGCCTTTTGTTGTATCATCTCTAGTTTTGTGAACATCTTTGGTTTCTAGATAAAATGAAATTATGTCCGTTCATATTGTACAGAATTCAGCATCACAAAATAAAATGTATAATGCAACAAAGAGAGCAAACAGTATTTCAACAAGAATCAAAGACTCTTTTACTGAAGTCCATTAGCTGGTTAATGGGCATTTTAATGTGCAACTACAAGCCGTCGGGAGCACTAACGTGCAATAGTGCCTGCCTTCACATGCTAAAATGCACATTAATTGGCAATTACAGGATGGGCCAGGGAATGGGCATATAGAGAACAGGCATGGAGAGCACATTACTGCTAGAGCTAGGGCAAGTGCCACATGCTTAGCGGTAACGTGGCTCTTAACGTAGGTTCACCTAATGATTTCTCTATAGGAGTTGTTAAGTGAACCTGACATAGTGGAATGCATGTTAGGAAATCCCTTTGTGTGTTAGTTGCCGGGGACATACTGACAGCTAACATGTAGCTTTTGATGGCAAATCCTTAAAGGGCTTCAGTAAAAGGGGCCCAATGTTCACAATGGGGTATGTTTACTAAACTGCGGTAATGTCATTCGCATTAGTTTCCGCAGTAAAGGTACAGATGCCCATATAAAGGTGTGGGCAGGGCATCAGTATGGCAAGCCATCAGATAACGCGCCTTATAAGGTGTGTTATAAGGCATGTTGCAAGGCACCGTTATTAGGCACAGTACAAGGCACGTTATAAGGCACCTTATTAGGCACAGTTACAAAGAACGTTGCAAGGCACCTTTTATTGGGCACAGTACAAGGCACATTATGAGGCACGTTACAAGGCACATTTATTAGGCACATTACAAGGAACGTTGCAAGGCACCTTTTATTGGGCACAGTACCAGGCACATTATGAGGCACGTTACAAGGCACATTTATTAGGCACAGTACAAGGCAAGTTAAGGCATGTGCCTTGTACTGTGCCTAATGTTGTTGTTGTTGAGGGTCGCCATGAGTCAACTCCGACTCGACGGCACTTAACAACAACAACAACATTAGGCACAGTACAAGGCACATGCCTTAACTTGCCTTGTACTGTGCCTAATAAATGTGCCTTGTAACGTGCCTCATAATGTGCCTTGTACTGTGCCCAATAAAAGGTGCCTTGCAACGTTCCTTGTAATGTGCCTAATTAGGAGCCTTATAACCAATGTTCCCTCTAATTTTCTGTAGGCTGTGTGCGCATAAAATATCAGCTGTGTGCAGCTTTTGAAGGAAGGTTCAATTTTTGTGCGCCACATAACGACACTCGGAGTTATATACTTTAAAATTTTACTACATGTCAGAATACAGTATGTACACCACATTGATTTTAATCAAATTAAATGAAAATAGATTACTAAATGAAGTGGGAAATTTCTAGTAATTACAATCATAACTTTTAAATTTTAAGACGTCTGTGTTGTTTTCTATCAGAATCAGAGCCATAATTTTTGTGCGCTCTGTTGTAAAGTATGTGCGCTCTCTCGGCAAGGTGTGTGCGCGTGCACACACGCACAGCTTAGAGGGAACAGTGGTTATAACACCTTATAAGGATTGCTGGCAACTGTGGTGAGGGTACTATGGGCTGGCAGCACGGATCTGCAAAGATATGACTGTCACAGGCAAGCAAAATATCTGCCTTGGACAGGAGGAAACAATGAGGAATTTAACTCATGACCTCCACCTAGAACGTCAGTGTACTAACCAGTAGCCTATACCTTTATGGCCTTTTGCACAACAATGGCTGGGTACAGAAGGACTGCAGGTCACTGCACAAACCGTCTTCTCTGTGTGCCAGGATAGGGTAACCTCACCAGAACCCATGATGCATTGCACATGCAGAACAGTAGCCTACAGCTGACCACCAAATGGGGTCTGTACCTCTCCGGTACTGTAGCATGGTAAGACGGACTGACAGTGTGTGATACTGGCACAGAGTAGCTACAGATCATGCCATTGTGCAGGTTCCGTGTTCACCCTGAGGGACAGGATGGGCGCCCAGCACTAGGTCCACAGTACATGTGGTGCTAAAGATAGGTCTTGCTGCACATCCCCAGCACTGCCAGTGTGTGACAGATATTCCCAGCAGTGTAACCGAAGGTACATCTGTTCCAGCTATGTCTGCAGTCACATATGGGTCTGGACACCACCTAGATTAGTATGTACCTAGTGTTAAGGTCTGGCTGGGTACCTGTTATCAGGGCAGTGGGGTGTCTAGACTTGCATGAGGGTGATATAGTACTGCCACTATGGGTCTAAGTGGTATGTGCTATATATATACCCAAGGGGCCTCAATCACCCCTTTTGTAGATGAGGGTGTGGTAGGACAGGTGCCTGCACCCTACAGAATGGCTGTAGCACCAGAAACCACAGTCCTGCTGGCAGATGACAGCCCTCCAGGGCTGCTGGGCCAGTACCATACAACCATTGCAGACCAGCAGTGATGCTTGGGGGTAGGCAGGTGAAGGCTCAACTGCCCCATGCCACAGTCTGCCATTCATCAACAGACAGCACAGTCAGACTGCACCTGCAGCATCCTACAAGGTGTTCCCACCATGCACAGGCTAGCTGCAGACAGCCCACTAACCAGTCCATAGTGCATGCTCGCAGGGGAACCCTGTGCACCCAGAGATAAGATGCACAGCACAGACACCAAGCAGGTATCTCTGTGATTGGGCCCCAGAACAGGGAACACACAAGTATCACTGGAAACAAATAATGTGTGGTACTATGTGGGAACATAGACATGCCATGGTCACTGCTTGGTCAGAGTGAGAGTGAGAGTGACCCTCCCCCCCTCCCCCCCGTGTGACATGCTGTGGCCACCCTGTCCATGCAGGTGGTGGTCGAGCACTGCAATGTCCCAGCCATTGCCCTCCACTCTGTGCAGATGCATTCTGGCCAATCTGCCCTTGTCTGGGCCATACCCACAATACCTTGCTCCTCTTTATGCACATTTGCAGGCTAACGCTGGAAGCAGTATGAGCAATGTGGGCTCAGTGAGGTGTTGGCAGACACAAAACAATGGAGAGACATATGCACACTCCCACACCTATCTCAGCATTGTGCAGATATGGAGGTGGTTGACAACCCTACCCACTGCACTGGTCCTGATCACAGTACCGACATTGCTAATCTGTGCAGGGGGTAGTAGTAGTGCTCTGGTGATAACTGCAGCTCTGTGCTGGGGCCAACAGCCTGACACTCCATAAAGCTGTAGATAGTGGAGCCCTTGTGAGTGTGTGTCCATACCCCTGTGCAACACTGTTTTGGGGTTTGCCCATGTTGTTGTTGTTACAACTGACGTAATGGTCTTTTTTGCTGGAGGGGTATACCATTAAAACTAAAAAAACCTCCACATTGCAACTTGAAAGCTTAAATTGTAACTAAATAGTGACATGCAAATGTCTAAGCATAGTTGTACACTCTTCAAAATCAATATTTCTTGTTAGAGATGTACTTTCTAGCAATCAAAGGTCTCAGTTCTAATAGGAAACCAATAGACTCAACTAATCGTCTAGTGGACTTATATCCTTGTTCACATCAGCGACCTTTTTGCAGAAGAGTGTAAATCAAAATTTGTTCAAAAATTGTTAATGATTAAAGTGCTTAACTTTCAGGAAAATTGGACTTGCATTGTCCCGACGCTGACAGACGCGCCACTTCGTGCGTTTCACCCTTGTACAGGTTTCGTCAGGGGAACTTCATGAAGCACTAAAACAGATGAAAAACATGTTCATAGGTTACCAGCTTTCAACAATACTTCATAAGAAAGCAGCGAACACTATAAGAAAATCCATAACTCATTAGAATACTGCACCTCAAACCCAGAAAGTCCACTCTTATTCAAAGACGGTGTTTGTGAGAATCGTTGAAACTCTGCGCATGCGAAATGCTTATATAGAACACATGTGATCATGTCATCCAATCAGCTATCAGTTACAGGCACACCTCCCATTCAACTCTGGCATTAAGCCCTTCGGGGATTGTAGATTGTAATTTAAAGATCCAGCGTTGTTCATTAAAAAGCAGGGTCTGATCAAGAGACTTCCCGCCGTAGGCTGTTTGGATCTGCATAATGCAGAAACATCGTAAATCAGAAAATTGATGATGGTGTTGAAGACAGTGGTCTACCATTGGCGCCTCTCTCCGTTGGCATTTAAGTTTACTTTTATGTTCTAACATGCGCGTTCTAAACATGCGATTGGTCTTCCCAACATACAACAGTGCACAGGGGCACCGAACCGCATATACCACCTGTGTGGAGGTGCAAGAGGTAACATCTCGCAATTTGTAAGTTTTGCCGTGATAATCAAACTCAGTCAATTCTTGCGTAACTTCGCAAATGGTGCAGGCCCCACATCTCCAATGTCCTGCAAGCAGAGGTGTATCTGATATCTGTTCCCGTTTCAAAACCGTCGGACATAAGATCTCCTTAAAATTATGTTGCCTTGTCCAGACACAGCGAACCTGGTGTTGCTCTAAACCCAGGATGCTATTAAGAACATTCTTGTGACGCTTGAGGCTACGTTGCAGATAATGACTATAAGGAGAAAAGGACGTGATCAGATTGATATGCCGCTCATCAAACGCCCGGTTATGAATCACAGGCGAGCGGAGCATCAAATCCCGATTACTATATAACGCTCTTTTATAAGCCGTGGTAATGACCCTATCTGGGTAACCTCTCTGTCGAAACTGATCTTTCAAAATTTTAGCTTGTGTTTTGAAATCTCGGATATCAGAACAATTTCGCCGATACCGGAAAAATTGTGACACTGGCAAGCTATTACGCAAAGACACAGGATGTGCACTAGAATAGTGCAAAAAGGTATTTTTAGCTGTCGATTTGTGATGAACAGAGGTATTCCATCCGGCTGGGGTCTTCTGAATAACCACATCCAAAAAAGTAACTTCCTGAGCATTATAAGTAAGAGTGAATTGAATGTTATTCTCTCTCTCATTAAGCCACTTAAAAAAAGATTGCAACTGCATCTCAGATCCACTCCAAAGAACAAAAATGTCGTCAATAAACCTTTTCCAGAGTTTTACTGATTCTTTGAAAGGGGAAACCGCGAACCATTTTTTCTCGAACCATTGCATATAAAGGTTCGCGATGGAGGGCGCACAAGTGGCGCCCATCGCCACCCCTGTGAGTTGATGATAAAGCTCTCGATCAAAAAGGAAAAAATTATGGTTCAGAATAAGTTCAGTGAATGCTGATAGAAAATCTAGTTGTGCACGAGACAAATCTCCCCTCTCTTCCAATGCTTCCATCACTATTGTTCGAGCAGACGACTGCGGAATGACTGTATAAAGTGAAGTGATGTCAAGTGTCACTAGAATCAAATCAGGTAGCTTAACCAACTGTTGGTGATCTTCCAGAATGCACAAAAAATGAGTGGTATCTTTAATAAACGCTGGTATGGAAGACATTAGAGGCCGTAAAAAGGAGTCGAGGTACACAGACAAAGGTTCCAGTACTGATTTACGCGTGGAAACAATTGGACGTCCTGGTGGATTGGTGAGGTTTTATGAACTTTGGGAACCAAATAAAATTTGGCTATCGTTGGATTCGGTGAATTCAAATAAATGTGTTCTTGTTACCCATGTTGTTGTTGTGGCTGCATTGTGGGCTAAAACTATGGGAAGATGCTCTGCAGGATCCACAAATGGGAGCTGAACCTCTGACCATCTGCTCTTTGACATGCTGGCTGAGTGTACTGCACCACACTGTTGCCACAGCAACATAGTGGTCCCTGGGGCTATCTTTACGTTCCTCGGCCAGACCTCTTCTGTTGCACTGCACACCACATTCTGGTACAGGTCATGGCCTAGGTCCACTGCAGGCGGGTGCCACTGCTCCCTCCAGCACAATCACCCACCCCCTCTGTCATGCTGCCATGACCATATGCTGTCGGTGCCAGTGGTGCGCCATCCCAGGCCATCCAGAGGGCAGGTAGGCGGCTGCCTAAGGTGTGGGTTCTGGGGTAGGGGTGCCTACATAGATGTCCATGCTTCCCCAGGCACCGCCTGTCAATGTTATGCGTCCCTTGGGGTGCCTGCTGGGTATTGTCTCCTGGATGAGACACTGTGGGACACAGACTCATGGACATGTCTGACCCTGGTCAGTTGCTGTCTTGCTGGTTTCCATTTTCTGCGTTCCTATGTGCCACCTCGGCAACCGCCTAGTCCACCCTGTGCCCCAGTAGCCCCCTCTGTATATCCGGCCTGCAGCCCCCATGCCCCATTTGCGCCATCACCATAGTGGCCTTTCATACCAGAGCACTATGTTGTTGCTGCAAATGGAGCACTACTATCACCTTTCTTGGGCTCCCTGCCTATGCTATACATTGCTGATGCTGAAATGGTTTCTCTCTCTTGCAAATGTGTGCTAACGCCAGGTTTTCAGTTGCGTTAGGATTCAGCCCTTAATTTCTCCACGTTAGTTTGAAAGGGGCCTCTCCCTGCCCACTCCCCACCCATTGACCCCTTCTCTCTGCCCTCTCTCCACCCTTTTCTGGATTTACTGCAGTCGGGAACGTTAAGGCGCCTTAACGTTACATAATGCGCCTTAACGTAGCCGCTGCTACGTTACTGCAGTTTAGTAAACATACCCCAATATCTTGTTTTCTGGTTTTATTAGGCAGTCCTATTAGATCAAGCGTAATAGCATTCATAGTTTAATGTGAGGGGGCATATATTTTGGATCATGTACCACAATTTCCAGACAAGGAAAAATACATGAGATTGATGTTCAAAAGCACTTATACAGATAGTAGACCTGTTCTCCAACGCAGTGCTGCTGTGACATTGAGTTGTCCTATCCAGATGATGCTACTGAATATCTCCTCTGACCACCTTGGCACTAGGGCAAAGCCAAGAGATCCGTCACTCATATAGAAAGCAGTGATTTTCAGCATCACTATCTGGAAAGTGGCTGGGGCTGAATAACCAGATGATATGGTCACTGCCAGCACTATCCACATAGTGGTGTTATTCAACCACGAACCACATAGGTTATCCAAATACCACTTAGGATAGCTCTGTTTGCTCTCCTAGCTTATGTAGATCATTACCTGGATAGTGGTGCTGAATATCTGGATATCACTTAATTATGGCAGCCAGTGTTTAAGAAAAACGCTGACCACTGTCGTTGCACATTACCCCAAAAGTTTCTAAATCTTCCAAATTGTTTTACTTGCTTTCATTTAGATTAAAAAAAATCATTACCTATGAGAATTCCCTTTCTAAATATCTCTTGATTAAATTTTATTTTGTTTTGTTTAGACAGCCAGTTATTTCTTTCTAAATTCATCAGACTAATACATCAATCAGTTTCTTTTAAAGGCTGGATTTGTAATAGGATGAGAATGTACAGATGAGACTTGTTAAAATTTGCTAAGTACAGCAAATTTGTTGGCTTGCCCTCTTGAGAAAAGGTCACAATATATAGAATGGTTTTAAAAGGCATTTCCTTGAACAAAGCAGTGTTTAATCCACAAAAATAACTTCTAAGAATTGGCCTTTCCATAAGTCGGTAAAATTATGTGCACAGAGCCTGTATGCATATAGGTTTAACCAAACTGAGAATGGGTTTGGGAAGGGTTAGCATTTACACACATACGTTATCAAATACATACATATGCGTGCAAATTACACATGCCAAAGAGCAGTAAATGTCAAATCACAAATTCCATGGGGTAATTTTCAAAGCAGAGATAGGCACATACTTTTGTTTCAAAAACCATTGGTGTCTATGCAAGTATAAGGAAGCTGAACATAGTGGTAAAGGAGAACACTAGAACAGCATAGAGGTACCAGTGCCAAGCAACTATTCTGTGAATTGCATTGAGTGGGCGATCTTTAAGTATCAAGGAAATGTGGCAGAAAGATACCAAGTTATTTCCCATCGTATTGGGTGCCACAGGCTTGATTAAGAAGAATTTTCAAGCACACCTTGATAAATCGGTCTCTACAAAAGAACCAACATGTTGCCATATTTGGCACAATCTTCTTAGATCAAGCATATAATCATGAAACATTGGAATATATTACATTCTAGGTTTCAAGAAGCTCTTCAACTTAACTTTACAAGGGGCTGCAATCTGAGAGCTATGTTCGTCCATTCAAGGTTGATATTGCCATATATACTGTACAGTAGAGAATACATCTCAGGAAAGTGAGCATACAAAGTGTGGTAAATGTGGAATTATCTCTCTTTCTGCATCCAACTTTGAGTAGGCCTTTTGAACTGCAGAGGTCTATAAACTGTTTGAGAAAAGTGGTAATTTATGCTATCATTTGCCCCTGTAAGATGATTTATATCGGCCAGACTACTTGCATGTTTAAGATTCATTTGATTGAGCATTTTGTCTTCCATACACTGCAAAAATATAAAGGCACCATATGTAGAAAACATTAGAATGAGAAGCAACATCAAAAAGAAGATGTACGATGTTTTATAGTGGAACAATTGAGAGCAGGGGCGGGGGGGGGGTGGAAATGTTTACAAACATCTGTGTCAACAGGAGCAAGCATACATTTTCAAATGGAAAACAGTGCAATTGTCAGGGCTTAACAATCAGATAGAATGGCAATGGCCTTATTGAGCCAGTCAATGGCCAGGTTTTAATCAATCAGCTGTTGGGCTCCCTTTATAGCTCAAGCGCATGCACAGCATACTTTGCATTGAAGTATCGCTGTAAACAAATGACAGGTATAAAGAAGACATTGCAATAGGGTTGTGAAGAACAGCTATCTTCTACAGTAACTTTGTATTTTTTATTTTTTAAGTACAATAGTATCCTGAAGAAGCCAAAAATACTTTGGTGAAATCATCGGCCATGGTCGGAGATGGTTAAATAGAAAGATTCAGGCTCATTCCATCCCAGATGTACAGCCCCTCTGTACGTCTGGTTTGAACTGGACATACAGAGGGGGTTGCGATTCTGATCCCGTGGGGCTCATCTAGCACTGCGGGACCAGAATCGCGAACAGCCCTGTATGTGCAGGCCGGGACTGTGATTCAGCCCAGCCTGCACATACAGGAAATGCCTGACTAACTCAGTCAGGGCTTTACAATGGAGCAGCGACACCATGGCGTCTGGTTGCCATGGCACTGCAGCTCCATTGTAAAGCTGCAATGCCAGCCACCAGTTTAACAAAGGCTTTCCCCACAGTCTGGCCCCTGATCTGCCTCCTAAGGCCAGGATTGGGCTGCAGGGAATGTCCCCTGACACCCCCCCCCCCCCGCCCCATCTGTCCCCTGGACCCGCCGAAAAAAAAATGTCCAGGGAAATTATTCCACCTCGGAGGTGGAATAACTTCCCTGCACAAGTCGCCGGCCCTGGACATACGGAGCCAACATTAGAATCAGCCCTGCACGTCCAGGGCCAGCGACTGCCCGCCCCAATTCGCCCCTTCCCTGCTGGCATCTATCTTCCCCGTACAACCGGGGGGGGGGGGGGGAGTTAGACGCTGGTGGGGAGGGCACGAATAGCGGGGATGGACATCCCATTTCAATGTCCATCCCCACTATTCGTGGGACAGGATCGGGCCCCTTGTGTTTGGAGGTCCCAACTCTGAACAAAGGCAGTGAAAAAAAGTTCAAAGATAAATGTGTGGACTTTCTATATTATCAAATATTTTAAAAGTATAAAACATCATAAACAGTTTTTTAAAGTGGAGCTATGATGAACTGTTAGTTGCAAGCCAAGAAGGAGTATCTAGGCTAATAAGTCTGACAGTTGAGCTCTAACTCTAAGAACAACCACTGAGCACATAAGCAATTAAGAAGCATTGAGAGCATCATATATTGATATATTGTTTTGAAATACTGAATTTCTTTATTGCATATTGTGAAGATAGCCACACAGAATAATAAAATGAAAATAAGTACTTTGAAGAATGTGTGAAAATTAGACACCACATTTAACAGTGGGGCAACATGAGATGTTGTGCAGGCATCTGAAATCTTAGAGCTGAAAGAAAAAACTGAAAAACAATCATAAAGGAGAGGTTTGAGTATTCTTTGAAGTTTTCCATTTTCTTGTATGAAGCTTTTGATGAAGATAAGAATAAATTACAAAAGTAATGGAGTAGCCTGGTAGCTCCTTGTAAAGGTCTTGAATGTTTAGCATTTTGTATTTGGAAGTTGCAGACATGGATAATAATAGATCATACTAATGAACTGTAGACTCCTGGGATCATATTTATGCTAGATGAAATAGTATTGGATACTATGCTTTTTGTCATCAAAGGCTAATTGGCATTTTGGGCCCTTTATATCTTGCAAAAACAGGGTCATTATGTAAATGAATATTAACTATTACAGCAACTATATTCTCTGACATTATTACAGGTGTCCTGACTAACTTTTTCTTTTGTTTCTTCCTGTGTCTATAAGAGCTGGAAATAGGAACAGCATGCATTAAATGTGTGGTAAAGCTCTGAGAAGTTGCAAAATATTATCTGCAAGCTTAATGCAAGTCTATTAGTGCACAAAGTGATGCAACTAGTTTGTCCATGTTACAATTAAATGTTGTTGTTAAGTGCCGTCAAATTGGTGTCAACTCATGGCGACCCTCTGGATAGTTGTCCAAAACATGTGTTCGGTCTTCAGCCAGTCGCCTCATTGTTGATAGAGTGGCGCCCATAGCTGCTGTTATTGTATCGAGCATCTCATTGCTGGCCTTTCTCTCTTGTGTTAACCTTTTACCTCACCAAACATGATGTCTTTCTCTAGTGATCTCGCTCTTCGCATGATGTGTCCAAAGTATAAAAGTCAAAGTCTTGTCATCTGAACTTCTAAGGAAAGCTTAGGTTTGATCTCTAGTACTGGCTGGTTTGTTCTTTGGGCAGTCCATAGTATACAAAGTATTCATCGCGAGCACCATAATTCAAAGGCATCAATTTTCTTCCTATCTTTTTTGCCTGTTGAACTTTCACATCTATACGATGCTATTAAAATACCATGGCTTGAACAAGTCAAATCTTTGCATGGAGAAAGACATCTCTGCTCTTGAGAATCTTGTCTAGGTCCTTCATAGCTATTCTGCCAAGAGCAATGTATCATCGGATTTCTTGACTGCTTGTTGTTTCTTTATTGATAGTTGATCCAAGTAGGTTAAAGTTATCTGTTATTTCAATTTCTTTTCCATCAATGATGAACTTATTGATTTTTCCAGTTGTTAGGATCTCTGTCTTCTTTGAATTAAGGTGCAGGCCCATTCTAAGACCATGCTCCTTGATCTTGGGAAGCAAATGTTTCAGATCAACCACTTTCAGCCAATAATGTGGTGGTATCAGCATAGCAAAGGTTGTTGATGACTCTTCCACCAATCTTCACACCTCGGTTGTCTTCATACAGTTCTATTTCTCTGATGATTTGCTCTGCATATAAATTAAAATAGGTAGGGGGAAAGTATGCAGACTTGTCGTACACCTTTGCTGATTTTAAACCATTCTGTTTCTACCTTGTTCTATTTAAACTGTTGCTTCTTGATCAATGTAAAGGATGTGCAAGAGAATTATCAGGTGTTCCGGTATGTCCATGCTTCTTAGTACGGCCCAGAGTGTCTCATGGTTTACACAGCCAAAAGCCTTGCTGTAGTCGATAAAACACATATAGATATCCTTTTGGTATTCTTTAATCTTTTCAAGGATCTATCTCACATCCGTGATGATGTCTCTCATTCTTCACCCTTTCCTGAACCTTGCTTGCACTTCAGGCAGTTCTCGTTCTAGATCTGGTTGTAGTCTCTGCGGAATAATTTTCCGTAGATTCTTATTGGCATGTGGGATCAGAGCGATTGTCAATAATTTCCACAGTCACCTTTCTTTAGTATTGGTATAAACACAGATCTTTTCTGGTCAGTTGACCATGATGATGTCTTCCAAATTTCCTGGCAGAACCTTGTAAGTATGGTAATGGCTGCATCCAATTGCTGTAATATTTCAGTACAAATGCCATCAATGCCTGGTGCTTTGTTCCTTGATAAGGCTTTCAATGTTGCTTCAACTTCTTCTTTCATCACCAGTGGCTTCTGATCATAAGGTACAGGTTGAAATGACTGTTGGTCCACTTGACCTTTATGGTATAATGACTCTGTATGTTCTTTCCATCTGTTCCTGATTTGCTCAGCATCATTCAACATGGATCCTTGAGCATCTTGTAGTATTCCAATTTGAGGCTGGATTTTTTTCTTTAACTCTTGTTCTTCCTACTACTACTACTACTACTGATCATTTGTATAGCACTACAGCATTGTACAGACACATATAAAAAAGACTGTCCTTGCTCATCAGAGCTTACCATCTAGTCAAGACAGACAACACAACAGCTGAGGACAGAAATGCTTCTAGGGGAATGGTAGGAAACCCCCTAGGAGACTAAGCAGATCAGGATTCAAAAGCAGCCTCAAAGAGATGAGTTTTCAGCCTGGATTTGAAAAGGGCCATAGATGAAGTCTGATGGACAGACTCAGGTAGTTTATTCCAGGTATAAGGAGCAGCAAGGTGAAAAGATTGAAATCTTCAATTGACAGTAGAAGAGAAAGGCACAGATAGAAGCAATCTGTCAGTGTAATGGAGTTCCTGAGGAGGAGTGTGGGGGAGGTAAGAAAGGAAAGGTAGTGAGGAGCAACAGAACGAATGCACTTATAGGTCAGTAGAAGACATTTGCACTGGATACAGAAATAGATAGGGAGTCAATGAAGTGACTGAGTTTTGAGCAGATTGAAGGGGAGAGAGATGATTCAGAGGGAGATCAGCAAGGAGGAGGTTGAAATAGTCTAAATGGGAGGTGACTAAAGAGTGACTAAGTAGTGTGTTCAGAAAGGAAGGGGAAAATTTTGCTGATGCTATAGAGAAAAAAACTGGTTTTAGCTATCAGTAGGATGTGTGTGAAGGAAAGGGAGGAGTCAAAGTTGACCCCAAGGTTGTAAACAGAGGAAACCGGGAGTAGTAGAGCGTTATCCACAAAGATTAAGAAAGGAGGAAAGGGGAGGTGGGTTTAGTGGAAAAGTAAGAAGCTCTGTTTTGGCCATGTTCAATTCCAAATGGCAGTGAGACATCCAGGCAGGGATGTCAGATAGGTCCGGATCTCTTCCTGCCTGGATTGCTGGAGAGATTTCAGGTATAGAGAGGTCTATCTGAGAGTCATTAGCATAAAGATGGTACTGAAAAACATGGAAGGAGATGACTGCTCCAAGGGACTGGATACAAAGAGAGGAGTAGACCCAAGACAGACTTTTGGGGTACACCAACTGACAGCAGGATAGCAGTAGAGGAGGATCCACCAGAACAAATACTGAAAGTGTGATGGGAGAGATAAGGAGAGAACCAAGATAGCACAGAGCCATTAAAACCAAGAAAGGACAAGGTATCGAGGAGAATGTGGTAGTCGTCAATATCAAAAACAGTAGAAAGGTCAAGAAGGATGAGGATCGAGTAAACACCCTAGGATTTGCCAGAACAAGTCACTGGAGTCTTTGGCAAGAGCTATTCAGTGAAATGTAAAGGACCAAAGTCAGATTGCAAAGGATTCAGAAAGGCTTGAAAGAAGAGTGGAGGAGTGGCCTAGTGGTTGGGGCAAGGTACTTCAGGCCGGAAGGTTGGGGGTTCAAATCCCACTAGAGGACAGCAACCTTGGGCTGGAAGGACTGGGGTTTCTAGTCCCACAGGTGCTCCTTGTGGTCTTGGGCAAACCACTTAACCCTCCATAGCCCATGTTCCCTGTAAAATAGTTATCTCCAAGTTATAATACCCTGTTCAATGTAATTTCAGTTTGTTCAATGTAAACTGCACTGATGCAGAATAGCGTGGTATATAAGAGAATATAAATAAATAAAGGCAATGGTGGTGAATCACATGCTCACGTAGTTTAGAAATGAAAGGGAGAAAGGTCTATTTCCTTGCATGCAACATTGTAGTACTTCTCCTTGTCTTGTCTTGCTGTATGCTGGAAACCTGTTGAGTTCTGCAATTGCCTCTCTTTCTCCTCTTGCTTTAGCTTCTCTGTGTTGCTGGACAATTTTCAGAATTTCTTCGGTCATCTATTTTGGCCATTTTTGCTTTTTCTCCTTTTGTAGAGACTCTTCACTTTCTTCCAATAGGATCTTCTTGATGTTATCCCATAACTCTTCTGAAGCTCTCTCATTTTTATCTAAAGCAGTAAATCGATTTTGCAGGCAATCTTTAAATTCTGGTGGTATATTTCAAGGTCATATTTTGCTACATTCATGAGTGGCTTGCTCTTTTTCAACTTTAGGTTGAGTTTGCATACTAGTAATTGGTGATCTGTATGACAGTCAAATCCAGGTTTTGTCTTTGTTGATGTTATAGAACTTTTCCATTGTTGACGTCCACAGATCTAGTCAATTTAATTTTTGTACAATCCATTGGGTAAAGTCCATGTGTACAGCTGCCTCTTGTGTTGCTGGAAGAAGGTGTTTGAGATGAATAGGTCGTTAGTCTTGCAGAATGCTATCAGCCTTTCTCCAACTTCACTTTTGTGGCCAAGCTCATATTTTCCAACTATTTTGGCATCTTCTATGTTGCTAACTTTTGCGTTCCAATTACCCATGATTATCAAGATATCCTGTTTGCATATTTTGTCAATTTAAGCTTGTACTTGTTCATATAACTCATCAACTTCATCCTCTTCTGCAACTGTTGTTGGGGTATATACCTGAATTATAATTGTGTTGATGGCATTCCTCATAGATGAACAGAAATTAAGCATTCACTGATTACATTGCATTTCATTACAGTTCTTGCAAGTTTCTTCATGATTATAAATGCAACACTGTTTCTTCTTTGGCTTTCATTTCCAGCATAGTAGACCATGTGATCATCATGCAAAGTGCCCGATGCCAGTCCATTTCATTTCAATGACACCCAACAGATCGAGTTGTACACATTCCATTTCATTCTTGACCACCTCCAGCTTCCCTTGGTTCATGTTTCATATGTTCCATGTCCCAATATATAAAACATCTTTGCAACTTCTGACTCTCGTTTCATGCACAGCTACATCAGCAGTGAGACATCCCAAGGGCTTTGATCCAACCACATCATAAAAACTGGTTTTACTCTGAAAAGTCTTCAGCTCCTCCCCAGTAGCCAATTGAGTGCCTTCCAACCTGGGGGGGGTGGGGGGGGGATCTCATCTTTCAGCACTATAGTGAAATTAGTTTTGCTGTGACTATCCATTGGGTTTTCATGGCACGATACGGAAATAGATTGCCAGGCCTTTCTTCTGTGCAGCTCAATTTTAGTGGTGTTGTCGTTGTCACAGAAATGTAATCCTCCGCCACCAACACCATCCCATTCTGCTGCTTCCCAGATGGGTGGTTTGTCTTGGTCTGGCACCTAAGTTGAGACCTGTCCATCTTGGGAGATCCTGCCAGTAGTTAAGCTACCAATAGCTTAGCTCTCAGCATCACTGATGCACACAAGCCCTCACAGCACAAGCTGCAAATAAAGTATCAAAAATAAAGCAAAGAACAAGCTAACCAATATTGGAAAAACAGAACAATTTAATTATGTAATTTATATTCTGTAGCGGGTCCTAAAAAATGTTAATTAAAGACACTGCTTTTTTTTTCTAAGGGATGTAAAATTTACAGAATGAAAAAACAGTGTTGTGCATGGTGGCTTTACTGAGTTTAACAGTGATTGATTCTGCAATTGTCTTTCCAAATCTGCAAAACTGACACATCTGTCTGCTAATGTTTCACCTTCAGCAAGTGAAAGGCTGTTAAACTGGTATGAATACTGCAAATAGGTTAAAACCCAATGGGTAAGAGTTTGATATTCAGGTCACATTTACAGCCTTCTCCAAGCAACAATGAAACTGAGATGTAATGCAATTTTCCCTGCAATAGACAGTGAACAATATCTTGAATCCACTTAGCCTGTTCATTGTATACTGCAGGAAGGATGATTGTTAGCATATTACCTAACTATTGGTGGCCATCTTTAGTTCATCTATTAATACAATATTTTGCATGATTGTACTGTACTTAGGGGCATATTTACTAAACGGTTAGCATGGGGTGTAACATGTGCTAAGCAAACTGTTGTATTACCGTGCACCAAAAATGCAGCCACACTAAATACATGGGTTTATTTTATTTATTTATTTATTTGCAATGGTTTTCTATACCGTCCCTTCCCAAGATCAAGGGCGGTTTACAAGTAATGAATAAGTTACATAGAACAATGTCTAAGGTGGAACAACAAACATAACTATTTACACTTGCAATTATTTACAGGTTGTTACATGTCAAGTTTACAGGTTTTACTTTACAGTTGAAGGTGTTTAAGGGTTGAAAGTCATTTAACCTGGTGTCAGTGATATTTGTGGGGCTTAATTGTGTGTCTTTAGGTTGGATATATGCAGTTATTACCATAGTTGTTACCATAGGGCCTAATTCTGTGCCATGAATAGCGGGGATGGACATCCATCCCCGTTATTCGTGCCTTTCCCCACAGGCGTCTAACTTCCCCGCTAGTTGTATGGGGAAGTTAGACGGGCGAAGATGCTGAGTGGGCGGTGGGCTGATTCTAATGTTGGGGAATAACTTCCATGGACATTTTTTGCTTTCGGGTCTGGGCCATGGATGGTGCAAGGGGGACAAGAGGACATTCCCCCTAGTCTGATCCTGGCCTTAGGATGCCAGATCGGGGGTCGGGCTGTGGGGAATAAGCTGTTTTTTCTGGCAGCCCTCATCGCGGTTTTTAAATGGAGCTGCAGTGCCATGGCAACCAGATGTCATGGTGCCGCAGCTCCATGTAAAAGCCCTGACTGAGTTAGTTGGGGTTTTCTTCTACATGCAGGCCGCGCTGAAACACAATTCCGGCCTGCACATACAGGACTGATCGTGATTCTGATCTTGCGAGGCTAGATGTGCCCTGCGGGATCAGAATCACGTCCCCCTCTATACTTCCGATCAAACCGGACGTACAGAGGGGGTGTACGTCCAGTATGGAATGAGCCTGATAGTGTTCGATAAATAGCAGTGTTTTGATTTCCTTTCTGAATGTTTGGAGGTCTTTAATAAATTGCAATGTGTCTGGTAAGGCGTTCCAGAGAATAGGGATGACATATGAGAATGCTATATTGCTTGTGGCTTGTTTTGTTTTGTGCAAGGCAGGTGGGACTATAATTGTGTTCTAAGAGCATCCTCTTTTGGTTCTTGTTTCTAATGTAGGGGTAATTAGGGATGAAAGGAATGAGGGTGCCATGTTGTTCAGTAATTTGAATGTGATCGTTAATGTTTTATATTTTATTCTACTTGTTACTGGTAACCAGTGAAGCTTGTGTAAAATAGGTGTAATGTGGTCTGTCAAAGGGGCCTTACAGATGATTCTAGCTGTTATGTTGTGGGCCAATTTCCGGTTGGTTCAAATTCTTTTTGGTTATTCCATTTAATAAGCTATTACAGAAGTCAAAGTGTGGTGTGATTAGGGCTTGTACCACGGATCTGAAATCATGGGTTGGGAGTGACTGGGCAGTTCAGGGGTGGCGTGTGTAAATTGTGGCTAGCATAGGCATCTATAAAGCGCACTAATTGAGAAAATCACACTTAGCATAGATATACTTTCTGCCACCTCAATGGGTAGCATTAAGTGCACCTGTATGAATGCAAGGGTGGTATGGAACCATGTCAACTACATGGGGATATGCTGGGCACACCTCCATGAGTGAGCCCAGGTCCAGTGCCAGCCCATTACTAAATATTGGGGCTTAATATGATGTACACTACCACATTTTAGTAAACCTGCCCCTTAATTTTATATGAAACCCATTCAATATTACCATCTAAAAAATAAAATATTAATAGTATTTAAGGGTCATTTTAGAGAGAACAGGGAGATCGGAATTGAGATTTTGATGTTGGGAAGTTCCAGTGGTATTTTAGAAAGAGCTGTGCTAAATGTGGAGTTGTTTCTATAATACATAGAAGGAAGTGTAGAAATGCCCATGGATTGATATCCACATGCAGCATTGACATGTGCACACAAAAGATTTTTGGGCTCGTTTTGGTTCACTAGAATATACCCATTCGGTTAGTTTTCAGAAACTACAACATTTGTTTGTTTGTCCAATTTAGCTGTTTTGCAATGCAAAAGTCAGGCTTGCCATCTATTTTCAATCAAACCTGCTTGAAAGTTGATGGCAAGCATCTCTAACAGTACCACAAGCCAACAAGAGTGTCACAAACTCCACCAGGGGGCATCACAAGTGGAGCAAAGAGTATGTGAAGTAGCAGGATGAGTACCAGAAACCATTATCAGAAGAGCAAAGTGGGCCAAGAAAGCAAATAGAATGCTAGGAATCATAAGGAAAGAAATAGAAAATAAAACCACATTTAAGACTAATTGGAGAAAATATTTTGTCTCTCAACACATAGGGGTATGTTTACTAAACCGCGCTACTGTGCGGGGCGCACTTGAGCGTGCGCTAAGGTACGTTAGCGCATGCTAATGATGCGTTTTTGGACCCCGCACATGTGCGCACCGCACTAACGGGCCCGCTCATGTACGCGTCGCGCAAATGAGCGATAGAGGCGTGGAAAGGCTGCCAGAGGGTGGAGGAAGGCTCCCCAGGGGCGGAGAGACGGGGTCAATGGGTGGAGAGTGGGAGGGGAGAGGCTCCCCGCACAGGAGCGGGGCTGAAATTTGATGAAAAAAATACCACGAGTGAAAACCTCGCGTTAGAGCCGATTTAAAGGGAAGAGAAACCATTTCTGTCAGCAATGTACAGCAAAACCAGGGAAACCAACAAAACGTGAGCATTGTGATACATGTGCACAGAACAAAATAGCAAATAAAAATTGAAAATGACCACAACAAAATTCTAAAAAATTATAATCCAGCTGGGCAACAGTGATAGTCATGGAAAAAATCAAAAATCACTCCCAAGAAAGCCCCAAAAAAAGAAATATGAATTTTATAAGGGTCTACGCTCCGTCCCCATACAAGGTGAATGATCCCACAGTGAAATTGTGCAGAGCAGGGTTTATGACTCCTTTGGCCAGGTTTCCTATCTCCAGGGACTGCACTGTCTCTGTGGCCACAGGGTGGTGCAGTGAACACAGACAGTGTGTTCAGGAGCCAACAATCACCAGTTCAAGTCCCAGCTGGGGCTCCTGCAAACCCAATCCCAATATTTTACCCACCACTAAACCATGATAGTAAAGACCAACCTTTTTTGCAGATAACATAAGCATGGTCCAAACACCTCTATTTTACCCTACAGAGCACAGACACCATAAACATGCGCATAACCTAGACCACAGTCCCCTCAATGCAGTCCTGGAGGGCCACATATCATTTAGCTATGATGCTGTCAGCAATATAAGGCCATGTCAGCATGGTGGCGGAGGGGTACCATTGGTGGAGGGGGCAGTGGCTGCTGCCCACAGCAGACGGTGGCCTAGCCCCCTTCACGTGGGTGCAGTGCCCTCTAACAGACAGGCCCTATCTGACAAACAGCCATGGACTCCCCAGGGAATGCACTGTTTTTGTGCTAAGACGGTGGTGCAGTGGACACAGGTTCAAATCCCAACTGGGGCTCCTGCCAACCCAGTCCCCTTATTTTACCCATGAAGAAAACATGGTAGTAAAGACTGAACCATTATTGCTGAGACCATAAGCATGGTTCAAAAACCTCTATTTTACCCCACACAGCACAAACACCATAGAAATGTGCATTACCTACGGCAGAATCCCCCAAATGCAGTCCTGGAGGGCCAAACACCATTCAGGTTCCATGCTGCCTCTAATAAAGATGCCTGTGCTGCATATGTATGCACCACCCCCATGGTATGCAGATGTAGCTCATGCATATTCATGAGGGACAGCATGAAAACCCGAACAGTGTTTGGCACACCAGGACTGGAGTTGGGAACCTCTGCCGCAGCAGCCAACAGGGGCAGACACACCCACACCCAAAGGCTCCATTAGCCAACGCCTTCTGGAGAGGCAGGACATTGGGCCCTGCGTGCATCTCCCAATACTAGCACTTGCATACCTTAGCAATGCCACCCTACACCTGGGTATATGGTACACACCTATCAAACGTTTCCTATGATTACTGGCAGATAGCAAGTCCTACGTTAAGCACAGTTTGCTCATTGAGCTACAGTGTGGTGCAGCAGACACAGCCAGTGCCTGTAAGACCAGAGGGTCACAGGTTCAAAGCCCAGCTGGGGCTGCTGCCAATCCAGTCCACATATTTTTCCCACAACTAAACCGTGATAGTAAGGACAAACCTTTATTGCTGAGAACAGACGCATGGTTAATACACCTATATTTTACCCCACCGAGCACAGACACCATTAACAGGCGCATTACCTAGAGCAGAGTCTCCCAAATGCAGTCCTGGAGGGCCGCACACCATTCAGGTTCCATGCTGCCTCTAATAAAGATGCCTGTGCTGCATATCTATGCACCACCCCCATGGTATGCAGATGTAGCTCATGCATATTCATGAGGGACAGCATGAAAACCCGAACAGTGTTTGGCACACCAGGACTGGAGTTGGGAACCTCTGCCGTAAAGCAGCAGCCAACAGGGGCAGACACACCCACACCCACAGGCTCCATTAGCCAACGCCTCCTGGAGAGGCAGGACATTGGGCCCTGCGTGCATCTCCCAATACTAGCACTTGCATACCTTAGCAATGCCACCCTACACCTGGGTATACGGTACACACCTATCAAACGTTTCCTATGATAACTGGCAGATAGCAAGTCCTACGTTAAGCACAGTTTGCTCATTGAGCTCCATCATAACAATCTTTCTGATGTCTGCAGTGTGTGCTTCAGGTCTAGTCTCTGACAGTGTTTACCACCCTGGGGAGTGACCCCCAACAGTATTGCATAGCATATCCATGCCTGTACTGTGCCCAGGACTGGTGTGGTGGGCAGGGCTGCTAAACTCCTCTATAGTAGCACAATGCTGGCATAGGTGTGGGAGTGTGTGTCTGTCTATACAGTGTGTGGTGGCTGCAAACATCTTCCACAGCCCACACTGCCAGCACTGTTGCCAGTATTGGGCTGCCAATGTGCATAATGAGGAGCAAGGTACCATTGGTATAGCCCGGACAGGGTGACCTGGCCAGGATGCATCTGCACAGGGCATAGGGCACTGACTGGGACATTGTAGTGCCCGACCACCACCTACACAGACAGTGTGACCTCAGTATGTCCTGCTGGGGGATCACTCTCACCCTGACTGTGCAGTGATGACAGCATGGCTAGGCACCCCCATAATGCTATATAGTATTTCTCTCATGTGATATTTATGGGCTTCCTTTTGGGGCCCAGTCACTGATTTATCTGCTTGTTGTGCATGCATTTCCACTGGGAACATGCACTATGAACCAGTTAGCAGACTGTTTGCAGCTGGTATGTGTCTTGATGGAGCAGCTTGCAGGGTGCAGCGGCTGAAGACTTGTTGCAGGAGAATATGAGATAGTGGTGGGGTGCAGCTTTGCATATCCAGGCCTAATGTCTGTCTACTATTGTGTTATGGATGTGTACAGAGCTGCATTGACTGCCCTGTAGGGTGTCTGTTCCCCAGCAGGACCAGGGTTGATGGTCCCCTCTACTGCCACCATTGCAGGGAGGTAGAATGTGGATCTGTTGATAGGAGATCCTGTTTGCCACCCTCAGCCCGGGAAGAGGGGGGGTGGTAATACATAGCCCACCTAGGGGTCCATAGGGGCTACACCTGACTGAGACAGACAGAGATATCCAAGGTGTTTCTGCAAAAACTACCTATCTCACACATTAACACTGCTTTGGACCTCCGGCATGGCCTCTTTCAGTCATGGAAGGTGCTGTGGACCTGGTGCTGGGTGCCTCACCGCACCCTCAGGGTGAGCACAGTACCCGCACAATGTGACGGTGTGTAGCTACTCTGTGTCAGTAAAACACACAGTCAGTACCCCCTACCAGGCCGAGGTGCTGTGGGGGTGCACATGGTCACTTCCCCCTACCAGGCCAGGGTGCTGTGGGGGTGCATTCCCCATCTTGTGTTTATCTGTGGACAGCTGATTTGCATGTGCAGTGCATCATGGGTACGGGTGGGCTAACCCTATCCTGGTGACCACAGCAGACTGTCTGTGTGGTGACATGCACTCCCTCTGCAGCCAGTCAGGGGCTTGCTAGTAGCTGTCGGACTTTAGCACAATGGTTACTTCACTGCCCCTAGAGCCAAAGGTCATGGGTTCAAACCCACAGTGGGGTTATTTGATGGGGCTGCCCAGAGCATTGTCTCTTTTTAATGTACATTATTGCTGCCAGCAAAAACACCCTCATCATACTGTACCCATAAGGTGTCTCAGAGGGCGCTTTATAGGGCGCCCTATAGGTTACGTTATGGTTACCGTCCATATAAGGTGCACTATATGTTATCCTGTGGAGCAACTTCTGGGTTCCCTATAGAGGACATTTTAGGGTGCCGTGGCGGATAGTGCACTTTATAATGTGCCCTATGGAGTGCCTTATAGGGTTCCTTATGCGGCACCTTCAATTACGGCACGTGAGGACCTGTTTGCTGGCAGCAATTAATAAAATACAACTAAAGTGCTGCAGGAAAAAATACATACATTGCAAAGCTGATGCCACAGCCAGCCTTATGTATTAGGCACACTGGGGAGCAAACTCATGACCTCTGTATCAGCAGTCAGTGCCTTACCCATTGTGCTACACTGCTGCTCCTCCTTGCATGTCAACACACCTACTTATGCTTTTCATTCCTTAAACTGCACAGTGCTGCCATCAAAAACATTGCTGTGACCTTGCGGTACCTCATACGGCACCCTATAAAGCGCCCTATAAGCAACATTCTAGGGTGCCTTGGCAGACAGTGCACTTTAAAATGTGCCTTATGGGGCGCCTTATGTTAACACGCTTTGAGAGTGCATTTGCTAGTAGTAGTAATTAAAATAAAAAGTAAAATGCCTCCTAAAGCAAACTTACCCATAATAGGTAATGCCTCTGCCAGCATTCTTCATTGGGCACAGTGGGGGATTGAACCCATGATCCCTGCATCATTGGTCAATGTCTTAACCATTGTACTGTGGCTCTGTTCCTGTACTTATGCATCAGCGCACCGCCTTATGCTGCCCAATATTAAAATGCCTCCTAAAGCATTAGCACACCACTTTATGCACATCAGCACGCTGCCCATTATTTAAATGCCTCTTAAAGTAATGTCTAGCCAGCCATCTTCATTGGGCACTGTGGGGGATTGAACCCCTGATCCCTTCACCACTGGTCAGTGGCTTAACCATTGTGCTGTGATTCTGCTCCTCTGCTTACATGTCAGCGCGCCACTTATGCCTCCCGCGCAGCTTTCTCATGCGCTAATGTGCGGGGCGCACATGGGCACCACGCACATTAGCGCATGAATAATCCCATTTTTTTTTTCTGCTTGAAACGCCCACTCCTTATATGGCACCCGCACACTAGCGCGGCCCGCACATTAGCAGGGTTTTAGTAAACATGCCCCATAATCAAACTCTGGAATTCATTGCCAGATGTTGTAGTAAAAGCTGTTAATGAAACTGGGTTCAAAACAGGTTTGGACGAGTTCTTGGAGGGAATGTCCATAAACCATTATTAAAGAGGACTGGGGAAATCCACTGCTTACTCCTGGGACAAGCAGCATGGAATGCGTATACCTTTGGAAACTTGGCGGGTATTGGAGACTTGGAATGGCCACTGTTGGAAACAGGATACTGGATTTGATGGACCTTTGGTCTGTGCCCAGTATGGCATATCTTATGTGCTTATGATTAGTTGGAAGGCCCTAGAATATGCCAGGAGGACCAATACCCAGATCATCTGCAAGGCTCTAAATTATAGAAACATGATGGCAGAAAAAATCCACATGGCCTATCTAATCTGCCCTTCCATATCAACCACTACAACAGTCTCCTTTTTCCCCTTTAGAGATCCTCTGTGTTGGTCCCATGCTTTTTAGAATGCAGATACTGTCCTCATCTTTACCACCTCTACTGGGAGACTATTCCACACATCTACCACTCTTTCCATAAAGAAATATTTCCGCATATTACTCCTGAGTCAATCCCATTCACCTTCATCCTATGTCCCCTCATAGCAGAGCTTGCTTTCAATCGAAAGAGGCTCTCCTCCTGTGCATTTATGCCATGGGGGTATTTAAACATCTCCATCATATCTCCTCTATCCCGCCTTTCCTCTAAAGTTTACATATTAAGATCTTTAAGTCTGTCCTCATATGTTTTATAATGAAGACCACCAACCATTTTAGTAGCCACTCCCTGCAGACTCCAATCTGTTTATATCTTTTGAAGGTGTGGTCTCCAGAATTGCACTCAATACCCCAAATGAGGTCTCACAGAGACTTATACAGAGACACTATCATCTCTTTTTTTTTCTGCAGACCATTCCTCTCCCTATGCACCCAAGCAACCCTTCTTGCTTTCAACATTGTCTTTTTTACCAGTTAAGCTACTTTAAGATCATCAGACATAATCACGCCCAGGTCCTGCTGTTCTTTTGTGGACAGAAGTACTTCACCCACTACACTGTACCACTCCCCTGGATTTTTTCTACCCAAATACATGACCCTCCATTTTTTAGCATTAAATCTCAGCTGCCAAATTTTAGACCATTCTTCAAGCTTAGCTAGATCCCTCCTCATGTTATCTACTCCTTCCCGGGTGTCTACTCTATTGCAGATTTTGGTATCATCTGCAAACAAGTAAACCTTACCCGACAGCCCTTCTTTAATATCACTAAAAAAGATGTTAAAAAGAATCAGACCAATGACAAATCCCTGTGGCACACCACTGGTAACTTCCTCCTTCTCATAATGAGATCCATTTACCTGTACCCTTTGCCACCTCCGCCTTGTGGCTTCTGGTTCTCACAAGCAGCATCAATCAAAGAATTACAAAACCTTTTTATTTTAGCATAACAAAATAGCAGTGTCATACAGAACAGCAAAAGCCCGTCTATAGAAATGGCAGACAGTACCTTCTCTCTCTCTCTGCGAAGGGGGAGAAAATACTGCCCACCCTTACCTGAAAAATAACTGCCTTATATACATTTCTCCCCGTCTCAAATGTCTGTTTCAAATTAATCATACATTTCTTAAGTGTCAGCAGGGCCTCAGGATCCTACAACACTTGAATCCATCATACATTCTTAAATGTCAGCAGGGCCTCAGGATCCTACAACACTTTTCCCAGGGGAAGAATCTCTTTTTACGTTTATACATCTGGATTTGCTTATAGGTCTGTTTCATCTATGCATAGCTTGTGACCTCTGACCCTTCCTGTGTTGTTCTTCTTTTGGCACTAATTGAAACCAGGCAGAGAGTATTTTGTGCTGACCTGTACTTTTTGCTGATATTACTAGGCCCAAACTTCTGCATACTTCTATCCAGAATATGGTTTCCCAGAATCCTTCCATAGCAGGCCGCATCCATTATCTTATGGCAAGCATATACTCTCATATAACTATTGTCTTCTCATATAGCTATTGTCTTCTGTGCCATCCATAGTTTCACCAGGTAAGGGTGCAGTCATATAAAGCCAATATAAAGCCAATATATAAGCAGACCTAACTCAGATTTCCCAACAGCCTCAACCAATTTCTAATCCAAGCAGTAACTTTAGGGTCCATTGCTAGGGTGCTCAGTTGGTTTATAAGTCACCTGTGCGGAATGGTGTAAAAGGCTTTATTGAAGTGCACCACATCTAGGACTCTCACTCGGTCCAACTCCCAGGTCACCCAGTCAAAGAAATTAATCACATTTGTCTGACAAGACCTGTCTCTGGTAAACCCATGCTGCCTCAAACCTTGCTATCCATTAGACTCCAGAAACCTCACTATTCTCTCATTTAGCAGTATTTCCAATAATTTACTCACCACAGAGGTTAGACTAATAAGCCTTTAGTTTTCAACCTCATCCTTACTTCCACTTTTGTGTAAAGGTACCACATGTGCCTCTCTCCAGTCTTCTGGGACTACTGCTGACTCCAAAGAAGCATTGAAATGGTCAGTCAGTGGAGCCACTAGAACATCCCTAAGTTCCTTCAGTATTCTCGGAAGTATCCCACGGTCGCATTGCTTTATCTACTTTTAGTTTAGCTCACGAACACAGTCTTCTGAAAAGCGTTCAAATTCCCTGCCACTTGATATAATAAAAGACAACTACATTGAATATATGTGGACAATATCATTTTTTCTTTATTTAGCAAGTTTTGTATACTGCTTTATCATTTTATTCAAAGCGGTTTACATTGCAACTTAAACTTGGTAATGTATATTAAACAGGGACATTGATAACTTAGATCCTTTTGAGGCAATGGAGGGTTAAGTGACTTGCCCAAAGTCACAAGGAGTGCTGGTGGGAATCAAACACTGGTCTCTTTGCTCCCAAGCCAGTGTTCCAACCTTTCCACAACACTCAACCTGAGTGCTCTGCGATGATATCGTGTCTGGAATCAATTACTACCTGAGTATGAAGACAAAGGATCCGATTCAGAAACTCAGGTTGTGGGGCTGCACATCCTGGCAGGATGTGCAGCCTCGCAAGCTGTCTGGAGCCTATTCCCCTTTCTGCTCTCTCCACACATCCTGGGCAGTAGGATGGGAAAAGCCAGCAGGGGGCATGAGGGGGCGGAGTCGGGGACGGGTTGGGGGCAGGCCAGCCTGGCAGGATGTACATGGCCCATTCAGGTCACGGCCCTGTACGTCCTGCGGGGTTCATAGCGACTTGCTGCTTATTCCACATGGGGATCCCTGCCACCCGATCCAGGCCCCAGCTGGCCTGCCGTGGGTTGGGCGAAGGGAAAGAGGGAGACCTAAGATGCAGGAGTCGGGGACGTCCCTGAGGGGAGCCCGATTCTGTGAACCACGAGAACATTTTGTTCCCATGGTCCAGAATCTAGTCCTAATGGGCCTGTCTTCCTTGGGGACATCTGGATGGCCAGGATGTCCCCCTCTCTGAATCGGGCTCCACACTTCCACATAAACCTCCATCCCGGAGCAAACTTAAAATACACCAGAATGACATAGAGCTCAAACAGGAAGTAAAGTATCTCGGAGTCACACTGGACCGGAAACTAGATTTCCAATCTCATATAGGCAAAGCAGAAAGATCAGTTTACTATAAACTGCAAACAATACAAAAACTCCAACCACTTCTCTATCAGAAGAGCTTTCACACAATCTGCTAGGCCATGATCATACCAGTATTGGACTATTGCAACTCAGTCTATCATGGCCTGCCAAAACATAGCATCCACCCACTACAATTAATACAAAACACAGCGGCAAGAATAATATCTGGCACACCGAGGGACATACACATAACCCCAACCCTAAAAAAGTTGCACTGGCTTCCATCATACAAAGATCTAAATTCAAATCGCTTACTATCATCTTTAAGATAATATACCATCTACCACCAGTCACCCTTCAACCACTGATAGAAGGAGACCCAGAAGCACGAAACTGACAAGCATCCAACAAAATCCAATTACTTATACCAAAAGCAAAAACTAAAGCAAAACAACTAGCTTGCAACAGAGCACCCTCCCCTGACTTAAAAGAGTTAGTACATGATTATGAGTAAACATGTATAGACTTACAATAACTTCTGATATGATTAATTAGTAATGGTTAGAATTTGTTTAGAAAATTCTTCCATTTAATTTCCTGTTGAATTAATTGTCTAGAAATGAACTGGCAACATACTGAGGCTCCTTCAGGCTCCTACCCATGCTCCATAAAAACTACAAAAGTCCAAACAAATCTGAATATTATAGAAAATAATTTTAAAATGTCAGCTTTAGATTTCAACTAAATCAAAAACAACACTGATTTTTCAGGTAAATTAAATTAGCATGTTCTAGGCTAGTACCTCGCAACCCTCTCCTGGAGCTATCCACACTGAATATGCATGAGATATATTTGCATATAATGGGGGCCTTTTTTATGCAATCTATCATGTGAAAATCTGACTGGCTTGGTGTGCCTTCAGGAGAGGGTTGAGAAGCACTGATGTAGACAATAATTAGACCATAACGAAGCATATTTGCTCACTGCTTTCTTTAAAACTTTCCTTACCGTAATTTAAAGTGACATTTTAGCAAGGGCATTGAAGTGCAATCTGGGTGTCCTGAGCATAATGGGCATACAAATGGCAGGGACGTCTATCTTTCTGCTCAGTTTTAGAACCTCAGATGCCCCAGACGGTCTCGGAGAGAGGTGCCAGCAGTGGCAATGCGTGCGGGGTATGAGCGGAGAGCGACAGGATGGACAGCTCACCTAGGGCACCTCCAGTCCTTACACTGGCCTTCTAGGGATGTCTCTGTGCTTTGGGCAACTTATGCCCATTTTCAGGCTTCCAAAGCATGAATACAGCTTCTAAAAGAACTCCCTTAATATGTAACAGCTTTCAAATATTCAGTATCACTGATTAAGATCATGTGATTTTATGGCAAGGAGACAAGAATTAAACCATTAAATAAGTATAAGATAAAAACAACTCTGCCTTTGACTGCATCCTGAAACAATAGGATAAGTGGGAGCACCGCAGGAGGAACAACAGGGGCCATAGGGGCCATAAAAGCAGGGGCCACAGGGGCCATAAAAGCAGCCTCAGGGCCACAGGAGCCATAAAAGCAGCCTCCCAACCCAAAGGGAGCCGCTTTTTCCCCACTCACCAGCCTGCAGCTCACCGAAGCTCCCCCGATCGGGGTAGAGCGCCTGAGCGGGAAGCCCTCCCGCTCAGTAGCTCCTGCCCAATCGGGGCAGTGGGAGCACCGCAGGAGGAACAACAGGGGCCATAAAAGCAGCCTCCCAACCCAAAGGGAGCCGCTTTTTCCCCACTCACCAGCCCGCAGCCTCCCAACAGGGCGTGCCCGCGCCTTGCGGGCCCGCGCCTGAGGGCCTCGCCAGAGGGCCCTTTGGCGTGGCCCTTAGGCGAGGCACAAAGGCGAGAACGGAGAATAGAGGAAGCAACACAAAAGCAACAAACTCTACAAGAAGTCACAGATAACCCACGTCAACAAGGAAAACACTGGCCAGAAACACAGAAGCCCCAACAGCAAGGCAAATCAACCTAACAGCAACAAAAGGTAACACAAGATGGTTGGAACCCGTTACCTACCGTTGCTACTCCTGGAAACACAGTTCATCCCACAATACACAAACCCACCATGCAACCCTACCAACACACACTGGATCCTACCCCAACCCATCATAACTTATATACCTCACCAGGAGCTCAAGCAGACCCACAACACACACAAAACCTCAAAACACAGCAAAATAGTCAAGAACAAAAGAAATACCTCCACTCACGCTCCCACCACCACAAACCAAACCACATGCATTGCCATAGACCTCATCAATGCAAGATCAATACGAAATAAGATAAACACCATCTCAGACCACCTGAATGACCAGCAACCGGACATACTATGCATCACGGAGACCTGGCTCTCACCAACCGACAACGTGCTACTCAACCAGCTAGTCCCCGACACACACACAGCATTCAACTGCCCTTGCACTCATAGAAGAGGAGGTGGAGCCCTGATCATCGCAAAGACCAGCCTAAAGCTAAAAACCAAACTCTCGAAGAGCACAACCCACTGCAATACAATCATCATCGAAAATGCAGACCTAGCAATATGCCTCTCCTACAGAGCTCCAAACTCCACATCGGAAGAAACATCAGAAATTCTAGAGGCAATATGTTCAGTCAACAACCTTCACAAACAACTCATAGTACTCGGAGACTTCAACCTAAGATCCACCAGCAGAGGTGAAGCAGAAGCCTTCCTGAACGCCATGGACTCCCTCCAGTTTACCCAAATGATCAAAGCACCAACTCACAGGCTCGGACACTCCCCCGACCTCATCTTCACCCCAAATAGCCTAAACACCAAAAACCTCATAACAGGACCCCACATCACACCAGTACCCTGGTCAGACCATTACCTAATACGGATTCAACTACAAGCAAAAACCACAAGAATTCCCAACGAGAACCCACCACCTACCAGAAGATTCAAATCCTACAACAAGGAACAATTCACAAAAGACACACTACCCCTCCTCACCACCAAAACGACAGACATAGAAGAGCAAATCCTTGAATGGAATGACATCATATCAACTGCCGCCAAACCTCTCCAACTCAAAACACATCAGGCCAGTGCCACAAGACCCAGCTCCACACCATGGTACTCCAACACAATACGCATAGCAAAAAGGGAACTGAGACGACTGGAACGACGATGGAGATGCAACAAATCAACCCCCCTTCAAAAGAAATACCAGGCCAAACAAAACGACTACAACAACATCATTAACAGCCAAAAGAGACAATACCACACAAACCTCATCCTACAGTCCACCAACAAACCCCGTGAACTCTACGAGGTAATAAAGAAACTCACCAAAGAACCCCTCAACAAAAATGAACAACAAATAGATCCTCAGACCTATGCAGACCACCTTACCAACAAATTCACCGCACCACCCAAAAGCAGCAACAAGAACACTATAGACCGGGCCCCCTCAAGAGAACAGAGCTGGGGTGCCTTCAACATCCCGTCAAAGGAACAGCTATCGAAGATCATCACCGACCTCAACACCAGCACCGCTCCCACCGACCCCTGCCCAGTATCATGGATTAAAGCATCAAAGGCAGAACTGACCCAAACAATACGGAAGATCTTACAAAACTCTCTCACAGAAGGAATAATGCCAAACACACTAAAACTAGCTACTGTACGTCCGATCCCAAAGAAAACCATCCTACCAAAAACAGACCCCGCAGCCTACAGGCCCATCTCAAGCATCCCTTTCCTGGCAAAAATCATAGAGAAAGTAGTCCAGCATCAACTACAACAACATCTAGACATACACCACCCCCTCGACCCATGCCAACACGGATTCAGACCCAACCACGGGGTTGAAACTCTACTGACACAACTATTCGACAGTCTGTTAAGAACAATCGACAACTCCAAAATGGGCGCACTCAGATTATTCCTGGACATCTCCACAGCATTCGACACCGTATGCCACTCAACACTTCTAACAAGACTCGAAGAAGCGGGCCTACACGACACCACCCTGAAATGGTTTACATCATACCTAAAGGGCAGACAGCTCCAGGTCAGATGTGGATCAAAGACCTCTCAATCCATCAGCGTCACTCAGGGTGTCCCACAAGGTTCATCACTCTCAGCCCTGCTCTTCAACCTTTACATACAACCCATCTGCACAATCATCAGGAAATTCAATATACAATACACCATATATGCAGACGACATAATGATATTCACACCAATCAATCTAAACAAACCGGACTACAACAACATAGCCAACTGCTTTGAAGAGATGACAACCTGGCTGCAAGAAAACAATTTAGCAATAAACTATAACAAAACTGAAGCGCTGATCATAACAAGAGACCAAACATACACACCCACACCCTCCATCGACCTAAGCAATGCTACCATCCCAATAAAACAAGAAATAAAATACCTGGGAATAACTCTTGACAGGGAGCTCAACCTTTAATCCCACATTGCGAAGACCACTAGGAGCGCCTATGTCAAGATGAGGACAATCAGACGACTCAAACCCATTCTTGCTCCTGAGCATTTTCAAACAGTCTGCCAGGCCATCATCACCCCCACCCTGGACTACAGCAACCACATCTACCTTGGACTCCCAAAAAAATCTACACAATCACTTCAAATAGCACAAAACACTGCTGCAAGACTCATAACAGACAGTACAACCCACGAACATATCACACCCATACTATACGACCTCCATTGGCTACCAATCAGCTCCCGAGTCCGTTACAAAGTTCTCTTAACCACATTCAAAATAATAAACAACCTATCCGCAGACAACCTACAACAGCTCATAACAGCTGACGATAGCAAAAGACCAAGAAGAAAGGGAACATCAAACAACATCAGAACCCCAAAGGACTACACCAGGACAAACCAAGCCACATCAAAAAGAGCTTTCACCCTGGCAGTCCCAGCCATATGGAACTCTCTCCCTGACCACCTCAGAGCAACAAAAGACATCAAAGAATTCAGAAAGCAGCTTAAAACCGAACTATTCAGAAACCATTTCAAGAACCTCACAGAATGACTCTAACCAACCATTTCAGTTAACACAGCCATCATTGTAAATATGTAACTGTAAATATGAATCATAAACACACAATGTATATAGCTTCACATCAAAATCAACCACACTTTCTCACACAGCACACTGTGACGAATCACCCACTGCATGCTACTGACAACACCTATTTCATTGATTTGTTTGCTGTGACAACCGCTTTGATTTCATGAGAAAGCGGTATACCAAATCCATTTAAATAAATAAATAAATACATAAATAAATAAGTTTTCTTAAGAGTTAATATGGTAAACACATGAGTTGGAAAAGACGTTTGGCCCTATATTGAATTGGGCAGGCTATGCGCTGCTATGGTGCACAGCACTGCTCTCCAGCCCTTAACCCCAGATATTCAATGTCACGGCAACGACATTGAATATACAGGGTCACCACACATGCCCTGGAGCTGCCGAAGCTAACTGGGTAGCGGCGATATTGCACCGCTACCCGGTTAGGTTCCGCCGGTAAGACTAGGCCAGCTTTTGCTATACTTAGTTTTACCCGCTGATCACTAACTGGATAGTGGTACAATATCGCCACTACCCGGTTAACAGTAGTCTCTGCCTCCGCTCTACTCTGGTACACCCTCAACACACCCCAATGCTAACCGCATAGTAATGGGGCATGTAGCATGGTAAGAAGGGGATATTCAACGGCACTGGCAATGTAAATGCCATTGAATATCCTGATTTAAGGTTTTTACATGGTTTACTGGGCTGTAAACTGTTTAAATGCCCTTCGAATATTGGGCCCATTAAATCTAATATGAATCAAGAGGCTTCTTTTATTAAAAAGCAGCAAAGTTTTGAACTTACCAGGCATTAGTCAAAGTGTAAAGTCTATGTGGTAGTTGTTGGGAGTGTTTCCAGCAGCTTCCCATAAACTACCCCATAGAAAAGTACTTCCCCTACAGTTACTACCCAGGACAATAACAGTAGTTACTACTAGGGGTGTGCAAGCAAAAAACCCCAATTACATTTTATTTCATTTCCTGTTGTTGTTTTTTTTTTTCATTTTTGCGCTTCATTTTAAGTATTTATCATTTTGTTTTTATAAACTTTCATTTCAGAGCAATTATATTAATTAAAGAGGTAGCTGGAGCTGCTGTCTAAACAAAAAAGCATAGTTGAAAGTTTACTAGATGTTATAGGTAAATAAAAAGCCATGCAGCTTTTTTTTTTTTCCTTAGTCAGTGCTTAGTTGTAAACCAGCAACCTTTGCATCAGAAGGCATGCATTCTGCCAGCTGAACCATCATCTCCATTGGGGTTGGTGCTAGCTAGATGGCTCTTAATTCTGATGATGATCCTCCTTCCTGTTTCCTGATTGGCCGTTCTTCTGGCTTGCACTGCATCTCCTTGGAAAAGGCTAACTGGATTATTTGCCTTGTGAAGCCACTGATTCCTGCTGCAGAGATTAACTCAAGTGATTTTTGTTGCAATGTTCTTGTGCCAGAAATTCTGTGAAACCATATCTCGATATTCTGTCAGAGTACGTTTACCAAGCCTCATGCAGATCCTTGTAGATCTGGACAAACTGGATCTGGATTAGGCTTGGTAAATGTCTCTGATATCATACTTGGACATGGCTCCACAAAACTCCTAGCACGGGAACATAGCAAACAAAACCCAGATTTGGAGTAAATCTCTATAGCAGGGATCAGTGGATACATACATTATTAAAATCTGGGGAGGAGGGCCTAGTGGTTGGGGCAAGTTATCTCAGGCCGGAAAGTCAGGGGTTCAAATCCCACTAGAGGACAGAAACCTTGAGCCAGAAGGACTGGGGTTTCTAGTCCCACAGGTGCTCCTTGTGGTCTTGGGCAAGCAACCTAACTCTCCATTGCCCATGTTCCCTGTAAGTATTAGTGTACATGTCTTATATCCCCTCATGTTAAATGTATCCCCCAATTGTGTTGTGACTACTTAGATTGAAGGATAAGATGGTATACAAAACTGTCTAAATAAATAAATAAAATACTAGCACATATTCTGCAGAAATCACACCTAGATTGAAGGAGCAGACATTATGTCTGCTTGTACAAATAGGTCCCCTGTTATAAAATTACTGAAATTGAGAGCGATCTTATAACTGGCCACCTATGTGTGAAGGTCAATGAGGCCTATTTCAAGCTTATTTTATAAAGACACATACATGCCTATATGTCTTTATAAAACAGTAAGGCAAAAGTGCTTGGGAGTAAGTATAATGTTCTCAGGTAAAGTCTCTGAATAGCCCCTCTGACTGACCTGATACTGCCTGAAGAGCCCAGGGGCATTGTGTAAGCAGGGCAAAGGCAGACCAAGCTGATATCCAGTTAGCAGTGATTTTCAGTTTGCTAACTGGATAAGCAACCACATAAAGCTAGGCCAACAAAAAAGCTGCCCTAACTTTATGTGGTTCAGCTATCTGCAGAGCAACTGAATATTTCTGCTGTCTGAGCACAGCACCAGTCAGCGCTGAAACCATGTATTTGGCACCAGGGGATATCCAGATTCTGGTGTAGAATATCTGGTTTTAGTTTTGCCACAGCAACTAGGGGCTTTAAAAACACTGACGCTGTGGGCTAAATAACAGACACTTACATTTTTATGCTAAGGAGAAATGCTGGACAGGGAGAAAAGGAGATGGTAAACACAGGCTAGGGAGAAAGGGAAGGGGGAATTCTGGACATGGAGTATAGGGGAAGGGAAGAGAGGAAATACTGGACATGGGGAAGGGAGGTACAAGGCAGGATACAGGGCATGGGGAAGATAGAGAAGGGGGAGTTAGTGAGAAGCTGGGGAAAAAGAGAAATGGGGAGTGGAAGGACACGGATGAAGGAAATGGAAAGCTGTAGGTAGAGTCAATAAAAAAGAGAGAGATCGAGGAATGAATGGCAAGAAGAAGAAATAAAATCCCAGCAGTCAGAAAAGCAGAAAATAAATAGAAGAAAACTGGAAGTAAAAGATCAATGTCAGAAATAGATGTAAGGGAAGAAAGTAAAATACTTGCTTGAAGCCATAGCATGCGCTTTTACACCAGTTGATATTTTAAAAGCAATCATTTGTGTGCACATGTGACCACATATTAGCAGGAATGAATTTATACAATTACCCTTCACATGGGGAACCGCATCACTGTTTCTATGTCTTTGATGTTGCCCTGCATACAGAGTGTGTCGTCTTGAGGTTTCAGTTTAATTTTTGTCTACATATATCTATATTTACTTTATGGTGGTCTATACTGTACTTGGTTAGGCTCTATCTGGTTTCAGAATGTGTTGATGAGACCAGAGATACTGACTGTTGTCATGGAGTTTCTATGTAGAGGTCTGTTGTAATCTGGCTTGTTCAGTTTTCCCAGTAGGTTTATTGATGTTAGGGAACCCATTTCAGTATTTACTGTAGTGCCCTTTTCTGGGTAGGATTATTGTTATATGAGTTCTGTTTCAGTTTGAGATTTGTAGGGTTTTGTATTACTTCATAGTATGCCTGTGACTGCTTTTCAGTAGGGAAGATCCAAAACAGTGAGTGGGCGAGATGCATAGACAGGTTTCTCAGAGGACATAGGGGAGATAAAACAGGGTCTTCTGTCTACAGTGGTCACTTACCCTACGGGTTAGGCATTCCAGTGCCGGCATCTGGCATGCCTTTGTTGGATGAACTCAGAACTTGACATGAGTACCAGAAACAAGGGGAACCCCAGAAGGCAACTGGAAGCATGAGAATAAGGCATTCACCGAGGAAATAAGAGACAGGATCAAGTCTGAGGTCCAGCAGAGATTGGTGCAGGATCACAAAACATCCAATGAAAAGAATCAGGTTCTGCAGTGAATAAGGCAGCCACAGCATAGGGCAACACCAAAAGATTTAGACCAGGTTCTGGCAAGAAAACCATAAAGTGACTATGGACCTAATATTAGGCCGGCAACAGTCAGTACTTGTAAAGTGCCTGCCGTTGTGAGCAAAATTGAAACTGGATATTCCTTGCTGGATGCTGGATATCCACTGCACTGAATATCTGGTTTCGCTGGGGACCACCATTGCTCGGTGGCGATAGTCAGCCCATGGACCACCCTGGCAATATCCAGATTGTGCCAAGGCAGTCTGTGGGATATTCAGCGGCACTGGATTATTAGTGCTACCGAATATCAGGCTCAATGGTGTTTATGCAGTTAGGAGGTCCTGCTAACCACATAAACCTTTTTGAATATGGAGTCCTAAATTTATATAGGAGTCCAGACAACAAGAAGGCATCTGGCAGAAAACAGCAGTCCTGGGGTGAATAGACATAGCAAGTAGGCCTGGAGAGGTACACTGACACCAACTGGTAGGAGGTCTGAAGTTACACCTCACAAAATTCTCCCAGAAGATAAGCCTCCTGAGGGCTAGCAGCAGAACTTCTCAGTGCCAGTGACTGGAGAAGGCTTATATTGCTGTTACTGGGAAATCAGAAATAGACATTTTTTTGGTGTGGTAAGTTCTATGGGGAAATGTCCTAGTTCTGCGTGTGACCATTGTTGGGTGAGGGAGACTTGTGTGGATGCAAAATAAATGCTTCCAATTAACACCTTGATTGTCCAGTATAAAGGGTCAGAGGTCAGTTTTTTAAATATTAAGGGGCATGCTTACTAAAGGATTTAATGTGCGTTAATAAAGTTAAGACACGTTAAGTGCCAAGAACCATTTTAATTCTTTGGGTGCACTGGCACTTAATGCGCATTAATTCCATTAACATGCATTTACCTTTAGTAAACATGCCCCTAAGAGTCATTTAACTGCTACAGCTGCATTCTTTATTCCTGGGCAATCACTTGGCCGAGCTCTGAAGGTACCTTTCCTGGTGGGGGGGTGGGACGTCTCATCCTTTGCCTCAGTTAGCAGATTGCCTTGCACTGCTGGGTGTTGGGTACCCTTCAACCATTAGTACTGGGGGAAGTCTGCATAATTATGCAACACAGAACTTGCGCAGAATTCCCCACCTGCTGAGAATTCTGCACAGGCACCGTAAAGCTAGACAATAAGGCAAGAGTAGGTGCACAAGAGCCTAACCTTGCCTCACTGTTAGCAGCAACACAGCTGCCAGACCACTTAGGTTTGCTCCTGCAGCTATGCTAGAGTCGCTGACACACTTTGAAATGTTCAAAGGAAGTGTACATTTTGAAACGTGCCGGTGTTGGACTCTAACACAGTCATGTTGTGCTTGTTTCCGCGACGGTGCTAGAGTCCATCGTCAGCGTGTTTTGAAAGGTACAAAAGATACACTTGCTGTGTACCTTTCGAAACGCACCTGTGAATGGCTGTATTACTGTGATTGGGAGTTGGTGGGCTGTCTGGGGCAGGAAAATGCTGCTGGTAAGTTTGGGGGTTGCTGGTGGCAGGAAAACGAGCTGCTGGTAAGCAGCGGGGAGGGGGTTACAGAGGAGATGATGAGGGCAGGAGAAGAGTTGCTGGTGAGTAAGGAAGTTGCTTGGAGCTAGAGATGAGCTGTTGGCAAGTCGGGGGTTGCTGGGGGCTAGAAGTCAGAGAGAGAGAAAGCGAGGGACAAGATGGATTGGGGATAGAACTGTGATTAGAGCAAGACAGCTGAGGAGGAAAATGGCAGGAGAAATTTCAGGTCTAGCAGAAGAGTTAAGCTTTATGATAGTGGAATTCTATGCAAAAATTTACTAATAAAGTATACAGAATTTTGCAGAATTTTCAAAATGTTTGTGCAAAATTATAATTTTTTTTGCACAGAATTCTCCAAGGTATAAACCATTGCTGGCGTAATAACCTCCTTATTAACTGATAGTTCCATTCCCTGTCATTTTCCATCCATTCCATGACACAAAATTATTTCCAGTGTGAGCTATGCAATGACAACAATTAGGGGTATGTTTACTAAACCATTTTAATGTTACCAGCGCTAGTTGCAGCGATAATGTGAAGAATGCCATATAAGGAGTGGGCATTCCAGTCCTAAGGTAGCAAGAATCTGTATCGCGCGATAGTGGGCGCCATGGCACGATAAAGCACGTTAACCCTAAGTACATGCCAGCGCAGTGTTAGAAGCTATAACAATGTAGTCCACTGGTTACTGCCATGACTGTGGAGGCAGAGATCATGGGTTTGATCCTGCAGTGGTGTAATCTAAAAAAGCTGTCTGAGGCATTTTCTTTTAATTTAAATCAGTGCTGCCAGCAAAAACACCCTCACAGTGCCATAACCTAAGGTGCCTCATAAGGCGCCTATAACGCGCCCCATAGGTCACATTATAATGTGCCCTGTCTGCCTATAATGTGCCCTATAGGGTGCTGTATAGGGTGCCTTATAGGGCGCTTTACAGGGTGCCTATGAGGCACCTTAGGCTACAGCACTGTGAGGGTGTTTCTGCTGGCAACACTGATTGAAATGAAAAGGAAAAGCCTCAGACAGCATTCCTAAATAGCGCCACTGTGGGATCAAACCCAAGACCTCTGTCTCCACAGTCATTTAAGTAACCAGTAGGCTACATCTCTATAGCTACTACCACACTGCTGGCTGGCTACAGAAGGACTGCAGGTCACCACACAAACTGTCTGCTGTGGTTACCAGGATAGGGTAAACCCACCTGTACCCATGATGCACTTCACATGCAGATCAGCAGTCTACAGCTGATCACATAATGGGGTATGCACCCCCACAGCACCTCAGCCTGGTAGGGGGAACTGACCGTGTGTGTTACTGGCACAGAGTAGCTACAGACTGTGACATTGTACGGGTCCTGTGCTCACCCTGAGGGTGAGGTGGGATGCCCAGCATCAGGTCCGCAGCACCTGGCTTGGCCTAAGATAGGCTATGCTGCAGGTTCCCATCGGTGCCAGTGTGTGATAGGTAGTCCTTGCAGACACACCTAGGATACACCTGTGTCCATCTGTATTTCCCAGTCACATCTAGCCCTTGTGGACTATGATGCACCCAGAATAGTGCATTTCCTGTGTGGGTGCTATGGTTACATGTTATAGGTGAAGGGGTGTTTAGGCCAAAAAGCTAATTATGTAGTACCCGCCCATGTGGCTCAGGGTGGGGGGACAGGATCTCCCACCAACAGATCCACACTGTACATCTCTGCAACGGTGATAGTAGAGAGTACCATCAACTCCAGTCCTGCTGGGGGACAGGCACCCTACAGGGCAGTCGATGCAGATCTGTACACATCACATGAGGCAATGGCAGACAGGCAGAGCACTGGAGAAGCTCCACTACCCTCCACCACTATCTGACATTCACCAGCAGAGGGCACAGTCAGTCTCCACCCACTGAACCCTGCAAGGTGTTCCAGCCATACACATGCTAACTGCAGACAGTCTGCTAGCTAGTATATAGTATGGGATGTGAGCAAACACACCAAGCAGGTATGTCAGTGATTGGGCCCCCCCCCAAAAAAGAAAACCCATAAATATCACTTGAGAGAAATGCTGCATAGCACTATGGGGGAACCTAGCCATGCCGTGGTCACTGCTCAGTCACAGTGACCTCCCAGCATGACATGCTGTGGCCACCCTGTCCGTGCAGGTGGAGGTCGGGCACTACAATGTCCCAGCCATTGCCCTATACCCTGTGCAGATGTATCCTCCCCAGGCCACCCGGTCCGGGCCATACCCACAGTACCTTGCTCCTCATTATGCACATAGGCAGGCTAAAAATGGAAATAGTGCAAGCAGTGTGGGCTCAGTAAGGTGTAGGAAGCCACAACACACTGGATAGACATACACACACACACACTCCCACACTTATGCCAGCATTGTGCAAATATGGAGGTTTGTGGCAGCCCTGGCCGCCAAACCAGTCCTGGGCACAGTGCAGGCATTGCTATGGTATGCAATACTGTTGGGGTCACTTTCCGGGGTTGTAAATACTGTCAGAAGCAATAACTGAAACACACTCCACGGATATCAGAGAGGTTGCTATGATGAATCTCTATCAACAAATCGTGTTTAACTTAGGATTTGTTAGCTGACATTAATCATAGCAACCTTTTGATATATGTGGAACGTGTTCCTAAGTTTAGGACGGCATTGCTAAGGTATGCAGATGCCAGCATTGGGAGATGCTGCTCCGCGCAGGGCCCAACAGCCTGACTCTCCATGAGGCTTTGGATAGTGGAGCCTGTGGATGTGGGTGTTTCTGCCCCTGTTGGCCTCTGCTCTAGGGCAGAGGTTCACAACTCCGGTCCTGGTGGGCCAAACACCGTTCAGGTTTTCATGCTTTCCGTAATGAATATGCATGAGATACATTTGCATACAATGGGGGCGTTGCATACAAATGCAGCACAGGCATATTTATTAGGGACAGCATGAAACCTGAATGGTGTTTGGCCCTCCAGGACTGCAGTTGGGAAACTCTGCTCTAGGGATTGCACATGTTTATGGTGTCTGTGCTCTGTAGGGTAAAATATAGGCGTTTCAGGCATGCTTAATTTATCTGCAATAAAGGTTCTGTCTTTATTACCATGGTTTAGTACTGGGTAAAATATGGGGAAAGGGTTGGCAGGAGCCACAGCTGGGACTTGAACATGTGACCTTCTGCCCCTGAACACACTGGTTGTGTGTACTGCACCAAACTGTTGCCACAAGGGCAGATCATTCCCTGGGGATACCATGACTGTTCGCCAGACAGACCTTGTCTGTTGTAGTGCATGGCAGCCACCTAAACAGGGCTTGGCCGTGTTCTGCAGTGGGCAGATGCCACTGCCCCCTCCGCCACCAGCACCCCTCCGCCACCATGCTGACATGCCTTTATGCCAGTGGTGCTGGTGGTGCCCAGTCCCAGGCCATCCATTGTGCTGGTAGGCAGCTGCCTATGGTGTGGGTTCTCGCGTAGGGGTGCCTACATGGACATGCACGCTTCCCCCCGGCACTGCGTGTCAATGTTATGTGCCCTGGGGGTACCTGCTGGGTAATATTCCCTGTGACACTGTGGGACACACACCCGTGCCCATGTTGGTCCCTCATCAGTTGCTGTCTTGCTGCTTTACAGTTTCAGCATTCCTATGTGCCACCTAGGCATCTGCCTAGTCTGCACTGTGCCCCAGCTGGACAACAGCATGTGCCGCCTCCAGCCCCCTGTATCCCATTTGCAGCATCAGTACAGTTGCCCTTTCCTACGTGCCCACTCTGCTGTTGCTGCACATGTGCAAGCCCTAACAAACCTGCCCAATATAAACAACAAAAACCCTGATCACCGCTATTTCAATATGGGATCATTCACTTTGTAGGGGGAAAGAGCATAAACCCTTCCAAACATGATATCTTCCTTTTTACACTTTGTCAGTAGTGTTGCTTTATGTTTATCATTAATATCACTATTAGCTGGCTTGGTTATTGGGATTTCAAATGTGGTTCTGGTCATTTTATATGTTTATTTGCCTTTTTGGTTCCTGCACATGTATCACTACTATCACTTTTATGGGTTTCCCTGGCTTTGCTGTACATTGCTTACTGAAATGGTTTCTCTTTCCTGCCGATGTGCCTCTAACGTGAGGGTTTCACTGGCGTTAGTGTTCAGACCCATATTTCACAGCGATAGTGTGTCTGGAGCCTCTCCCCGCCCACTCTCCGCACATTGACCCCTATCTCCGCCCTCTGGGAGGCCTTACTCCACCCTTCTGAGATGGATTTCACAGCGTTAGTGTGCTTTAACGCCGCTGCTGACGTTATCGCGCTGCTATGTTAAGACGGTTTAGTGTGGTTTAGACCGCACGTTATGTAACGTTAACGCGCATTAACGTTACTTAACGATTGTTAACGTCCCCGACCATGGTAAACACCGCAGAGGGTGGAGAGAGGGCAGGGGGAAGGGATCAATGGGCGGGGAGTGGGTGGGGAGAGGCTCCCTGCACACTAACACGCTGAACTGAAGGGCTCAATCGTACCGCGATTGAAAACCTGCCGTTAGATGCACATTTGCAGGAAAGAGAAACCATTTTTGTGTCAGCAATGTACAGCATAGACAGGGAGCCCAAGAAACGTGATAGTAGTGCTCCATTTCCAGCACCAGCATAGTGCCCAAGTATGAAACGCCACTATGGCAATGGTGCAAGTGGGGCATAGAGGGCTGCAGGAGGTACATGTAGTGGGGGCAGTTGGGGCACAGGGTGGACTAGGCAGGTGCTTAGGTGGCACATAGGACCATAGAAACCGGACATCAGCATGACAGTAGCTGACAAAGGCCAAACACAATCCACCTACATCTACCTGGTCCACCCAAGCTAGCAGTTGCCAGGGCACTGTCCTGACATCCCCCCAGCCAACCCTCCCCCAAGAGGAAGGGACAGACTATTGGTAGGCGGTGATGGGGGGATGTGAGGATGCTCATGTATGCCCCATACCCCAGACCCCACTCCCTAGGCGACCACCTACCTACACAGTGGATGGCCTGGGACTGCACGCTACCAGCACTGACAGCATATGACCATGTCAGCATGGCAGGGGGGGTGTGCCCTTGCTGGAGGGGGCAGTGGCACCTTCCTGCAGTGGACCTACACCATGCCCTCTACCAATACGTGGTGTGCAGTGCAACATAAAAGGTCTAGCTGAAGAAAAGTACAGGTAGCCCCAGGGACCACCATGCATCTGTGGCAACAGTGTGGTGCAGTACACCCCGCCAGTGTGTCCAGAAGCAGAGGGTCATAGGTTAAAGCCCCAGCTGTGGTTCTTGCAGAGCATGTCCCTATGTTTTACCCTACAATGCAGATACAACAGCAACATGTGCAAAGCCCAAAGCAGTGGTGAACAGGGGTACAAACACCCACTCACACAGGCTCCACAATCCAAAGATGCATGGAGAGTCAGGCTGTTGGCCCCAGCATTGAGCTGCAGTTATCACCAGGGCACTACTACTACCTCCTGCACAGTTTAGCAATGTCGGCACTGTGATCAGGACCAGTGTGACGGGCAGGATTGCCAACCACCCCTATCTTTGCACAATGCTGCAATACGAGTTTGTATGTCTATCCATTATTTTTTGGCTGCCCACACCTCACCAGGCCTACAATGTCCCACTGTTACCAGCGTTAGCCTGAATATGTGCATAATGAGGAGCAAGGTGTCATGGGTATGGCCCGGACATGGCGGATTGGCCAGGATGCATCGTCACAGGGTGTGAGGCAATGGCTGGGACAAAGTAGTGCCCGACCACTGCCTGCATGGACAGGGTGGCCACAGCATGGCATTCTGGGAGGGCACTCACTCTGACCGAGCAGTGACCATGGCATGTCTAGGTTCCCACATAGCACTCTACATTGTCTGCCTCCAGTGATCCTGTTGTGTTCCCAATACTGGGACCCCAATCACTGAGGTGCTTGTTTGGTGCGCATAGTTTCTCTGTGAGCATGCACTATGGACTGGCTAGTGGACTGTCTGCAGTTAGACTGTGCATGGTTGGAACACCTATAAGGTGCAGTCTGACTGTGCTGTCTGCTTGTGACTGGTAGATAGTGGTGTGAGGCAATTGGGGTTTTCAAGACCTATCTCCATCATTGCTGCTGGTCTGCCACTGCTCCAGCCACATGAATGGCTCTGGGCCACCAATCCTGGAGGGCTGTCCTGTACCAGCAGAATGGAGGTTGCTTCATGGGGGCTGAGGCACCTGTCCCTTACCTACAGAAGGGTGATGTGTGCCCTTTGGGGTATGTAGTGTATACCACTTTGACCTATAAAGGCACTGCTACACAAACCTCATGCAAGTCAGGAAACTCCTCTGCCCTGATAACAGGTGCCCTTGTCAGCCAGACCCAAACACAGAGTACACACTAAACTGGGTGGTGTCTGGTTCTAGAGGGCCACATGTGATTGCAGGATAAAGATGGGTACCAAATTACCTTCAGCTGCACTGCAAGGAACACCTGTCACACACTGTTAGTGATGTGGATGTACAGCAGGGCCTATCTCTAGCACCTCATGTACTGTGGACCTAGTGCTGGGCACTCATCCTACCCCTCAGGGAGAACACAGAACCTGCACAATGGCATGATCTGTAGCTACTCTGTGCCAGTATCACGCACTGTCAGTTCGTCTTTCCAAGCTGAGGTACCGGAGAGGTGCAGACCCCATTTGCTGATCAGCTGTAGACAGCTATTCAGCATGTGCATTGCATCATGGGTACTGGTGGGGTTACCCTATCCTGGCACTCAGAGCAGACAGTTTGTGCAGTGACCTGCAGTCCGTCTGTATCCAGCCATTGCTGTGACATACACCACGGAGGTATAGCCTACCGGTTAATATGATGCCATTCTCGGCAGTGTTCATGGGTTCAATTCCTCATCATTCCCTCCTCTCATGCCTGTCCTACTCAAATAGTGTGCATGCTTGTAACAGTCATTTTTTTGAAGATTTGTGCTGCCAGCCCATAAAACCCTCGCCACAATTGCCAACATTCCCTCGGTCCATCTGTCTGTGTCTGTCAGCTGTGTAGAGTCCTGTCTGCCTGTGTAGGCTGTCACCCCATGTCCTGCACTGCTTCCCTTTCCTGCATTGTACCTCTTCATGCTTGCCTCGCCTGTGCCTGATCTGCATGGCACCACTACTCCTCTGTCCACCCATCATTGTAACTATCCTGCCACCTCCGCCTCCACTGGGGGACAGGTATTCCCATCGTCTGCCACCAATTGTCTTTCCAGTACTTTACATTGCCAACACCCTGTGCTGTGGTACAGTTGCCCCCACCATGTTTGTCATCAGTACTGGCAGCCACATGGGATGCCCACACATATGGCAGATCCAGCGGCTCCCAGCTCTACCTCCTTCACTCACCTGTTCATTGCCTTTCCTGAGTGCTCTATCTAGTGTTAGGGCTACATCTGTCTCTGTTACTCACAGGTCATGCATGTCATCCTGAAGCACCTTGCAGCCCTTAGGCCACGCTAACCTAGGGCACCATAACCTTGTTAGGGCACCTTAACCTATGGTTCTGTAACCCAGGGTGCCCTCTAAGGTGCCTTGTCCAGGGGTGCCTAATATGTCGCTTAGCCTAAGGAGTCCTACTGTATAGGGCACCTTACAAAGCGCCTTATGAGGCACCTTACAAGGCACCTTATAGGGCACCTAACAGGGCACTTATAATTCACCTAACAAGGCACCTTATAAGGCACCTCACAAGGCACCTTACTTATAAGGCGCCTTACAAGGCGCCTTGTAAGGTGCTTTATAAGGTGCCTTATGAGGCGCCTTGTAACGCGTGTTAGTTTGTAACATGCGTTGGCTGATACGGCTTGCTGTAACGATGCACCGCCCACGCCTTTATATGGGCATCTGTACCTTTACCGCGGAACCTAACGTGAATGACATTACTGCAGTTTAGTAAACATACCCCTTAGTGTTAGTGTGCTAAAACAGTTAGCAAAGTTTCATACTTTTAGCACATAGCGTAGCAAATAAGGACCTAATTGACTACTTCCCTGTTTTGATTTTATTTTTCCATTTTAGACTTATAGTAATAAATTACCTTTTCTTTACCCAAATGCGATGCCAAATTTAATGAGTGCTTTCATCAAAGTAACTTATCAGACTGTATTTTCTTCAATAGGAGACATACTGAAATCTCCATTCCTTGTTCATTCCCCACAAGCAGAAGACTGTAAATTTCATTCATCTTATTTTGGTAAACCTTTTGGCAATACCTAGAAACCATGAAGGTAAATTGTCTTCTGAAATTACTTATGCATTTATTTATTTATTTCTCATCAACTCCCTCCACCACCCTACTCCAAAGCCACCCTCAATAAATCTCTAACATATCAAATTATGCACCATACAACCTGTATTCCTAGTTTCTGTATAGAAGAATATGTCAAAGTAATGCTTTAAAATGCAGATTTGTTTATGCTATGATGATGAGATTTACAGACCCCTTGCAGTGGCATGCACACTGCTGAACTATGCACGCAGCTTTTCAAAATGCAGGAAGAGTTAGTAACAGACATCATTTTGTGCTTACATTTTACATACCACCTCTCATACATTTCTTTTATTTCATTATAGCATTCTATTAAAAATAAAATAGTTTGTGAATATTTGGGCTCATGAAAAATAAACTGCATATCTTTTAAAAATTTTAAATTAACTGCTTAGGTTGATCAGAAATCCCTTTTGTATGCATCTTTAAAGAGGTACTAGTACAGTGTATCAAGGGGTGCAATTCCTCGTTTGCTTGGATTTTCTTTGGTTTTCTCTTTCTTGTAATGCTAAATATAACAAATACAGGAGCATTTGTTTCTATTTGTTGAAAATCTCTGTTACTTGAAGGTAAGGGCCTTGCTATTTATCCTTATCTACTTCTGGATAATTTTATAGAAGGTCAACCTCTGGGAGAGAAGAAGGCACCTAGCCTATTTCATAAAGACTTATAGGCACGTGTTTGTCTCTTTAAAGTCCTAATACAGACGCTGCAGAAATACCTGCAGATGTTTACAGGAGCTTGAGAGCAGATATAAATGTCCTCATGACAATGCACATGATTTGCATATTTTATAAAGAAGGCTTTGTACAACTTCTTCCCTGAACACATTGAAGGTCATTTACTAATGGGCGCTTCCTGCCAGCGTGTGTTCTGGTGTGTGCTGAAAGACTGCTGGGGCACGCATTGCCATGAGGGCTGGCCCAGGATGATTCCCACACTGTGCAACCCGCGTTAAGGTTGTGAGTGGCAGGGTAGGGGCGGAGAGTGGGCGTGGTGAGATCAGTGCAGTGTTGTGTTCACACCGCATTCTATCTGCATTAGAGTGGGTTTATATAGGTGGCGTTAGGTGCAACTGCGCTAATGCAGCATGCACTATGGGACAGGGATCCACGTTAACTGCTGGGGAAATGTTTTCCATGCTCCTGACAGTTAATGCGGGGCTGTTGCACGTAATGCGCCATGGTTTCGGTGATATTGGTACGTTAGGTGCAACAACTTAGTGCCTATTACTAAAAGACCCCCATTGACACCAAAACTCCATATGAATTTGTGTGTTTTTGTCATTGTGCATGCTTAAATGCATGGGATAATTTTATAAGGAGTATTGTATGCACATATACTGATATATTCATGCAAAAACAACTTCATAAATTACTCTCCATTTGTATAACTAGGCATTGCTGCCCACACACCACTGCAATTCTGCCTAGCCGCTATAAGGGTCGTGCTAAAGTATTTAGAGCTATTTTTAATAACAATATTCATATGGCGTTTTTCAGTGGTGTTCCCAGCCCCCTCGGCACCTGGAGCATGCACCCCAGCATGGCGCTGTGCAGTGCAATTCACACACACACCCTCACAAGGCCCACATAGGCAGCATGGCAAACTTACCATAAAGTTGGCTTTCCGCACTGTCTCCGTGGGCCCTGCCGCTCTTTTCTCTCAGGCTGAAGTCTTGCAATTCATGAAACTTCGGCCGGGAGAGAAAAGCAGCCAGGCCCACAGAGACAGCGCAGCAAGCCAGCTTTATGGTAAGTTTGCCAGGCTGCCTCCATGGGCCAGAGGCAATGCATCCCCCTCCCAGACAGCGCCCAGGGCAGGTCATAACCACTGCCCCGCACATGGTATGCCACTGGTGCTTTTAAAAATTAGTGGTTTAGCGAGTTTATATGCTTACCAGCCACTGATAAACATATAAATCCTTTTGAATGTCTTTGAATATCAGGCCATTCATTTTTTTAGAAGAAAGAATTATAAGAACATAAGAGAAGCCATGATGAGTTAGACCAAGGTCCTCTGAGCTCAGCATAATGTCTCAAATAGTCCATTGCAAGTCAGACGTACCAGGAAGATCCCAAGAAGCAGGTCAATTATCATAGCTCACTAATGGGGATAAACAATGGCTCACCCAAGTCTCCCTGGCTAATGATTTTTATCGATTTTTTTTCCGGGAACTTGTCCAAATCTGTTTTGAACTCCACAATGTTAGTTAAATCCTCCAGCAACAGATATATGTATTATTGTAAATATGGGGCCCGATATTAAACGGGATTAACACGGTTAGCAGTCCACTGAATATCCATGGGTGCCACCTCTGCATGCCATTTGCCAGTCGCTGATGCTGGTCGACAAGGTTTATCAGAACCCCTTCTAGGTCTCCTCAGCCTTCTACATCAGGGGAGATCTTGAGGTGAAAATCCAGGTGGCCACACAACAGCAACCATTTCAGGATGAGTCTGCTCAAGTGGAGCTGATTGCTATGATTGAGCTGTAAACAAAGGCCTAGCAGAGGAGTCAGCATGTCTGACGTTTTTATGCCTCCTACTTTTGTTCTGTGCCTCTTCTGCCCCTATCTGCTTATCTCTTGCTGCACTCCACTTTGCTCACATTTTTCCATTCCTCATTACATTCCTTTTGTTTCTAGGATATATTATTTTAGAACTGTAGACTGCCTTATTGCAAAGTGAAAGGCTATGTAGCAAACTTATCAATAAACTAGGATGGAGGAGTGGTCTAGTGTTTAGGACAAGGTACTTCAGGCCAGAGGGCCAGGAGTTCAAGTCCCACCTGGGGACTGCAATCTCAGGCCAGAGGGACTGGGATTTCTAGTCCTAGAGGCACTCCTTGTGGTCTTGGGCAAGCCACTTAACCCTCCATTGCCCATGTTCCCTGTAAGTATTAGTGTATGTGTCTCATATCCCCTTGTGTTAAATGTATCCCCCAAATGACCACTTTGACCCGGTGAAAAGCAGGATATAAATACAGCTAAATAAATAAATAAAACTAAACTACTTAAAGTACCTAATGCATTGCTTCTCCAATCTTAAATTTTTTGCATTTCAGTGTTTTGGTCCCAGACGTATCAAACCAACAGTCATAAGGTGTTCACTCCCCTTAACTTCACTACATAAGAACATAAGAAATGCCATACTGAGTCAGACAAAGGTCCATCAAGCACAGTATCCTGTTTCCAACAGTGGCCAATCCAGGTCACAAATACCTTTCTCTTCTCTTTGTTACCCTTGCTTCTTGTTCGTCCTCCAATGCCCACTTGTTTCTGTTTTGGATTCCTGATGATACGGGTCATTTTAGAAGCTCTTTTCATGATTTGGATGTCTGAAATTGGGTATTCAGATGTGCAAATCACAATGATATCCCCAGAATCATTGTTGAAAGCCCGAACATACACATGTAGGCGTGATCACATCCAAGTCATCAATGGATGTAACTGGGGGTGTGGCAGAGTGGGTTGGTAAAGATATATATGCACACACAATTTCTGACCAGTGCTGCATGTCTGATATCACCATTAGAGACGTCCATGGCTATATTTGCTCCAAGGAACAAACAGACTTAGTAAAGATGCTCATTTCAGCAAAATAACCACAATGCGATAAAGAGGGATATGCCCGTTCATTCCACCAATGCTTTTCATGCTTTCAAAGATACCTGCCAGTATGTACAACACACATTTCTCCAGGTACCACTTCTCCAACATGTGCAAGGGGAGGGGGGGGGGGTGATCCACAGTTGTGTTCTGTGATCGGGCAGCATGTACGTTTATGCTCCCTATTCTGTGGACGCGCATATACAACATTTTCAAGTTTCTAAAATTAGGGGACTTCCTGCACATGGTTAGCCCATGTATCCCCATTTTTGCTATTCTACCTCAAGCACATGTATCTTTCAGGGTGGAGAAAGGCTGATTTTGCAAGGGACTTAAACATGACCACCTGCTTGCCTGCCTCTCCCACTGTATATTGGATGTTCGTTTTGACTTGGACATCCCAACTTGCAGCCAGATATCCTTTTTAAAATATGCCTTCACATACCTAGACTCTGGTGATAAGTTGTTGTTTTTCCTATAGTCACTGAAGCTAACTTGCAACTGCAGTTGCTAACATGTCCTACTATGTTAGTGTGCGCAATCACTGTTAATGCACATTATTAGTAACCAGGTCCCAGGCTATAAAATGAGACCTGCAATAAAATAACACACCTTCTGCTAACTTGATGACACATATTGGTAACTCTAGCTGTTAAAAAGCAATATATAAATGCATGAAATGGATATAAAAAACACAGTTGTATCACGGTCATAACTTAAGAAAATATGTTTGCTTAGATTTTTTAAATCTAAAAGAAAATTAGCTCATAAATTTAAATCCCATACTGTATCTAATTAGCATGTTTTCTAAACTTGTCCTGTAATAGAAAACATCTTATGTTCAGAAATTTAAGCAGAATCTGCTATACTGGGAGTGGAGGATTAGACTAGTGGTTACAGCAGCAACTTGGTGACCAAAAGACCAAGGTTTGGTTCCCACTGGCACTCCCTGGGTAAGTCACTTTACCCTCCATTGCCTTGGAAGAAAGGCCTGGCAAGCTACTTCTGTACACACCCTGCCAAGAAAACCCAGGGGTTGCTGGGTTGCCAGGAATCAGCATCAACTCAACAGAGCACATACACACCATCAACTCAATAGTGCATATACACACTGTTTTAAAACAGTGGACTATTCAATCTGTGCTTTATCATACAAGATTAAACTACCAAAAAAATATTTAAATCTTAAGTGGAGAAGAAGCCTATTGGTTACAGCAGTAGCCCAAAAATCAAGGTAAACCCTTTACAAATCCCACCACTGCTGCTTGTGATCTTGGGCAAGTCATCTAACCCTCCATTGCATCACATATACTGTAAGCTTATATCATAAACACTGAAAGGGATAGGAAAATGACCCCTGTAGCTCATCTTAAGCTATTCCTGATAAAAAGGTGTGAACTATATCTAAAAGCGCTTCCCTTTTGGTCCTAAGTTTTGATCTGTTGTGCATTTCCTAATTAACAGACACCCACAATGCACAGTTGCTGCCCAATATTCAAAGTGCTATCTAAATATACACCAGATATTTTGCGGCAATATTCGGATAGTGGCTGCCACTGAACATGCGGATTGTGCAGGCACTATCCAGATAACATAATAATTTAAGAACTGCCATATTGGGTCAGACCAAAAGTCCATCAAACCTAGTGTCCTGTTTCCAACAGTAGCCAATCTGGGTCACAAGTTGCTGACATACCCCAAAAGTAGCAAGTTCAAGGTTATTTATCCCCAGCAATCAGCAGTGGTTTTCTCTTACTTTACCTTAATAATGTTTTATGGACTTTTCCTCCAGGAATTTGCCCAAACCTTTTTTAAACCCAGCTATATTTCTGCATTTACCACATCCTCTGGCAATGAATCCCAAAGTTCAATTATATATTGAGAGAAAAAATATTTCCTTTTATTTGTTTTAAATATACTTCTTTGAAGCTTCATGTTGTGTCCAGGGCCAGCACATCCATTGTATGAAAATGTTGTTCTCACAGGGCCTCATGCTTCAGGGGGCCCCACGTGAACTTCATTCTCACACAGATGGACGGCTTTAGAGGGAGCCGGGGAAACCCGTGCGGGGCCCCGGCTCCCTCTGCACAGCCACCAGCGTGAAGAGTGTTTTCCCTCACACTGGTGGCTGTTTATGTGAAGCGCACGAGTGCCAGGAAATGCCCTTTAACCTTTCCCGGCATTCAGCACGCTTCACAGAAACAGCCGCCAGCATGAGGGAAGACACTCTTCACGCTGGTGGCTGTGCAGAGGGAGTCTGGGCCTCGTGAGGGCTTCCCTGGCTCTCTCTGAAGCTCTTTAGATGGCCGCGGGGCTCTGCAGGGGAGGGTGTTAGGGTCTCTAGCACAGGACTGGAAATAGATGGGGGGGCAAGGACTGGAAATGAGCTGATGGGAAGGTAAGCTTGGACTGTAAATGGGCAGATGGGGGGCAAGGATTGGAAATGAGCAGATGTGGGGCCAAGGATTGGAAATGGGGAGGGGGCTAGGACAGGAAATGAGCTGATGGGGAGGGTAAGCTTGAACTGGAAATGGGCAGATGGGGGGGCCAAGGATTGGAAATGGGGAGGGGGCTAGGACAGGAAATGAGTTGATGGGGAGGGTAAGCTTGGATTGGAAATGAGCAGATGGGGGGGCAAGTATTGGAAATGGGGGGGGGGCTAGGAAAGGAAATGAGCAGATGGGAGGGTAAGCTTGGACTGGAAATGGGCTGATGGGGGGAGCTTGGACTAGAAATGGCTGATGGGGGGGCTGGGCTACGACTGGAAATGGGCTTATGGGAAGCTGGAATAGGACTGGAAATAGATGATGAGGGGGATCTTGGACTGGAAATGAGCTGATGGGGGGAAGCTTGGACTGGAAATGGGTTGATGGGGGCTGGAATAGGACTGAAAATGGGCTGATGGGGGAGCTAGGATTGGATATTGGATGATGGTGGGAACTTGGACTGGAAATGAGCTGATGGTTTTTGGAGTACAGCGGAGTACAGCATCTGAGGCAGTATGGATTCACCAGAGGCAGGTTTTGTCAGACAAATCTGATTGATTTCTTTGACTGGGTGACCAGGGAGTTGGACCAAGCGAGAGCCCTTGATGTGGTGTATTTAGATTTCAGTAAAGCCTTTGACACCGTTCCTCTTAGACGACTTATAAACAAACTGAGCACACTAGGGATGGACCCTAAAGTTACTGCTTGGGTTAGAAATTGGTTGAGTGGGAGGCAACAAAGGGTACAGGTAAATGGTGAAGGGCTTCTCTTTGCCCCCCCTCACCAGCAACCTGCAGGGCTCTTGGAGTCACAGAAAACCACACTCAAAGCAATGAGAAGGAAATCTAAGAGACAGCAATAAAATACCACACACTTCTATATAGATACACCAAAGCTTTGCGGAGAGAAACAAATAGAAACAAGTTCTCTTTGTTTACTTTAACTATTAGCTATGGTTTACTTTATTTATAAGGCTCTTTTGGAGGATACAGCATAATTTCACTTTATTGTTCCACGTCAGGTATTACGTATTCATCACATCATAGGTCAATTTCTAATCAGCATAGGTCAGTATGAGGAGACATACATGTATTCCAAGACATAACTGTTTACTGCTGACTGCTTGATATCTAGTAACCCTGAGACTGAAAGGCTGGAGGACAACCTGCCCCTTTTCTTATTTACAGGACTTGTACCTCTTCACCTACTTAGTAAGCAAATATATGAAGTTATTTCTAAGCAAAGTTCTGAACAAAATTAACTCTTTCTCAGGTTTTCTTAGACAGTCTGGTTGTGTACACCGCCCTGTACAGACCAGCTTACATTCAGTCCCTCCTCTGATTCTGTAAAGAATCATTCCCAAAGTAAGGAAACTCAGACATTGCCATTAAAGTGGAATTAAAACTAGTTTCCAGGTCAATCTGTAACATCATTGTAGAGGTCAGTGATTCCACTGATTTCTTACAGCAAGCTGATAGTACACAGAAAATTAATGCTCCTAAAATGAGAATCCCCAAAATGCCAAGCAATAATGCTAATAAGCCTTGCAAAGGCCTGGATAATGAATTCCAAAATGAAGAAACAGAATCAAATAGAGCTGAAAAAGAACTTACATAACTATCACTTGAAACAAAAGTACGGTTTCTAACTTTATCCAATAGGCCTTTTACTATTTTTCCATTATTATCAAGCATACTACAACAAAAACCAACTATTACTCCACACACACCATTTTCCTTTGCTAGGAGATAGTCTAAAGCCATTCGGTTCTGGGCTGCATAAGCTGACACTTTGTGCACTGCACCTTGCAAGACACTAATTGCCTCAGTGAGGTCTAGGGCTGTAAGTTCAACAACTGCCTGTAGTCGCATAATCTGGGTACCATATTCTCTAGTGGGTGCTATAGCTCCAAAAGTTGAAAGCCACACAGTACCTGTGAATGCATCTATTTGAGATTTAGTTAAAGGTTTTGTAGTGTCTACCAGTTGTTGAGCAGCCTCTATGGCCTTATCCTGTGAAGAAACATCCCTTTTTCTTCTAACAGAATTGTTCAGGGCTGATAATAAAGTAATGTTCTGGTAAGGTACAAATCGCCACGGGGTATCTAATTGGGCTATATAACAAGTACCTGACCAACCTCTGGGAAGCTCTGTATATGCAAACGTACCGCACACAAAATAATCCCCTTCTAAAGCCACTAAGCCATCTTCCCAGATTGTCAAATTCTGAGGACAAGATATATTCTGGATACAATTATTCAAAGCCCACTGAGTCATGGCCATTTCATTAAGCCCTCCAGACAAATTACATTTCCAGGGATGATAATACCCTAGTAAAGGGAAACTCCAATTAGGTATGCCTAGGTCTGAACTAGAGGCATTCAAAGGGTAGCCAGAACTATTATATTGTAGTAATTCATAATCATGCACCTGGTTCCCTTGAACTGACATTAATTGTACTACTGAAATATAAGAGTTTCCTACAAGGGATTTCTTATACCAGATAGAAGAATTATGCAGCATTACTATTCTACAAACATTCCATGGAGTATCCCCTACCTTTCTTCCCTTACCCTGAGCCATAAAACATATTGGAGGATGTTGCAGAGGCATAGGACTAACTATTCTAGGTTCTGGGCTTGTATGAGACCATTGTACGGAAGTTAGATTAAAGGCCATGTCACGGAACTCCTCAAAGGTCCTAGGTCTAACCCTAGGCAGAAATCCATGCTGAGTAGCTGTCACAGATGGAAGACACACTGCACAATCTGATAAATTGAAATGTTTTGTCACTGAGTGTACCTGTGACTCGAAAATATTTGAATATTCATCATAACATTCCCAAGGTTCTAACTGCAGCACTGCTTTACTACTACTAATATGCCTCAGCACAACTAAGATTAGATATAAAAACATTCTTAGCAAAACTTTTAAATATCTAAAACTATAATTGCTTAAAAATATACTAAATCAAAACTGAAAATATACCTACTCTTCTTAATACTCTCCTTTATATAATGAAGATATATACTGTAGCTATGATTAGCCTCTAAGGCTCAATAAATTTAAGAAGTAGAGGTTAAGTACCTAAAGGTCATTACATATATATCAGGAAAAATACTAATCTAAACTGACCTCAGCCCTCTAAGCAATACTATAAATGCCGAACAAGAGTATTTTGCATGAATGGTCCATTCAGAATCTACTTAATACAATAATCTTTTTCTGTGATGTCACCATTCTTTTCACTGAAAGTACTTTAAATCATAAAAAGTCTTTTCTGCAATATCACTGTTGTCCGAGAAGTCTGCGCTGTATTTCTTGAATCATGGATGCGGGGAATCCTCTGAATCTTGTGAGGGAGCCTTCTTACACTGCGTAAGAAGTATCCAACGAGAATGTCCTTCCACTTTACAGGCCAAATAGCCCACCAGAAGTACACGAAATGGACCTAGGAAATTTGAAGTCAGAAGCGTCTTTGGATGCAAATTCTTAATCAGGACCCAATCCCCTGGTTTCATGTCCGGATGTGATGATTCTGGAGGAGCATCTTGTTGAGGATTCACCTTCAATAAAGGGGAAACAGACAGGGCTGAGTGCAATCGTGCACAATAAGTCAAGATATCGCTGCGCCACAACTGGGGGTCTGGGATAACTGCCAAGGCATGTGGAGAAGTAGCTTGACGTCCAGTAACTATTTCATATGGTGTCAGACCTCCTCGAGCGCGCTGGGGGGAGTTACGCACTGCCATAAGGGCAAAAGGAAGGGCTTCTGTCCAATCTGTAGCCCAATCCTGTGTCATAGTGCGCAAGAAACCTTTGAGAGTCCTATTCATCCGCTCCACTTGGCCAGAGCTATGCGGGTGATAGGGTGTGTGTAACTGTCTTTTTACACCAAACCAATTCTCGATATCCTCCCAGACACGTGCAATGAAGGCCGGACCCTGATCAGAAGAAAGAACAAAAGGTACACCCCAGACAGAAATAAACTGAGTGAGCAACAATTTTATGGCAACCCCAGCTGTCATACTGGTAGTGGGATAAGCCTCCACCCAACCAGAGAAAAGACAAGTGATCACCAACAAATACCGCCTCCCTCCTCTGGCACAGGGCAAATCAGTAAAATCAAGCTGCAAAATCAGAAACAGGCCAGAGGGCTTGGGAAGAGCAGCAGCAATCTTCAAAAGGGGCCCCACCCTGCCAGCCTGCAAGCAATCCAAGCAAGCAGTATACACAGCCTGTGCCACAGAAACAAACTTCGGGTGATACCACAAAACCGCAAAGGCATGAGTCATGGCCACAGCGGATAAGTGAAGTTTATGATGCAGGAACAGAGCAAGTGGAAACAAAAGAGAGTCAGGGCAAATGAGTAGGTGCTCCTTCTTCCAGTAGCCCTGAGTATCACAGGACGCACCCCATGAAGTCCATAGAGTTTTGGTTTCAAGGGAAGTGTCTTTATACTGCTGTAAAAGAGAGGACAGGGAGAACAAAGTCATGTTAGAAGGCTTTAAATACAGCAGCGTTGGTGACACTAATGCCTGAAGAGCAGTCTTCCGTGCTTCTTGGTCTGCAAAACGATTGCCCTTAGAAACTAAATCACCAGCAGAGGAATGTCCTTTACATTTCAAAACTGCAACCTGTGCTGGCAAAAGAACGGCTTGTAACAAGCGGTGAATGTGTTCAGCATGTTTAATTGGTTTATTAGCAGAAGTTAAAAATCCTCATTGCAACCAAATATTACCAAAATCCCATAGCACACTCATTGCATAGGAGCTATCTGAATATATATTTGCTAGAAGATATCTAGAGAGTTCAAGAGCACGTGTCAATGCAAAAACCTCTGCTAACTGGGCACTAGAAAATGGCAGGGAAGCTGATTCAACCACGTCATCAATTGTGGTTACTGCATAGCCCACACAAAGTTTTCCCATTTCATCTCTGAAGGCTGAACCATCCACAAATAAGGTTACATCCGGGGCTGGCAGGGGTACAGGTGAGAGATCAGGTCTAGCACGGGAAGAAGTTAAAATACTTTGAAAACAATCATGGGACCCATCCTCCTCCACCAGATCTGCCAAAGGAGCCAGGAGCGTAGATGGATTGCATATGGATGTAGTATATATTTTTACATGAGACTGAGAAACTATCAATTCAAGAGTCAATAAACGTGTGGAAGATAAAGGTTGTGTTTTAGTTAAATGGAGCAACCTAGAAATGGAATGTGCCACATATACCTCAAGAGGGTGCTGTAGCACTAAAAAATCTGTAATTTCAATTGCAAATGCCACTGATATTAAACTGCGCAGGCAGGGCAGAAGTCCCAAAGTCACTGAATCAAACCACTTTGAAAAATATCCTATCGGCTTGCGACCAGTTGGAAATGCTTGCAAAAGCACACAGGTGGCAGATATAGCTGAACTAGCCACATATAATTTGAATGTTAATGAATAGTCTGGAAAAGACAAACATGGAGCAGAGCTTAGTGCAGTCTTCAAATTTACAAAAGCTTCCCACTGTGATGATGTAGGTATAATGAGACCCTGTGGACCCTCTTTCCCAATTAACGCATAAAGCGGAGCTGTAAGGTCTGAAAAATTAGCTATCCACTGTTTACAGAAAATCAATAATCCCAGAAATCTACGTAACAATGCTGGTGTTGCTGGAAAAGATAATGACAAAATAGGTTTCAATCTGGCAGAAGTAATTTCACGACCAGCTGGAGTTAGAACAACACCCAGAAAAGTAACATTTTGAGATACAAATTGCAATTTAGACAAATTGACTTTCAGTCCTAATTTGGCAATATGAGATTACAAAGATAAGAAGTCTGCAAAACAGATCTCATAACTTGGTGAACATAAAAGCAAATCATCCACATATTGAATTAAAGAGGATTGGTCAAGCTTCACATCTAATAACGCAGTTCTTAGAGCCTGTGAAAAGTACACAGGACTGTCCGTATAGCCCTGGCATAGTCTAGTCCATGTGTACTGCTGATTGTCAAAATGAAAAGCAAATAAAAATTGGTTTTCTTTGCTAATTTGCACTGAAAAATAAGCAGAACTCAAATCTACAACAGAAAACCACATCGATTTTGGAGGTACCTGTGTCCAGATATCATGCGGATTAGGTACCAAGGGAAAGATTGGCAAAATTACCTTGTTAACAGCTCGCAGATCTTGCACAAATCAATAAGTCTCGCTGTCAGCTTTCAGTACAGGAAGAATTGGAGTATTACACAGTGACGTAGTAGGATAGATCCTACTTGAAAGTATGGTCCGTTTTCTTTGAACGCAGATTAATCAATGTTATTAAGTAATACGTCCATATAACTTGCTTATGTAAGAAATCAGCTTTATTTTTTATTTTCTCTATATTCTGAATTTTTATCAACGTATGTTGCAAACCACAAGGTACATCCCAGGCTTTTCTTCAGAAAAACTTATCATTCAATATTCAAAATTCAGATTTCAATTCAATTCAATTCTTCAGAGCAGTTCCTAGGCAAACCGTTGTATACTAAATTACTTGTTTTAAAAGACTTTAATCTCCAGGGTCTCGACGCTCAGCTCCGGCGCCTCAATGGTGTTTCAAAATTTTTTCATCAGGAGACCTTTATCCTACAAACAAATTATATAACAACTTAAAGTGCTACATAGTTAAAAACATACTAAAATTTACCTAGTAAATCTAAAAACTATAGCTACTTACATTCCATTGTGCTGCCCGCGCTTACCCTCCTTCACTTATCTACGGGGAAACGCCGCGCATGCGTGATGGTAATCCTTACCCTACTTTTAAACCCCGCTGAGTGTTCCCAGAAGTGAGTTATTACATAAGACTCCAACGGGAAATCATTCCCCTGGGTCAATATCATTTTAATATCATGGGAATTACTGCCATCTAGTAATTAACAATTATAAAACTAGATGATGATAACTTCTATCCATAAACCTTTCCTGAATAGTATATATTAGGACAACTCTAAACGTCTCGATGATCACTTTCAGCTACGGACCTTTCCTAAGTGATTTATATTAAGGCAATCTTACATGTCTCGATCTAGTTTATATTAAACTTCTGCCATGCTTTAAACGGCTTATATTTAGACATCAAAACAGTATTAGAAACAGGATGTCCACACAATTGATACATTTAAGCCTTTAGGGACAACAGTCTGCAATTTATGTATCCATCATTGTTCTCATAATAACAAGGTTTCATCCAGCGTCTTGCCTGTCTTCGGTGTTTGTATTTGTTCTATCACAAAACTTCGGAGCTGATCAAACGTATGTCCCAAAGAGAGACAGTGAGCAACTATCGGGGCTTCAAGCCGACGGTATTTTAATCTACTTCTATGTTCCCTCAATCTCACTCTCAAAGACCGGATTGTCTTGCCTATATAGTATAAGCCACATGGGCATATTATAGCGCAGATCACCGCCTCAGTATCACATGTGGTCCGTGTTCTAAGGTAAAACCTCATACCCAAATACATAAACTGTGTCTGCTCTAACATAACCCCACATATATCACAGCTGCCACAGCTATTGTGGCCTCCTATTGCTAATTCATTATTTTTATTTTTATTTTCTGTTTTGGAGGGAAGTACCGCTGGGCTCAAATATTCCTTCAGATTTCGCCCTCGTTTCCAAACACATCTTATATTTTTCTTTTCTAAACCCGGAACTAATGTTAAGACTGTCCTATGTTTTTTTATTATCTTTGTAGGCTAGAACTTAACGGGGTATAAGCAGTGATGAAATTTACATTCTCATGATCTTCCCCCTTACGGCAAAAATTAGACGGTTGTCGCAATAGATTTGCCCTGTGGTTAAACAGGGCTCTACGGTAAGCCTGTTGTACAACCGCTATCGGATAACCCCTATTAAGAAAATCTCTTTTCAAAATTTTAGCCTGTCGCTTGTAATCATCAGTGCTTGAACAATTACGGCGATATCGCAAAAATTGTGAAAATGGCAGAGATTGTTTGAGTCTAAAGGGGTGCTTACTAGAGAATTCCAAAAATGTATTCCTGTCAGTACCTTTTCTAAAAACTGATGTATTCCATCTATGAACCCCTCTTGTGACCTGGACATCTAAATAAGTTATACAGTCCTGGTGGCTAACAGATGTAAAAGTTATATTACTCTCACGGGTGTTAAGCCATTGTAAAAATTGTGTGAGAGTGTCAGAAGTCCCCTTCCACAATAGGAAAATATCATCTATATACCTTCTCCAGGTTATTATATTGGATAAGTAAGGGGATGGGACACATGATAGGTTTCAAAATTGTCCATATAAAAGTTCGCCACCGAGGGGGCACATGTCGCCCCCATAGCCACCCCCGCTATTTGCTGATAAATCGTACCTTCGAAGATAAAATGATTTTGATAAATGGCTAATTTTGCTAACTCCAATAGAAATTCAATATGTAAAGCTGACAAATCTCCCCGTGAGAGTAATGTTTTTTCAATAACATTTATTGCGCCCTCCTGTGGTATGTTTGTATATAATGAAGAGACATCTAGAGTTACTAGCCAGATATCGTCATGGCCTGCCCAACTGGCCATTTCTTCCACCACATTCAAAAAATGTGTGGTGTCCTTAAGATATGACCGAATGCGGGGAAGTAAAGGACGTAAAAACGAGTCCAGATAGATAGATAGAGGCTCCAAAATGCTGCCCCTGGTGGATACAATAGGTCTACTGGGGGGAGTTTGTCTATTCTTATGGATTTTAGGAACCGTATAAAATTTTGCCATAGAAGGGGAAACGACATTTAAAAAAGTAAATTCTTTGAAAGAGATCAATTTTTGTTGTAACGCTCGTTGAGTTATAACTTTTATTACTGACTGCAGTTGCACAGTTGGATTTTGCGTCAGTACTCTATAAGTAGTACCCACCTGTAGTTGTGCTAGTGCTTCTGCTATATAAAGATCTCGATCTAGAAAAACCACCGCTCCTCCCTTGTCTGCCCTCCTTACTACAATGTCACGTCTTTCCCTCAATTCACATAAAGCTTTTCTTTCTAGTGAAGGAAGGGCCTGACCTTGTCGTTTGCTCTGTTGTTCTAACAAATCTAAATCGTGCAATATTAGTTGTTTAAATGTCACTAATACAGGGTGTAAAGGAGTAGGGGGAATCCATTTCGATTTAAACTTTAGGGGAACCTTATTACATCCTGGCTCCTCAATTGCCTCCCTATTCAGTGCTGATTGCGCTTGTATAACATTTTGTAGCTCATCATCAGACTCCTGCAGATTAACATCCACTACTGTACTCTCAGTTTTCAATGATGCAAAATAATGTTTTATATGCAATTTTCTCATTAAACATTCAACGTCCAATCTACATTGGAAAGGGTCATAGGTAATGCTTGGCACAAATGAAAGTCCTCGACTAAGGAGTTGTACAGCCACAACTAAACCGTGATAGTAAGGACAAACCTTTATTGCTGAGAACAGACGCATGGTTAATACGCCTATATTTTACCCCACCGAGCACAGACACCATTAACAGGCGCATTACCTAGAGCAGAGTCTCCCAAATGCAGTCCTGGAGGGCCACACACCATTCAGGTTCCATGCTGCCTCTAATAAAGATGCCTGTGCTGCATATCTATGCACCACCCTCATGGTATGCAGATGTAGCTCATGCATATTCATGAGGGACAGCATGAAAACCCGAACAGTGTTTGGCACACCAGGACTGGAGTTGGGAACCTCTGCCGTAAAGCAGCAGCCAACAGGGGCAGACACACCCACACCCACAGGCTCCATTAGCCAACGCCTCCTGGAGAGGCAGGACATTGGGCCCTGCGTGCATCTCCCAATACTAGCACTTGCATACCTTAGCAATGCCACCCTACACTTGGGAATACGGTACACAGCTATCAAAGGTTTGCTATGATTACTGGCAGATAGCAATTCCTACGTTAAGCACAGTTTGCTGATTGAGCTCCATCATAGCAACCTTTCTGATGTCTGTGGAGTGTGCTTCAGGTCTGGTCTCTGACAGTGTTTACCACCCTGGGGAGTGACCCCCAACAGTATTGCGTACCATATCCATGCTTGCACTGTGCTCAGGACTGGTGTGGTGGCCAGGGCTGCTAAGCTCCTCTATAGTAGCACAATGCTGGCATAGGTGTGGGAGTGTGTGTCTGTCTATCCAGTGTGTGGTGGCTGCAAACACCCTCCACAGCCCACACTGCCAGCACTGTTGCCAGTATTGGCCTGCCAATGTGCATAATGAGGAGCAGGGTACCATGGGTATAGCCCGGACAGGGTGGCCTGGCCAGGATGCATCTGCACAGGGCATAAGGCACTGGCTGGGAAATTGTAGTGCCCGGCCACCATCTGCACAGACAGGGTGGCCACAGCATGTCCTGCTGGGAGATCACTCTCACCCTGACTGTGCAGTGACCACAGCATGGCTAGGCACCCTCATAGTGCTATATAGCATTTCTCTCATGTGATATTTATGGGTTTCCTTTTGGGGTTCCAGACACTGACTTATCTGCTTGTTGTGTATGCTGACATCCCAGTTCTGGGTGCATGCATTTCCACCAGGAACATGCACTGTGGACTAGCTAGCAGACTGTCTGCAGCTGATATGTGTCTTGATGGAGTGCCTTGCAGGGTGCAGTGGCTGAAGGCTTGTTGCAGGAGAATATCAGATAGTGGTGGGGTGCAGCTTAGCATGTCCAGGCCTAATGTCTGTCTGCTATTGCGTTATGGATGTGTACAGATCTGCATTGACTGCCCTGTAGGGTGTCTGTTCACCAGCAGGACTGGCGTTGATGGTCCCCTCTACTGCCACCCTTGGAGGGAGGTAGAATGTGGATCTGTTGATGGGAGACCCTGTTTACCACCCTCAGACCTGGAGGAGGAGGAGGGTGGTGGTGGTACATAATCCTCCTAGGGGTCCATAGGGGCTAAACCTGACTGAGACATACAGATATATCCAAGGTGTGTCTGCAAAAACTACCTATCTCACACATTAGCACTGCTGGGGACCTGCAGCAAGGCCTATCTCTGCTGTGGACCTGGTGCTGGGCGCCCCACCTCACCCTCAGGGTGAGTGCAGTACCTGCACAATGTGACGGTGTGTAGCTACTCTGTGCCAGTACCACACACGGTCAGTTCCCCCTACCAGGCCGAGGTGTTGTGGGGGTGCATACCCCATCTTGTGATCATCTGTAGACTGCTGATTTGCATGTGCAGTGCATCATGGGTATGGGTGGGTTAACTCTATCCTGGTGACCACAGCAGACTGTTTGTGTGGTGACTTGCAGTCCTTCTGCAGCCAGCCATGGGTTTGCTAGCAGCTGTAGCCCACTGGTTACTTCACTGTCAGTGGAGCCAGAGGTCATGGGTTCAAACCCACAGTGGGGTTATTTGATAGGGCTGTCCAAAGCATTATCTGTTTTTAATGTACATTAGTGCTGCCAGCAAAAACACCCTCAGCGTACTGTACCCATAAGGTGCCTCAGAGGGCGCTTTATAGGGCACCCTATAGGGCACCTTATGGTTACCGTCCATATAAGGTGCACTTTACAGTATCCTATGGAGCAACTGATAGGGTGCCCTATAGGGAACATTATAGGGTGCCGTGGTGGATAGTGCACTTTATAATGTGCCCTATGGAGTGCCTCATAGGGTGCCTTATGCGGCACCTTAGGTTACGGCACATGAGGGTGTGTTTGCTGGCAGCAATTAATAAAATACAAATAAAGTGCTGCAGGAAACAATACTTACATGTCAAAGCTGTTGCCTCAGCCAGCCTTATGTATTAGGCACACTGGGGATCAAAATCATGACCGCTGTATCATCAGTCAGTGCCTTAACCATTGTGCTATACTGCTGTTCCTCCTTGCAAGTCAGCGCACCTACTTAAGATTTCCATGCATTTAAATGCACAGTGCTGTCATCAAAAACAGTGCTATGACCTTGCCGTGCCTCATAGGGCACCCTATATGGCGCCCTATAGGCCACCCTTTAAGCAACATTGTAGGGTGCCTTGGCGGACAGTGCACTTTAAAATGTGCCCTCTGGGGTACCTTATGGGGTGCCTTATGCAGCACCTTATGTTACAGCACTTTGAGAGTGCGTTTGCTAGCAGCAGTAATTAAAATAAAATTAAAATGCCTCATAATGCAATATTACACATAAATGGTAGTGCCTCAGCCAGCCTTATTCATTGGGCACAGTGGGGAATTGAACCCTGCACCATCTGTCAGTGTCTTCACCATTGTACTGCAGCCCTGTTCCTCTGTTTGCACATCAGCGCGCCTGCTTATGCTTCCCGCGCGCGTTTCTCTTGCGCTAATGTGCGCGGTGCACAAGAGCGTGCAGCGTACAAGATCGCATGCGCTAATCCCATTTTGCTACTTTTGAACGGACCGCCCCCTCCTTTTATGGCATCCTGCAGACTAACGCGGCGCACACGTTAAGAGGGTTTAGTAAACATACCCCTTAGTCTCTTGACTATGGATTTGACCTCCCTGAGTGCCTCTTTTACTCCTTTATCATGTAATAGCCCAACAGAATCCTCTGCCAGTTTCTTGCTTTGAATGTACTTGAAAAATATTTTATTGTGAGTTTTTGTTTCTATGACAATCTTTTTTTTCTAATTTTCATTTTGCTTCCCTTATCAGTGCTTTGCATTTAACTTTCCAGTGCTTATGCTGTTCCTCACTGGTGTAAATTCTGCCCAAGCAACCACCGCAATGTGGGGAAAGGGGGTTTGTCAGAAAGAGGGCTCACACAGTGGCAGTGGCAGTGGCAGTAGTGCAGCAAACTTACTTTAACATTTTTGCCACATTGTTCCACTCTTTTAAGTTCATCGCAGGGAAAATGGATCCAGCGGTGAACTTACAAGAGCAGACCAGCGCGGCAAACATGATAAAGTAAGTTTGCCATGCTGCTGCCACCGCCGCTGCATGGGGGGATACACCACACCAAAGCAGGGGCACCCCACTGCTGCAATAATTTTGCTTGGGGGCTCCTCGTTATATCTTATACCATTGCTGTTTCCTATTTTCTTTATTTGATTTCTTTTTCTATTTTATGAAAGATCTTTTTTTTTTGCTCTAATAGCCTCTTTCGCCTCACCTTTTAATCATTCTGGCAGTCATTTGACCTTCCTTCTACCTTTCTTAATGTGTGGGATAAATCTGTTCTGGGCTTCCATTATTATGTTTTTTAAATAACTTCCATGCCTGATGCAAACTCTCCTTTACAGTTGCTCCGTTTAGTCTTTTTCTAACCATATTCTCCATTTTATCATAGTCTCCCTTTTGAAAATTAAATGCTGACATAGTATACTCACTCAAATTATTAAATCAAATTTCATAATATTATGATTACTAGTACCAAGCGGTCACAGTACAGTTAGCTCTTACAGCAAATCCTGTATTCCACAAAGAACTAAATCTAAAATAGCTACTTCTCTAATCAGTTTCCAACCAGCTACTCCATGAAGCAGTCATTTATTTCATCTCCCTAACATGTCCTGATATGATATTTATCCAATCAATATCAGAGTAATTGAAATCACCAATTATTATTGTGTTGCCAAATTTATTAGCTTCCTGTCTGCTCATTCTGCCAGGTCCATTTCTCAAGATTCAATTGTGCATTTTCTTTGCTGCAGAACTTTTATTCTATTTGACACAATGCTCTCTTTAACATATAGCCCCACCCCTCTACCAATTTGATCCATCCTATCATTGCAATATAGTTTGTTCCATGGTACCAGTGTCCTAGTTATTCTCCTTCCACCAGGTCTCTCAAATGCCTATGATATCTATTTCTTCATTTGGTGCTATACATTCTAACTCTCCCATCTTATTGTTTAGACTTTTAGCATTTGTATAGTGTGATTTCAAGGTATATTTGCTGGATTTTACAAACTTCTTAGCAGTTGAAAGTGATAATTTGTAATCTATCAACTCTTTCTGCTCTTTAAAGGCCAGTGGCATTCCCAACCCCCTCATCCCCTGGGCAGGCACCCTCCTGCAACCAACACCCCCTTGAAGCCAGCACCCACCTGTGGTGTGCCATTCCTCACCTCCCCCAGCATAACACTCCATCATGTGATGCACCCCCTGATCCACATTTTGAAGCAGCGTGACAAGCTTACCTTTAAGCCAGGTGACTTGCCATGCTGCCTCCAATTCAGGCCCATTGGCTCTTCTCTCCTGGGCCAAAGTCTCGTGATCACACAGCTTCAGCTGGGAGAGAAGAGCCAATGGGCCTGCATTGCAGGCAGTGGGGCAAGTCACCAGTCTTTAAGGTCAGATTGCTGAGCTGCCTCAGAAGTGTGGGCCCAGTAAGGGTGTACCCACCTCCTGGCCTGCACCCTGGATAACCCTCAACCACCGCTCTGCCTTTGGTATGCCACTGACTTGGGCTACTTTAACATTTATTGTAACCTCTTTATCATGATGACCTAACATCCCTGTTTTGATGGTACCACCCAAGATAAGATAAAGCCAATCTTTGCGATATAGGCTTCCTCTTCCCGAAAACGTAGCCCAGCTCCTGATGAATTAAATCTTTCCTCTCTGAACCATCATCTTATCCATGCATTGAGTCTATTGGGTCCTCCATGTGGAACAGGAAGCATTTCTTAGAATGCTACCCTGGAGGTCCTGAATTTCAACTTTCTACCTAAAAGCCTAAATTTGGCTTCTAAAATCTCCCTTCCATATGTTTCTATGTCATTGGTAGCAACATGTACTAGGATAATTGACTCCTCCCAGCACTGTCCAAAATCCTATCTTGGTTACACATACAGTCCACCACCTTCACACCAGGCAAGCAAGTGACCAAGCGCCATGTCATCTTCATTCTTCCCAATGTAATTTATTGGTTATCCCCCATATTCTTCACTTCATTTGGAATGCATACATAAGTCCTGCTTTTTTCAGTTATCTCCCCAGATTGTGGAATTCTCTGTCCCTTGATATACAACAGGAATCCTCTTACAGAAAGTGCAAGGCAGCCCTTAGAAAGTTTTATTTTATGCAGTCATTGCTGTGGATTCAATACTCATTTTGAAACTTCCCTGCTGCTTCCCTATTACCTTGTGCGACTTCTGTGATATTGTATTATCCTTTTGATTTGTCAGTCTTCCCTGCACTGTAGTGTCTTCCCTACTTAGTTTTGTAAACTGCATAGACATCCATTTTTGATTTGCAGTTTACCAAGTCAATAAACTAAACCAAACTAAACTCACGCCTAGCAATCACTCAGCTATCTATATGCCTAATGAGGAAATTACCAGCTAGAAAGCCCATCCTAATCCTTCCCTCCAGCAGGATCTCCTAGAGACATATCTTCAGCGGGAAAGGATATTGCATCCTCTGGCTACAGAATCACCATTGCACGGTGTGTGATGTCATGGATGAGGTGGCTGAATTCGAATATCAAGATCAGCATTACACTTTACGTCAATCATCTGATTGTGCTACTGATCATGTAGTTTATGGGATAAGATGCCCGTGTGGCCTTTTGTATATAGGACAAACCACCAGAGCTTTGCGGGTACGTATTGCTGAACATCGGAGCAGGATTAAATGCAAGGCGTTAGAAGCTCCAATAGTACACCATTGTTTGCAGAACAAACACTTGTTTGAGGAACTGCGAGTGTTTGTTATTGAAATTGTTTCGACAGGAAGGAGGGGCAGATCACCAGCCCAACTACTCCTATTAACAGAACAACGATGGATATACCGACTTGGTACGGTTATTCCGGGAGAGTTGAACAATATGATAGAATGGCGAGCATGTGTGTGATCCCATTGTTACGTCACCATCGTAAGCCCCCCCTATCCAATAAATAAGGCTGTCGCTAGAGCGCAAGCGTGGCGTTTTTTGAGAAAACCTTTGGGAATTCAGTTCCAGCATACGCCTGATTCAAGCTCTAATTTATATACTTCGAATCATTCAATAAAGGTGAGGTCTTTTCTACACATAGGATGTATGGCATTCTAAGAGTTTTCATTCAAGAACTGTTCCGTTTAAGAACTATTGAATATGTGTCCTGAATAACCTGTTTCAGATTACTATGTTCTTCTTCTGATTTTTGGCTATGTTTTGTAGACAGTGCTCGGTTTGCTTTTTAAGAACCCCCTGAGGAAGAAATGAAACGTGCGGTACCTGAGAGGTCGCGTTGGGGATGATATGTAACCTGCAGTAAACCCGCAGCACGATTGCTGTCTACATAAAGCAGAACAAGCTTCAATTATCTAAGATAAGTTCTGGTTCCAATTCCAGCTTTAAATCATTTGGCCAGTAAAGGTGTAAACATTTAAACTTTGAGCCTGATGATTGGTCATTGATGTAATCGGAGTTTTTGCAGCTTTCGAGCAAGTTGCCCCACATTGCAAAACATTTTGAGCTGAGACCACAGTTTCATATTAAAGTGATAGTATTGATGACTCTAGCACCTTGGCTACACATATGGCATAAAACCGGAATCTTACCTAGATTAACTTAGAGGGCTTTTTTGTATACGTTAGTATTTATCCCTCTGTATAGTGGACCATCAGTTTATATTGTGAACACAGAATCACTTCCTGCCACACCAAGGTTATACTGTCCTTCAAGGTGGCCTCTCTCCTTCAAGGCAGCACAGAGGCTACCAGAATAGAGAGACTTCTCTACTATGTCTCTGTATGTCTCCTCTATATTCCCCTCTGTCTGCCTCAGCTTTTCCAAGTCTGCTACTCTAGCCTCGAGAGATTAGTAGTATTGTCTTTGCACTGAATGCACACATACAACCTCTCATCAACTTGGAGATAATCATACATATGGCACTCAGTGCCAAAGACTGGATAGTCCCCGCCTTGCTGCTGGGCTGCAGTTTGCATCTTTGTATTGATTAGTTGTTTAGATTGCTAAGGGATACCTAGATTAAAATTATGGCCTTCAGGATTTTTTAGTATGTTTATCTGCTAATATTTTGTGTTTGCTTCCCACTGAACTGCAGTAATCTAATAAGGCTAATTACTTGCTGATTAAAATATCCTGTGATGACAAATTTCACTCTTAATTGGGAAAACTGACTATAAAGTAAGGGATGTGTCTGGAGTGCATGGGAATTGGGGAGGATGGATGGGAAAAAATTAACTACCTATTTTGGAAGGAGTACGATTAAAGGGGTCAGAGTGTACTACTATTTTAGGGCTGAAGTTGGATGCCCAATTAATCAGGACCAGCTAGGTTTCATCTATTGTATGTTCTGGTTTTCTATGCTTGGATATGATTCACAAGCTATTTGGATATTTGGATAGGACAAACTTGGTTAAAATCATGGTTGCTCTGGGCCTCTGTAGAATAGACTACTGTAATGCGGTATAAACTGGGGGCTTCATGGAGGGTGTTACTGTACTTTACCTGGATGTCATGAGTGTCTGAGTTTCCTCAGGTAAGCTACCAATGGAAACTCTCAGTTTACTGAGAAAATATTTGGGGCTTACCCTTTTGGTAAGTTCAAATCATAACTTACCAAAGGGGTGAGACCCAAGGGGTGAGACTCTCTCACAAGAAACCACTTGAACAAGTTTAACTTTTATAAAAATTTCTGATTTTAATTAAAAAAAATAGTGTTAGTTTGTTTTCTAAATAAACACTAACAATATTTAGAAATGTAGTTAAGTATTTTCGTGAGAACAATTCTTAAAATGCTTCTATTCAACAGTGATACAACACTGTTCTTTCAAAAACAGGCAAATATTAGTTAACCAAGTTAAAGTTTGAGATTCCTTTACTCCTTAGCAGAAGAAAAGTTATTTTCTAACACTATCTGTAACTTTACAGGTGAATGAGTTTTAACATTAAGGTAAAGATACCTTTGTTTCAAAAAAATTCCACTACTAGTGCAACAGTGTTTTGCCCAAAAAAGTAGTCACTATGGTATGTCAGTCACTTATCTCAAATCTTCTTTCCAGGCCTTGCTGCTTTTTTGATGGTGGGTGCCTTAGGATCCCCTCTACTCCAGCGATGTCCAGCAATATACACGGAGTAACCTAATGGTTAGAGCACTGGCCTGGCAACTATGTGACCAGGGTTTAATTCCCCCTAGCATTCCTTGTGGGCTTGAGCAAGTCACTTAACCCTCCATTGCCTCAGAAGAAAAGCCTGGCAATCTATTTCTGGTTACACTAACAAGAAAACCCCAAAACTGCTGGGTCAGCATTGACTGCAGGGCACACATTGAGGGTCATTCTGAATGCTGAATAGTGGCATTGTACGTGCAGGCTAGATGTCCAACCCACGTTTAGCTCCCCAGCTCTATTCCACTGGCAGTGCTACCCACACGTACACAACATTTGTGTGGAGAGCACTGTACATGGGCAGGAAGTGGAGGAGCAAGGGAGTGGCCAGATGCCGGGAAGTACAGAGGCTATTCAGGACAGGCCTCTGTATGCACTTTGGCACCAACATGGACGTCTGGCTTATTCCATCCCAATGGTGGAATAAGTGCCTGGCGCAGCACAGCATGCTGTCTGAAACCCCCTGTCCACACTGGCGATGGCCTCTGAGGAACCTGCCACTACGATCCTGACCATATGGGCCATCAGTGCAGATGTAGCAGGGACTGATGTGGCCCATAGCATTCTGAGCCACCGGGTAGATGGCCCATTGCCATGGTGCTTGGATGCTACTGCTCACTCGCTCCTGTATGTTGTTCTCCATGGAATCCAGGGAGCGCTAGGACATACATTTCCTCGATTCTGCTGTCGGAGGTATGTCTAGACCTTGAGGTGGCAGAATCGGGTGGATGTCGGACCCATCTAGGCGTTGGGCAGGCAATGTGACCAGGCATGCAGGGGGCAGAATCAGCCTCACTGTAATTTTGTACCTGGTCCTAATATAAGCAGGGCTGGCTTCTCTTTGACCTGGACATTCTGTGCCTTCAAAATCTGGAATACTAGGCAGTTGCCTATGTCATCTATTCCTAACTCCAGGCATGCACATTAGTATGTTACCTATAATTACTTTCACTATCCAATATTGGACTGACAAGAACTCAGGAAAGGACTTTTTGCTATGAAGACCCAGTTCTTTGGAACAAACTTTGTAAATGACTTCAAAATGGGAATAACAAGTGAGGTAATCAGATTTGCAGATGACACAAAATTATTCAAAGTTGTTAAAAGAGGACTGTGAAAAAATTGCAAGAAGACCTTGATAAATTGGAAGACTGTATGTTCAAATGGCAGATGAAATTTAATGTGAACAAGTGCAAAGTTATTCACCTAGGAAAGAACAACCCAAACTATGGCTACACGATGCAAGGTTTCATATTAGGAACCACCACCCAGGAAAGAGATTTAGGCGTCATCGTGGATAACATGCTGAAACCCTCTGCCCAGTGTGCAGCGGTGGCCAAGAAAGCAAATAGAATGCCAGGAATCATAAGGAAAGGAATGGAGAATAAAACCAAGGATATAATAATGCCTCTGTATCGTTCCATGGTGTGACCGCACTTTGAATATTTTGGGCAATTCTGGTTGCCGTATCTTAAAAAGGATATAGCATATTAGAAAAGGTACAGAGAAGAGTCACCAAAATGGTAAAGGGGATGGAAGGATATCCCTATGAGGAGAGGCTAAAAATGTTAGGGGTTTCAACATGGAAAAGAGATGGTTGAGGGGAGATATGATAGAGGTCTATATATTAATGAATGGAGTGGAACGGATATGCGTAGATCGATTGTTTACACCATCAAACTATAGAAAGATATCGAGGTTCTTCCCAGGTTCTTTAGATATCATCCTCTGTGCTGGATCCTCAGGGGCGGCCCAAGGGGGGTGCGGGGCCATGTGCGGAGACTCGGTGCGGGGCCTCATTTGCATAAGTGGCCTTATTTGCATAAATATTTGCATAATGTTACCATACACTAACTTTTAGTAAACATGTCTCTTAATGAGTGTATGGATAAAGAAAGACTAAAAGATTTCTACATTACTATAATCCAGTGCCAACCGCCAGGCACATTAGGAACTACTACAAACGCTGCCCATTTAGAACCCATAGCAAACCCGCTGTATCCTGACAGCATTACCAGGACTCACAAAGCACCAGACCCTACCTATCAAAAGGAAACACTGCAAATATTAAACCAGTACATTTCAGAGAATACTGGGGAAAGAGAACAAGTGGCAATGTCAAATAGGAATTACATAAACAGAATACCTCAGCTCAGTTACACATGCAGAACATAGACCATCACCAAACAAGGAATCGCAATTTAGAAACAGGAAGGCAATAATTAAACTGGGAACCCCAAAAGCCAAACTTGGAATGTACAACAACACTGTAGAAATAAAACTATAAATCAATTTCCTCTTGTACCAAACAAAGCGCAGACGTTAATGATGCACATTTCCCAGAGCTTTCATATTCCAGTTAATAAATTCAAAATAAAGAGATATATTTCTACCTTTTGTGCATTTTTTTTCAGTTGCAATTGCTCCAGCCACTTTCTTCTGGTTTCTTCATGTTTTCTGCTAACTCTCCATCGTCTGCTGTCCATTTGTCCTTTCTTCTCTCTTCTAGTTTTCTTTCCATCCTCTCTCTCTACATCTGCTTTAACATACTAATCTTTATCCTTTTGCTCTTTCCTCATTCTTATTTCATCCACACAAATTTTACCCCTCCATCCTCAATCCCCACTTACTCTCCCAATACCCGGCCAATTGTAGATTTTTCATCCCTCCCACACAAAATATTTTTCCCCTCTCCATTTTACTCTCCCAGCCCCATCCCATTCTAATCCTCCCCCAACATCAGCTCCCTTCTAGTTCCAGTCTCACCCAGCATCCATTCCCTTCTAGTCCCTGCATCAGCCCATTTCCAGTCCTAGCCCCCCGTCAGCCCATGGCCAGTCCTAGCTCCCCCATCCATTTTCAGTCTGAGTCCCTTCATCAGCTCATTTCCAATCCTAGCCCCCCAGCAGCCCATTTCTAGTCATTTCCTAGCCCCACCATCAGCCCATGTCAAATCCTAGCTCCCCTCCACTCAGCCCAATTCCAGTCCAAGCCCCCCATGAGCCTACTTCCAGTTCTAGCCCCTCCATGAGTCCATTTCAATTCAAGCCCCCACCACAGCCCATTTCCAATCTTAGCTCCCCCCAACAGCCCATTTCCAGTCCTATCCTAGCTGCTCCATCAGCCCATTTTCAGTTCTAGCTCCCTTCCCTCACAGCCCATTTCCATTCCAAGCTCCCTCCCCATCAGCTATTTGCAGTTCAAGCCTCCCCGTCCACTCAGTCCATTTCCAGTCATAGCAATCCCCCACCCCATTACCAGTCCTCGCCCCCCATCAACCCATTTTCAGTGTAAGCCCCCCCTATAACCCATTACCAGTCATAACCCCCCATCAGCCCACTTCCAGTCTTAACCCCATCAGCCCATTTCCAGTCAGCCCCCCATAGCCCATTGCCAGTCCTAACCCCCCCCATCAGCCCACAGCCCATTACTAGTCCTAACCACATCAGCCCACCTCAAGTCCTAACCCCTCCCCATCAGCCCTTTTCCTGTCCTAGCGCCCCCATAGCCCATTAGCAGTCCTAACCCCCCCCCCATAGCCCATTAGCAATCCTAACCCCCCTCACCCTATTTCCAGACAGCCCCCATCAGCCCACAGCCCATTACCAGTCTTAACCCCCCCAGCCCATTTCCAGTCCTAACCCCCCATCACCCCATTGCCAGTCAGCCTCCATCAACCCACAGCCCAGTACCTGTCTTAACCCCCCAAGCCCATTTCCAGTCCTAACCCCCCCATCACCCCATTTCCAGACAGCCTCCATCAGCCCCCAGCCCATTACCAGTCTTAACCCCCCCAGCCCATTTCCAGTCAGCCTACATCAGCCCCAGCCCATTAGCAGTCTTAACCCCCCCTAGCCCATTTCCAGTCCTAACCCCCCCAGCCCATTTCCAGTACCCCCCCTTGCACATTTCCAGTCCTAACCCCCCTTGCACATTTTCAGTCCTAACCCCCCCCTTGCACATTTCCAGTCCTAACCCCCCATCACCGCATTTCCAGACAGCCTCCATCAGCCCCCCCCCCTTCCCTTCCCTTCCCTTCCGGCAAATTAAAAACAAAAAAACAAAAACCTGGCTCTAGCTGCTGCCGCTGCTGCGTCCGTCGCAGCAGCGGCAGAATGGCGTGTCCCGCGGGGCCCCCTCTCCTCGTCGAGCCCTCTGCAAGGGCTTTCAGATTCACGAAGGGAGAGTGCTCCCTCGCGTCTCTGTAAAGCCCGCAGGGGCTAATGGGAAATTTCCCATCAGCCCCTCGCGTCTAAAGGGGCAGATGGGAAATTTCCCATTAGCCCCTGCGGGCTTTACAGAGACGCGAGGGAGCACTCTCCCTTCGCGAATCTGAAAGCCCTTGCAGAGGGCTCGACGAGGAGAAGGGGCCCCGCGGGACACGCCATTCTGCCGCTGCTGCGACGGACGCGGCAGCAGCCAGAGACAGGTTTTTTTTTTAAATGTAATTAAAATAAAAAAGCAGAATGTTCTTTGCGCGGGGCCCCCTGAAACGCGGGGCCCTGTGCAAAAAACATTCTTGCTCAATGGACGGGCCGGCCCTGTGGATCCTACTCCCTACCTTTAACAAATCAACAAGGGAAAACCCTGTCTATCCTATAAGTAGGGGTAAAATGTCTTTCTCTTTAAGAAAGATATTGTTTTGTTTTGGGGGGGTTTCATATATAAAAGGATAATTGATACACCCTATCTTTCTTTGTTTCTTTGAATACATCCACTCCACACCTCCACACTCTGGACTGCAATCCAACCACATCCACATGCAGCAATCTTCCAAACACACTTCCCTTAACTGAGCCAGCTAGGGACTGCTTTATTCTTTCAATCTAGGAATGAGACTATCTTCTCAGCCCATTAAGGATCAGTCTCAACTAAGCACAGAGCCCAGCAGAATGTTTAAGCTCTATGTTCTGCTTTTATTTTCATGCAACAGTTCAGTCACAGTTTAGGTTATATATGAGTATGCATTCTGTTTATGTACTGTACTACTCAAATTTGTTGTTATTTGTAAACCGCAATTGATCTTTGGAAATCGCGATATAAAAATTGTACTAAAATAAATAGGTTTGAATTTCCCCTTCTTTTCTCAGTCACTTCTGCATACAAACAGTTCAGACACTTCAACCAGAAATTACCCACTTCTGGAAATGCAGGTTTTTTTCTCTACTCCAAGAGGATATTTCTTATAAAATCAATCCTCTCATCCACTCTCAAGAGCGTAAAGTCAGATTCAGAATTACAGTTCCAGCTCAGCGTATACATGACTTCTCCAGATTTTAGACAGGATTCCAAGGAGAAATGTAATTTCCTTTAAAGAAATATTCTTTACTCAGGCTCTCAACTAGTCAGTATTTCCCTCAGAGCCACTCACCCAAAGTTCCAAATGGTTACCAAATTCAGTTTCCTGAGAATTAATCCACACTTCCACAGTCACCAAAAACCAGTTCAGCCCTTTTTGTTACTTAGCACCCTTCAAAAACACACCTTTCAGCCCTCTTTTCACTCAGAAATTTCTCAGATATCCCACCTTTTCCATGAACAAAACCCAACTGCTGCTTTCAGTTTCATTTCCCTTCCTTAGCTTCTGCAGTTTCCCTCCAGAAAGGCTGCTCAATCAAGAGATTCCTGCACCCCCCACATAAACACATTTTGCCTAGTGCTGACATCAGATTCATTGGTCTGTAGTTTTCCAAATCACCCCTGGAATCCTTTTTAAAAATTGGCATTACATTGACCATTCTCCAGTCTTTAGGTACTACAGATGATTTTCTAGGCTGTAATATCAGAGTCTTCCCAGACTTGGCCCAGGACACTCAGAAATGACAAAGAGAATTTCTGTTGTTAAAGATGGGTGTTCTACAATTGGGGATACTCTTTTTTCTAAAATACCTTTGCAAATATTTAGTTAATTATTTATTTATTTACAGTCTTTTTTTTATACCGCGCTATTCGACATCAGTGCGGTTTACATGAAACAGAAACTTATACAGTGCAGGGGACTGTTCTGTATTTACAATAAACAGGTGCTTAAAACTTGGATAACTATTTACATATAGGCTTCACATCAGGTCCTATCGTAGATTAATGATGGTGTATGTGAGATGGTTGTTGGTACACCTATGTCTAGGTAGTGTTTGAGGAAGAGGTGGTGTTTTAAAGCCTTCCTAAATTGTATTAGGTCAGGGATTGCCTGGATTTATTTATTTTATTTATTTATTTACATTCTCTTATATACCATGCTATTCTGCATCAGTGCAGTTTACATTGAACAAACTGAAATTACATTGACTAGGGCATTATAACTTGGAGATAACTATTTTACAGGGAACATGGGCAATGGAGGGTTAAGTGGCTTGCCCAAGACCACAAGGAGCACCTGTGGGACTAGAAACCCCATCCTTCTGGCCCAAGGTTGCTGTCCTCTAGTGGGATTTGAACCCCCAACCTTCCAGCCTGAAGTACCTTGCCCCAACCACTAGGCCACTCCTCCACTCTGGATGTCAGGTGGTAGGGCAGTCCAGCATCTGGGTGTGCAGAATCTAAATGCCCTGTTTACTGTTGCCTGGGTGCATTGAGTTACTGTCTTAGGGATTAACAGTGTGTTTATTGCTGCAGATCTTCTGGCCCTGTTGGGGGGAGTCATGTGGGTGAGCTCTGTGAGTGAGGCGGAGGAGAGCCCGTTGATGGCTTTGAAGGTCATTATGATTCCATTAATTATGTGTTTTACCAGCCTTCAGCATTGTCTGCTTTCATACTTGCCAAACAGATTGCTACTTCGCCATCCACATAATGTTATGTGTTTAGTTCTGGGTATTGGTCTGTTGAAACTCTCCAGCTGTCAATTTTTTCTAATTTTGGGATTTCTTTGTTCCATGTAAATGACACACACACACCCTCTGGTATTGTGGGCTAATGGGTACTAATATTGTTGCTTTTTTTTCTAATATTTTGGATTGTACTTTCCTTGTTATGTTCCTTTTTCTTAAACAAGTGTAAGCTTGGGTATATAATGGTAAAGATTCAATAAATAATACAGTTTAAAAAAATGTGACTTCTCTAGCAGTCCACCTCAAGAAAGGTGTTACGCTTGCTAACTACCTCCTCTTGTGATGCTGGTATGTACATAATAATTTGAATATCTTCAAAGAAATGATATTCTAATCCAAAATTTTCCATCTCCTTAGCCAATGAGGCTAAATAGATATTAAAAAGTAAAGGGAACTAGAAGAGAGACAGGTGGAACTCGATGCAAAACAGAATGAATGCTGAAATATGAGTTTCCCCATACCTCAGATCTATTACTCGTGAACTCTCCAAACCATTTCATGGGGTTCCCTGCACCTTGATTTTGGATAATTGCTTAAGTAGCAATGAATATAGTAACATAGTAACATAGTATATGATGGCAAATAAAGACAAGTATGGTCCATCTAGTCTGCCCATCAAGAGTAAACACCTGCCGTTCCGTGCAGGTCACCCCTCCCCATGCCATTGTTTAGGCCTGTACCCACTGCTCCATGTAGGTCACCCCTATTTGTTCAGATGTAAGAGATAATTATGCTTATTTTGATTTGATCCTATTGCTATAAAGGGATCCCCCATGCCATTTTTAATTCTGTCACTGTATTTGCCCCCAACACTTCCATCAAGAGGGCATTCCAAGCATCCACTACCCTTTCACTGAAAACGTATTTCCTGACAATGCTTTTCAGTTTACTCTCTTGCATCTTCATATTATGCCCTCTAATTTTACAGCTTCCCTGTCTTTGGAAGAGGTTTGTTTGTTCATTAATACTCTTAAGTATTTAAAGGTCTGAATCATATCATCCCTGTCCCTCCTCTCCTCCAGAGTGTACATATTTAGGTCTTCAAGTCTCTTCTCATAAGTCTTCTGATGCAGGCTCCAAATCATTTTGGTTGCCTTCCCCTGAACTGATTCCAGCCTTTATATGTCCTTTGTGAGATATGGGGGTATGTTTACTAAACTGCATTAGTGTGATTCGTGTTAGGAGCCGCGTTAGTGGAAGAAAGCCAAAAAAGGACATGGGCGGTACATCATTACCGATAACGCGCGTTATAAGGCGCCGCGCAGCAACGATAATTACAGGGCGCGTTACTGCGCGTCAAGCTTAAGAAGACGCGCAGACACCCAAATACAGAAACAGAGCTGTAGCACAATGGTTACTACACAGACTGATGGTACAAGGGTCATGGATTTGATTCCCTAGTGTGCCTAATGAATAAGGCTGGCTGAGGCGTCATGTGTAACCCTTTGAAGGCCTACTATAATATTTTAATCTACATTCTGCAGCCGGGTTAATGTTTGCATATGTCAGGAAAATTGTACCCGTCTTATTCAATATGTTCCAATAGTGACGTTCCCTCTGCCATGGTCATGTATTACATACCAATTGATAGGAATATTTAGGCAGAAGTTTGGATCCCAAAAGTTTTGGGCTTGGCCTGGAAAGGGTTAAGTATTGGGCTGTGAAGCAGTTTAGTTGTACTTTAATAGTGCTGCCAGCAAACACACCCTCACAGTGGCGTAACCTAAGGTGCCACATAAGGCACTCTAGAAGGCACTCCATAGGGCACATTATAAAGTGCGCTGTCTGCCAAGGCACCCTAGGCAACGTCCCCTATAGAACACCATATAAGGCACCTTCTAAGGCGCTTTATAGGGCGCCGTATGAGCCACCCTAAGGTGACAGTACCCTGAGGGTGTTTCTGCTGGCAGCACTAATATACAATAAAAATAGACAATGCCTAAGACAGCCCTATTGAAGAACCCCACTGGGGGTTTTGAACCCATGACCTGTGGCTCCCCAGGCAGTGAGGTAACCAGTGGACTAGAGCTGCTAACAAGCACCTGACTGGCTACAGGAGGACTGCACGGCACCACACCCACATTCTGCTGTGGTTACCAGGATAGGGTCAACCCATCCGTACCCAGGATGCACAGCACATGTAAATCAGCAGTCTACAGATGATCACAAGATGGGGTATGCACCCCACAGCACCTCAGCCTGGTAGGGGGTGCCGACGGTGTGTGTTAGTGGCACAGAGTAGCTACAGACCGTCACAGTGTGCGGGTCCTGTGCTCACACTGAGGGAGAGGTATGGTGCCCAGCACCATTCTCACAGCACCTGGCTTTGCTGAGATAGGCTTTGCTGCAGGTCCCCATCAGTGCCAATGTGTGATAGGTAGTCCTTGCAAACACCCCTAGGATATGCCTGTGTTCGTCTGTATGTCACAGCTAGCCCTTGTGGACTATGATGCACCCAGAAAACTGCATACACTGTGTGGGTGCCAGGATCACATGATGTAAGTGAAGGGGGGTGTTGGGACCCACAGGGAGATTACATACCACCACCCAACGCACCCTCTGGGGCTCAGGGTGGGGGACAGGATCTCCCGCCAACAGATCCACTTTCTACCCCCCTGCAATGGTGGCAGTAGAGGGGACCATCACCCCAGTCCTGCTAGGGATCAAACACCCCACAGGGCAGGCAATGCAGAGCAGTACACAACCATAAAGCAATAGCAGACAGAAGGCCTGGAAATGCACAGCTGCTGTTGCCGCCACCCCCCCATCTGACATTCTCCAGCAGCAAGCCTGCAGCCGCTGCACCCTGTAAGGTGTTCCAGCAACACACATACTAGCTACAAACAGTCTGCTAGCTAGTCCATAATGCATGGTTCTGGAGGAGATGCGTGTACCCAAAACTGGTAGGTCAGCATACACACCAAGCAGATAAGTCAGTGATTGGGCCCCAAAAGAAAACTCATAAATATTACATGAGAGAAATAATATACAGCACTATGGGGGAACCTAGCCATGCCGTGGTCACTGCTCAGTCAGGGTGAGAGTGACCTCCCAGCAGGACATGCTGTGGCCACTCTGTCCGTGCAGGTGGTACCGGGCACTACAATGTCCGAGCCATTGCCCTATGCAGATGCGGCCAGGCCAGGCCACCCTATCCAAGCTATTCCCACAGTACCTTGCTCCTCATTATGCACATTGGCAGGCCAATACTGGCAACAGTGCTAGCAGTGTGGGCTGTGGAGGGTGTTGGGAGCCACCACACACTGGATAGACAGACACACACTCCCCACACTTATGCCAGCATTGTGCAACTATAGAGGTGTTGGGCAGTCCAGGCCACCACACCAGTCCTGGGCACAGTGCAGGCATGGCTATGGTATGCAGTACTGTAGGAGTCACTCCCCAGGTTTGGTAAACACTGTCAGACACAAAACCTGTAGCACACTCCACAGACATCAGAAAGGTTGCTATGATGCAGCTCACTCAGAAAATTGTACTTAACCTAGGAATTGCTATCTGCCAGTACTCATAGCAACCTTTTGATAGATGTGTACCATATTCCCAGGTTTAGGGTGGCATTACTAAGGTATGCAAGTGCTAGTATTGGGAGATGCACGCAGAGCCCAAAGTCCTGCCTCTCCAGGAGGCTTTGGATAATGGGGCCTGTGGTTGCGGGTGTGTCTGCCCCTATTGGCTGCTGCTTTACGGCAGAGGTTCCAAACTCCAGTCCTGCGGTGCCAAACACTGTTTGGGTTTTCATGCTGTCCCTCATGAATATGCATGAGATACATCTGCATACCATGGGGGTGGTGCATAGAAATGCAGCACAGGCATCTTTATCAGAGGCAGCATGGAACCGGAATGGTGTTTGGCCCTCCAGGACTGCATTTGGGAGACTCTGCTCTAGATAATGTGCATGTATATGGTTTCCGTGCTCTGTAGGGTAAAATGTGGGTGTCTTGGGCATGTTTACGTCATCTGCAATAAAGGTGCTGTCTGTATTAGCATGTTGTAGTAGTGGGTAAAATATGGGGACTGGGTTGGCAGGAACCACAGCTGGGACTTGAACCTTTGACCCTCTGCTTCTGAATATACTGGTTTTGTGCACTGCACCACCTTGTTGCCACAGAGTCAGTACATTCCTTGGTGATTCCATGACTGTTCGTCAGACAGGGCCCATCTGTTGCAGTACACGGCACCCACCTACACAGGGCTAGGCCACGGTCTGCTCTGGGCAGCTGCCACTGCCCCCTCCACCACCAGTATCCCTCAGCCACCATGCTAACATGCCCTTCTGCTGGTGGAGCTGGTGATGCGCAGTCTCAGGCCATCCAGTGTGCAGGTAGGTGGCTGCCTATGGTGCGGGTTCTGGGGTAGGGGGTGCCTGCATAGACGTCCATGCTCCCCCCCAGCCCCGCCTGCCCATGTTCCGTGCCCTTGGGGGTAGCTGTTGGGTACTATCCCCTGTGACACTTTGGGAAGCACACTTGTGCCCATGTTGGGCCTTCAACAGTTGGTGTCTGGCTGCTCTGCAGTTTCAGCATTCGTATGGGCCACCTAGGCGTCACCCTAGTCCGCACTGTGGCCCAGCTGCACCACAGCATGTGCCGCCTGCGGCCCTCTGTATCCCCTTCTCCGGCATCTGTCCAGTTGCCATTCCGACATGCCCGCCCTGATGTTGCGGGACATGTGCATGCCATGGGAACCCTGTCCTATGGTTGGGAAAGCCCTGCGCAGCGCTATTTCACTGTGGGCTCATTCACCTTGTATGGGGACGGCGTATAGACCCTTACACGATTTATATCTGGTCTATGGAGCTTACTCAGGCGGGGAGGGGTTGATGTTTCTCATTGATACCACTATTGGCCAGCTTGGTTATTGTTTTTTTTTAGTTTGTTGGGGTCATTTTCAGTGTTTCTGTGCCCTTTTGTTCTGTGCACATGTATCACACTTATCACTGTTTTTTGGTTTCCCTGCCTGGGCTGTACATTGCTGACACTGAAATGGTTTCTCTCCCCTGTAATGTGCATTTAACGGCAGGTTTTCATTCGCGTTGGAATTCAGCTCTGAAAATCAGCGCGTTAGTGTGAAGGGAGCCTCTCCCCGCCCACTCTCTGAACACTGACCCCTTCTCTCCGCCCTCTCTCCACCTTCTGCGGTGTTTTACCGTGCCGCGGGGCATTACGATCATTAGAGCATCATAACGCGCGTTATGTAACGATAACGATCGTTAGCGCATCATAACGCGCATTATGATGCGTTAACGATCGTTAACATTACATAACATGCGTTATGTATGATTACTGCAGTTTAGTAAACATACCCCATGGTCTCCAAAACTGAACACAATATTCCAAGTGAGGCCTCACCAGCGACTTGTACAGTGGCGTTAATACCTCTTCCTTTCTGCTGGTAATTCCTCTTTGTATGCAACCTAGCATCCTTCTGGCTTTTGCCACCGCCTTATCACATTGTTTCGCCACCTTGAGAGATCCTCAGAAACAATCACTCCGAGATCCTTCTCCTGGTCTGTTCACACCAACCTCTCGCCCCCTACGCATACAATTCCCTTGGATTTTTGCTTCCCAAGTGCATGACACTGCACCTTTTCACATTAAATCTTAACTGCCAAGCATTAGACCATTCTTCCAGCTTTTGTAGATCTTTCCTCATGTTATCCACTCCCTCAGGGGAGTCTACCCTGTTGCAAATTTTCATGTCATTTGCAAAAAGACAGACTTTTCCATCCAGTCCTTCAGTAATATCACTCACAAATACATTGAACAGTACTGGTTCCAGGACTGAACCCTGGGGCATACCGCTAATCACCTTCCTTTCATCTGAGTGAGTTGTTTACCATCAGCTTCTGTCATCTCAGTCAACCAATTTCCGATCCAATTCACCACCTTGGGACCTATCCCCAAGCTGTTAAATTTATTGATAAGCCTCCTTTGCTGAAATCTAAGTAGATAACATTCATCATATATCCTTGATCTAGTTCCCTGTTCACCCAAAGAACTCAATCAGATTTGTTTGGCAAGATCGTCCTTTGGTAAAACCATGTTGCCTTGGATCATGCAACCTACTGGTTTCGAGGAAGTCCACCATACACTCTTTCAGGAGCACCTCCATTACTTTTCTGACCAGAGAGGTAAGGCTTACTAGCCTGTAGCTTTTCACTTCTTCCCTACTGCCACTTTTGTGAAGGGGTACCACATCAGCCCTTCTCCAGTCCTGTGGAACATCTCCTGTCTCCAAGGATCCTGGGACGTATCCCATCCGGTCCCATGGCCTTGGCCACTTTCAGTTTTGCAAGCTGCTTTAACACATCATCTTCTGTTAATGGTGTGGTATGAATTCTTTTCCCATCTGTACATTTGTCACTCACAGGTGGTCCTTCTCCAGGATTTTCTCTAGTAAAAACAGAGCAGAAGTATTTGTTTATCATTTTCACTTTTTCAGTGTTGCTTTCCACAAATCCATTCCCAGCACTTTTGAATCCTGCAAGTCCACCTCTGATTTTCCTCCTCTCCCAAATATACCTGAAAAAAGTTTTGTTGCCACACTTCACATTTTGAGCCATCTTTTCTTCTGCCTTTGATTTTGCTATCCATATTTCTCTTTTAGTTTTATCCTATATTCTTTTCTGTGTTCCTCTGTTTGTGAACTTTTGAATTTTGTGAAAACTGTGTTTTTTGCCTTTATTTGTGCAGCCACTTTTTTGGAGAACGAAATAGGTTTCCTTTTCCTCTTAGTTTTATTTACTTTCCTTACAAACGTATCTGTTGTCCCTTTTAGTGCCTCCTTTAGTTTAGCCCATTGCAATTCAACTTCCCTTATCCCCTCCCACCCTGCCAACTACTCCTTCAGGTACTTGGCCATTTTACTGAAGTCTGTGTTTTTAAAGTCTAGGGGGTATGTTTACTAAACTGCGTTAGTGCGATTCGCGTTAGGAGCCGCGTTAGAGACAGAATTCCCAAATAAGGACATGGGCGGTACATCGTTGCCGAGAACGCGCCAAGAACGCGCGTTACAAGGCACCATAAATGAACGAGTGCTACAGGGCACATTACCGCGCATTAATCTTAAGAAGGCGCGCAGGCATGCAATCACAGCAACAGAGCTGTAGCACAATGGTTACAACACTGACGGATGGTACCGGGGTCATGGTTTTGACTCCCCAGTGGGCATAATGTATAAGGCTGGCTGAAGCAGCACCCTTTACATTTGATTTGTGAGGCATTTGACATGTTTTTTAATTTGTGCTGCCAGCAAACACACCCTCACGGTGGCATAACCTAAGGTGCGGCATAAGGCACCCCATAACGCACTCCATAGGGCACATTATAAAGTGTACTGTCTGCCAAGGCACCCTATAATGTCCCCTATAGGACACCTTTTAAGGCTGTGAACAAAGCCCTGGCTGGCTGCAGGACTGCACTTCACCACACAAACTGTATGCTGTGGTTACCAGGATAGGGTTAACCCACCCGTACCCATGATGCACTGCACATGCAAATCAGCAGTCGACAGATGGGCACAAGATTGGGTATGCACCCCCACAGCACCTCGGCCAGTTGGGGGAAGAGACTGTGTGTGGTACTGCCACAGAGTAACCACAGACAGTCACATTGTGCGGGAACTGTGCCCACCCTAAGGTTGAGGTGGGGCGCCCAGCACCAGGTCCACAGCACCATTCATGGCTGAACTATGCCATGCTGCAGGTCCCCATCAGTGTGTGATAGGTAGTTCCGTTAGACACACCTAGGATGCATCTGTGCCATGCTGTATGTCCCAGTCATGTTTAGTCCCTATGGGCAATGATGCACCCAGAATAGTCCATGGTTATCTGCTGCAGGTGACCAGGGGAGGGGTGTATGGACCCATGGGCAGATCATGTACCACCACACAACCCACCCTCTGTGGCACAGGGTGGGAAACAGGATCACCCACCAATAGATCCACAGTCTATCTCCCTGCAATGGCAGCAGTAGAGGGGACCAGCAACCCCTGTCCTGCTGCGGAACAGACAGAGCAGTACACATCCATAACGCAACAGCAGACAGAAGGCAGGCCTGGAAATGCTCAGCTGCCTCTCACCATTATCTGATATTCTCCAGCAGCAAGCCTCCAGCCGCTGAACCCTGCAAGGTGTTCCAGCAAGACACATACTAGCTGCAGACAGTCCGCCTGCTAGTCCATAGTGCATGGTCCTGGAGGAGATGCATGTACCCAGAATGGGGATGTCAGCATACACACCAAGCAGATAAGTCAGTGATTGGGCCCCAAAAGAAAACCCATAAATATCACATGAAAGAAATACTATAAAGCACTATGGGGGAACCTAGCCATGCCATGGTCACTGCTCAGTCAGGGTGAGAGTGACCTCCCAGCAGGACATGCTATGGCCACCCTGTCCGTGCAGGTGGTGGCCAGGCACAACAATTGCCATTGCCCTATGCCGTGTGCAGATGCATCCAGGCCAGGCCACCCTATCCAGGCTATTCCCATGGTACCTTGCTCCTCATTATGCACATTGGTAGGCCAATACTGGCAACAGTGCTAGCAGTGTGGGCTGTGGAGGGTGTTGGCAGCCACCACACACTGGATAGACAGACACACACTCCCCACACCTATGCCAGCATTGTGCAACTATAGAGGTGTTGGGCAGCCCAGGCCACCACACAAGTCCTGGGCACAGTGCAGGCATAGCTATGGTACGCAATACTGTAGGAGTCACTCCCCAGGTTGGTAAACACTGTCAGACACAAGACCTGTAGCACACTCCACAGACGTCAGGAGGGTTGCTGTGATGCAGCTCACTCAGATAATTGTACTTAACCTAGGACTTGCTATCTGCCAGTAATCATAGCAACCTCTTTAAAGATGTGTACCATATTCCCAGGTTTAGGGTGGCATTACTAAGGTATGCAAGTGCTAGTATTGGGAGATGCACGCAGAGCCCAAAGTCCTGCCTCTCCAGGAGGCTTTGGATAATGGGGCCTGTGGGTGCGGGTGTGTCTGCCCCTGTTGGCTGCTGCTTTACAGCAGAGGTTCCCAACTCCAGTCCTGCGGTGCAAAACACTGTTCGGGTTTTCATGCTGTCCCTCATGAATATGCATGAGATACATTGCATACCATGGGGGTGGCGCATAGAAATGCAGCACAGGCATCTTTATCAGAGACAGCATGGAACCTGAATGGTGTTTGGCCCTCCAGGACTGCATTTGGGAGGCTCTGCTCTAGGTAATGGGCATGTTTATGGTGTCTGTGCTCTGTAGGGTAAAATGTAGGTGTTTTGGGCATGTTTACGTCATCTGCAAGAAAGGTTCCATCTGTATTAGCACGTTATAGTAGTGGGTTAAATATGAGGACTGGGTTGGCGGAAACTACAGCTGGGACTTGAACCTGTGACCCTCTGCTTCTGTATACACTGGTTTTGTGCACTGCACCACCATGTTATCACTGAGATGGTGCATTCCCTGGTGATACCATGACTGTTGGTCAGATAGGGCCGGTCTGTTGCAGTGCATGGCACCCACCTACACAGGGCTAGGCCACGGTCTGCTCTGGGCAGCTGCCACTGCCCCCTCCACCACCAGTATCCCTCAGCCACCATGCTGACATGCCCTTCTGCTGGTGGAGCTGGTGGTGCGCAGTCTCAGGCCATCCAGTGTGCAGGTAGGCGGCTGCCTATGGTGTGGGTTCTGGGGTAGGAGTGCCTGCATAGATGTCCACGCTCCCCCCAGCCCCGCCTGCCAATGTTCCGTGCCCTTGGGGGTAGCTGTTGGGTACTATCCCCTGTGACACTTTGGGAAACACACTCGTGCCCATGTTGGACCTTCAGCAGTTGCTGTCTGGCTGCTCCGCTGTTTCAGCATTCGTATGGGCCACCTAGGCATCACCCTAGTCCGCACTGTGGTCCAGATCCACCACAGCATGTGCCACCTGCGGCCCTCTGTATCCCCTTCTCCGGCATCTGTCCAGGTGCCATTCCGACATGCCCGCCCTGATGTTGCGGGACATTTGCACCTGTCCGATGGTGGGGAAAACCCTGAGCAGCGCTATTTCACTGTGGGCTCATTCACCTTTTATGGGGACGGCATATAGACCCTTCCATGATTTATATCTGCAGAATACATATGCATTCCAAATTACCTTTGGCTGCATTGCAAGGAATACCTGTCACACACTGGTAGTGATGGGGATGTACAGCAGGACCTATCTCTAGCACCACATGTACTGCGGACCTAGTGCTGGGCACCCATCCTATCTCTCAGGGTGAACACAGAACCTGCACAATGGCATGGTCTGTAGCTACACTGTGCCAGTATCACACACTGTCAGTTCGGCTTTCCAAGCTGAGGTACCGGAAAGGTGCAGACACCATTTGGTGATCAGCTGTAGACAGCTATTCAGCATGTGCATTGCACCATGGGTATTGGTGGGGTTACCCTATCCTGGCACTCAGAGCAGTTTGTGCGATGACCTGCAGTCCTTCTGTACCCAGCCATTGCTGTGACCTACACCATGGAGGTATAGCCTACTGGTTAATACAATGCAATTCTAGGCAGTGTTCATGGGTTCAATTCCTCATTGTTCCCTCCTCTCATGCCTGTCTTACTCAAATAGTGTGCATGCCTGTAACAGTCATATTTTTGCAGTTCTGTGCTGCCAGCTGATAATACCCTCGCCACAATTGCCAACATTCCCTCGGTCCATCTATCTGCATCTGTCAGCTGTGTAGAGTCCTGTCTGCCTGTGCAGGCTGCCACCCTATGTCCTGCACTGCTACCCTTTCCTGCATTGCGCCTCATCATGCTTGCCACGCCTGCGCCTGATCTGCATGGCACCACCACTCCTCTATCCACCCATCATTGTAACTATCCTGCCACCTCTGCCTCCACGTATTCCCATCATCTGCCACCAATTGTCTTTCCAGTACTTTACATTGCTAACACCCTGTGCTGTGGTACAGTTGCCCCCACCATGTTTGTCATTAGTACTGGCAGCCACATGGGATGCCCGCAGATATGGCAGGTCCAGCAGCTCCCAGCTCTACCTCCTTCACTCACTTGTTCATTGCCTTTCCTGAATGCTCTATCTAGTGTTAGGGCTACATCTGTCTCTGTGCCTCACAGGTCATCCTGAATCACCTTGCAGCCCTTAGGGCACACTAACCTAGGGCACCGTAACCTTGTTAGGCCACCTTAACCTATGGTTCCATAGCCCGGGGTGCCTAATACGGCGCTTAGCCTAAGGAGCATCCTATTCCTGAAAGTAAATGTCATCTATGTAGTCAATTATTACAAACCACTACCTAACTACAATTAATAACTGTAACATCACCTTGATAGTGCTTTTTCCATTTCAATTTATTTATCTCTTGCTCTCTACTTGCCTCATAGTAAAGGGAGAGTACAACAAGGTTAGTGAAATCTGTCAGCTTCCACCGGAAGAAACCACCATACTATGACCACTTGAGCCATCTGAGTACATTTAAACATCATTGGTGCTGTTGCAAGTGAGTCTGACGGTAAGCTCTTTGGGTAGGGGGGCTATATTAGACAACAGTTAAAGATTGGATGTAAAAAGGCTGGAAATGGCTCAGAGGAAGACGACCAAAATGATTTGGAGCCAACATCAGAAGCCTTATGAGAAAAGACTTGAAGACCTAAATATGTACACTCTGGAGGAGAGGAGAGATAGCGGAGATATGATTCAAACATTTAAATACTTAAAGAGTGTTAATGAACAAAGAAACCTCTTCCAAAGACGGGGAAGCTGTAAAACTAGAGGGCATAACATGAAGCTGCAAGGGGGTAAACTGAAAGGTAATGTCAGGAATATTTTTTCACTGAAAGGTGGTAGATGCTTGGAATGCCCTCCTGATGGAAGTGGTGAGGGCAAACACGGTGACAGAATTAAAAATGGCATGGGGCAGACACAGTGGATCCCTTTACAGCAACAGGATAAAATCAAAATAAACTTAACTATCTAATTTCTCAACAAACAGGGGTGTCCTACACGAAGGGGTGGGTTCACCCCTAAGCAAAGACATGGGGAGGGGTGACTTGCATGGAGCGGCAGGTGTACCTACTCTTGCCATCTTACTGGGAAGACTAGATAGACCATACTGGTCTTCATCTGCTGTCATTTACTATGGAACAATACTGGCCAGCTTCTCCTCTCAGTTGTGCATTTTATAATTTCATGTGTTTTTCTGTACTCCTCTTCTTTGCCTTTATCCCTGTGCTATATGCCTATTTTTCAGTTTAGGCCTTTGCTTCCCAATCCATTACTGATGGCACACTTAGTTCTTTGGTTTGTTTTAATCTGGATAACCACAATGAATAGGCAGATGCTAGGCTTACAAGCACCAATTTATGCAAATATCTCTCCTGCATATTCATTATGGATCCCCTGAAACCCAGATTGCTCAGGTGTGCCTCCAGGAAAGGCTTGTGAACCACTGATCTAGGCTATTTTTGTGACTTTTTTCTTCTCTTCCTATTTTATTGTAATTTTAAATTGTAAACCGCTTTGCTGCTTGCCATGCAAAAGGCGGTTTATCAAGATTTAAATAAACATAAACATCTGTCTGCATCCTTTTCTACAGCTCTTGAATATTTACTCTCTCCTCTTTATTTTCTTTTACGCCATCTTTCTAATACTGAGTCTTTTCTCTGGTCATTCAGTTCCATTTATTTCCTTGCATTTCTTTTCTTTCAATTCACATCTTTCAATTGCTGTCCTTTAGTCCTCATCACTGTACCCTTTCCTTTCTTCCTCCTCCTCTGAATGAGAGGCTGCCCACTGGTATCTGCTGGGGGGGGGGGGGGAGCACAGAACCAGGACATATTTGGCTAAATCTCTCAAACTGGTCTCAGGACTGAGACCAGATTCGTATACCTCATTCATCAGTTATGTATAATTGACCCTCAATCTAATTACTCACTGTGCCTTTGTCGTACTCATCTTGACTATATCCTCCAACTGTACCTGTTCCCTTTGCTGCCTATTAGGATATTTCATTGTATAACATTGTGAGTATCCTATCATGTTATGTCAATATTCTACTATGTTGCTTTTTATAGTGCATCATATGTACTGTGCTGACATTGTGATTAATTATCCTATCTTCATTATTTGAGGGTTCTTCCATGCTGCCTGTTGAGGTATCTTGTTTGTATTCTGCTGACATTGTATTGTAATTGTTTAAATTTCTGCTATGCTTTTTTTAGGTGTGCATTTCTGTCATTATATCATATTATTTCTACCAATTATTGCCTGTTTCCAAGTTTATGTATTATGCAGACATGGGGTCATTTTTCTATTGTTATGTTGCTACTACAGTGTAAGTTGTCTATGTCAGGGGAGACCTGTTGTATACCACCTTGGCTGAATCTCTTCATAAAGGTTGTCGGTAAATCCTGTTAAGTAAATAGAGAAGGAATTTTGGATTTAGCTAACACCTTTTCCAGAAGTAACTCAAGACAAGTTAAATTCGGGCACAGTAAGCCATTTTCACTTCTTTGAAGTTACAGTCTTAGGGGTATGTTTACTAAACTGCGTTAAATGTGAATAACGCGCGTTGTAAGACATTAACGATCGTTAACACGCTATAGCGCATGCTATAGCGCACGCTATAGCGCATTAACGATCGTAAACGTGCTATAGCATGCGCTATCACACGCTAACGAGTGGAATGCTCCGCGGCGCGGTAAAACACCGCAGAAGGTGGAGAGAGGGCGGAGAGAAGGGGTCAATGGGCATAGAGTGGGCAGGGAGAGGCTCCCTGCACACCAACGTGCTGAATTTCAGAACTGAATTCCAACGCGAATGAAAACCTACCGGTAAAAGCACTTTAAAGGGGAGAGAAACCATTTACGTGTCGGCAATGTACAGCCTAGGCAGGGAAACCAAAAAAAGGTGATAGGTGTGATACATGTGCACAGAACAAAAGGGCACAGAAACACCGAAAATGACCCCAACAAACTGGAAACAAACAACAACCAAGCTGGCCAATAGTGGTAGCAATGAGAAACATCAACCCCCCCCCCCCGAGTAAGCTCTATAGAACAGATATAATACGTGGAAGGGTCCATACTCCGTCCCCATACAAGGTGCATGGGCCCACAGTGAAATAGCGCTGCTCAGGGATTTCCCCACCATCGGACAGGGTTCCTATGGCGTGCACATGTCCCGCAACATCAGGGCGGGCATGTCGGAACGGGCAACCTGGCAGATGCTGGAAAAGGGAATACAGAGGGCTGCAGGCGGCACATGCAGTGGCGCAGCTGGGCCACAGTGGGGACTAGGGTGATGCTCAGTTGGCCCATAGGAATGCGTAAACAGTAGAGCCAGACAGCAACTGATGAGGGCCCAACATGGGCACGAGTGTGTTTCCCAAAGCGTCACAGGGGAGAGTACCCAACAGCAACCCCCAAGGGCACGGAACACTGGCAGGCGGTGCTGGGGGGAGCGTGGACGTCTATGCAGGCACCCCTATCCCAGAACACGCACCATAGGCAGCCGCCTACCTGCACACTGGATGGCCTGAGACCGCGCACCACCAGCTCCACCAGCAGAAGGGCATGTCAGCATGGTGGCTGAGGGATACTGGTGGTGGAGGGGGCAGTGGCAGCTGCCCGGAGCAGACCATGGCCTAGCCCTGTGCAGGTGGGTGCCATGCACTGCAACAGACAGGCCCTGTCTGTCCAACAGTCATGGTATCACCAGGGAATGCACCATCTCTGTGAGAGCATGGTGGTGCAGTGCACAGAACCACTGTCTTCAGAAGCAGAAGGTCACAGGTTCAAGTCCCAGCTGTGGTTTCCGCCAACACAGTCCTCATATTTTACCCACTACTATAACGTGCTAATACAGGCAGAACCGTTCTTGCAGATGACGAAAACATGCCCAAAACACCAACATTTTACCCTACAGAGCACAGACACCATAAACATGCCCATTACCTAGAGCAGAGCCTCCCAAATGCAGTCCTGGAGGGCCAAACACCATTCCAGTTCCATGCTGCCTCTGTTGAAGATGCCTGTGCTGCATTTCTATGCGCCACCCCCATGGTATGCAGATGTATCTCATGCATATTCATGAGGGACAGCATGAAAACCCGAACAGTGTTTGGCAGCGCAAGACTGGAGTTGGGAACCTCTGCCGTAAAGCAGCATCCAACAGGGGCAGACACACCCGCACCCACAGGCCCCATTATCCACAGCCTTCTGGAGAGGCAGGACTGTGGGCTCTTTGTGCATCTCCCAATACTAGCACTTGCATACCCTAGTAATGCCACCCTAAACCGGGGAATATGGTACACATCTATCAAAAGGTTGCTAGGATTACTGGCAGATAGCAATTCCTAGGTTAGGTACAAGTGTCTGAGTGAGCTGCATCATAGCAACCGTTCTGATGTATGTGGAGTGTGCTACAGGTCATGTGTCTGACAGTGTTTACCAACCTGGGGAGTGACTCCTACAGTATTGCGTACCATAGCCATGCCTGCACTGTGCTCAGGACTTGTGTGGTGGCCTGAGCTTCCCAACACCTCTATAGTTGCACAATGCTGGCATAGGTGTGGGGAGGGTGTGTCTGTCTATCCAGTGTGTGGTGGCTTCCAACACCCTCCACAGCCCACACTGCTAGCACTGTTCCCAGTATTGGCCTGCCAATGTGCATAATGAGGAGCAAGGTACCGTGGGAATAGCCTGGATAGGGTGGCCTGGCCTGGCCGCATCTGCGCTGGGCATAAGGCAATGGCTCGGACATTGTAGTACCCGGTACCATCTGCACAGACAGAGTGGCCACAGCATGTCCTGCTGGGAGGGCACTCTCACCCTGACTGAGTAGTGACCACGGCATGGCTAGGTTTCCCCATAGTGCTATATAGCATTTTGCTCATGTGATATGTATGGGTTTCTTTTTGGGGCCCAATCACTGACTTATCTGCTAGGTGTGTATACTGACATCCCCTGGGTTCTGGGTACATGCATTTTCTCCAGGACCATGCCCTATGGACTAGCTGGCAGACTGTCTGCAGCTAGTATGTGTTTTGCTGGAACACCTTGCAGGGTGCAGTGGCTGGAGGCTTGCTGCTGGGGAATGTCCGATAATGGTGGGGGGCAGCTGAGCATATCCAGGACTGCCGTCTGTCCACTATTCTGTTATGGATGTGTACCGCTCTGTTTGTTCCCCAGCAGGACTGCTGTTGCTGGTCCCCTCTACTGCTGCCATTGCAGGGGGGTAGACTGTGGATCTATTGGTGGGTGACCCTGTTTCTCACCCTACGCCCCAGAGGGTGGGTTGTATGGTGGTAGATGATCTGCCCATGGGTCCATACACCCCCCCCCCCCCCCTACAGCAGGTAACCTTTGCACCAACACATTATATGCACTATTCTGAGTGCATCATCGCCCATAAGGACTAGACATGACCGAGACATACAGCAGGGCACAGATGTATCCTAGGTGTGTCTAACAGAGCTACCTATCACACACTGATGGGGACCTGCAGCATGGCATATTTCAGCCATGAAAGGTGCTGTGGACCTGTTGCTGGGGGCCCCACCTCAGCCTCAGTGTGGGCACTGTACCCGCACAATGTGTCTGTGGCTACTCTGTGGCAGTGCCACACACGGTCTGTCCCCCCTACAGGGCCGAGGTGCTGTGGGGGTGCATACCCGCTCTTGTGCCCATCTCTCGTCTGCTGATTTGCATGTGCCGTGCATCATGGGTACGGGTGGGTTACCCCTATCCTGGTAACCACAGCAGAATGTGGGTGTGGTGCTGTGCAGTCCTCCTGTGGCCAGCCAGTTGTTTGTTAGCAGCTCTAGCCCACTGGTTACTTCACTGCCTGTGGAGCCAGAGGTCATGGGTCCTAAACCCACAGTGGGGTTCATCAATAGGGCTGTCTTAGGCATTGTCTGTTTTTATTGTATATTAGTTCTGCCAGCAGGACCACCCTCAGGGCACTGTCCCCTTAGGGTGGCTCATAAGGCGCCCTATAAAGCGCCTTATAAGGTGCCTTATATGGTGTCCTATAGGGGACATTATAGGTTGCCTTGGCAGACAGCGCACTTTATAATGTGCCCTATGGAGTGCCCTCTAGGGTGCCTTATGTGGCACCTTAGGTTATGCCACTGTGAGGGTGTGTTTGCTGGCAGCACTATTCAGGTACAAGTAACCTTCCTCACAGCCCATTACTGAACCCTTTCCAGGCCAAGCCCAGTACTTTCGGGATCCAAACCTCTGCCTATATATTCCTATCAAATGGTATAGCATACATGACCATGCCAGAGGGAACGTCACTATTGGAACATATTGGATAAGACCCGGCTGCGAATCAACGCGGCCGGACACAGGCACGCGGTGGCGAGCCGAGGGCTAGGGGGGAGGGGCGGGGGGACGGCGGAGGGGGGGGGGCAGGCAATGAGCTGCATACAAAAGAGCGCACCCGGTGCAGGCTCGGCCTCTTTGCCGCTCACCCCCCCTTCCTGGAGGAAGCCGGACACTGCCGACGAGAGCCGGACATTGCCGACAAGGCCGCAGCAAGACAGAGCAAAAGCACACGGAGGCGCCGACAACAGCAAGTATAAGAGACTCCTTAAAATCATTGCGATGGAGGCAGCTGTGTGGGGAACAGCGCGGGTTAGCGGTGTTTCAGACAGCGCCGGAGAGTCTGGAGTAGGGGAGCTTTAGCCATGCTGCGGTTGAGTCCGGTGGGGGGGAGGGGGGGAAAGCAAGGCTAAGCGACAGCAGAAAGCACAGGCTAGCGAGCCCTTACCGGTATCGATGTGGTAGCAGTGGGGGGAATAGTCCGGAGAGATGCTGGGCTATAGGAGCCAGGATGGCGCTGCAACAATCAGCCCCGGGTGCACGTGGTCAAGCAAGGGTGATAAACAATATGTTGGGGACAACAGTCACCGCCATAGCAAGGTACATTAAGGGTAGCCAAATAAGGGTGGGGGCAGGAGCAGCCCAGAGAGTTCCTCTTGTAATAAAAAAAAAAAAAAAAAGAAAAAAAAAGTGGAACGCTGAGCGAATTTTAAAAGCTAATGCAGTAGGGATGTGTATACAGGAGTAAGGCTGCCATCTGGTGGAGATAAGCGGTACTGCAGACTGTTAGGATGATTTTGTCTGTTCTGTTATGAGAGGCTCATAAGGAATATCGAACTTATTATGCAATGGGGGGATATTTGCATACAGAGATGTTTAGATAGTGATATAGATATGCATAGATAGAGTGATTCTATAAGGACACGGAGAGCTCTGGATATATATGTGTGGCCCTGGGAATCGGAGGGAACACGGGATTGGAGCAAGTATCCGAGAATGATAATAATTTAGGCTTTCCATTACATCTGCTTAGCACTTCTATCCTAATTAGGAGATGCCGAGAAAGGAGACGCAAAAGGCTTCCGGGACACGGGGCACCAAGACGGCACCGAAGGCAGCACCAGCATCAAAGGCACGGGCAGCTGCTGGTTCAAACAGGAGAGGGACACAGAGAGCTAGCCGCGATGCAACCACCTATGCAGCAGCAGCGAAACCCCGGCGCAGTAATAGGAGGAAGGTGCCACAGCTACAAGAAAACTCTGCCCCAACATAGAAGCAAGAGCTGGACGACCTGCTCCAGATGGTTCGGGATCAGGTTATGCAACACGGCCTGACCTCAGTAAAACAACGGCTGGGAGCGCCAGGCTCTACGAACGAGGAAATGCCTTTGACGAGCGGCAGCATGACTACACAGCACATGGTAGGTCGGGGTGTGAAAAGGGGGCGCCAGAGCTAGCAACATCATCATCTGATGAGTCCAGTTCAGACAGTGAGAGGGACATAGAATGGGCAGACGTGATGCGATATGCCTTAAAGAAATTTAAAAGGAGGAAGAGCCCAAAACAATCCAATCCACTCAGACAGGCCTGGTCGGGGCAAAGTCAAAGGGGTGAGGACCACGTGTGCACGCCATCGGGAGCGACCCAAAGAACGCAGATGGATTGGCGCGACACCAGTCGTGACCCACGCTGCTGGGTGAGCTCCCTGGCTGTGTCGGTACCCAAAAAGATCAAAAAGAAGATTTGGAGGAGGGAGTATATTGACATATTCTCTCTCCTGCTCAGGGATCAAGATGATGAGTCAAATAGCGGAAAAGATAAGGATAAAAGAAGTGAGAGGGATAGGAAACCTAAAATTCCAAAATCCATTAACAATTGGGTGACAGCATTCCACGTCTTTATGAGCGTGGTGATGGAGAAAGAACCCGAAGCCGGGCCATACCTGACCAGGAACCTGGACACGATCACTAGAGCACATAAACAATACGGCGGATGGGCCTGGCTGAACTATGATGTGAAGTTCAGGAGAAACATGGCTGATGATCCCACCCTAGCATGGCACCATAGGATTCTGGACATGTGGACAGAAGAAATGGCGCCCAATAGGCCATGGTGTCAGGACGGGCTGCAGCAGCCGCTGCAGCAGCCGCTGCCGAGCACGCAGTGGCAACAGCCTTTTCAGAACACACAATGGCGGCAGGCCAATCAGTTACCAGGGAAACGGCCATGCCGACAGTACAACGCAGGGAGTTGTACATGGCAGCAGTGTAAATTCAAACATTCCTGCGCAGTATGCGGAAGTGGACACCCCGCTTTCACATGTAGGGCTCCACGGGAGGCCAAGCCTTTCAGAGCACTACAGCAACGATCCACCGAAGGGGTTGGCTCCAACACCCATCAGACTTGAGCATATGCGGCCATGGCTTAGAGCATACCCAAAGCGGGACATAGCTATCAGTATCGAAGATGGCTTTTCTCAGGGTTTCCGCATCCCATCCCTAATTTTGATGAAAAGAGCGCAAACGCGCTTACTTAATAACCCACCATCTGTCCAAAAACACAACGAGATCGCCCGCAGCAAGATAGCAAAAGAATTAGGTATGGGGAGGGTAGTGGGTCCTTTCCATTCGCCCCCATTCCAGGACATTGTAGTCTCCCCATTGGGGGTCATACCCAAAAAGGAGCCGGGACAATTAAGGTTAATTCATAGCCTATCATACCCGGAGGGACAGTCGGTCAATGATTATATTGATCCGGCATTATGCTCTGTCAAATATGCAACCATGGATCAAGCAATTAGGCTCATATGAAGCAAGGGGCTGCAGGCACAACTAGCAAAGGCGGACATCGAGTCGGCGTTCCAGTTATTGCCAGTGCACCCCGAATCCTTTCCAATGCTGGGTTTCACGTTCAATGGGGAGTTCTTCTATGAGAAATGTTTGCCCATGGGATGCGCAGTATCGTGTGCATATTTTGAACAATTTAGTTCATTCTTACACTGGGTAGTCGAAGACCTGGCAGGCCCCAATACGGTTGTGCATTATCTGGATGATTTCCTATTTGTTGGAAAAGACCATGATGACTGCAAAAGGATATTGGATATTTTTGAGCAGACAGCGTGAGCGTTTGGGATCCCGTTAGCGAAGGAGAAGACGGATGGCCCAAAAGGGATCATCACCTTCCTGGGCATACAACTAGATGTGCCAGCACACAGGTCGCGCCTGCCAGGGGAGAAGGTGCTGAAGTTGAGGAAAGATATGCAAGTACTGCACTGCCAGCAAAAAGCGACGCTCCAACAATTTCAGTCAATGCTGGGCTTACTATGCTTTGCATGCAGGGTGATACCCATGGGGAGGGTGTTCTGCCATCGTATGGCATGGGCAACGAAGGGTATCGCAAAAAGATACCATCGCATCAGGGTCACCAAGGAAATACGGGAAGACCTGCAGATCTGGCTTCAATTCCTTCGCACCTTCAACAGCCTTGCCTTTTGGCAAGCGCTCCCAGTATCTAATGCGGAACTCGATTTCTTCACCGATGCCTCGGGGGGATTGGTTTCGGCATATACTATAAAGGGGCGTGGTGCTCTGAGACCTGGCCCATGGAGTGGCATGCGGATGGAACCACCAGGGACATCACGTTCCTGGAGCTTTTCCCGCTAATGGTAGCCCTGTGTATCTGGGCCCCGGAGCTCACCAACAGAGCTATCACCTTCCATATTGATAACCTAGCGGTGGTGTGGGCGGTGAACTGTATGAGAGCTAAGACGCCAAAGGTAGTGGCACTATTAAGGTGAATAGTGTTGCTGTGCCTGGCACATAACATAACCCTTAGAGCTGAGCACATTGAAGGCGAGAATAATAACATTGCCGATGCTCTTTCTCATTCTAAGATCTGGCTTTTTCACCAGCTGGCGCCCGAGGCCGACGTGGTCAAGACCGCGGTGCCCGATCAAGTCTGGGAATATGGTCAACCGAGATCTGGGAGCTCCTGTTAGGTGCCTTAGCAGAGAATACCTGGCGCAGATACGTAGCGGCATGGGAACAATACCAAACATTTTGCAGAGAGGCTGTCATACAACAAGAGGACAGATTAAAAGTAGCAACGATTCTGCGATGGATTATGCATTGCAAAAGCAATGGCTTTACAAAAGCTGCAGTACAAGCCCGTTTAGCGGCCGTATCCTTTTTTGCAAAGGCTATGGGGAAGAAGAGCCCCAAGGCTGAGTTTATCATAAAGAAGGTAATGAGAGGCTGGTCCATGGGGCAGCCCCGGAAAGTAGACAAACGCCGCCCGATCACTCATCAGATGCTCCAACAACTGATGGTAACCACTAGCCAAGTGTGTTACGATGAGTACGAGACGTGGCTGTTTCGATGCGCCTTTTCCTGGGCCTTTTATGGAGCATTTCGAGTAGGGGAGCTAGTAGCTTCCTCATCCTCGGAGCAAGGGACAGCCTGCGGAGGTATGGAAAAGCGCGATGTGAGCATACTCACTAAGGCAATAGTGCTGAAGTTGCGCCGATCCAAGACCGACGTGGAAGGAAAAGGGGCACAGGTGGTGCTGCCGGCATTGTACGATGACCCCTCATGCCCACTGAGAAATGCTTTAGCCTACCAACAGTTACGGGCCTACTCAGGAAAACAATGGTTCGTTCATGCGAACGGTGCCCCCTTATCACGTTTCCAATTTATCAGAGTACTCAAGCTATAATTGAACGAACGGGATGGGATGCAAGCTTGTACGGCTCGCACTCCTTTCGCATTGGAGCTGCTTCAACGGCAGCCAGCATCGGGATGTCCAGAGAGCAGATAATGAAGATAGGCCGATGGCGCTCGGATAGATACAAACTGTATATGCGTCCAGCGCAGTGAGGACTGATGGACTAATTAATAGAAATAAAAAAAAAAAAAGAGTGTGGTAACGGACAAGGAGCGGGAGGTGGTGATAATGATAATATATGGAAACATTTGGTGTACAGACAAAGCAAATGATCATTGTTGGAGTAGTGCTGCCGTAATCATATCTTTCTGATTGTGATCCATGCAGGAGTAAGTTGCCACCTATGGCCGCGAGAAGTGTGGATATGTGGCCATTCATTTGTTCACTGGGCCCAAAAAAGGACACGGTGCAGACCGCAGGGGTTGAATTTGGGATTACCAAGTGCAGAAGTTTCTGTGGTGTGGCTGGGACGACGGGGTATGGTGTGGGACCAGTTAATGCCGTCCTTGCTCCAAAAGAAGAGATCTACCAGGAACCCAGTGATGATTGTGATCCATTTGGGGGGCAATGACCTTGCGTCGAGCTCACCAAGAGGATGCAAGGCGACCTGCTGATGCTGGCTAACACATTTCCTGGGACGCTCTTGGCATGGTCACACATCATACCGTGGCGAGTGTGGAGGGGTGAGAACTCGCACAGGGCTTTGGAGAGGACTAGACGAAAAGTGAACAGATGGAGGGCCCGCTTCATGGGGGCCATAGGGGGATACAGCATCACGCACGACCTCATAGAAGAGAGATGCCCGGGATTGTATCGCGCAGATGGAGTGCACTTGTCAGACATTGGAATGGACATTTTTCTCTGCGCCATACAAAATGCGGTTGAACGCCTATGGCAGAAGCAGGTGTTGGCCACAGTGGCGCGTTGATCGGTGGGGCCCCTTCAACAAGCGAGGATTCGCTGTTGGCGGGGTTGGCTGGAAAAATGCACCCGGTGGGAGAGAACACAGCCTAGGCCTTAAGTAAAGGGGGAGAGGTACAGGAGAGAAACACGGACCTGTCCCCCGGAGAGAGTGAGATGATGACAAGAACACCGCGCAGAGGGCCCCCTGCCTTGCTTTGACGGCGGGCAAGGGGGGGTAAAGAAGAAAAGGTTGCCAAGTCTGCTTGAACGGCAGGTGTAACAGCTTTTCGACTGAAGGATATGGAAAGACTAAGGGACTGAGAAAAAGCTTTCACGGCAAAAGATTCGCCTCCTGCTATTTACAAAGTCTGTGGGATATTGGCTGTGTCTCTCGAGGGGGCAAAAGGAAACAAGTGATACAAGGAATTTGTATACAGTGTTTTTGTGTTGATTGTTACGTGCATGCTGTGGCCAACAGTTTTGTGCTGTTAATAACCATTGTTTGTAAATAAATAGAAATAGTTTGGTGAAAGAAACCTCATGGTGTGACGTGGTGACTTATTGGAGGGAGGGGGGGAGGGGGAAGGTGACGGGATAAGGGGAGGGGAACCCGAGGCGGTCATGCCAGATGCGTGGCTGCAACGGGTACAATTTTCCTGACATGTGCAAACATTAACCCAGCTGCAGAATGTGGATTAAAATATTATCGTAGGCCTTCAAAGGGTTACACATGACACCTCAGCCAGCCTTATTCAATTGGCACACTGGGGAATCAAACCCATGACCCTTTTACTATCAGTCTGTGTAGTAACCATTGTGCTACAGCTCTGTTTCTGTATTTGGGTGTCTGTGCGCTGTCTTAAGCTTGCGCACAGTAGCGCGCGTGCTGTAGTGATCGTTGCTGCGCGGCACGCACTAACGCGCGCACCTGCGCGTTATCGGTTACGATGTACTGCCCATGTCCTTTTATGGCTTTCCTTCCACTAACGCGGCTCCTAACGCGAATTGCACTAACGCAGTTTAGTAAACATACCCCTTAGTTTGTACCTGAGGCAGTGGAGAGTTAAGGGCCCGATATTCAAAGGCATTTACACGGTACATGCACTGATACTAGCCGTGTAGCATCGGAGTGTGTCAGTGGGCATTCTGGGGCAGAGTGGAGGAGGCACTCATTGCTAATCGGGCAGCAGCGATATTGAACTGCTGCCCGGTTAGTGACCTATGGGTAAAGATATGCACGGGAAAAGCTGGCCTATTGTTACCCATGGGAGCTATCTGGGCAGTGGCTCTATATCACTGCTGCCCGGTTAACTTCTGAGCCATGTGGCACCCTGCGTAAGTCCTGAATATTCAATATCAGATACCGAGATTGAGTATCTGGAGTTGAGGTTCAGTGGCGATGGCTATGCACTTTATTTATTTATTTAACAATCATTTATATACCGCACCTTCCCATGTATCAGGTGCGGTTTACAAGGAACAAGTTAATGAACAGATTCGAGGTCTGTTTTTTTTACAAGGAACATCGGTAAACTATGTACAGTGGGCAAATGCCTTAACAAGTAACTATTACGATAACATAAACTGAAACAGATACCATGATAATGGCGACATTTCAGGTATCATAACTATATACAAGTTGTATTCTCGCTTAGTGGTCAATTGACCGAATTTAATGACTCAGGGTGAAGAATCCCGGGAAAGAGCATTGATTACAGTAATGAGGTGTTGGGGTTGTTTTAAAGGTTAGTGTAGTGGGTTTTGCTTGGTTGGGGTGTGATTTAAAAGTTGTTATCCGTTTTCGTTATGGGGGAAGGAGTATGTAGTAGAGTCAAAGTGTGAGGTAAATAGATATGTTTTTAGTTTCTTTCTGAGGACCTTAATTTCGGTTTGCGTTCTAATCTCTTCAGGGAGGGAGTTCCATAGGATTGGTGCAGCATGGGAGAATGCCTTTTTGTTGGTTGTTTTATTAGCTTTTGTGAAATCTTTTGGGGTTGTTAGTTTGTTTGTGTGACCTTTCCTGTGTACAGTTTTAATGGAGTCCTTAGTGATCAGTTTATCTAGTGTTGGAGGAGCCATGTTGTTTTGTGTCTTAAAGGTAGTTATTATAGTCTTGTAGTTTATTCTACATTGTATTGGTAGCCAATGTAGATTAGCTAGGATGGGAGTTATGTGTTCGAATGTTTGGATTTTCATTAGGATTCTAGCTGCTGTATTCTGTGCTAGTTGGAGTCGTTTAATGTTTTGTTTTGATGTGCCTAGAAGGATTATGTTGGCAAAATCAAAGTGGGGTGTGATGATTGCCTGTATTATGGTAGTGAAGTCTTCTATATGGACAAGAGGGCGCAGCTGCTTTAGAAGCACTAACCACCGCTGCTGAATATTGGGGCCTAAGCGACTTGCCCAACATTTCAAGGAGCAGCAGTGGGATTTGAACCCTTGTTTCCCTGGTTCTGAGCCCACTACTCCAATCTTCCTGTAAGTAGGAGGTCCATACATGTTCCTATCACAACATGCAAATTCCTTCATAGGATAACTTTAAATTCTTCAAAACCCATAAACCTTTATTGATAAAAATGTGGTTCAAGCAACCAAATCATTATATAAGATTTTGCTTTATATCATAGAGCACCTTCACAGTTTTAAGTACTAAATTTCTCACTTCATTTAAAGTTCAGGACATTTCAAGTACAGATGGGAGTATTGCACTTTTTAACTCATCTGCATCTCTCATCAGACTAGATGCACACTGCAAAATCTCTTAATGTTTCCTTGTCAGTCAATAAACTGAAAGCAACCTGGCTTGAAAGCCTTGACACGCTGTTTATTGCACAGAAAGCAGTCCTGGCTCTGACTTAACTGTATTGTTCATTAATCTCGCATTCTCTAGGGAGAAACTGAGAACAAAAATATGGCAATCCAATAACCCCATAGCAACAGTTTGAGTCCAGAAAAAAAAAAAAACTTTGTCACACATACAAAGCCTTTTTCTTCCTCTGATTGAGACTGCTGTTCTGAAGTACACTTTGCGATAAGATGAACCTTCTACTTTTTTATTTGCACTGTTGACTTAGATTTGAAAATAGTAACTGTATGCGAAAGTGAATTATCTCTCTATTCTGCCCCCAGTGGCCCAACAGCATTGTGGTACTGTTATATTCTGTGGGCTCTGCAGGAGTCAGCTACTGAAACTGTGCCTATATTGTGTATAGTCTTTTCTTCTTTCTGTATGCTACCTATTGAAGTTGGATGATGGCCATAACTCAGCTCTAAAGCAGCATGTTTGACACAGTTGACTGCTTATTTGCTTTGTACTTCAGAGTTGTTGTCCAGCCCGTGTCATCATTAGTTCTGAATCACTTGGCCTTGTTAGCGTTGTTATTACCTGGCTCACAAGCAGACGAGCTGATAGGAGTTCCAAAGATTCAGAATCTGGCGTCCAAACCTCTGTGCGCCATATTTTCCAAAGAAGACTACACAGTTGTTTGGATTCCAGGCAATAAGCCAACATGTAGAGAAACTATATAAAGAGAAGAGATGGCCTCGTTGTTAGACTACTAGGCTAGGAATCAGGGTTCAAATCTTACTTCTCCGCCAATGCTCTTTGTGATTTCACTTGAGAGTCAGGTAGCTGCACTGAGTGCAATTTTCAAAGACATCAACACAAGTTAACCAGGTAAATTGACCTCTCTGAAAATTACCCTTTTCAAAGCAGCTAAAAAGTACATACTGCCATCCCAACACACATGACTTTAGTGATACAAAAAGAAAGAATATTCCTTTGGGTGCGCTTAGCTCAGGGGGAAAACAGCATTCATATTTAACATTTTCCAAAGTAATGTGTTATTTTAATCCTCCCCTGCCACTCACACAGCACAGGCAGGGTACAAGGGCACTCTTAACACACGTACTTTGAGTCTTTTAGAGTTCAAAGAAGAACAATGTACGTTGCAACATTTCAGATAATATAGTTTATTCAAAATGGTCTCCTTAGGGAAGGACTCTGCTCGTTGGCAATTTCTGGTAGATTACTACATAAATGTTAAAATAAATAAATATACCTTAAAATAAAGGGAATGGTGTCTGTTTTACTCTTGGCCATGGAAACCAAGACTAGAAAGTGATAAGAAGATAGGATGAACTGTCTGTCAAAGACTAGCGAGCATGTTTACTAAGAGCAGTGCGTGATAGCAGCATGATATCAGCATAGAGACCCGCGCTGAGGTTTGTGGATTTGTGCCTCCATCCCCAATGCTTATAGTGTATAGCAATGATGCAGCACTGTACTGCACAGCAAGTGGGAGAGGTTAACGGCACCCATCGATGTGGCATTGTGTGTGCCTACGCTAACAGACATAGGGGCATGTTTACTAAACATTCCTAACGTGCGGGGCCGTGCTAGTGTGCCTGTGCCATATAAGGAGTGGGCGGTTCAGGCAGAAAATAGAAAAAAAACGGTAGTAAGCAACCGGACGTGTGTGCGTCGCGCTAATGTGCGGGGGTCGACATTAGCGCGTGGAAAGGCAAAGTGGCGCGCTGCTGAGTATACAAAACAACAGAGCCGTGGTACAACGGTGAAGACACTGACCAATGGTGCAGGGGCCATGGGTTCAATCCCCCAGTGTGCGCAACGACAAAGGTCAGCTGAGGCAGTAACTGTAATGATTAACATTGTTTTAGGAGGCAAATTAATTTGGAACGGCATAAGGCGGCGCACAGTTATTTTTGGGCGGCAGAAAGCGGCGCACAGTGCTTTTTGGGCGGCATAAGGCGGCGCACAGTTATTTTTGGGCAGCAGAAGGCGGCGCACTGGTCCCCTTGGGCGGCAGAAGGCGGCGCGCTGATAGGCACAAGGCGGCGCGCTGAAGCATAAGCACAGGAACAGAGCCACAGCACAATGGTTAAAACACTGACCAATGGTGCAGGGATCAGGGGTTCAACTCCTCACAATGCCCAGTGAAAAATGCCTGCTGAGGCAGTATGTATTATGTTGAGGAGTGCTGTAGGAGGCTGTATAATTATATTTTGTTATCACTACTAGCAAACGCACTCTCCCAGCATGTTAACATACGGCGGCCCATAAGGCACATGTTACAGTGCACTGTTCGCCAAGGCACCCTTGAATGACCCCTATAGGGCAGCATGTATGTTGCGACACAGGATAATGTATAGTGCACCCTATAGGGATGGCAACCATGAGGTGGCCTACAGGGCGCCCTATGAAGCACCCTCAGAGGCACCTAATGGGTATAGTAAGCTGAGGGTGGTCTTGCCGGCATAGACATATGTACAGTAAATAAAAATAAAGCTGTGGACAGCGCTACCAAAGGGCCCCACTGTGGGTTTGAACCCATGACCGCTGGCTGCACAGGCAGTGATGTAACCATTGCGCTACAGCTCCATAGCTGTAAGCAGGCTCCTGGCTGGCTGCAGATAGCCTACACGTCACCTCACAGACAGTCTGCTGGTGTCAACAGGATAGGGTTAGGCCACCCGTACCCATGATGCACTGCACATGCAAATTAGCTGTCCGCAGATGGACACAAGATGGGGAATGCACCCCCACAGCACCTCGGCCCTGTTGGGGGAAGTGACCGGGTGCACCCACACAGCACCTTGGCCTAGTAGGGGGCACTGACCGGGTGTTTTACTGGCACAGAGTAGCCACACACCGTTACATCGTGCGGGTACTGTGCTCACCCTGAGTGTGCAATGAGGTGGCCAGGACCAGGTCAACAACACCTGCCATGGCTGATGGAGGCCAAGCGGGCATTCCAAAGCAGTGTTAATGTGTAAGATAGCTAGTTTCTGCACAAACACCATGGATATCCCTGTCTGCCGCCATCAGGCACCCCCCCCCCCCCACCCCAGTGGCAAACATGGTCCCCATCAAGGGATCCACACTCTACCTCCCTGCAAAGGTGGCTGTAGTGGTCAACAACAAACCCAGTCCTGCTGAGGAACAACACCACCCCCCCCCCCCCCCCAGGCAGGCAGCTCCATACACAGCCATAACACAATAGCAGACAGACATAAGCCCAGGGTATGGTAAGCTGCACTCCACCACCAGATATTCACCTGCAGCAAGCCAACAGCCACTGCACCCTGCAAGCCATTATAGCAAGACATTTACCAGCTACAAACAGTCTGCTGGTTAGTCCATAGTGCATGTTCCCAATGGAGATGCATGCACCCAGAACTGGGCTGTCTGCATACACAGCAAGCAGATAGATCAGTGACTGGGCCCCAAAGAGAAACCCATATCTATCACATGAGAGAACTACTATACAGCACTATGGGGGGGGCCTAGCCATGCTGTGGTCACTGCACAGTCAGGGTGAGCGTGATCCCCCAGAAGGACATGCTTTGGCCACCCTGTCTGTGTAGGTGGTGGCCGGACACTACAATATCCCAGCCAATGTCCCTGCCAGGGCCCTATGCCCAGTGCAGATGCATCCTGGCCACGTCACCCTGCCCTGGCTATACCCATGGTACCTTGCACCTCATTATGCACATTGACTGGCCAATACTGGCAACAGTGCTGGCAGTGCGGGCTGTTGAAGGGGCTTGCAGCCAACACCCACTGTATAGACAGACACACACTTCCACACCTCTGCCATCATGGTGCTACGATTGAGGGGGTAAGTAGCCTTGCCCACCAAACCGGTCCTGAGCACAGCAAGGCATGGATATGGTACGCATTACAGCTGGTGGTCACTCCCCAGGGTGGTAAGCACCGTCAGAGGCCAGGCCTGGAGCATGCCCCGCAAACACTTAACAGATTGTTTGGATGGGGTCAACTAGCAGTATGTACGTAACGTATGGATAACTGCCTGCCTGTGCTCCTAGCAAACGTCTCCGAGCTGTGTACCGTATACCTCAGGTGTAGGGTGACATTGGTAAGTTATGCAAGTGCTCGTTTTGGGTGCTGCATGCACGGTCCAATGTTCTGCCTTTCCAGGAGACATTGGCCAATGGGGCCTGTGGGTGTGGGTGTGTCTGCCCTTGATGGCTGCTGCTTTACGGCACAGATTCCCAACTCCAGTCCAGGTTTGCATCACACTGTTCGGGTTTTCCTGCTATCCCTCATGAATATGCATGGGCTACATCTACATGCCATGGGGGTGGTGCATAGATATACAGCACAGGCATTTGTATGAGTGTCAGCATGGAACCTGACTGGTGTGTGGCCCACCAGGACTGCATTTGGGTGATTCTGCTCTAGGTACTGCCCCTGTTCATGGTGTCTGTGCTCAGTGGGGTAAAAGATAGATGTCTTACCATTGCATATGTCCCCGCCATGAAAGGTGTGTCCTTACTATCACTGTTTAGTTGTGGGAAAAATATGTGGGCAGGATTGGCAGTAGCCCCAGCTGGGCTTTGAACCTGTGACCTTCTGTTCTTGTATGCAGTGTCTGTGTGCACTGCACCACTGTGTAGCCACAGATTGGTTGGATTCCCTGGACTGTCCATGACTGTGGATCCGGCAGGACCTGTCTGTTGCAGTGGACTGTGCCAGCCTGCACATGGCTAGGCCTCTGTCTTCTGTGGTTAGCAGCCACTGCCCCCTGCACCACATGTACTTGTCCGCCAACATGCTGGCATGAACTTCTCTCAGAAAAAGCAGTTGACCTGATTGCAATGTGGCAGTATGGGACTGCATTTGGGGACTTGGCTGTAGGTAATGCCCATTGTTGTGGGGTGTGTGCGGTGTTGGGTAAAATATGGGTGTTTTCCCCATGCATACAGGGGTGTCTGCGCTATCTTTATTTAGTGGTGGGTAAAATATAGGGACTGGGCTGGCAGGTGCCCCAGCTGGGTTTTGAACCTCTGCCCTCTGGTCCTAGAGGTAATAACTCTGTCCGCTGTACCACACTTTGGCCACAGAGACAGTGCAGCCCCTGGAGGCAGTAAGCCTGGCAGGATGGAGTCACAAACCCTGCTCTACGCAATTCTACTGTGGGCATATGCACCCTGTCTGGTGACAAACGTGCACATAAACCCCGGAAATGACCACGGGAAATGTGGGACAAAATATCACCACACTGGGCAACAGTGATATTAATGGGCAACCATAGCAAACACTCCCAGGAAAGCTCCAAAACGTGGAAATGTTTTTTGGAAGAGTCTCCTCTCAGTAGACCCTTCCAAACTTCATTTCTTTTTTCTGGAGCTTTGCTGGGTGTGATTTCTGTATTTGCCCATCACTATAACTGTTCCCCAGCTGAATTACTATTTTTAATAGTTCTGTTGTGGTCATTTTCTATTTTTATTTTCACTTTTGTGCTGTGCACATGTATCACACTGCTCACGTTTTGCTGGTTTCCCCGGTTTTCCTGTACATTGCTGACGGAAATGGTTTCTCTTCCCTTTAAATGCTTTCTACCGCGAGTGTTTCACTCGCGGTAGTTTTTACATGCAAATTCGGGCCCGATACTGTGCGGGGAGCCTCTCCCCTCCCACTCTCCACCCATTGACCCCGTCCCTCCGCCCCTCCGGAGCCTTCCTCCGCCCTCCTTTCGCCGTTCCACGCCTCTATCGGACATTTGCGGGCCCGCACTTGTACAGGGCCCGTTAGTGAGCCGCGTACCTGTGCGGGGGTGACACGCACGTGTGCGGGGCATTTAAACGCGTTTCTGCGCGTTTCAGTGCCGCGTTGCCGTGCGCTATTTTGCGGCGCGCTATTTTGCGGATTTTAGTAAACATGCCCCATAGTCATGGTTACTGTGTGTCCATAAACATTACCCGCCATCAATGTTTTTAAACTGTCTTGTCCCGCCCATTCATGTGTTACCTGATTGACATAGGGCCGTGCGCTAAATGTAAGCACAGTGCACTTGGTGTGCACCGAACCCACACTATGTGGTTAACATTCCCCTAGGTGCTGTCTGTTCAAATGAAAGCAAAGAACTGCAAATTGAATAATAGGCGACGTGGCAAATACATTTACTGTATCATAACATCATGCAAACTGAATCCCGTTTTCACAGAACAACAAGAAAAAATCCTTAAACCTACCTTTTGGGACTAGAAAAGAGGAAACAAAAAGGTTCACATTTGATGCAAGATGAGATAACAGCCTCCAGTAAAGCAGGCCTAAGCCACCACCATATCCGCTCTTTTTTTTTTTAAAATTTAAATGCAATGTACGCCTTCAAATCAATGCTGACTCTTGGTGACCCAGAAGCTCTTGACAGTGTGACTGGAAGTAGATTGCCAAGTCTTTTTTCCAAGGCAATGGAGGGTTAAGTGACTTGCCCAAGGCCACAAGGAGTGCTAGTGTGAACCAAACCTTGATCTTTTTGTTAAAAAGCCAGTGCTCTAAGCAATAGGCTACGCCTCCATTCCTTTTTCATTTAATTGGATCAGAAAAAAACACTTTTGTTTAGCCCATTTATCTCCTGAATTAATTTTATGCACTTTATATAAGTTGTTTAACAGGTATGCAAAATTATAAAGAAAGGGTATATAATTTGGTATATATGCACTAGAAATTCCTCAGCTGAAACTGAAATGGGTGGGAGGCATTTTCAAAACAGTTTAACTGGTTAGTAGATGTGCTACCAGTTAAAATGTGGTCAGGGGGATATTCAGCAGCAGTAAACGGTTTAGTGCTGCTTCATAGCCCCTTGTACTGGGGGATGCAGTAGGAGCGGCACTGGGGGTTAACCAGTCAGCAGTGACATTTTGCTGTGGGCCACTTAGCCTAATCTTAAATTAGTAAAAGTGCTGAACACCCTCACCTTATACCTTAAGGCTCAATCCAATACTCAGCCTTCTTTCAAACAAGAAAATATTTTTTTAAAGTTTTATATTTTTCTATAAAATAATCGATCAATGTGCAAATGGATATGAATGAATAGAGTAAATACGTAAATGAACCCCTGGTCTCAGACTGTTACGGCAAAGTTCCTGCACCACAGTAGCGTCGGTAAACTTGTGCCAGTATATTGCATCAATGACCAGTTTTATTTGAGGGTTCCTTTATGGACTTTCCTTAATGGCATGTTACTAAAAGTAAAGAGATTGTGCTTATCTTAAAATGGAGACAAACTGCCCCAACGCCACCTGTTTGGTTCCCAATGTGCGTTTCGGATTCTTCTTCAGGGGGTGGGTTTGTCAGCGTATCTCTGAAAAAAACAATCCCCAGCATTCACAGTACGTACACAATAAATATAAGAATATAGCAAGAATGGTATTAGAGGTCGTCCATTTTGCTAGTTGAACCGATGAAAATACTCATACCTATTTTGATGCGTAGAAATGTCAGAGAATCACAAAGAGAAGTGCAGCCGTTTCAACTATGGCGAGTTCTTCTCATACTGCTCTAGGACGCCGCGCATGCGGAATAATGACGATGTGGAGCCCTTTAAACATTGAGACGTTTACGTCATAAAATGATGTCATGGGAAGAGCCGTCTTTTGTAAGGGAATCAAAAAAATGGTCAACAGGGGACGCTCAGATGCAAGCTCCCCATTCAACCATATTGTTTAAACCTCCAGGATGAACTGTTTGAAGACGGTAAATCCATTGTTGTTCTTGTATTATTGTGGTTTTCTCTCGAGTGTTGCCTGACCTGCCAGCTGCAATCCAGTCTACACAAAAAAACCGAAGATCTTTGAACACATGGCCGTGACTGAGGCAATGTTGTACAATTGGTGCCTCAATTGTTTTGCACTTTAAACGGCTCTTGTGCTCATTGATACGGACTCGTAGTGGGCGCGTGGTCTTACCAATGTAGAGAAGACCACAAGGACATCTAATACTATATACAACGTGATCTGTCCCGCACGTCGTGCTGTGTCTCAATTTAAAGGAACGGTCATGGTAAGTAAAGTGAGTGAGATCTTCTGAAATAATACATACATTACAGTTACCACAGGGACGATGCCCTGCTTCCCTGTCCATTCCAGACGATGATAAAGGTCTCAACTTTGCTGGACTAAGTTGTTCCTTTAGGTTGGAGTGTCGAGTCCAAACACAACGAATTGTTTTATCCTGCAATCCTGGAAGGACAGACAACACATTCTGGTGTCGCTTTAAGATCCGTTTTATTCTGCCACTGAAAGGAGAAAATTTTGTGATGAAATTCACAGCAGTTTCTGTTACGGGCTTTTTCTTTCGCTCCGACTTGCCTGAGTGCAAAAGTAAATCTCTATTGTTGAACCGAGCTCGTTTGTAAGCTGTGGAAATCACTGGTGATGGGTACCCTCGCTGTTGAAAAGCTTGCATAAGATGTCGTGCTTGTTGTTTATAATCATTCAATGTAGAACAATTTCTACAATATCTTATGAATTGTGACAATGGCAGGCTATCTCGTAGTTGCTTCGGGTGTCTGCTAGTGTAATGAAGTAGAGTATTCCTATCTGTGGGTTTCTTATAGGTGGTAGTTAGCCAACCGTGGGTACTCTTCTGTACCATCACATCCAGAAACACTATTTTGTACTCATGGCAAGTGTATGTAAATTGAATATGGGGGTTAGCCTTATTCAGCCACTTCCAGAAGTCAGATAAGCCCGCTGGAGTTCCCCGCCAGATAATAAAGACATCATCTATATATCTTTTCCAAAATAATAAATGCGATCTATAAGGGGAAAGGCTGAGCCACTGATTCTCGTAGGCCTGCATATACAGATTAGCAATCGATGGCGCACAGGTCGCCCCCATAGCGACCCCAGATACTTGATGGTACAAAACGCCCTCAAATTCAAAAAAATTGTGAAAGAGGGTCAGTGCTGTTAATTGGGCTATGAATTCTAACAGCTCTTCTGACATGAGCCCCTGGGTGTGTAAAGCTGTCATAACCACATCTTGTGCTGCTTGTTGGGGAATGTTCGTGTATAGAGCCGCGACATCCATAGTCGCCAAAGGAATATCTGGCTCACCTGCCCATTGTGAGTGTTCTTCAAGTAGAGTCAGAAAGTGTGATGTATCTCTTATGTAAGATGGAATCTTCTCCAACAAGGGTCTGAGATATGAATCAACATAAATAGATAAGGGTTCCAGAAGAGTACCTCTAGTGGAGACTATTGGCCGTCCTGGTGGATTTAGGAGATCCTTATGCACCTTTGGCACCAAATAGAACCTTGCCCATACGGGGGAGGGACCATTCAAAAAATTGAATTCCTTCTTTGAAATTAAATGAGAATCTAGTGCTTTAGTTGTGAGCTCTTTAATTTGTCGTTGTAGATGGATCGTTGGATCTACGCATCAAAATAGGTATGAGTATTTTCATCGGTACAACTAGCAAAATGGACGACCTCTAATACCATTCTTGCTATATTCTTATATTTATTGTGTACGTACTGTGAATGCTGGGGATTGTTTTTTTCAGAGATACGCTGACAAACCCACCCCCTGAAGAAGAATCCGAAACGCACATTGGGAACCAAACAGGTGGCGTTGGGGCAGTTTGTCTCCATTTTAAGATAAGCACAATCTCTTTACTTTTAGTAACATGCCATTAAGGAAAGTCCATAAAGGAACCCTCAAATAAAACTGGTCATTGATGCAATATACTGGCACAAGTTTACCGACGCTACTGTGGTGCAGGAACTTTGCCGTAACAGTCTGAGACCAGGGGTTCATTTACGTATTTACTCTATTCATTCATATCCATTTGCACATTGATCGATTATTTTATAGAAAAATATAAAACTTTAAAAAAATATTTTCTTGTTTGAAAGAAGGCTGAGTATTGGATTGAGCCTTAAGGTATAAGGTGAGGGTGTTCAGCACTTTTACTATTTTGGGTAACCAAAACCCTCCAAAACTACGACCTACACTACTGTAATCTTAAATTAGGACAAATTGCAATCTGGCCAACCTGGATATTCAATGCCGGTGGCCAGATATGATCCCGGTGTTGAATATCTGTGTTTAATTTGAAGCGGTAATGGACAGCTGCTTTACTTAGGCTGGCTGCTGCCACTTAGCGTAAAAGATCATCATATTCACTACTGAATCCAGGAAGCTCAATTCAAAACAACATTGGGGAAGACTGTAAGAAAGATGACTTTTTAATTTCACCAAGAGTCTGTTATGAGGACCTTGTCAAAGGCTTTCTGAAAATCCAGATACATTATATCAACCAGTTCACCTTTGTCTACCTGTTTATTTGCAACTTAAAAAAAACATAACAGATTAGTAAGATAAGGCTTTCCTTCGTTAAATCTATGTTGGTTGTCTCCCATTAAATCATGACTAACTACATATTCAGGAATTTTATTCTTTATAATGGTTTCTACCATTTTGCTCAGTACTGATGTCAGGCTCACTGGTCTGTAGTTTCCTGGATCATCCCTGGAAACCTTTTTAAAAATTGGTGTTACATTGACCATTCTCCAGTCTTCAGGTACTACACATGATTTTAATAGTTCACAGATTACTAATAGTAGGTCTGCAGTCTCATAAATCAGTTCTTTCAACACCATCGGATGTATACCATCCGATCCAGGTGATTTGCTACTCTTCAGTTTATCAATTAGTTGTAATACATCTTCCAGGTTTATCAATATTTCTTTTAGTTCTTCTGATACATCACCTTTATATACCACTTCTGGCACTGGTAACTTCCCTACATCTTCTTCAGAAAAGATGGAAGCAAAGAATTCATTCAGTCTCTCTGCTATGGCCTTTTCCACACTTAGGGGTATGTTTACTAAACTGCGGTAACGGTACATAACGCGCGTTATGTAATGTTAACGATTGTTAGCACATCATAACACGTGTTATGATGCGCTAACGAGTGTTAACGTTACATAACACGCGTTATGATGCGTGAACGATCGTAAAGCTCCGCGGCGCGGTAAAACACCACAGAAGGTGGAGAGAGTGCGGAGAGAAGGAGTAAGTGGGCAGAGAGTGGGCGGGGAGAGGCTCCCTTCACACTAACGCGCTGATCTGAAGAGCTAAATCCTAACGCGAATGAAAACCTGCCGTTAAATGCACATTACAGGGGAGAGAAACCATTTCAGTGTCAGCAATGTACAGCCTAGGCAGGGAAACCTAAAAAAGTGATAGGTGTGATACATGTGCACAGAACAAAAGGGCACATAAACACTGAAAATGACCTCAACAAACTGGAAAAAAACCATAACCAAGCTGGCCAATAGTGGTATTAATGAGAAACATCAACACCCCCCCGCCCCCCGAGAAAGCTCCATAGAAAAGATATAAATCGTGGAAGGGTCTACACTCCGTCCCCATACAAGGTGCTACACTCCGTCCCCATACAAGGTGAATGAGCCCACAGTGAAATAGCGCTGCTCAGGGTTTTCCACTCCATCGGACAGGGTTCCTATGGTATGCACATGTCCCGCAACATCAGCGCGGGCATGTCAGAATGGCAACTGGACAGATGCCGGAAAGGGGATACAGAGGGCCGCAGGCGGCACATGCTGTGGTGCAGCTGAGCCACAGTGCGGACTAGGGTGATGCCTAGCTGGCCCATACGAATGCTGAAACAGCAGAGCAGCCAGACAGCAACTGCTGAAGGCCCAACATGGGCACGACTGTGTTTCCCACAGTGTCACAGGGGATAGTACCCAACAGCTACCCCCAAGGGCACAGAACATTGGCAGGCGAGGCTGGGAGGGAGCATGGACGTCTATGCAGGCACCCCTACCCCAGAACCCGCACCATAGGCAGCTGCCTACCTGCACACTGGATGGCCTGGGACTGCGCACCACCAGCATCACCATCAGAAGGGCATGTCAGCATGGTGGCTGAGGGATACTGGTGGTGGAGGGGGCAGTGGCAGCTGCTCAGAGCAGACCGTGGCCTAGCCCTGTGTAGGTGGGTGCCATGTACTGCAACAGACGGGCCCTGTCTGACGAACAGTCATGGTATCACCAAGGAATGTACTGACTCTGTGACAACAAGGTGGTGCAGTGCACAAAACCAGTGTATTCAGAAGCAGAGGGTCACAGGTTCAAGTCCCAGCTGTGGTTCCTGCCAACCCAGTCCCCATATTTTACCCACTACTACAACGTGCTAATACAGACAGCACCTTTATTTCAGATGACGTAAACATGCCCAAGACACCTACATTTTACCCTACAGAGCACGGACACCATAAACATACACATTACCTAGAGCAGAGTCTCCCAAATGCAGTTCTGGAGGGCCAAACACCATTCCGGTTCCATGCTGCCTCTGATAAAGATGCCTGTGCTGCATTTCTATGTGCCACCCCCATGGTATGCAGATGTATCTCATGCATATTCATGAGGGACAGCATGAAAACCCGAACAGTGTTTGGCACCGCAGGACTGGAGTTGGGAACCTCTGCCGTAAAGCAGCAGCCAACAGGGGCAGACACACCCGCACCCACAGGCCCCATTATCCAAAGCCTCCTGGAGAGGCAGGACTTTGGGCTCTGCATGCATCTCCCAATACTAGCACTTGCATACCTTAGTAATGCTACCCTAAACCGGGGAAGATGGTACACATCTATCAAAAGGTTGCTATGATTACTAGCAGATAGCAATTCCTAGGTTAAGTACAATTTTCTGAGTGAGTTGCATCATAGCAACCTTTCTGATGTCTGTGGAGTGTGCTACAGGTCTTGTGTCTGACAGTGTTTACCAATCTGGGGAGGGACTCCTACAGTATTGCGTACCATAGCCATTCCTGCACTGTACCCAGGACTGGTGTGGTGGCCTGGGCTGCCCAACACCTCTATAGTTGCACAATGCTGGCATAGGTGTGGGGAGTGTGTGTCTGTCTATCCAGTGTGTGGTGACTGCTAACACCCTCCACAGCCCACACTGCTAACACTGTTGACAGTATTGGCCTGCCAATGTGCATAATGAGGAGTAAGGTACTGTGGGAATAGCTTGGATAGGGTGGCCTGGCCTGGCCGCATCTGCACATTGTAGTGCCCGGTACCAACTGCACGGACAGGGTGGCCATAGCATGTCCTGCTGGGAGGTCACTCTCACCCTGACTGAGCAGTGACAATGGCATGGCTAGGTTCCCCCATAGTGCTATATAGTATTTTTCTCATGTGATATTTATGGGTTTTCTTTTGGGGCCCAATCACTGACTTATCTGCTTGGTGTGTATGCTGACATCCCCATTCTGGGTACATGCATCTCCTCCAGGACCATGCACTATGGACTAGTTGGCGGACTGTCTGCAGCTAGTATGTGTCTTGCTGGAACACCTTGCAGGGTGCAGCGGCTGGAGGCTTGCTGCTGGAGAATGTCAGATAATGGTGGGGGGCAGCTGAGCATTTCCAGGCCTTCCGTCTGTCTGCTATTGCATTATGGATGTGTACCGCTCTGTCTGTTCCCCAGCAGGACTGGGGTTGATGGTCCCCTCTACTGCTACCATTGCAGGGAGGTAGACTGTGGATCTATTGGTGGGTGATCCTGTTTCCCACCCTAAGCACCAGAGGATGGGTTGTGTGGTGGTACATAATCTGCCTATGGGTCCATATACACCCCCCCCCCTCACCAGGTAACGATGGCACCAACACAGGATATGCACTATTCTCGGTGCATCATCGCCCATAAGGACTAGACATGACCGAGACATACAGCAGGACACAGATGTATCCTAGGTGTGTCTAACAGAACTACCTATCACACACTGATGGGGACCTGCAGCATGGCGTATTTCAGCCATGAAAGGTGCTGTGGACCTGGTGCTGGGCGCCCCACCTGAACCTCAGGGTGGGCACAGTACTCACACAATGTGACTGTCTGTGGCTCCTTTGCGGCAGTGCCACATACGGTCTGTTGCCCCTACCAGGCCGAGGTGCTGTGGGGGTGCATACCCAATTTTGTGCCCATCTCTCGTCTGCTGATTTGCATGTGCAGTGCATCATGGGTACGGGTGGGTTAACCCTATCCTGGTAACCACAGCAGACAGTTTGTGTGGTGACGTGCAGTTCTTCTGCAGCCAGCCAGGGCTTTGTTCACAGCCTTATAAGGTGTCCTATAGGGGACATTATAGGGTACCTTGGCGGACAGTACACTTTATAATGTGCCCTATGGAGTGCGTTATGGGGTGCCTTATGCGGCACCTTAGGTTATGCCATCGTGAGGGTGTGTTTGCTGGCAGCACTAATTAAAATACACGTCAAATGCCTCAGCAATCACTACTTAAATGTAAAGGGTGCTGTCTCAGCCAGCCTTATACATTAGGCCCACTGGGGAATCAAACCCATGACCCTTGTACTATCAGTCAGTGTTGTAACCATTGTGCTACAGCTCTGTTGCTGTACTTGTATGCCTGCACGCCTTCTTAAGATTAATGCGTTGTAACGTGCCCTGTAGCGCTCGTTCATTTATGGCGCCTTGTAACGCGCGTTCTCGGCGCATTCTCGGTAACGATGTACCGCCCATGTCCTTATTTGGGATTTCTGTCTCTACCGCGGCTCCTAACGTGAATCGCACTAACGCAGTTTAGTAAACATACCCCTTAGTGCCCCTTTTATCCCTCTATCAACTAGCTCTCACAGGTTTTTTGCTATGAATGCACTTGAAAACATTTTTATTATGCGATTTTACTTCCATGGCAAGCTTTTTTTTCAAATTCTCTCTTTTTTGCTTTATCAATGCCTTGTATCTAACTTACAAAATACTTATGATGTTTCCTGTTTTCACCATATGGCTCCTTTTTCCATTTCCTGAAAGATCCTTTTTTGACAACAATGGCCTTTCTGACTTCACCTTTAAAGCATGTTGGCAGTTTTTAGGCCTTCCTTTCACTTTTTTTAAAGTGTAGAATACATCTGTTCTGGGCTTCCAAGATAGTACTTTTAAACAACGCTCATGTTTGATGCAAATCTTTAACCCCAGCCCCCCGCCTGCAGTGTTGCCAGGCAGCAGCCTACTTGCAGACCAAGGGAGTCTTGGTTTGGGAACATGTTATGTTGCCACAACTCCCGCATCTCCAACCCCCACCTTAGGGGAATAAGTAAACATTGACGGGACAGACCCACCAATAAATCTCACCATGGGCGGGGACTGCAGCTTGCATGTCCCCACCTCCCCCAACTGAGCCGTGGCAATGTATGCCTTATGCCAGCCCTCCAAGACATCCTGAATGGTACTCATAAATATGTCATGACCAATATCCGACAAATGGATGCTGTCCGGGCAATACAAACCCAGGCATTCTGCCGAAAGGAGGTCATGAGCCAACGCCAGACCCCTCATCAGAATCACAAATTTGGAGACCTCTGCATTCACCTGCTTCCATAAGCATTCAATAACCTCAGGACGGATACAATCCCCCTGTCCCGCCAGGCCCCGGCTAGGTTTCTGCACACTGTGGCCCTCCAAAATAGATCCCAAATCCTGCCTCACCTGATGCACTGTAAACAGCTGCAGATCATGGTTGGAGACTAGACAGCTGCCACACACCCACACACACACACTGTTAAAGTCTCAAAGAAACTCCAACCACAGGGCCAGATTCTCACAGATGCCACCCTTTAACTGAATGTAGTGATGCTTCCGCACCACCCCCGTATGGTTAGCGCCAACCTCCTCATAAAAACTCTGCCCATGGGAATGACTGCAAGCAAAATTAAAATGCCCTAAATGTCTTGGACCTGATGCAATGTAATCTTGGACCTGATGCAATGTAAGCGTGCTGAATCAACACAACCAACCTCTCCACCTTCTGACTTGGCCAATGGGATTCCATGTGCAAAGAATTTAACTCGATGCCTAGAAAAGTGAATAATGTGGAAGGGCCCTCCATCTTCTCCATAGCCAAAGGTAAGCCAAACACTTCAGCAAACTGATGGAAAATGGACAACAACCTAGCACAATCACCAGAACCAGTCAGGCCCATAAATAAAAAAATCATCCAGATAACACACCATACAGTCAGACTCAGCAGCCCTCTGGCATGCCCAATGAACCAAGTTAGAGAAAGTCTCAAAACAAGTGCAAGCCACTGAACAGTCCATAGACATACACTTGCCCACATAGTACTTCCCTTGAAAGAAAAGCCCCAACAAATAAAAAGATTGTGGATGAATGGGGAGCAGATGAAAAAGCGGACTCCACATCCGCTTTGGCCATCAAAGCCCCACACTCCATACCATGCAACAACCAGAGCGCCAAATCAAATGAGGCGTTCTGCACCATCAGGTTTGGAAAAGGAGAATAATCAAATGGTCCTGTTATATGGCTGAGTTCCATCTCCTTCTGTAGTTTCTCTGCCACTGACCACCCCCAGTTCCCCCACCACCCAACAGAACCCCATCCCCTCAGGAACCCTGATCCCCTCATCTGGAGTCCAACCCACTCTGCTCTTGCCAACACTGAACCAGCCAGGAGTAATTTCTGCTAGCCAGATTCCACATCCCAAAAAAACCCACACCTCAAACTTATCCTGAGCCACACTCTTCTTAAATTGCTCATCATAATTTAACCAAGCCCACCTGCCATACATCCAATATGCTCTCAAAATCACATCCGAATAATGGAACAGACCCAGATATAAAGATGATTTAGCCACACCCAAATAGACGAAAATATATGAAAAGCCAACAACCAATTCTGAATTGTTGTAGGTACCTTTGGCAGCCCCTTCCTACCCTCATCTTTACCACTCTCACCTTTTTTCTTGTCCTCACCTCTTGATCACAAGACAAAGGTATATCAATGGTATATCGATATACCATCTCCACAACACCTTCATTCATAACTTCTGGGAAACATGATAGTCCAAAGGGGCAATCACACTCGATGTATCCACCACATGTAACTTGCGCAGCCACCATCAAACAACCCTCCTTGGGGTAGCAAGAAAGTGGGTTGGGAGCATAGGAAGTGCGGCCACCACTCTGATCCTCCTCAGACTCTGACCCACCAGAAGAGGAGGAATCAGAGATATCCCACGTGTGAGCTACACCTGCCTCACCGCAGCGACAAACGCGCTTCTCATGGTGCAGACCATCAACCACCCATTGCAAGTTCCTAAGGTGCTGGTCCCTCTCTAGCTGCAACTGCCTCCTCCTTTATGAGATTATCCAGCCACTTCATCGCCCATGAAGGTAGTACCGAAACACGGCTGGGTAGAGTACTGGCCCCTATAATCTTCCGTAATAAAAATCTTTGTTGTTATACACCTCACTCTGCATAGCTGATACATGCATAAGTGTACACATGTATTGGGGAGGTATTCCCAAGGGTGGAGAGTGCACTTATGTGCATACTTTGGCAAAATATCTGCATAAACAGGTGCAAATCTATCCATGTACTTTTTATGAGGTAATTTTGAAAGGAAAATTGAAATAAAGTCTGCAGGACAAAGTAGCTGCACTCTTTACATAGAAGAGTACTTTCTGATCATTGGTCCCTTTGGGAATGGCACATGACTCAGAGAGGCAACGCAACAGGGAAAGAGTCTTTTGTATTCACAGTCTCTGTTGGCCCTAATTTTCAAATAAAACCTCTGTGGAATGTTTCCTTTAGAAAATGACTTGAACATCATATATATGCTGACCTGACAGCTGCCTACAGCATTTAAAAATGGTCTCATATACAGGGCTTTTTCTAAGGGGTACTCGGTGGTAATGGGTACCGGCACCTTTTCATTGCATAGGACAAATGCATTAATTTATATAGCTTTCTATGGCTTTGAAAATGGATAACTTTATGGTTGATTGTTTTCTAGCAAAGAAATCACTTTTGTGCGAGAGAAACATACTATCCTAGGGTACGACCCTTCATTGTGCCCTGAGAGAATACTGCACTGCTATGCTAGAGGTACAAAAAATTCTCATGCCATGTTTGGCATTTTATTTAAATGCCAGCTGCAGTGGTTAAATATAGTACATTCAGTTGGTGCTGAACATATGTACTAGCTGTGTGCATTTCAGGTCTGTTTGGGCATTTGTTTGAGTGCCTGGAAATTAAGCATGCTCACAAATTGCTTGTAAGCACATATGCCCATGAATGTACATGAGTGCAATGAATTTATGCTTGAAAGAATGCTTGATAGGCACGCATTCCCAACAAATACAAAAAAATTGTTGTCTCATTTTCATTTGAAACAATGAGGGGTTTTTTTATGCACTAATATATATTGTACAGTCCGTGCAATGATTAGCCAGTTAGCAGAGCTATGAAGTCTGTTATCTGCGAAGACCTTAAGGATCATATAGGAAAGCCTTTTGCCCCCATACTCAGCCCCAGATGGATATTGCTGGGGTGGTCAGTTGCCGCTGAAAATCTCTAGAGAGACCCAGTCATCTGGTGTAAATGAGTATATCAGTATTTGTGTGATGCCAGAGCTGATTCTGGATGCCTATTTTATAAAGACGCATAGGTATCTATGTTACCTTTCTAAAAGAGGTGCCTTTTTTCACTTCTCACATAGGTGCCCTGTTATAAAATCAGGCCCACACTGTCAGAAGCAGCTTATCCAGATCAGTTATGGAATGCAAGCACATATCAGGCGATTACAGACGTGCTGGAGAAGAAGGAACATTTTTTATTATGGTTCTATTGAATTTTCTTTCTGGATCAAGAGTAAAATAATATTATCTACTAATTACAGTGCAACATTTTAATTTTTGAGCCAAACCTTTATTCACTCTTCATTTAATTTAAGATCCTGGAGACTCAAAGTCACATCTAAATCAGACTAAAAAAGAGATAAAAACTGTGCTGTAAATTGTTATTAAAGACATAATTAACTGCAGAACATTTTTGTCTTCCAGGTTATTATTGGGGAATGAAGAACCAGCCGGTGCCCTCTTCTTATGCCAAGAAAGTCCAATTACAATCCATTGAGAAAACATAGATTTAAAGAGAAAATGAAGAATAATATAAAGCACCAGGCACCCACCTGAGTATTTTTCATTTTAATGAGAAAATAATCAACAAGAGACCAGTGTGAAATTCTACATTTTGACTGCATTCTATGCTTATTATTTCTCTCCCTTTAGCAGGCCTGCATGTGAATCGAGAAGAAAAACATAATATTAACAGAGGTTAAGCCATTGCTTTGCTGCCTTATATTGATCAACAGTTTATATACTATTATGAACAGAAAGAATGATTAAGAAATTTGTTAATTCTTTATGCATTCAAACCAGTGGTGGGATTCAGCTGGTTCGCAGTGGTTTGTGTGAAACTGTTCCTACAATTTCCCGAGTTTACCGAACTGGTCCCTATAGGCTGTTTCACGCTCTATGTGAAGCTATGTCACCGGCAGGGTCAGCACTACCTCTAAGCTCGGCAGGTGGGTGCTGAAATCCAGGGGCGCCAGAGCAGCTACATTGCTGAGAATCCTCAATGCTTTATTGCTTGTCCAGTGTGTCGCGCAGAGCCGGTGCAGTGTGGGCAGGTCAGCGGCAGCTGGCAGCAGTAGGAAGCAGAGAAACAAACTCCGGCAGCAGGTGATGAGGAGATGAAAGCCGCGGCAATCTCCTCCCCTTTAAGCAAAGCTGCACTCCTTTCTGGTGTCGCAGTGGCAGGAGGCACTTAATATGATTTACGTTCCGGTGCACGCAGACACCAGAAGTGAAGTCCTATTAAGTTCTTCCTGCTGCTGTGACTGTGGAAAGGAGCGTAGCTTTAGTTAAAGCGAAGGAGATTACTGCAATTTTTACAGGTTAAGCCGAGAGAGCAGAAGAGGCATGGGGGGTGGGGGGGGGGGAGAGAGCAGCCTATCCCGCAGGCCAAATACTGAACTGCTAGATGTGATCCCCTTAGTCCACAGGACAGGATACTCCCATGGACTGGAGAAGTGAAGCCAGCAGTGATCTGCATGCAGGAGCAGCCTGTCCCACGAACAGAAGGGACCACATTCAGCAGTTCAGTTTTTTGGCCCACGGGACAAGCTGGTCCTTCAGGCCACAGAAGTGAAAGAGGCTACCATCACTGCTAGCATTGGTTGTGCCTGCAGGAGCAGCCTGTTCTATGGGCCGAAGGGATTGCGGCCTACATTTTTGTGCTCCTGTGGGCCACGGAAGTGAAAATGGCAGCAATCGTGGCCAGCAGCCATATTGTGGGCGTGCCGGAGCAACCTGTCACACAGGCTGAAGAGAAGAAGCATGCGGCAGGAGAAGGAGCTGAGGCCAGAGATGCACAGAAGGTAGGATACAATTTAGATGGGGCACCAATGTATAGGTTGCAGGGGGGGCGCTATACTGGTTCCTAAGATTTTTGAATCTCACTGCTGATTCAAGATAAGCAGAATAACCTGTTCAAATTAATAAAAGCATGCTGTACATAGTTTAAAGGCAAAATGCAATTATAAAAAAAAAATAAAGAAACATGAAGCTGTAGCAAGTTTTACATGCCAGATTATAAATGGAAAACACGATGAAAGATGAATCAGTATAGGTGTACAAATTCTGTCGTTTGGATCATGTACAGTTTCAGTTTCTAGGAATGTGCCTTCCCAAGCAAAAAACAATTGGATTTTTTAAAAATGTTCCCTGATTTTTGACTTTTCAGTTTATTTCAGACATTTGTTTTAGTAAAAAAATTTTAATGTTCATCAGATTTTTTTCAGTTTCCACAGATCAATGATATCTGTTTTAAATCAATTTTGAATGTACCAAATGTTAAAGGCATGCTAGTGAGTCTTAACCGGAGTAGGTCGGACTCGATGCTTCACAATCACCCTCTCTTCCCCCTCACCCCCACCCCGCCTCCTGGCTTCCACAAACTCTCGGACACCATACTTTTTGGTACAACATCTGGTCGCAGCTTTATTAACCATTTAAACAGTTTAACAATCAACATCAAAACAATCCTTTTGCATATACCAGCAGAATGATGCCTCACCAGCCATGTCGCTAGCAAGCTGCGCACGCCTCTGCTTTTCAAAATTCCATCTCCCCTTGGCCCCCGACTTCGCCATATAATTAGCAAAAGCCAGCCTAGGGTTTTTCCGGTTCGGGGGTACCCCACTCCCGTCCCAAGCTTATCCAAAGGCTCTGGACCTCCTCTCTCCTCCCCTCCCTCCTGCGGACCCGAAACTGGGTTCCGCATCTCGCCACGCCACCCGGTTACGGGCAGCCGGCTTGGACTCGCCACACGGCCTACATATATCCCTACTTCCTGCAATCTCTTTTTCATTAGTTTAGAGGTTATATATTTGCTCTTCCACTTTTTTAGAGTTGGCTCAAGTAACGACTTGATGCAAAATCCTCTGTGCTAAAGCCTAGCATTAAACCTCTAGTGCAGGGTTTCTTTTTTTTTTAGTCCACATTTCTTTTATTTTGTAGTATACTAAAAAGAAAATATAAACAACCAATAATGAACTGAGAGATACATTGAAAGTTCACATCTAAGATAATATCAAACAGCCAACCGCCATCCTAGGCAAGAAAAGAAAACTACAAAAAAGCTGATGATAGTGTTCCATTGAATGTCAAGACTGCTTTTGGCCGCTTGTTTGGTGGTCAGCAAGCATCATCTCCAGCTTCAGGTTCTAAAGCACAGAATGCCACCAGAAATGGAATTATCCTTCCAACAATCAACGAGTATCAGCATGTCTATGGTAAGGCGGATATCAAGACGTTTGACCTTTTCAGGACACAGGTCTTCATTTAAGGCTCCTGATTTGAGAACTAAAATTTTATACATAAACTGTATATGCAAATCTAAGGGGCGTGGTAATCTAACATGCCCCTGATATTGGACCACACTTCCCCCCAGAAACAGGCTACCACAGGACAGTAAAAATATGTTTGATCAAACATGCCCTTGTGAAATTTGTAAGACCAAGAAATAACAGAGGATCTAATTTTGCCATAGCTTTTCACACCAGGGTCCACACTATGTGATGGGCTAGAAAAAACATTGATTGTGTTATAGCAACAGATCTCAAAACTCTGGTTGTTTGGCCCCATAAACATTTCTACCGTTCTTTAGACAGAATACAATGCATATTATCTGACCACATCGTCTCAAAGCTTCTGGCAATTACAGAGATTTGTTCATGAAGCTTTTTATATAGCTTTTATGCAAAATGGCCTCTGCTCCTGATCATAATGCAGGATTAGAATACACTTGAGTCCAGCTCTATTAAAACCGATTAAGAGTGTCTCAACTGAACCAGCCTGAAAAAATTAACTGAAGGGAGGGGAAACTTGCCAAATCTTGAAATGAGATGGGATAACTCTGTTGCATTAATTGATGCAAGCGCCATTTAAAAATAGAATTGTTAATTTTGAGAGAAGGATTATACTAAAATGGCGCTTATCGTGAGGCTCTTAAAGTTTCTAATGTGCTACCGAAGGCCACTCAAAATGTAAAAATTGTTCAGTCTCTTAGGGAGCTGCATACCAAAAAGAACCTTTAACAGAAAAGGAGCCAACACCTCTTCTTCAGTGATCAACCATGCAGGTTTTTGGTCCTCACAAACATCACATCAAAGGCTATTTAAACTTCCACAGTGCTAGTCCTGGTGGCTTATCTGCCCAGAGGAAATGCATCAGCAGTCATTCTATATGCTTGTAAAGACAAGGCTAAAAAAAACAAGGCTTAAAAGAAAATAAACTTTCGCCTTCACCATATTGATGATTTGTTTAGCTATATGTCGCTTTGTATTGTAAAACAACACCCCTAAATATTTCATCTTATGTGGAACCCAATTTAATGAAGATAAATGAGCTGCCTCAGATGCCATATGTACATTCAGTGGAAATAACTCATTTTTCTGTCCACTTTGTAACCAGAAAAATTCGAGAAATCTTCTGTGATAGAAAACAAGCAGGGAGAGAAGCAATCAGATGGGTGGAATAAATTAGTATATCATCTACAAAGCTGAATACTAGTCACTTGGTCACACTGGCGGATTGCTGATAATAAAGACTCAATGGCTAGATTGAATAGAAGTGGGGATAAGTGTGATAAGGGAAAAGAGACGGCTGAGGGGAGATATGATAGAAGTCTATAAATTAATGAACGGAGTGGAACGGGTAAACGTAGATCAATTGTTTATATTATCAGAATATAGAAATACCAGGGGACATGCAATGAAGCTACAGGGTAAACTATTTAAGACTAATGAAAGAAAACTGCTACAGTAGGTATGTATGACCTAGATTGGCCACTGTTGGGAACAGGATACTGGGCTTGATGGACCTTGGTCTGACCCAGTATGGCATATCTTATGTTCTTATGTTCTTATGAGAACCTTGAGTACCTTTAAATAGCTCAAAATATCCTGGCAAATTTTGATTGGCTAGAATTTCCAGCCTTGGGGCTTGTGGGTAATCCAGCAACCCTATTTATGAAGCCCTCATGACAGCCAAAACATTGTATTGTCTCAAAGAGATATCCCCACTCCACTTAGTCAAAGACTTTTCTGTATCCACGGAAAGCACAAAGGTCGGTGGAGTAGAGCTTTGGCTATGTGTGTAACATGATGCAATAATCTAGCATGGTCCATGATAAACCTATTGGACATAAAACCTATCTGGCTGTTATGAATAAGTTTAGGAAGAACTTCCCCAATTTTTTAGCTAATATTTTAGCATACATATCAGCATTAAGAAGTGAAATAAGGTGGTAGTTTTGCAATGTCTATAGAGTCTTTGCCCAATTTTTCCAAAAAACAATCACTGTAAGGTTCTCCTTATTGGTACCTACTTTCCTATGTATTGGTATAATGAACATAGAAGGTTTTCTGAAATATTTTATAAAAATCCATGGGAAGCCCAAGGGGTCCCAGTACTCTTCCAGAGGAAAGTCTCTAGATGCCATTCAAAACAACCTTTGCCTGAAACACTACTGTCAAGTGAGCATTATCTTTCTCTGCTAATTTAGGGATATTTTCTAAGATGAATAATTAGCATGGGTGCACGTTCTGATACCTCCATAGGTACCTCCACACTAATTGTGGGCAACATTAGAGCAGGGTGCACCATGTTAACTGTCAGGAACATGCTTTCTATACCCCGACAATGAACAAGGTAGTGTTGCACCTAAAACCTTATGTTTTTGGGGCTATCTGCGTATTAGATAAAACACCATAGCACCCATTAATAAAAGGCCCCTTAATTTCATCGAACTAAATTGTCACTCACTGTGCTTTAAAACATTGCTAATACATGACCTTATTTTCAACTCTCATTTCTCTTTCCTCTGCCTTACTGAAGTCTAGTTAAGGCTTGGAGAAGAGGCCTATGAACCAGCGTCTCCCTCAAGGCTTTTCCTATCTTGCAACTCTGTATCCTACAAGATTAGGAAGGGTGTGGTAATTATTCATTTGAATAAGCTCCATCTAATACTCCACAGAAATGTCTTGCTAACTTACCTGGAGTCCTATTAGAATGGATTCTCTTTCCTCAGTTTATTTGCTACTCTTATGCTGCTGCCCTCCTAGTCTGGATGCAGTGGCTTGGGCTACTGTCTATTCCATTATAACTGAGGTACACTTCCCTAATTTTTTAGTCTTAGTTGATATTGATATTCATATGCCTTGTAAAAATCCTCTAGCTTCTCATGACAGCTAGGTTTTGACTTGTGATGTGGGATTTTAGTAATTGGACACTCTGCAGGGCATACTATTGACAATATTAGCATATGAGTTTCTGCCCAGAAAAATATCTATTTTTTGCTCTAACCTCTATCTTGTACAAATCATTACTTAGGGGGTTGTTTACTAAAGTGCGGTAATCGTGATTAACGTGCGTAAAGTACGTTTAACGATCGTTCGCACGTCCGAACGCGTGTTCTGACGTGCTAACGATCATTAAACGTACTTTACGCACGTTAACCACAGTTAACGATCGTAAACCTCCGCGGCGCGTTAAAACAGCGCAGAAGGTGGAGAGTGGGCGGAGAGAAGGGGTCAATGGGCGGAGAGTGGGCGGGGAGAGGCTCCCCTCATACTAACGCGCTGAATTTCTGAGCTCAATTCCAATGCGAATGAAAACCTGTCGTTAAAGGCATATTAAAGGGAAGAGAAACTATTTCCGTCAGCAATGTACAGCAAAACCGGGGAAACCTACACAACGTGAGCAGTGTGATACATGTGCAAAGACCAAAAGTTCACATAAAACCTTAAGAATGACCACAAGAAACATTGTAAAAAGCACAATTCAGCTGGGCAACAGTGATAGCAATGGGCAACAATGAACAGCACTCCCTGGAAAGCACCAAAGAAAGAAATGATGTTTGGAAGGGTCTACGCTCCGTAGACCCTTTCAAAGATCATTTCATTGTGATGGAGCTTTCCTGGGAGTGGTGTGTAATGTTGCCCAATGATATCATTGTTGCCCAGCTTGGTTATGGGTGTTTGCCCCTTTTTTTTAGGTCTGTTTTGAGGTTTATGTGCACCTTTGTCTCCATGCAAGGTAAATGAGCCCACTGTAAACCTGTGCAGAGCAGGGTTTCTGACTCGTCAGGCCGCTTTAACTAACTCCAGGGACTGCACCATCTCTGTGGCCACTGTGTGGTGCAACAGACACAGCCAGTGCCTGTAAGACCAGAGGGTCACAGGTTCAAATCCCAGCTGGGGCTCCTGCCAACCCAGTCCCCATAGTTTTACCCACCACTAAACAGTGATAGTAAAGACACCCCTTTATTGCAGAGAACATACGCATGGTTAATACGCCTATATTATACCACACCAAACACAGACATCAGAAACAGGCGCATTACCCAGAGCAGAGTCTCGCAATTGCAGTCCTGGAGGGTCCCACACCATTCAGGTTCCATGCTGCCTCTAATAAAGATGCCTGTGCTGCATATCTATGCACCATCCCCAGATAAACCTATGGTTGCTCATTGGATTGAAAAGGGCCATCTTGTGTCAGATTTAAAGTTTTTTGTTTTAAAGGTTGTGCATCCACACTGGCGTGGTGGCAATATAGATTCCATACTACTTAAACTTGAACAGCGATTCATTTATGAGTTGCAGTCAGTGGACCCTTTGGGTTTGAATCAAGATCTTAATTTAGCAGTTTTTTTGTAAACTAATTTTCTGTAGCTTAGTCCCCCTGTGTTCAATTGATTATGTGGCCCTCAGGTTTTTACTTTTTTCTGTGTAAGTTTGTCCTCCACAAGTGGACTGTATTTTGTGGATACAAGGTGGTTATTCCATCATAATGAGTTTTTTCCGTACAATTTGTTTTGTATATAAGGCAATGTTCCTTTTGTTATTATAGTAATTAATATATTTTTAATAATTTTCATTAGTATATACTTTTATTGTTTTTTATTTTGCGAGCTCTGCTGGTTTTCCGTGCAATGCTTTTAATTTTTCTCTCTAGGAGAGAGTGAATATATATACATATATATTTTATATATTATATGTTATTTATTATTTATTATAGATTTTATTGGGCCAGATAATTGGTGCAATTTGGTGTTTGTGGTTTTTAAGATCGAGTACGCCCAACTTTGTGGTTTATTCGCTCTGTACCTTAGATACTGTTTTTATTGTTTTTATTTGCATTCTTACAGTTATTTATTCGTGAGCCTTGCTGGTTCAAGCACAATTTGTTCTTTTAAATGCACTGATATTCTGTGGATATAAGGTGTTTGGTTTAATTATACTGGTTCATTAATCGTGAGCCCTGCCAGCCATGTACTGCAGGCTCTGCCCCTGTGTTTAAAATTTTGTTTACTTAGGAGAGTATATATACACTATATAATTTTTTACTAGGAAAGAGATTTTTTTATTAGGCAAGATAGTTGTGTTTTGATGTTCATGTTTAAGTGTGCTGAATTTTATGGTCTTTTGTTTTATACATCATGTATTCTTTTTATTATCATAATTAATACTATTTTTTAATTTTTATTTTTTTATTATTATTAATTTTTATTTATTTTGCGAGCTCTGCCGGCATCCCGTGCAAGCTCTGCCTTTGCGAGGGTTTTTTTGTTTTTTTTTAGGAGATAGTGAATAATTTAATAGGCCATACAGTCGTGATGCCTTTTTGCTGTCTCAAGTTTTAGGAAGAACCTAATGTGTGCCTTAATGATTTGGCGATCTAGTTTCATTTTTATGAGCGCGATAAAATTAGCGTTTTTAGACAGGGCTGAGATGCCTTCTTATATATGGTAAGGCTGCCGACAGTGGTGTAATAATCACTTCTTAAGCTTTTACAAGAGCATATTGTGTGCATAAATACTTTTATGATTTACTTTCATCAACGCGCCAAGATCCGGTTTTTTAGAAAGGGCTGAGATGTCTTTTTATGACGGTAAGGCTGCCGCCTGTAAGGCTACGTGATCGGTTTGTTTATTATCTTTATTTATTTTTCATTATTATGTTATTCATTGCTGCTTTTGTTTTATCTCTCACTTTTTTGCCCAATATAAAAGCTTTTTACAAAGTTTTTTAACCTTATATGTTGCTGTATTGTTTCCTCTTCGTCGACGTCACTTTATGCATATGCAATTCTACGTTGTAACCTGTCATCTTAAATGCGCGCCAAAATCGGCGTTCTCAAGAATTGTTGACATAGCTGGCCGTCGGAGTTCAGGTAACTGTTTTTGAACCATTTTTTCTGGTTACATAATTTGGTCTGTTTTTTATAAAAATTGTTGTAGTTGTGTGGTTATTTTACCTATATGCCTTTGAGTTCTTGAAAAGCTTGCCATAATCGGCATTTTTTTAAAAAGAAAGTTGCTGATACGGTCTGTTCACGATGTTAGGCAGTTAACTGTGATTCTCTGTTATCCCTCCGTATTTCTTTTATTCTTTAATATAATACATGGGCTGCAGGTACAATTTGAGCACATTTATGGGTGATATATGTATCTTTGGTATAAACACTGTTTAGATGACGGAGCTTTGAAACTTTTTTATTGTCTTTTTGGCGGCTATTTGCAATTTTTAGGTGAGATTATGCCAAACCGATAAAATGCCTTTTCAATAAAGGCCTTATGTTGAATTCTTTTTATGCACCTATGTAACCATCTTTTGCCAAGCATTTCTTGCATTTCCATAGTATACAGTTTCACTAGTACTAGTTACTTTTCGTCAGGGATTTGCAACAATGTTACCATATGCAATTGTCTGTCTGATAGTATGCATGCTCTGTGCTCATTACCGTTTATTCCTCCAATGGTCAAGCTGTTTTTGAGCTCATGTGTTTAGAGAGGGTTTATTTTCATAAGAAAGATATTTTAGAAGATTATCTATTTTAAGGATTATTTATCTCATGCATATTCATTAGGGCTATCCTGAACACCCGAATGGCCTAGGGGTTCAAGGAGGACTGGTTCAGAACCACTGTTCTAGACCATTCAATAGCACTTGGAGTAGAGCAGTGGTTCTGAACCAGTCCTCCTTGAACCCCTAGGCCAGTCGGGTGTTCAGGATAGCCCTAATGAATATGCATGAGATATATATGCATTAGAGATATCCTGCCAACCTGACTGGTCCGTGGCCCTCTAGGGCTGGATTTGGAGACCCCTGCCTTACACCTGTCATTTAAGATTGTGAGTGGGCAAGGTGCAGATCTCCAAGACATCAAAAAGGTTAGATAGAATGTGTCACATGCCTCTTTGCTTCTCACCACCACCAAAATATTGTCTATTAGACAACGTTTTGGTGGTGGTGAGAATTGAGGAGGCATGTGGCACATTCTATCTACTCTTTTGATGTCTAGGACATCTGCACCTTGCCCACTCACAATCTTAAATGACAGAGGTGTAAGGCAGGGGTCTCCAAATCCAGCCCTAGAGGGCCACAAACCAGTCAGGTTGGCAGGATATCTCTAATGCATATATATTGCATGCATATTCATTAGGGCTATCCTGAACACCCGACTGGCCTAGGGGTTCAAGGAGGACTGGTTCAGAACCACTGGAGTAGAGGGACAGGTGCTGGACTGGTCCGTGTATTCTTTTTTTTTTTTTTAGTTCACAAATTTTATTGATTATTCAAGCAAAAAGAAAAGAAAAGAAAATCAACAAAGAAAAAAGAGAACACTTCAACACTGGAGAACAATACAATCCAAAATATTAAAACAAAGTACAAAACAGACAAAATAAATGACATCCCAATAGTGTAGGCAGGGAGAAAAGCAAATTAAACATGAGAGAGCATCTTCTGAATATAATTTTCAAGAGGTTCTCAAGCTTTAAGCATCATAGGCACAAAACAAGACTTAATAGCCAAACTCTTCTTGTACCTATGTACCAAACAAATAGAGCTGCACCAAAAATGGAAGGACAATAGGGAGGCATTCTTCAAATTAGCCAAAATCATTTGATGTCATCTGCAAAAAGAAACTTTTCCATTCAGTCCTTCAGCAATATCACTCACAAATATATTGAACAGTACCGGTCCCAAGACCGAACCCTGGGACACACCGCTAATCACCTTCCTTTCATCCGAGTGAGTTCCGTTTACCATCACCCGCTATTGTCTGTCAGTCAACCAATTTCTGATCCAGTTCACCATCTTGGGACCCATCCCCAAGCTGTTGAGTTTACTGATAAGCCTCCCATGAGGAATAGTGTCAAAGGCTTTGCTGAAATCTACGTAGATCATATCCAGGGAATATCTAGCACTTTATCTAAAGCCGGCAGATCCACAAGTGTGGCGTGAAGTGGGGAAAAAAAGGAGAAATTGCATCAGGCAATTTCAGACCAGTGATCAGATACTTAGGAAAAGAGCAATCAAAGCCCCTCTCCAAAGATAGCCAAGATGGAAGATCCTGCAATGCATCATATGTCAGAAACCAAAATATTCCATACTGGGTCAAAAAAGAAAGGCGATAGAGAAAAAGCTCCGGAAAACCAACCGCCCATTACTTTTGCAGCTGAAAGGACTCTCTGGGAGATATGGGGACACCGGTTTTGGTTTGCTCAGTTTTAAGAAATTGTGCGTTTAATGTTCTTGTAGGCAGGGATTTGTAATCAGCTTTATATCCCTTATTATATAATGTTCTGCAGGGCTCTACATTGCCACCTTTGCTTTTTAATATTTTTATAGCTCCACTTGCCACTATTATTCAGGATCATGGTATTAGTGATTTTCATTATGCAGATGACATTTTGCTGGTAGTTTACACATCTTCTACTGTACCTGATCTTACCCCAATAAAAGTCTGTCTAGATGTAGTTTCCTCATGACTGCCCACTCCTCATTTAAAATTGAATCCATCTAAATCTCAAGCTCTTTATATCATGGTAAAGCCATTTCATCCTTCAGTTTCTCCACTTGTATTAGGATCTCCAGTATCAAAAGTGATTTCATGGCTCTGGGACAGAGGGTGAAGCAGTTAGGTTCACAGGTGGTGTTCTCTTCAATCCTCCCTATTGAGGGTAAAGGCTAAGGCAGGGAGGCTTGCATCCTGGAGATAAATGCATGGCTGCGTGGATGGTGTCAAAGAGAGCGTTTTGGTTTCCTAGACCACGGGATGCTATTCCAAGGGTTGCAGAGCAGAGATGACATCCATCTGTCCAAGAAAGGTCATCGCGTCTTCGGTAGTAGACCGGCTAATCTACTGAAGAGGGCTTTAAACTAGATTTGTTGGGGATGGGTGAAGAAAGCCCCCATGTAAGTGAAAGCCCCCAGGTAAGTAATACATTAAATACCTTTATGGAAATGAGCAACAGGGGTAGATGTCTAGATGTAGTTTCCTCATGACTGCCCACTCCTCATTTAAAATTGAATCCAACTAAGTCTCAAGCTCTTTATATCATGGTAAAGCCATTTCATCCTTCAGTTTCTCCACTTGTATTAGGATCTCCAGTATCAAAAGTGACTTCATGGCTCTGGGACAGAGGGTGAAGCAGTTAGGTTCACAGGTGGTGTTCTCTTCAATCCTCCCTATTGAGGGTAAAGGCCAAGGCAGGGAGGCTTGCATCCTGGAGATAAATGCATGGCTGCGTGGATGGTGTCAAAGAGAGCGTTTTGGTTTCCTAGACCACGGGATGCTATTCCAAGGGTTGCAGAGCAGAGATGACATCCATCTGTCCAAGAAAGGTCATCGCGTCTTCGGTAGTAGACCGGCTAATCTACTGAAGAGGGCTTTAAACTAGATTTGTTGGGGATGGGTGAAGAAAGCCCCCATGTAAGTGAAAGCCCCCAGGTAAGTAATACATTAAATACCTTTATGGAAATGAGCAACAGGGGTAACATATGGAAAGCAGTGTGTATTAATGCCCGTAGCATGGGAAATAAGATCCTGATGTTGAAGCTTTGGTGGGAGTGGCTGACTTGGATTTAGTGGCAGTTACAGAAACATGGCTCACAGAAAACCATGATTGGGATGTAACTATACCTGGCTATATTTTATTCAGAAAGGGCAGGGTAGGGAGAAGGGGAGAAGGAGAGTGGCACTATATGTAAAAACTACTATTAAAGCTTTGGAATTATAGAGCTTAAAAGGGAGAGAGGAGGCATTATGAGTTAAACTAGAAAGAGGGAAAGAGAAATCTATTTGCATTGGTGTGATATACAGACCTCCCTCACAAGAGGAAGAGGTGGACATAGAGTTAATTGAAGACATACGCAGCATTGCTAGGAAAGGGGAAGTGCCACTGATAGGGGATTTCAATTTGCCAGATGTTGTTTGGCACATTCCTGCTGCAGTATCATCTAGAAGTAAGGAGATCCTGGATTCTCTACAGGGAGAACTATTCAGGCAAATGGTAACAGACCCCACACGTGAAGAGGCCATACTGGACTTGGTGCTTACCAATAGTGAAAGTGTTTCTCATGTTGTAGTGGGAGATCATTTTGCATCCAGTGATCACCAGATGGTTTGGTTCAGTATTAGGACTAGGGCTGTTAGAATCCATTCAAAGGTAAGGATCTTAGACTTTAGGAAGACTAACTTTGCCAAGATGGACAAATACCTCAGGGAGTCATTACTGGGATGGGAACAGCTGGGGGGATGTAGAAAAACAGTGGGCAAAACTGAAAGGGGATATTTTAAGGGCAACCAACCTTTTTATTAAAATGGTAAATAAAGGTAAAAGGAAAAGGAGACCGCTATGGCTTTCGAAAGAAGTAGCTGAAAAAGTGAAGAAATAGAGGGAAGCCTTCATGAAATACAAGATATCACAGAGAGAAGACAACAGGCATCTATTTTTGGAAAAACTTAGAGAAGCTAGCAAAGTAGCCAGGAAAGCAAAGATTCAAAAAGAGGAGGAAATAGCCAATGTAATAAAATGGGGGGATAATACATTTTTCAGATATGTTAGTGAGAAGAGGAAGGGCAAAAGTGGTATTGTCAGACTCAAGGGTGCAGGGGAGGAATATGTAGAAGCAGATAAGGATAAAGCGGAATTGCTTAACAAATATTTCGGTTCTGTGTTCTCAGATAAAGAACCAGGAGCAGGACCTCAGAAAACACCCACAAACAGGAACAGAAGCGAGGGACATCTTGAACAATTTTCAGAAGACTGTGTTCGTGAGAAACTAGCTCAACTTAACGTAGACAAAGCGATGGGACCAGATGGGATACACCATAGAATACTGAGGGAACTTGGGGACGTTCTTGCAGCTCCACTGACTGACCTTTTCAATGCCTTGTTGGAGTCGGGAGTGGTGCCAAAGAACTGGAGAGAGGCTCATGTGGTGCCTTTACACAAAAGCGGAAGTAAGGATGTGGATGAAAACTACAGGCCGGTTAGTTTAACTTCGGTTGAGTAAATTATTGGAAACGCTGCTGAAAGAAAATAGTGAGGTTTCTGGAGTCCAGCGGATTACAGGATCCGAGGAAGCATGGATTCACCAGAGGCAGGTCTTGTCAGACAAATCTGATTGATTTCTTTGACTGGGTGACCAGGGAGTTGCACCGAGGGAGAGCCCTAGATATGGTGTATTTGGATTTCAGTAAAGCCTTTGACACTGTTCCTCACAGGCGACTTATAAACAAATTGAGCACCCTAGGGATGGACCCTAAAGTGACTGCTTGGGTTAGAAATTTGTTGGGTGGGAGGCGACAAAGAGTACAGGTAAAGGGAGCTCACTCTGAGGAGAAGGATGTGGTGTGCCCCAGGGATCTGTCCTTGGTCCGATTCTTTTTAACATCTTTGTTAGTGATATAGCAGAAGGGCTGTCAGGTAAGGTTTGCCTCTTTGCGGATGATACCAAAATCTGCAATAGAGTAGACACCCAGGAAGGTGTAGATAACATGAGGAGGGATCTAGCTAAGCTTGAAGAATGATCTAGAATTTGTCAGCTGGGATATAATGATAAAAAATGTAAGGTCATGCATTTGGGCTGCAGCAATCCAAGGGAGCAATATAGTATAGGGGGTGAAGTACTTTTGTCCACTAAAGAAGAGCGGGACCTAGGCATGGTTGTGTCTGATGATCTTAAAGTAGCTAAACAGGTAGAAAAGACGACGGCAAAAGCTAGAAGGATGCTTGGGTGCATACGGAGAGGAATGGCTAGCAGAAAAAAGGAGGTGATAGTACCTCTGTATAAGTCTTAGGTAAGACCTCATTTGGAGTATAGTGTGCAATTCTGGAGACCGCACCTTCAAAAGGATGTGAACAGGATGGAGTCGGTGCAGAGGGTAGCTACTAAAATGGCTAGTGGTCTTCATTATAAAGCATATGAGGATAGACTGAAAGATCTTTTTTTTTTTTTTAAACTTTTATTTTCATTTTGCAACAAACAAAAGAAACAACACACCAAAAGAGACAAAACAAGTATACAATAAGGAAAAGTAAACCCATTACCCCCCACCCCGATGCTTCTTCTCTACCCGATTATATCAGCATGTAAGCGCTTCCAATTAACAGTGATTATACATCAAACGATCAAAAGAGTATCTACAATACAGCATGATCATGGGACAGAGATATATACAAAGTTAGACAGTCAGATGAGAGCATTTAGCAAAATGTACATAGTCATTGAGCATCTTCCATTGAGACCAATGAGAAGGAGTCTGAACGGAGGAAGCGAACAGACGAGGTATTTGTTCATATATACTGTAAAGACAGGCATGATTCCACCATTCATTGGGGCTCAGATGGGAGCTAATTTTCCAGTATTACTTAATTAGGGAAATAGCAATGCCAAGCATAAAGTTCGAAAGGAGATAAGCCATTTTTGGGAGAGAGGGGATCCCCGCAACTGGGCGAAGTCCCACTATCCTCCAAGAAAGGGGCTCCAGAGAGTGCGAGATAGACTAAATACGACCCCAGACCCGACTCCAGTAATACTGTAGTGCGGGATATTCATGCATAACATGAGGTAATGAACCAATGGCCGCAGGACGTGTCCAGCAACCATTGCCCTGAGTAGGGTTCCATTTGTCTAATCTGTGAGGAGTGTAAAAACACCGGTGGGCTAGAAAGAAGAGGGTCTGAGTGAGTGAGGCGGGTCGGGAACCCGTGTCCCTCTACTCCAGATAAGGCTCCATCGCTCCGAGGTCAAAGTCACATGCAATTCTCTCTCCCATACTTTCTACGCTATAGAGGTATCTCTAGTGATAGCATTACATAAGGTTTAGTAAAATTGGATGTTACACCCGGTGAACTACCGAGAGATCGGAAAGTCTCCAATCAACCTTATGTAGAGAATGCCGATGGCGGGAGTACTCTAGTGCTCCGAAGGCGATGCTAAAGTTGCACTGACCAGAGTCGGGAGTCTAAAGATTGCATAAGAGTATTAAAGGCACCTAAAGTGTCTAAAAGCATTGGTGGATAGTGGGAGTCTGATGGGAGAGTCATACCAGGGAGAAAGGTAAAAGGAATCAGTTAGCAAAGGCCCGCTTCTATATCTAGCCACACAGGTCTACTCGGTACTGGATCTGCCAACCAACGAACACCTTGTTTGAGAAGAAAAGATTGAGGGAACACTTGAGTAAAATCGCCACCAAGTATTAATGGAGTATTGGCAGAGGCCAAGGCCAACTGCGCAATACTTGCATAGTAAGCAGGGTTGTCCACATTCGGGGCATAATGCAAATACACGTGAATTCACTATCTCCAACCTCAAGGTGTACACGGGCCCATCTACCCTCCTTGTCAGCGCTAATATCAGATACAGTAGCGTGCAAAGACTTCTTAACCAGAATGGCTATCCCGTACCATTTGGAAACGGTGGGAGAATAGGCAGCTACCATGTGAGGCCTAGCATTGAGTTTCAGTGTTTCAGCAGAGTTTAAATGCGTTTCCTGAAGAAACACCAAATCAACATGCTCATGGCTAAGATAGCTAAGGATTTTCTTTCCTTTGAGTGGACCATTAATGCCTTTGACGATGAATAATAAGATTTAACATAAGGCCATTCAGGAAAGTTAAAAATTCTGAGCATGATAGCACACATAATTTACTATGTCCCTCAAACTGACTGTATCTGGCTGTACACATGACATAGGAAAAATAAGCTAATATAATACAATGAAGCGCCCCACATTAACAAAGAAAACCGCAGTACGGTAGAGGAGAAGCAAAACCCCAAAATTACTGGCGACCATGTGTCTGCGGGGAGAAACCCCAGAGAAGGCCGAAATTGAAAAAACACATAACCTGTAGGACTGTGCGTGCTCCGAATCCGACCGAGGCACACATCATGAAGGGATAGGAGACCAAAAAACAAAAGTCATACAGAGAAAGAAAGAAAGTCCAGGCTATTTCTGTGCTTGGCTATGACCGCCGCATCGGTGCCCTTCAAAATGGCGGATAGAGCCGGCAGATAAGAGTCCAAGATTTGGGATTAGCGCATCTGCTCTGCTTCTTTGGAGTCCAAAAATGTTGATAGTAGATCAGGATCCTCGAACGTCCTGGTCTGGTTGTGGAGAGTCACTCGGAGCTTCGCTGGATACAACAGGCCAAAGCGAGCCTGTAGCTGTTGAAGTCGAGGGCGAAAAGCAAGGAGTTTCTTCCGACGGTCAACGGTAGGCTTTGCCAAATCAGGAAAGAAGGAGACCTTACGACCTTCAAATTCCAAATGATGATTCGCTCGGGCAGCATGTAAAATTTGTTCCACTTGTTGATATCGTAGCAAGCTAAAGATAATAGGCCGGGGGGTCGTGCGGTTGAGCGCCATGTGGGCAGGAACACGGTGTGCTCGATCGATTTCCAGTTCTCTGTGAAAAGTGATCTTCAGCAAGGAGGGAAGAGTTTTGAGCAAGAATTCTCTTATATCTCCTGCTTCCACCCCCTCCGGCATTCCGAGGAGCCTCACATTGTTGCGACGGGCTCGATTATTGCTATCTTCCAACTCCTTTTGAAGATTCTGTATCTGGCGCTCAGCCTTGTCCAGTTTGCCCAAGCGCACCTCGTGCGAGTCGAGGACCCCCGCCATATTGTCCTGCCGTAATGAAAGACCTTCAAGTCGGTCCTGGAGCACTCCAAAGTCTTCTCGCATGGCTCGAAGCGCTTCTCCATTGGACTGCACCAATTCCTTCACGCCGCGTATTTCCTCCAAAATCTCCAGGTGCATTGCGGGGTTATCACGAAATGGAACCATCTTCTGTGGGGAGGACACCTCTGTTTTGGAGCGTTTTCCGTGAGAAGAAGAAGGAGACCCGAAGTCCAAGCGCGCTGGTTTATGGGCCGCCATCCCCCCCGAGGTGCCCCGGTCAGCTCGGAGCGAAATAGTAAATTTGTATAGGTATTAAGTCAGGATTCTAAGTAGGCCTCTCGGGAGCTTCAACGCAAAGCGTCCTACCCGCTGGACATCAGGCTCCGCCCCCCCAGACTGAAAGATCTTAATATGTACACCTTAGAGGAAAGGCGGGATAGAGGTGATATGATTGAGATGTTTAAATACCTCTGTGGCATAAATGTTCAGGGAGAGAGCCTCTTTCAATTGAAAGCAAGTTCTGCTCTGAGGGGACATGGGATGAGGGTGAAGGGGGGATAGACTCAGGAGTGATATGCGGAAATATTTCTTACGGAAAGAGTAGTGGATCTGTGGAAAAATCTCCCAGTGGAGGTGGTAGAGATGAGGACAGTAACTAAATTCAAAAAAAGCATGGGACAAACACAGATGATCTCTAAAGGTAAATAGGGGACTGTTGTAGTTGTTGATAGGGAAGGACAGACTAGAGAGGCCATGTGGTCTTTTTCTGTCGTCATATTTCTATGTTTCTATCTCTGGTAGACTCCTTGATGCATTTAGGAGTCATCCTGGATCCTGACCTATCCTTTAAGAAGCAGGCTTCTGCCAGTTTTACATACTTTGGATCAGGGCTGGCTTAAGAGGTGAGTCAGTGAGGCACTGGCTCAGGGCGCTCCACAATAGAGGCCAAGGAAGCCTGTCTCACTAACTCATTTCCAGTCTGTACCCAGCTTCCCCAGTCATGGCATTAACACAGCCATGGCAGCATTTGCTTTTGCTCCTGCAGCTGTATTAATGCTCAGCACAGCCGCAGGAACAAACGCCAATGCTCCCCTGGCTGTATTGCACATTATTACAGCCACAGGAGCATTTGCTTTTGTTCCTGTGACTATGTTAATGCTTAGCGCAGCTGCAGGATTTGTTCCTGTGGCTGTACTGAACATTAATTTAGCTGCAGGAGAAAAATCAAGTGCTCCTGTAGCTGTACTAATGTTCTTACAGCCGGGGGAGCATTGGCTTTTGCTCCCATGGCTGTATTAATGTTTAATACAGCTGCAGAAGAAAAATCAAATGTTCCAGCTGCTGTATTGCTGCAGGGAGGGGAGAGGGATGGCTAATACTAGGGCTGTGGGGGGGAGGAGCTGGGCTGGGGGGCTAGAAGTGTGCTGATACTCTGACTGAGGGGGCTGGGACTATGGCTGGGGAGAGGGACTGGTTGTGGCTGATATTGGGGCTCAGGGGACTGAAAATTGGCTGATAAGGGGATGGGGGGTCTGACTGATACATGCAATGGGCTGATTCTGGGAATATGGGGCTGGGACTGGAAATGGGCTAATACTGGGATAGGGACTGATACTGGAAATTGGCTGATATTGGGGCTAAGGGACTAGATGCGCAAGTAAAGGGCAGTATATCAAGTGCCTAAACCATAAACCATAGAAATAGGCTGATACAGGGGCCATGTAGGCTGACTGATACTGGCAATGGGCTGTTACTGGGAATGGGAGGCTGGGACTGGAAATAGACTTATACTGGGACTAGAGGACTAGAATTGGACTGATACAGGGGCTGGGGGAGCTGAGTGATACTGGCAATGGGTTGATACTGGGAATAGGGGGCTGGTACTGGAATGGGCTGATACTGAGGGACTGGTATTGGAAATGGACTGATATTGGGGCTGGGGAGACTGGAAATGTGCTGATACTAGGTCTGGAGAGACGGGACTGGAAAAGGACTGGGACTGGAAGGGGGCTAATGATGGTGAATGCTAGGTTTGGAGTAGGAAAAAGAGGGAGATGTTGGGGAAGTAAGAAGGGAGAGGAAGAAACATTATATGGGGAGTGGGGAAGAAGCAAATTCAACAAAGGAAAGGTTGAGAGGGAGGGGTATAAGTACACATGTTGAAGTAAGAAAGAGGAAAGACAAGGTTAATGAATATTGGAGAAGGAAGTAAATGGGTGGGTGCTGTGAAGGGGAATAGGAGGCAGGAAGGCAGGTACTAGGGACATAGGATGTGGCAAAGCAGAGACTCTGACAGGTGGAGACTCTAAGATAGGCTGGTTATTGGGCTAAGTGGAGACTCAGGGCTTGAGTGGGATTGTGAGTGGGAACTTGGAATTTCTTGGAGGGATAGTGGGGACTAAGAAATTGACCAGAGATTAAGAGGGCAGTGGGGACAAGGTGATTTGGTGAGCAGTATGAATAGGGCTGTGAGATATAGTGCAGACATATGGGAAGGGGAGAAGGTTTGAAGGACCTGGAGGTTTGAGGAGGATTTGGGGTGGTTGAAAAGGACAGAGTGTGATTGAGTGGATGAGAGCCACAGGAAGGGACAGATCTTCCTTTAAGCAAGTGAAAGAGTGTAGAGATGGGAAAAGTGAAAGAGGAAATGAAAGCCTAGATGGGGGTAAGACATAAGAAAGGGCCTAGAGGTGGAGAGATGATAGGAAATGATCTGGGGCTGGTAAAGGGATGAGAGCAGAAGGTAGTAAATGAGACTGGGGAGGAGATGAGTACAGAGGGAGGAAATGGAAGACTAGAAAAAGGATGAAAGATGGGGGGGGGGGGTTGTTTGGTTGCTGGCAAAAGAATGAGACAGATGTGGAATGGAAGGACTAGAGATGTAATATTAGGAAATGGAAGGCTGGTAAGTAAGTGAATGGTGAAAAGAGGAAGACTGAAGATTGTAGGAAGGAGAAAGAGGAAAAGAATAAAACTATAATTAGGTAAAAGGCAAATGAGAGAAATAGAAGGATCAATGTCAGAGAGAAATGTAGTTAAGGAAAGGATGAAAAAGACAGGGAGTGTGAAGAAACAGAAAATGAAAATGGGACCTTGGAAAAGGACTTAGAAAAAAAGAGGAAGTAGAAAAGAGAGACTGGGACCAACCCAACTGGAAAATAAGATGATCAGACAAGAAAGCAACAAACGAATATCAGTTTTTGAGAATAAAATATGTCAAGCTTTGAAAATGTGCATTTCTTATAGTTCAATACAGGAGGAAATGCATTTCTGTTTCTCTTTCTTCCATGTTTCACAGCTTGGTGTCTGATTCTTGGGTTTTCCACTTCAATTTTTGTCTTTTATAGTTTCTTATTCTTTAATTGGTGTTGATCTGTATTTTCCATCTGCAGTTGAAATAAGGGATTCTGTTAACATGTAGGTTCTCTCTCTTGGAATCTGTAGTAGTTCAACTTGTTCTCTTTTATAACTGGGGATTACTGGTGTTCTAGAATATTTGCAGTGCTGATTTTCCATAGGTAGGGTTGGTGTAATTTGAGTTCTTGATGCTGGTGTTGAGTGTCCATTTGCAGGGTTTGGGGTTTTGATGCTCAATGTCTAACTGTAGAGGGAGTTAGTGGTGTTGTCACTGATGTGAGACTAGAATTTGAATAGGATTTTTTTGTATGTTGAGATGTAAAGTGAAACCAAAGATCAAAACAACGCATTGATCAATTTTGAGGATTATTGATCAATACATTGGGTTTTTTTTTTCTTTTTTTTTCCATTTCCAACATTGGATTCAGTGCAGTTATTTTTCCATATAATTATTATTTTTCTACATTATGATTACTGCCAGTTTTTAGTGTGTTCATAGCTTTTGGAGCTATTTTATATATGACAGGGGGTGGGGCGCAACTCCGGACATCAACAGAAGCTCTTAAGCCGCACATGCACGGCACCTCTTGCCTTGACGCTGGATTGTATTGCTGTCGGCTCAGCACTGCCTCTATCTATTTAGTTAGTACAACAGACCTTCAATCACTAGGTCATAGAAGCTGTGGTCATTGTTCTGTGTGCTCAGTGATGTCTGAATGCACTTCCTTTTCATACATCGGCCGATCTTATACACTCCGCCAGACTACAACTTGTGATAGTAGGGGTGTCATTTATTTTATTTTTTTGCCCCTGTGGCTTAGGCTATGTGTGAAAGATATGTTGTTCGCTTCAGATCCATTTAATTGAACATCAAAGCAAGATCTGACACAGAACTGAAGGAGCTCCTATAGTCAAGCATTGTCAACTTTTCAATCATGTGTTCAAGGAGTTACGCTGTTTAGTTATTACTCAGCAGTTACCCTCTGTCTATGGTGGAGATTGGGACATTAGTTTGAACTGAACAACGCTGGATTTTTCATCTTAACACTCTTGAACCTAAAGGACTTAATGATTCTTTAAAAGGCCTTTTTCTGATTTTTTCATGTTTTGGTCTGGGTGGGTTGGTTGGGTTTCTATCAATGCGCTGTTTTGTTTTTTCCTTTTTCTTGGTTTCTAACATTGGATTCAGTGCAGTCATTTTTTCATATAATGATTATTTTTCTACATTATGATTACTGTCAGTTTTTAATGTGTTCATAGCTTTTGGAGCTGTTTTTTACATGACTGGGTTCGGAGAGCAACTTCTGATGTCAACAGAGGTTCTTAAGCTATGCATGCATGCCATCTCTTGTCTTGACATTGGATTGTATTGCTGTCGGCTCAGCACTGCCACTGTCTATTTGGCTGGCTTTTTCTGTTCCTGTGGGTCTTCTGTAAATTTTGTCTTTTCTATTTTTATTTTTGAGTATTATTTTTGTATGAACATCGTTGATTTATATTGTGCTGCTGTCTTTCACTTTTGCTTGCAGGGTTGGCTATTCCAGCAGTCAGGGTTTATTGCATAACCAAGCTAAGATGCCAAGTTAAGCACTTTGAAAGATGATATCTGCTGTTTACATATGATAGTGTTTGCGATCTAAGACGCCAAGCTAAGCACTTTTGAAAGATGATTTCTGCTGCTTACATGTGATAGCATTTGCGAGTATTTGCTCAGCATTTTGAGCTATATATTTTTTTGGTGTCTTCACAATTCGCTTTGCAGTGCTTCACATGTTTTAAGAGGTTTGTGACTGTCGATGTTTCGATTCCTGCCAGATATTGTCACTTTAACTGGCTAGCTTGCCCTCATTTTGTTTGGGTGTGCTTAAGGCCCTGAGGGATGCTGAGGTCTTTTCTTCTTTAAGTGGATATGTACTTTTGATGCTCTTTAGGATTTTGAGTTTGATCCATTTATTTATTTTTTGGGCGCAATAAGGAGTTTTTTGTTCTCTTCTTATAGAGATGTAAAGTAAAACACCCCAGTTCTGCTCTGTATCTGTTGTTATGGGAGTTTTATTTGCGAGTCTGGGATTGTTCCCTATGAATGAATAATTATTCTCTATATTCTCTATATTCACTCGAGTTTAAATATGGTACATAATTAAAGCATATATATAGTATAATGTTGATTGTACATAGTTATCCCTGTTATTCCATGTTTTATATTCCCTTGTTCTCTGTAAACTCGATGTTACCTGTACACATTGCAGTATATTTTGTTCGATGTACACCGCGCTGATTTTAATAGCGCGGTATATAAGAGATGTTAAATAAATAAATAAATAAAATAAGAGTGATATTCAAAAGCAATTTGGTGTTCGTTGGCAAATACATAATTATCCTAACGGTGTATTTTCAAAAAATATGCAGATAATCTCATGCTTTTAAATTACAAAATGGCCAGATATCATCTGCATACTTGTACAAAGGTTAGGGCTCTTCAACCTGGAAAAGAGACGGCTGAGGGGAGATATGATAGAGGTCTATAAATTAATGAATGGAGTGGAACGGGTAAACATAGATCGATTGTTTACGCTATCAGAATATAGAAAGAGTAGGGGACATGTAATAAAGCTACAGGGTAAACTATTTAAGACAAATAAGAGAAAATATTTTTTCACTCAACGTGTAATCAAACTCTGGAATTTGTTACCGGAGGATGTAGCAAGAGCTGTTAGTGTAGCTGGGTTTAAAAAAGGTTTGGACAAGTTCCTGGAGGAAAGGTCCATAAACCATTATTAAAAAGGGACCCAGGATATCAATGCTTGACCCAATACAAGCATTGTGGATCCTGTGTCTTTTGGGGATACTGCTAGGTAGTATGACCTAGATTGGCCACTGTTGGAAACAGGATACTGGGCTTGATGGACCTTGGTCTGACCCAGTATGGCATATCTTATGTTCTTATAGGACATGTTAGGGGAGGAGCAAGGGTGGAACAGAAAATTATCCAGATAGTAGCAATATTCAGTCATTATTCAGATAAGCTACATGTTTAGTTTAGGTCTTTGGAATATCAGGCCTAGCCTAAACAGATAATATATCATCACTCTCTGTATATTCAGTGCGTGATCTATCTGGATAGTGACACAGAATACACAGATTAAGTTAAATAGGAGAGTGGCATTTAACAAGCCAGTGGACTAAAAATGTACCCCTATTTATGCAGCTTGCACTGCAAGATCAGACCCAAGCAAAAAGCAAAAGTTGGCTCACGGTGCTACAACCCTATGAGCCGGCTCACGGTGCTTCAACCCTATGAGCCGCCCCTACTTTCAATCATGTCTTAGATACATCATGATTAGACTACCGTAACTCAGTCTACTGTGAAGTAGGAGCTTTTACTTTAAAGCTATTAAAGACAATAGAAAATTCTGCCATCAGAATGCTTAGTAATGCTTCAAAGTTCAATGATATTTCGCTTTTGATCTCCCATAATCATTGGCTACCTCTTTCATACCAGATTCATTTCAAGATTTTCATATTAGCCCATAAAGCCTTTTATACGGGCCTCCTATTGTACCTATCATCATTGCTTACCACATATTACTCAATTGGGGTTTCTAGTCCCACAGGTGCTCCTTGTGGTCTTGGGCAAGTCACTTAACCCTCCATTGCCCATGTTCCCTGTAAGTATTAGTGTATGTGTCTCATATCCCTTCGTGTTAAATGTATCCCCAAATTGTGTTGTGACCACTTTGCTTGAAGGATAAGGTGGTATACAAAACTGTCTAAATAAATAGATAAAATAAATAAACTCAAGTACCAAGATATGCAGTCGGAGACCAAGAAAATGTATCAGAAAGATACTGAGTTATTTCCCATCGTGTTAGGTGCCACAAGCCTAATTAAGAGGAATTTCCAAGCACACCTTGATAAATTACTCATACACGTAACATCTTACAAACTCCAGAAGGAGGCTATCTTTGGCATGATGCAAGTACTACCCTGAGTGTTAGCAGTATATTTGAGAGACTCAGATCATACTCCCATTACCCTGACTTAGAAGTGAGGTTCATGACTGTCATGCTATGCGCAAAACTCACCCATTTCGAGAAACTGCCCCAGCTTGGCTTCTCAAATCACAAAGGGCCAGATTCTGGCCCGGACATGGATCCCCTCTGTATATCTGGTCTGAACTGGATGTAGAGAAGGGATCACGATTCTGATCCCATGGGGCATATCTAGCCCCACGGGATCAGAATCGCGAAGTCCTGCACGTGCGATTCAGTCCGGCCTGCACATGCAGGACTGTCCCTGGCTAGCTCAGTCAAGGCTCCTCAATGGAGCCGTGGCGCCATGGCATCATCTTTATCTTTATTACAATTTTTGATAGAGCACCCATCAGAAGTCATCTGGGCAGTTTACAATAATATAAAAACAAATAAAGCCAGAGTCAGAAAAGAACTACAATGTCAGATAGGAAAGAGCACAATCATCACTTTACCAGTCCTTAACTATTCATGTGCCCAGAATAGTTCCTGGAGTAACACTTTGCATTTCCCGCTATATTTACGTGTTTTCCACTTGCTGTTCCTTATTTGCTGAACTAATTCTTTGAAAAAGGTTTTAGCTGCCGGAATAGGAATATCCCAGGTGATCATAATGTCTAAGCTTGGTCACAGTTTCACAAACGTGGACGTGCCTGATATGGATGTTTGCGGGGCCATCTACATAGCATCCCTGGAATAGTTTCTAAGGCTGGGGATGTTTAAGAGATATACAGCAGTGGTTCAAACACCAGAGAAGTTTCCCAAGTACACCAAAACGAGCATCATGATTATGGAGAGTGCCAGGGATGGTGAATTGTTATCTTCTTTATACCCTTCAGATGTTTCAGGGCCCAAGTGTGCACTTTCCCAATGCCTATTCATGCCTGAAGCAACTCAAAACATGGATGCAGTCGCAGACATCCCCAAGGATTGAGGAATCTATTGAGGATGTTCACATCCATTGCCTCAACTACCCCTCCTACTTACCTGGATGTTCCTGCTCCGGAGTTGTCCCCAGACGCCATTTGTAAAATGTCTCCAGATACATCTTCACAATTTGGACCTCCTCATGCACATTTTCAGACGTCTAAATCACAAATAAAGTTTCTAAAATGACCACATAACTGTATTACTACTTAAACTTATAGTTTAATACCACAGAATGCAACCTGTTTCTTGCTCTTATCCAGCAGAGCAGACCACATCTTTCTCAAATAAGCAGGAACATATTTATCTCAAATAACAAAATAAAAAGCCTTCAGGAAACTCTGACACCCCTTTCGCAATGAAATAATCTCATACAACCACAAATATTCTAATTTGTCTAAAAAAGCTCAGAAAGTTATTTAACTCGAATTATAGGTGAGAGCCTGAAGATGAGATTTTATCAACTGAACAATTCCATGTGCTTCTTTGAAGAAATGAAGTGTCCCTGAAGCAACAATTCAGAGAGACACTGGTCAGAGCAGGACTGGTTGGATTGTTTTGTTGAAGTTTAGACAGACGCAATTAGGCAACATTAGTTTCAGCTTCAGTGCATGAATTGTGAAGGCAAGGTAAGATTTTGTTTATAAACACAGAAAACTATTTAATTGCCAATAGTGACTATGAAATTCTATTTAGAAAAATAATGGCTTTGAAAGACTATTTTTGAATAAGATAGTTTGAAACTGTTAAAATAGTGAGGTTAAAAGGTAACAGAAAAAAAATAGATTTTTGTCAAGGTAGCTTCTCTTTTTCCCCTAGGCATATATTTGTTTAAATTAACAAAATCTCTCCCTTGGGATGCAATCAGAAGTGCACAAATGTAGCAGCGCTCCAGTTTAGAATTATACCAATCTCAATTACATCTGGAGGCCAATACTTAAAAGCATCTATGCAGTTGGCAGTGGGTGTCAATTGCAGAAGTGCTTTTCTAAAAGTTTTTGGTTGCTATAAATCTCTCTATGGCCAAAGTTAGATGTCTTAAATTTGGGAGGATTTTGGGTGGCCCAGGGGGCAGAAATGTTCTACAGATAGCCATGATATTTAGTTGCTACTGGTATAATTATGTTTCAGGGGTGTACATGCATAGTCAAAAAAAATTTGTTTCCTGATTAGGTTTCTAAAACGTTTTTCCCAATTTCCATGAATTCTATGGTGTTCATTTCACTTATTCTTTTTTCAACTGTGCATGCAAATACATTTTATTTGTGCAATTGATTATATGCATGTTACTTCATAGGTGTATGCACTTTAATTCATAGCCTCCTGATTGAAGAAAGAACATAGTTTAGGACAAGTACCCAGAGGATTACCATGAGATGGCACTGACTAGAATACACTTAACAACACTAAGGGGTATGTTTACTAAACTGCGGTAATCGTGAATAACGCGCGTTATGTAACGTTAACGATCATAAGCGCAGCATAATGCTGCGCTTACGATCGTTAACGTTACATAACGCGCATTATGATGCACTAACGACCGTAATGCCCCGCGGCGCGGTAAAACACCGCAGAAGGTGGAGAGAGGGCGGAGAGAAGGGGTCAATGGGAGGAGAGTGGGCGGGGAGAGGCTCCCTTCACACTAACGTGCTGATCTGAAGAGCTCAATTCCAACGCGAATGAAAACCTGCCGTTAAATGCAAATTACAGGGGAGAGAAACCATTTCAGTGTCAGCAATGTACAGCCCAGGCAAGGGAAACCTAACAAAAGTGATAAGTGTGATACATGTGCACAGAACAAAAGGGCACATAAACCCTGAAAATGACCCCAACAAACTGGAAAAAAACCATAACCAACCTGGCCAATAGTGGTATCAATGAGAAACACCAACCCCTCCCCCCCCCCGAGTAAGCTCCATAGAACAGATATAAATCGTGGAAGGGTCTATAATCCGTCCCCATACAAAGTGAATGAGCCCACAGTGAAATAGCGCTGCTCAGGGTTTCCCCCACCATCGGACAGGGTTCATATGGCGTGCACATGTCCCGCAACATCAGGGCGGGCATGACGGAATGGCAACTGGACAGATGCCGGAGAAGGGGATACAGAGGGCCGCAGGCGGCACATGCTGTGGTGCTGCTGGGCCACAGTGAGGACTAGGGCGATGCCTAGGTGGCCCATACGAATGCTGAAGCAGCAGAGCAGCCAGACAGCAACTGCTAAAGGCCCAACATGGGCACGACTGTGTTTCCCACAGTGTCACAGGGGATAGTACCCAGCAGCTACCCCCAAGGGCACGGAACATTGGCAGGCGGTGCTGGGGAGAAGCGTGGACACCTATGCAGGCACCCCTACCCCAGAACCCACACCATAGGCAGCCGCCTACCTGCACACTGGATGGCCTGAGACTGCGCACCACCAGCACCACAAGCAGAAGGGCATGTCAGCATGGTGGCTGAGGGATACTGGTGGTGGAGGGGGCAGTGGCAGCTGCCCAGAGCAGACCGTGGCCTAGCCCTGTGTAGGTGGGTGCCATGTACTGCAACAGATGGGCCCTGTCTGACGAACAGTCATGGTATCACCAAGGAATGTATGAATTCTGTGACAACAAGGTGGTGCAGTGTACAAAACCAGTGTATTCATAAGCAGAGGGTCACAGGTTCAAGTCCCAGCTGTGGTTCCCGCCAACCCAGTCCCCATATTTTACCCACTACTACAACGTGCTAATACAGACAGCACCTTTATTGCAGATGACGTAAACATGCCCAAGACACCTACATTTTACCCTACATAGCAAAGACACCATAAACATGCGCATTACCTAGAGCAGAGTCTCCCAAATGCAGTCCTGGAGGGCCAAACACCATTCAGGTTCCATGCTGCCTCTGATAAAGATGCCTGTGCTGCATTTCTATGCGCCACCCCCATGGTATGCAGATGTATCTCATGCATATATCATGAGGGACAGCATGAAAACCCGAACAGTGTTTGGCACCACAGGACTGGAGTTGGGAACCTCTGCCGTAAAGCAGCAGCCAACTGGGGCAGACACACCCACACCCACAGGCCCCATTAGCCAAAGCCTCCTGGAGAGGCAGGACTTTGGGCTCTGCGTGCATCTCCCAATACTAGCACTTGCATACCTTAGTAATGCCACCCTAAACCGGGGAATATGGTACACATCTATCAAAAGGTTGCTATGAGTACTGGCAGATAGCAATTGCTAGGTTAAGTACACCTTTCTGAGTAAGCTGCATCATAGCAACCTTTCTGATATCTGTGGAGTGTGCTATAGGTCTTGTGTCTGACAGTGTTTACCAACCTGGGGAGTGACTCCTACAGTATTGCTTACCATAGCCATGCCTGCACTGTGCCCAGGACTGGTGTGGTGGCCTGGGCTGCCCAACACCTCTATAGTTGCACAATGCTGGCATAGGTGTGGGGAGTGTGTGTCTGTCTATCCCAGGGGTGGGGAACCCTGGTCCTGGCGAGCCGCAGACCAGTCAGGTTTTCGGGATAGCCCTAATGAATATGCATGAGATATATATGCATTAGAGATATCCTGCCAACCTGACTGGTTTGTGGCCCTCCAGGGCTGGATTTGGAGACCCCTGCCTTACACCTCTGTCATTTAAGATTGTGAGTGGGCAAGGTGCAGATGTCCAAGACATCAAAAAGGTTAGATAGAATGTGTCACATTCCTCCTCACTTCTCATCACCACCAAAATATTGTCTATTAGACAACGTTTTGGTGGTGGTGAGAATCGAGGAGGAATGTGACACATTCTATCTACCCTTTTGATGTCGAGGACATCTGTACCTTGCCCACTCACAATCATACATGACAGAGGTGTACGGCAGGGGTCCCCAAATCCAGCACTGGAGGGCCACAAACCAGTCAGTATGGCAGGCTATTTCTAATGCATATATATCTCATGCATATTCATTAGGGATACCCTGAAAACCTGACTGGTTTGCGGCCCTCCAGGACTGGAGTTGGAGACCCCTGCTATATACCCTTTCGATGTCTAGGACATCTGCACCTTGCCCACTCACAATCTTAAATGACAGAGGTGTAAGGCAGGGGTCTCCAAATCCAGCCCTGGAGGGCCACAAACCAGTCAGGTTGGCAGGATATCTCTAATGCATATATATCTCATGCATATTCATTAGGGCTATCCCGAAAACCTGACTGGTCTGCGGCTCTCCAGGACCAGGGTTCCCCAACCCTGGTCTATCCAGTGTGTGGTGGCTGCCAACACCCTCCACAGCCCACACTGCTAGCACTGTTGCCAGTATTGGCCTGCCAATGTGCATAATGAGGAGCAAGGTACTGTGGGAATAGCATGGATAGGGTGGCCTGGCCTGGATGCATCTGCACATGGCATAGGGCAATGGCTCGGACATTGTAGTGCCTGGCCACCACCTGCACGGACAGGGTGGCCATAGCATGTCCTGCTGGGAGATCACTCTCACCCTGACTGAGCAGTGACCATGGCATGGCTAGGTTCCCCCATAGTGGTTTTTTTGTGTAATATTTATGGGTTTCGTTTTGGAGCCCAGTCACTGACTTATCTGCTTGGTGTGTATGCTGACATTCCTGTTCTGGGTACATGCATCTCCTCCAGGACCATGCACTATGGACTAGCTGGTAGACTGTCTGCAGCTAGTATGTGTCTTGCTGGAACACTTTGCAGGGTGCAGCGGCTGGAGGCCTGCTGCTGGAAAATGTCAGATAATGGTGGGGTGTCGCTGAACATTTCCAGGCCTGCTGTCTGTCTGCTATTGCGTTATGGATGTGTACTGCTCTGTCTGTTCCACAGCAGGACTGGGGTTGCTGGTCCCCTCTACTGCTGCCATTGCAGGGAGGTAGACTGTGGATCTATTGGTGGGTGATCCTGTTTCCCACCCTGAGCACCAGAGGGTGGGTTGTGTGGTGGTACATAATTTGCCTATGGGTCCATACCCCCTTCCCCCTCCCCCTAAAACCCAAGAGGATTGTGAAAAATTGTAAGAGGACCATGATAAATTGGAAAACTGGATGATCAAATGGCAGATGAAATTTAACATGGACAAGGGCATAGGTATGTACCTAGGAAAGAACAATCCAAACTATGGTTACACGATGCAAGGTTCCATATTAGGAACCACCACCCAGGAAAAAGATTTTGGCGTCATCGTGGATAATATGTTGAAATCCTCCGCCCAGTGTGCAGTGGCAGCCATGAGAGCAAATACAATGCTAGGTATCATAAGGAAAGGAATGTAGAATAAAACAAAGGATATTATAATGCCTCTGTATAGTTACATGGTGCGACAACACCTTGAGTATTGTGTGCAGTTCTGGTCTCCATATCTTAAAAAGGATATAGCAGAATTAGAAAACGTACAGAGAAGAGTTACAAAAATGGTAAATAGGATGGAAGTATACCCCTATTAAAAGAGGCTTAAAAGGTTAAACTTGGAAAAGAGATGGCTCAGGTGAGATAAATTAATGAATGGACTGGAATGGGTAAACATAGATCGGTTGTTTATACCATTGAAAAGTAGAAAGACTAGAAGACACACAATGAAGCTACAATGTAACCCATTTAAGACTAATAAGAGAAAATATTTTTTTAATCAGTGAGTAATCAAGCCCTGGAATTTGTTACCGGAGGATGTAGTAAAAGCTGTTAGTGTAGCTGGGTTTAAAAAAGGTTTGGACAAGTTCCTGGAGGAAAGGTCCATAAACCTTTATTAAAGAGGACCCAGGAAATCCACTGCTTACACCAGGACAAGCATTGTGGAACTTGTGTGCCATTTTGGGAACCTGTCCCGTATTTGTGACCTGGATTGGCCACTGTTGGAAACAGAATACTGGGCTTGATAGACCTTGGTCTGACCCAGTATGGCATTTCTTATGCTCTTATTTCCCCATCTCCTTATACATATTTTGCAAAAGGTTCCATGATCAATATAGACTTCAGTAAGATACTGGCAGATCTGTGAACCTCCTAATGTGACCATTCCAATTTACCCATATAAATCTGCTTTCCTAATGCCTCTAAAATTAACTCTATATCATGGAAAAATTCTAAGTCCCTGGACATAATGAGAGTCATTTTCAGAGGCTTAGATGCAATTTAGAATCTGAAATGTGCACATAGCAGTCTAAATCATGGAGTTGTCCCCGGAGCTGTTCTACAATGGGCTTCTTAAGACGTCTCTGCTGGGGGGATGCCCAAGAAGGCAGGGTGTGGTCCAAAGGTGTGGCCAGGGTGGAGTAATGAATGTAGATGTCCCCGATCGATTTAGGACATCTTGGGAATGTCTGTGCCCTTGTCCAATGTTCGACATGCTGCTGGCATGAATAAGCATCAGGAAAATGCTTGTTTGGGCACTAAAACATCTGGAGAGGGTAGAGAAGATGGCACTCTGCTATCCTCAATACTCTCTACAACCACAATGCTATTTTTTGTTTTGGGAAACTTCTGCTGTGTTTGAAGTCCTGCTGCATATCTCATAGATGTCCCTGGTCTTAGAAACTATTCCAGAGAGGTCTATTTAAGCGGCCCCATAAAAGTCCACATCCAGCAAGTCTACGTTTGTGAAATTGTGCCCAAACTTGGACGTGCTTGCATTTTTTCTGAACGTTCTAGCTTGGGCATCCCAAATTGCATTTGAATGTCCTTTGTGAAATGTTCCTTCAGATATGTACCTGAGCAAAGATGCTATGGCTTCTATGAAAAAGGAAAGGAGTCATTGTTGAAAATAAATACGAGTGTGTATAGATTGATTGCATGGACGTTTAGAGAGAGAGAATGAAGAAAGACAGGTTGAAACGATATGTTAAAGAGAAAAATAAAGGGGCATCAGAAAGATACAGTAGATTAGTAAGTAGCAGAAAACCAAACAAAATATTATGGGATATTATGCTGGAAAACTGAGGAGGGGGGAAGAGTGAAGCTCAAAATGCCTGCAAAAAAGAAATAACAAAAGATAATTACTTTTATTATATGATGAATATCATTTATAGTAGACAATCAGGTCAGGAGAATGAACAGTGAGAAGGTAAGGGGCAGATAAGAGAAAAAGAATGACAAAAAAAAAGTAAGGTATATGGAAAAGAAAGTAAATTTTGAAGTCACACAGGTTCATAGTATGTATTTTTGGAGGTTGAAAAACAGAGAAATGTGTAAAATTATTTGAAAAATAGATCAAGGCATTCAACAGAAGCTTACAACATGGAAATATGCAAAGATATGACTTCAAAAGCAGCTACCCCAGTCTCCTAAGTCATTGGTAGGACTAGAAAGAAGTGTGAAGCCAGCAGACTGAATATGATCTGGGCACCTGGAGTGATTCAAGCCTTCTTTTAATATAAAATAATCAAAAGTATGATTGATGACAAAATCGTGACCAAGAGAGGCCCTGCTTTCACCATTTCCATTTGTTCAGTATTATCAATGAATAACATTAGAAAGAGCTGAAGATTTTTTACAGTGAACTGATTTTCTCTACAAAGAAAATGCAAAGGTGATGGCAAAAGCCAGAAAGATGCTTGGGTGCACAGGGAGAGGAACGGCCAGCAGAAAAAAGGAGCTGATAGTGCCTCTGTATAAGTCTTTGGTGCAACCTCATTTGGAGTATTGTGTGCAGTTCTGGAGACCACACCTTCAAAGGATATAAACAGAATGGAGTCTATGCAGAGGGTGACTACCAAAATGGTAAGTGGGCTCCGTCATTAGGCATATGGGGACATTCTTAAAATCTCAATATGTATACTTTGGAGGAAAGATGGGAGAGGGGAGATATGAAAAAGATGTTTAAATACCTCCATGGCATAAATGCACAGGAGGAGAGCCTCTTTCGATTGAAAGCAAGTTCTGCTATGAGGGGACATAGAAAGAGGGTGAAAGGGGATAGACTCAGGAGTAATATTTAGAAATATTTCTTTACAGAAACAGTGGTAGATGCATGGAATAGTCTCCCTGTGGAGTTAGAAGAGACGAGGGCAGCATCTGAATTCAAAAAAGCATGGGACAAACACATACGATTTCTAAAGGAAAAGAAGGGACGTTAATATTTGATATGGAAGGACAGACTAAATAGGCCATGTGGTCTTTTTCTGCTATTAGTGTGAGGAGTAGCCTAATGGTTAAGCTCACTGGCTTGGGAACCCAGAGACCAGGGTTCAATTCTCACTAGCACTCCTTGTGGCCTTGGGCAAGTCACTTAACCCTCCATTGCCTCAGAAAAATCCAAGTTATCAATGTCCCTGTTTAATGTACATTGCCAAGTTTAAGTTTCAATGTAAACTGCTTTGATTGAAATGATAAAGCAGTATATAAATAAATAAAATCATGCTTCTATATTTCTATGAATCATACAAACTGACAGAATGGTTTCACCTATAGCTATAATCAGTGTGGGATCTGAACCACCAAGGAACCAGTTCGGTCCCAAGCATGTGGAGGCATTGCAGGGCCGTATGCTTGTGCCTCTGCCCTCCACTGAGGCTATGCAACTTCCTGGTCGCCCAGCAGTCCGATCACACACCAGACAATGTTTTAATGGCATCAGGGGTTTCTCTCAGTGCTGTGATCCCCTGATGCTGTCAAAACATTGTTGGGGGGGGGGGGAGATTCCCGCCACTGCAGAGCCAGCATGGCAACACCGTGTTCTGCCCAGTTCAGTGAATGTGGGCTGCAACAGGAACCGGTTGGCACGAACTGGCCAGATCCCACCACTGGCTATAATCTATCTCTTAAGAGCATGCCATGTAAATAATGAAAGTGACAGTCCTGAAATAGCATGAATAGAGAGAGAATTCATTAGTGAATTTTTCTCTCATAGCCATATTTTGTTACCAGTTGCTCACTATTATCTTGACCACAGCCTAGCAAAAAAATAGAATCTCATTAAGGGGGTAATTTTAAAAGGCATTTCAGTAGCCAAGATGATATTTTATATGCAGAAACTTATGCACATAAACTCTGCACCCACACAAGTTAACTGATCTAAGTGGAGCCATTTCTGGGGTACAGCTGGATGAGACTTGGACTTCTAGGTGTTCTTTATAAAATACGTGTATATTCATTCAAAAGAAACCAGTTATAAATGTATGCAAGTACTTTTCACCTACTTTCCCTTAGAACTGTGGTTCTCAGTCCTGTCTTGGTGTACCCCCTAGCCAGTCAGGTTTTCAAGATATCTGCAATGAATATGCGTGAGAGACATTTGCATGTGCTGCCTCCATTGCATGCAAATCTCTCTCATGCATATTCATTGTGGGCATTCTGAAAGGCTGACTGGGTAAAGGGTGCACCAGGACAGGGTTCACAATCACTGCCTTAGAAAATTAGAGCCACCTATGTGCCTACCTACCGCATGATTTAGGAAGCCTGTTATAAAATTATTCTCTGTCAGGTCAATATTCAGCTTCTGTGGGTCAGTGATTCTTTTTAATGCTTGCTGAGGTGATTAAATAAAATAGGGGAATTTTAGAAGGGATGCCAAAGTGCAATCTGGGATGTCTAAGCCAGAACGTCTGTAAAAAAAAAAAAAGCAGGCACGTCCAGGTGCATACACGATTTCACAAACATGGATATGTTTGATATGGACATTTGTGGGGGCGTCTACATACAGCATTTGTCAACATTATTGGCACCCTTGCAGTTCATCCCCTTTATGTCCAATATCTCCTAAAAAAAAGTATCCAGTGACACATAAAAGAATCAAATAAAACAAGACCAGGTAAAAAAGGTATAGTAGGAAATAGCATAAAAACTGGGAAATTGCCAGAACATGATTATTAATAACAAACAAAGCACCCAGGGGAATTTAATCATCTAACACAATTGAACTCTCCCCCCTTCCACACCCCTAGAAATGTATATCACAAAGATTTTTTGTCGGGCTAATTGCCTTGAGATAATCATCACTCCTGTAGTAAAACGTCCTTTTATTCGTTTTAATGAGCTAAAACACAACTCACTTTTCACCGTACCAGTGAAAACCCAAGAGGACTCACACTCTGTGATCACCTTTAGAATATAGTTAACTAATGCCAACTTATCTCAGTGTATCAAGATTCACCAATACCTCCAACAGGTTGTAATATGCTGCTACCACTTGAGCTTCTCTGTTTTTTTGCAGTCCAGCGGAATACGCGGTAAATCTCCCAATTCCTCTTTATAACAACACCGTCAATGTTCTCTCTTCTTGTAAATGGCATCAGAATTCAACAGCATAAGCTATATAGCGCCATGTTTCAAATCCACGAATCCTCTCAATCCTTCATCAGGCTCACTTTCTGGCTGAATACCATATCGCCATTTTCTATCAGTTCATATAGGGGAACTATCTCTGACATCAGTTAAAGCAGATCCAATCAAAATCTAACATACTGAACTGACAGCAGATTAGACCAATCACTCTCTAAAGCCACAATGGGTTCCCCAGGTGAGTCACACCAAACTCCACCAATCGATTTCCAGATTCAAACCCTGGGGAGCCATCATGGGCAATTGAAATATCAATTTTTCCTCTAGATATTGTAAGCGCTGTGTCCTATCTCCTCTCCACTGTAGAGGGGGTACATAATCAATACTCCACCATCTATAGTCCTGAAAAGAGTGTCCTTTTAACACACTATGGGATACTATCAGTGCCAACAGAACTTGATTTCGGAGGCGGGATCAATGTTCCAAGAGTCTTTGTTTCAAAGGTCTAGTAGTCCGTCCTACATATTTAAGGGAGCAAGGGCATACAAGCATATATACCACAAATGGCGATTGACAATTAGTTTGATACAGAGTTGAATAGGTAACATGTGAACGTGGGTCATCCCATTTAGGACCCGAAGTTATAGTCGGGCAAAAATCACAACTTCCACATGTAGTCTCACTTGCCACCACAGAGCCCTCCCTATGAGTCACATAGTTAGCCACATTACGTCCTCGTCGATAGGCTAACATTAATGGACATTGAAAGCAAGAATGAACATTTAAAATACACCAATACTTCTTCAAATGTTTGCTAACCTTCTCAGAAAGATGTATATAAGGCAATATGCCCACTATTGACGTAGCAGATCTATCCCTATAGTTATCATCCTGCCACCACTCAGGGTGGCTAAATTGTGCTTACTTATATGCTCTTTGAATCAAATCCGGTGGGTAATATACAATTTGTTCCTGATTACAATTTCTATCGGATTAATTTTTTGGACCTCACAGTGTATAAGTAAGGACAGACATTGCATACTACTCTCTATCGTAAATCAGTACAAAGAAACACACTGCTGAAGTTTCATAGCCATCACCCAGCTCCCCTGCGACAGGGGTTGCCATTGGGTCAGTTTATGCGGATTCGTCGATTGTGTTCAATGTTGTCTGAATTCCATCAGCATGCAAAGGATTTAGAACAACGTCTTTTGGCTCAGGGATACCCGCTGGATTTGATTCAAAGAGCATATAAGCGAGCACAATTTAGCCCCCCTGAGTGTTGGCAGGATGATAACTATAGGGATAGATCTGCTAGTTCAATTGTGTTAGAGGACATGATTATTGGCACCCTTATAAATAATTCAAATCAGTTTGAACAGAAGAACCACATTCCCAATGCAGTAAAATTAGATGCACTTGTGATCAATTGTCAGTACCCACATGATTTGAATCAACCAATGAATGATGGCTCTAATGTTTAAAGTGACCACATTCACTTCCTGTTCCATTTGTGCAATGGTGAAGACAAGAGAGCTGCCTGAAACTATCAGAAAAGCCATTATCATAAACCATCAATCTTCAAAGGGGTACGAGACCATTCCAAAGACCTTGAGATTCCTGTGTCTACATTTTGCAATGTTATTAAGAAGTTTTCTGCTCATGGAACTGTCAAGAACTTCCCAGGGTGTGGTGGGAAAAAGAAAATTAATCTAAGAAGTCTTTGAAGGTTAGTGCAAACGTTTGGAAAAACACCATGTACAATATCCAAAGATCTTAAGGCTGACCTGAAGCAATCTAAAGTGGTGGTTTCAACCTACACCATACGCTATACAAAAAAGGACTTCATGGCAAAGGCCAAGGAGGACCCCACTGTTCAAAGACAGGCATAAAATGGCACGCCTGATCTTTGCCCAAACTAACTTTGAGAAACCACAATCCTTCTGGGAAAATGTTCTGTAGTTAGATGAAACCAAACTTGAGCTCTTTGACAATACAGACCAGCGATACATTTACAGGTGAGGGAATGAAGCTTATAAGGACAAAAACACCCTCTCTACAGTTAAATATGGTGGAGGTTCCATAATGTTCTGGGGCTGTGAGGCTTGGAAAGTATTAAAGGAAGCCCCACTCCCATGATGTAAGCACCATATATAACTAAGATTTGATACTCATTGTACATAATTACTGTTTTGTTTTGCAAATCTATCCAAAGTTTACTGCTTATAGTTACCATGTTTCTATGTAAACCGACTGGTATTTTACTGTTCTATGTAAACCGCTTTGACTTGGTGAAAAGCAGTATCTAAATACTGCTAAATAAATTAATTAAATAAATCATGAAGTCAGATGACTACCAAGATATTTTGGTGCAAAATGTGCTACCTAGTATCAGAAAGCTAAATCTGGGTCAAAGGTCATGGGTCCTCCAGCAGGGCAATGACCCAAAACATACATCCAAAAGTCCAAAAGAATGGTTAAAAAGGAACAAATGGACTGGCCAGCAATGAGTTCTAATCTCAGTCCAATCGAGAACCTTTGGAAAGAGCTGAAATCAGTCATTGGTAAAAGGAATCCTGGAAACATTCATGAGCTGGAACAAATCGCAGTTGAAAAATGGGAGAAACTACCAGCAGACAGATGGTCTCTTATAGTATAGCTGGCTACAAGAAATGTTTGGAGGCTGTCATCACTGCTAAGGGTTGTGCAACCAAATATTAGTGAAGGGTGCCATTAATCCTCTCCAAGTTATATTTTGGGGGTTTTTCTCACAGATTACTACGTCGCACAGACAACTTTTTTTTTTTTACATAATTTTGAACATACTATTTAAATATTATGATGACATACGGTTGGAATATTTCCAATTACGTCACAAGATATTGTACACAACATACGTAAATTGAAAAGATGCTAGTAATGTTAACCACAACTGTAGAGGTCCCCAGAACCTCTTTTCAGAATGTGCATATCTAGGATAACCTAATGGTTAGAGAAGTGGGCTAGAAACAGGGCAGCAAGAGTTCACATCCCACTACTACTATATTGGACATTGTATTGAGTAGTGCGGTTGATGGAGTGCCTTCTTTTCTACTCTTCTGGATGCTTTTCAGCCAAAATGAGCACTTTCCAGATACCTGTTTATTCCTGGAGCAGGTCTAAACTTAGACGTGACTCCGAGCAAACAGGATGTTTCTGAGATCGGGTGGGTACATCCAAGGGGTATGTTTACTAAACAGCAGTAGTGACTTCCGTGCAATATTGGAGCTGTGGCCCCATTGAATCTCACATAAGCCGCTACCACTGTTTAGTAAACATACCCCCAGGAGTCTTCAAATGTCCCAGCCACACATCCACCATGCCCCTGTTCATACTTGGATGTCCTCATGCTGGGAGAGTCCACAGACCCGGCTTCCAAAATGGTTCTGGAGACATCTTTGTGCTTTGGATGTCTCAATGCCCATTTTCAGACATACAAGGCACACATATGGCTGCCAAAATAACCCCCAATATGTATATTGAGTACCACTATCCAGAGAGCGGCAGGCACTGAATATACATATAGGGCCTGATATTCAGGGGCGGCCCAAGGGGGGTGCGGGGCCATGTGCGGAGACTCGGTGCGGGGCCTCATTTGCATAAGTGGCCTTATTTGCATAAATATTTGCATAATGCTAACATACACTAACTTTTAGTAAACATGTCTCTTAATGAGTGTATGGATAAAGACAGACTAAAAGATTTCTACATTACTATAATCCAGTGCCAACCGCCAGACACATTAGGAACTACTACAAACACTGCCCATTTAGAACCAATAGCAAACCCGCCGTATCCTAACAGCACTACCAGGACTCACAAAGCACCATACCCTACCTATCAAAAGGCAACACTGCAAATATTAAACAAATACATTTCAGAGAACAACAATACATGATCTACTGGGGAAAGAGAACAAGTGGCAATGTCAAATAGGAATTACATAAACAGAATACCTCAGCTCAGTTACACATGCAGAACATAGACCATCACCAAACAAGGAATCACAATTTAGAAACAGGAAGGCAATAATTAAACTGGGAACCCCAAAAGCCAAACTTGGAATGTACAACAACACTGTAGAAATAAAACTATAAATTAATTTCCTCTTGTACCAAACAAAGCGCAGACGTTAATGATGCACATTTCCCAGAGCTTTCATATTCCAGTTAATAAATTCAAAATAAAGAGATATCTTTCTACCTTTTGTGCATTTTTTTTCAGTTGCAATTGCTCCAGCCACTTTCTTCTGGTTTCTTCATGTTTTCTGCTAACTCTCCATCATCTGCTGTCCATTTGTCCTTTCTTCTCTCTTCTAGTTTTTTTTTCCATTCTCTCTCTCTACATCTGCTTTAACATACTAATCTTTCTCCTTTTGCTCTTTCCTCATTCCTATTTCATCCACTCAAATTTTACCCCTCCATCCTCAATCTCCACTTACTCTCCCAATACCCAGCCAATTGTAGATTTTTTATCCCTCCCACACAAAATATTTTTCCCCTCTCCATTTTACTCTCCCAGCCCCATCCCATTCTAATCCTCCCCCAACATCAGCTCCCTTCTAGTTCCAGCCTCACCCAGCATCCATTCCCTTCTAGTCCCTGCATCAGCCCATTTCCAGTCCTAGCCCCCCATCAGCCCATTTCCAGTCCTAGCAACCCCCCAACCCAATACCAGTCCTAGCAACCCCCCAACCCAATACCAGTCCTAGCCCCCCCATCAACCCACTTCCAGTCCTAACCCCATCAAACCATTTCCAGTCAGTCCCCCATAGCCCATTGCCAGTCCTAACCCCCCCATCAGCCCACAGCCCATTACCAGTCCTAACCCCATCAGCCCACCTCCAGTGTTAACCCCCCCATCAGCCCATTTCATCCTAATCCCCATCACCCAATTTTCAGTTTAAGCCCCCATACCCCATTACCAGTCCTAACCTTCCCATCAGCCCACTCCCAGTCCTAATCCCATCAGCCCATTTCCTGTCCTAGCCCCCCCATAGCCCATTATCAGTCCTAACCCCCCCATAGCCCATTACCAGACAGCCCCATCAGCCAACAGCCCATTACCAGTCTTAACCCCCCCATAGCCCATTACCAGTTCTAACCCCCCCAACAGCCCACAGCCCATTACCAGTCCTAACCCCATCAGCCCACCTCAAGTCCTAACCCCTCCCCATCAGCCCATTTCCTGTCCTAGCCCCCCATAGCCCTTTATCAGTCCTAACCCCCCCTATAGCCCATTACCAGTCCTAACCCCCCATCAGCCCACAGCCCATTACCAGTCCTAACCCCATCAGCCCCCCTCCAGTGTTAACCCCCCCCCCATCAGCCCACAATCCACTCCCAGTCCTAATCCCCAAAGCCCATTTCTAATCCTAATCCCCCATCACCCAATTTTTAGTTTAAGCCCCCCATAGCCCATTAGCAGTCCTAACCCCCCATCAACCCACTTCCAGTCCTAATCCCATCAGCCCATATAAAGACTTAGCTCCCCCATAGCCCATCACCACTCCTAACCCCCCCAGCCCCCCATAGCCCATCACCACTCCTAACCCCCCCAGCCCCCCCATAGCCCATCACCACTCCTAACCCCCCCAGCCTCCCCCCAGCCTCCCCATAGCCCATCACCACTCCTAACCCCCCCAGCCTCCCCATAGCCCATCACCACTCCTAACCCCCCCAGAGCCCCCCATAGCCCATCACCACTCCTACCCCCCCCAGCCCCCCATAGCCCATCACCACTCCTAACCCCCCCAGCCCCCCCATAGCCCATCACCACTCCTAACCCCCCCAGCCTCCCATAGCCCATCACCACTCCTAACCCCCCAGCCCCCATAGCCCATCACCATTCCTAACCCCCCCAGCCTCCCCCAGCCTCCCCATAGCCCATCACCACTCCTAACCCCCCCAGCCTCCCCATAGCCCATCACCACTCCTAAACCCCCCAGCCCCCCCATAGCCCATCACCACTCCTAACCCCCCAGCCACCCATAGCCCATCACCACTCCTAACCCCCCCAGCCCCCCCATAGCCCATCACCACTCCTAACCCCCCAGCCTCCCCATAGCCCATCACCACTCCTAATCCCCCCAGCCCCCCCATAGCCCATCACCACTCCTAACCCCCAGCCCATCAGCACTCCTAACCCCCCCCAGCCCCCCATAGCCCCCCATAGCCCCCCATAGCCCATCAGCACTCCTAACCCCCCAGCCCATCAGCACTCCTAACCCCCCCCAGCCCCCCATAGCCCATCAGCACTCCTAACCCCCCCAGCCCCCCATAGCCCCCCATAGCCCATCAGCACTCCTAACCCCCCAGCCCATCAGCACTCCTAACCCCCCCAGCCCCCATAGCCCCCCATAGCCCATCAGCACTCCTAACCCCCTCCCCCCCAGCCCAGCTCAGCCCAGCCCAGCCAAATTTTTTTTTTAAAAAGCTGTCTTCTCCCGCTGCCGGGGCCGCCACGGCAGAATCGAGTGTGCCGCGGGCCCCCCCCCCTGCCCAGCAGAGCCTGCCCTCCCCTGTATCCGCTCTCTTGTACAGCTGCCTGCAGTCTCATGCGCCGGCTTTCAGAGCGCGAAGGGACTAGTTTCCCTTTCGCGGCTCTGTTAAGCCCGCGGGGGCTGATGGGAACTTCCCATCAGCCCCCGCGGGCTTAACAGAGCAGTGAGGGAGAAACTCTCCCCTTGTGCTCTGAAAGTCGGCGCGTGAGACTGCAGGCAGCTGTACGAGAGAGCGGATACAGGGGAGGGCAGGTTCTGCTGGGCAGGGGGGGCCCCGCGGCACACTCGATTCTGCCGCGGCGGCCCCGGCAGCGGGAGAAGACAGCTTTTTTTTTTTTTTAATTTGACTTTAGGATCAGAATGTTTTTTGCGCGGGGCCCCCTGAAACGCGGGGCCCTGTGCAAAAAACATTCTCGCTCAATGGACGGGCCGGCCCTGCTGATATTCAGCGGAGACAGCTAGACTGATTACAGCACCTAGCCATTTCCGCTGAACACAAAACCCAGCTAGTCAAACTGGGGCCATATCTGGCCACGGCATTAATATCTGGGCCAGCTTCATAGTCCAGAAGCTAACTTGATAGCAATGATGGGAGATATGATAGAAGTCTATAAATTAATGAAGGGAATGGAATGGGTAAACGTAGATCGATTGTTTACGTCATCAGAATATAGAAAGACTAGGGGACATACAATGAAGCTACAGGGTAACTTGTTAAAGACTAATAGGAGAAAATATTTTTTCACTCAACGTGAAATCAAACTCTGGAATTTGTTACCGGAGGATGTAGTAAAAGCTGTTAGTGTAGCTGGGTTTAAAAAAGGTTTGGAAAAGTTCCTGGAGGAAAGGCCCATAAACCATTATTAAAAGGGACCCAAGATATCACTGCTTGACCCGATACAAGCATTGAGGAACCTGTGTCTTGTGGAAATTGCTAGGTACTTATGACCTAGATTGGCCTCTGTTGGAAACAGGATACTCGGCTTGATGGACCTTGGTCTGACCCAGTATGGCATATCTTATGTATTATGTTCTTAGGTTAAAGATAGGCACAGCAAACTGGATAGTGGCTGAATTTCGCTGCTGATGGGTTAACGAGAGATAACGCCCCCAGCACTTCCTGTTGCTAAGTAGTTAGCATTGGGGCATATAGTGGTGCTATTACTGCCGCTAAATATCCCACTTAGAGGCATTTACATGATTTGCAAGCCTGTAAACCATGTAAATGCCTTTAAATATTGGGCCCATAGTATCTAGATAGCAGTCTGTTCATTCTGCTATGCAGATAGCCTATCCAAAACTTAGGGCAGCTAGATAATTGTCAAGATCGCCCATGCGCTGCCCTGTCACTACATAGATAGCGCCAGTGAGGGCAATAATGAATTTTAGTGGCACTATCAAGATAATGCTGCTAAAAATCACTTGATAGACCCAGCCAGTGGCACTTATCCAGATGGGAGGTGCTGCTAGCCATTTTAAGTGCTTTGAAATATTGGCCCTAAATTTCTAGGGTAGTCCTATGATGAGCAGTAGCCAATATAATTAAGCTAATAGTTAAAATAATATTTACCATTTGTAAGGTCTCCACCCTATTTCTCCAAAATGTCCCCCACCCCTCTCTCTCTTACCGCCGTCACATCCTCTTGAGCCCCCTAATGCAGAGATGTCCACTGTGCTTTCTAGCTCTGCCTTGTTTCACACTTGGTCATCTTTTTCCCTGATTACCTCAGCTGAACTCTTTAAAGTTCTTACTGCTTCCCATAAGACAATCACTACAACCGATTCTATTCCTTAGATTTCCATCCCTGCTCTTACCCTATTTCCGTTTGCCTTATCTATTCTTAACAACAGCCTTACCTCTGGGGGTTTTCTATCTCCTTGGAAACATGCCATTGTTCGTCCGCTGTTGGAAAACTCTTTCCTTGACCCCTCCTCCCCGTCTAATTACCAGCCTGTCCTCACACTTCCTTTCCTTTCAAAGCTCCTTGTGAAACTATTTTTTTGCACAACTTTCTTCTCACTTGGATTCTACTCTAGCCCTGCACCCCGTCAATCTTTTTTCTGCTCAGGTCATAATACTGAAACTGTCCTTCTTTCTTTCATCAGTGAGCTGCACTAAACCCATGATTGCGGTGGTATCTCAGTGGCAGTTTCCCTAGATCTTTCTGCAGCTTTTGTCCTTATTGATCACTCTACCTCACTTTCTTGACTATATGATCTTGGGATTAGAGACACTGTCTTTTGGTGGTTTCATTATTTTCTCATGCACCATTCTTCTACTGTTCTGGGTAGTAACACATCATCCTCTTCGCTTCCCTTACATTTATTTATTTATTTATTTAATACACACTTATATGCCGCTACTTCCAGTGATCAGCAGCGGTTTGATTTCATCTTTGGGGGTTGCCAAATCAAGACAGGGAAGAGGGGGAAAAAATATACATAGATCTGAGGGTAGGTCACAGCACACTGGGTTAGTGTCATGGGGATTGGACTACACATATTTACATTTCACATTTATACATACATATTTACATATTTATACATATACATATGGCGGTTTCAACAGAGTATAATTAATTGATTGCTTTGCTACGACTCTATCGAACTTGAGAGTCATAGCTGATTGTGGTGTACCTCAGGATTCTGTTCTTGCACCTCTTCTATTCAATATTTTCATGATCCCCCTAGCTCTCCTCGTCCAGCAACATGGTATCTCGACCCATTACTATGCCGATGATGTTATCTTGCTACACCATGCCAGTCCAACTGCCCCTGGCATTGCCCCCTTTAATACCTGACTTTCTGCCATCTCTAACTGGTTATCCAATAATTTCCTTCATTTGAATTCTAGTAAATCAGCAGCTATTTGGTTCACTTTTGGCAGCTCCCCTCCCCCCTTGGTCCCCTCCCTCACTGGTTGTCTACTCCCTCTGGTGAACGCCCTCTGGTATTTGTGTGTTATTTTGGATCCAGCACTGTCCTTTCAGGCTCATCTGTCCTCCTTTTCTTGTTGCTTTTTATCACTCCGCCAAATACATGCTATCCGGCCTTTTCTCTCACCTCATTCCATTGCTACCCTGTTACCTTCTTTAGTCGTATTCAAAATTGACTATTGTAATATTATTTACCTAGATTTACCTCAGTACCAGCTCTGCCATTTGCAATTAATTCAAAATACTGCTGTTCGTATCCTGTCTCATTCCTCAAGATTTGACCACATTACACCACTCCTCATCCATCACCGTTGGCTCCCAGTGCAGTTCTGTTTTCATTTCAAGCTACTTATTCTGGTTCTTCTCGCATTACATACTGGTCTTCCCCATTATCTCTCTGATTCCTTAATCCCTCACGCTCCTCACTATGCCCTCCATGAGATTCACGCTAACCGTTTTCACCTCCTCTCCACTTCACAAGCCCATTTATCATCCACCTGCTCCTCTGCCTTCTATGTTCTTGGTCCCACATTATGGAACTCTCTTCCCTCTACCCTCAGACAAGAAGCATCCTATACAAAATTCAAATCTCTCCTAAAGACTCACCTCTTCAACATGGTATTTAACCTTTCCCCATCCTGAAGCTCCCCCCTGTCCCCTTTCTGATTTCCCCATCCTCTTGTTACCCTCTGTGAATGAAGCTCCCTCTGTCCTATGACTATTGATGTTCCATTTCAGTTTCTTTTTATATTTTGTTTTTATATTGTACACCACTCTGGTGCAATTGTGAAGGGCGGTTAAGAAAGTTTTAATAAACATAAACATAAAAACAAATGCTGGTAACAGATATATCAATCATCTCCACTTAATCAAAATTAATTGACAGTCCTATGAGGGAATCACTTATTTTTTATTCATAGGTAAAATTATAATAGGATTAGGGACCAAGTATGAGTTTTAGATTTAAAAAATCAGCAAAATTCATTTCATCCCAGTTTGACTGTGAGTTAAGAAATACTACATCTTCTTTCCCAGGATTCCATTTCCTATAACATGAGGAAGGAACAAAATTTATAGAAAACCAAAACTTAAGCAACAAGAACTCTGGGATCTTGGCACAGAAATGTTTGATTTATGAATTCTTCCAAAACATTTTGTTGGTGTTGTTCCTTTAAAGATGTATAATAAACTAAATTTTGGAGAACCTGAGACTCTCCACCCTCTTCTTTTTGCTGATTTTACAGTCCAACAGAGTAATACTAGAACAGGGCATCTAGAAGAACTATGAATGCAGAGCCTGGTTCATGCTTATTTCACAAAGGCAATCTTGACACTTCTGTGCCTTTACAAAATATGCACCCAAAACAGAAGCTATAATAGTATTTAACAGGTTTGTGCAAACAAACAAATTTCAACTTCGTTTGAATTTGGCTCCAAACCATGATTGGTTAGTTTTAGTTATGGATCATTCATTGCTACATTTCGTTCATCCCCATTGAACTCGATGGAGTAAGCAGTGTTATAAAGTAACAGAGGAGTTTTTCATCCATTTTCAGTGGAGGAAGGGCGGTAAGGAAATCCACAGTACTACCTTTTAACTTTCAAAAGGGAGACTATGATAAAATGAGGAAAACAGTTAAGCAAAAACTAAAAGGAGCAGGTGCAAAAGTTAAAGATTTACATAAAGCATGAGCATTGTTTAAAAATATTATCTTCGAAGCCCAGACCAGCTGTATTCCACACTTTAAGAAAAGTGGAAGGAAGTCCAAAAAACTGCCAGCATGGTTTAAAGGTGAGGTCAGAGAGGCTGTTGTTGCCAATAAAGCATCTTTCAGGAAATGATAAAAGGAGCCAAATGATGAAAACTGGAAGCAACATAAGCACTGACAAGTTAAATGCAAGGCATTGATAAGGCAGGCAAAGAGAGAATTTGAGAAGAATCTTGCTGTGGAAGCAAAAGCATGTAATAAAGACTTTTTCAAGTACATTCGAAGCAAAAATCCTGTGAGAGAGTCAGTTGGACCATTAGATAAGAGGGGTAAATTGGACACTAAGACGGGACAAGGCCATAGAAGAGAGACTGAATGAATTCTTTGCTTCAGTCTTTACTGAGGAAGATGTAGGGATGTTAGTCATGACTGAAATGGTATTTAAAGATGATGCTGCAGAAGAATTGAAAGAAATATCGATACACCGGGAAGATGCATTACAACTATTTGATAAATTGAACAGTAGCAAATCACCTGGACTGGATAATATACATCCGAGGGTGTTGAAAGAACTGAAATATGAGATTGCAGACCTACTATTAGTAATCTGTGAACTATCATTAAAATCATCTGTAATACCTGAAGATTAGAGGATGGCCAATGTAACGCCAATTTTTGGAAAGGGTTTCGAGGGTGAACCGGGAAACTATAGACCGGTGAGTCTGATGTCAGTATTGGGAAAAATGGTAGAAACCATTATATAGAACAAAATTACTGAACATGTAGATAGTCATGACTTAATGGGAGACAGCCAACATGGCTTTAGCCAAGGAAGGTCTTCCTTATCTGATATGTTTTTTTAAAGGTGTGAATAAACAGGTAGGCGAAGGTGAGTCGGTTGATATAGCGTATCTGGATTTTCAGAAAGCCTTTGACAAGGTCCCTCATCAGAGACTTTTGGTGAAATTAAAAAGTCATGGGATAGGAGGCAGTGTGCTATTGTTGATCAGGAACTGGTTAAAAGATAGAAAGCAAAGGGTAGATCTAAATGGCCAATTTTTCCAATGGAGAAAGGTGAATAGTGGAGTACCCCAGGGATCTGTGCTGGGTCCACTGCTTTCTTAACATATTCATAAATGATCTGTAAATGGGAATAACAAATGAGATAATCAGATTTGCAGATGGCACAAAATTATTCAAAGTTGTTAAAACCCATGAGGATTGTGAAAAATTGCAAGAGAACCTTGATAGATTGGAAGACTGGGCATCCAAATGGCAGATGAAATTTAATGTGGACAAGTGCAAAGTTATGTACCTGGGAAAGAACAACCCAAACTATGGTACACGATGCAAGATTCCACATTAGGAATCACCACCCAGGAAAAAGATTTAAGCATCATGGTGGATAACATGTTGAAACTCTCCGTACAGTGTGCAGCGGCGGACAAGAGAGCAAATAGAATGCTAGGTATCATAAGGAAAGCAATGGAGAATAAAACAAAGGCTATTATAATGCTTCTGTATTGTTCCATGGTGTGACTGCACCTTGAACATCGTGTGTAATTCTGGTTGCCGTATCTTAAAAAAGATATAACATTATTAGAAAAGGTACAGAGAAGAGCCACCAAAATAGTAAAGGGAATGGAAGGATACCCCTATGAAGAGAGGCTAAAAAGGTTAGGGCTCTTCAACCTGGAAAAGAGAAGGCTGATGGGAGATATGATAGAGGTCTATAAATTAATGAATGGAGTGGAATGGGTAAAGGTAGCTTGATTGTATACACCATCAAAATATAGAAAGAGTAGGGAACATGCAATGAAGCTACAGGGTAATCTATTTAATACTAATAAGTAAAAATATTTTTTCATTCCACATGTAATCAGACTCTGGAATTTGTTACCGGAGGATGTAATAAAAGCTGTTAGTGTAGCTGAGTTTAAAAAAGGTTTGGACAAGTTCCTGGAGGAAAGGTCCATAAACCATTATTAAAGGGGGCCTGGAATATCCACTACTTGCCCCAATACAAGCATTGTGGAACCTGTGTCTTTTGGGGAAACTGCTAGATACTTCTGATCTAGATTGTCCACTGTTGGAAACAGGATACTGGGCTTGATGGACCTTGGACTGACCCAGTATGTCATATCTTATGTTCTTATGTTCTTATGAAACATTTCTTGAAACTTACTGGTAAGCATGTTTAACAGTGGCAACAGCAGGGTCTGTGCAAGGAGATGAAGTGACCTATGTGACCCTCTTCCCTTGCGCCCCCTCCCATGTTCATTGCCACCAAGTTGCCCCTCTCCGGGACATGCAGCAGTGGCAATGACAGCAAACAGTCCCGTGGTGCTTACCTTAATCTTTGGTGCTGCAGGGCTGTTTGCTTCCGCCTCTATCCGAATCTTGATGCTGGATTCTGGTGCTGACAGGAACTTGGCATTGGGGGTTGGAGAGGAGCTGAAGCAAACAGCCCCGTAGTGCCGAAACTTAAGGTAAGCACTGTGAGTTTGTTTGCCGTGATTGCTGCTGCTGTAGGTCCCGAGAGGGGCGACAGTGGTGGCAATCAACACCCGTGCAGATGCTTTAGGTGACCACCTAGTTCACCTAATGGTAGCGGTGACTCTGGGCAACAGCACTACAAGCCATCAAGACTGTCACAAACACCCCATGGCAAAGGAACTAAGGGGAATAGTTATTAAGGTGTTAAGGAAATAATTCATGATAATTGCCACCTAACAAATGTTAATGCCTCCTCTCCAGGCCCGGTGGCTCTTCCTTCCAGGTGAAGTCTTGTGAGAACACCTGTACCATGAGACTTTGATAGGAGAAACAGCCACTGAACCTGGAGAGTAGGCAGTGCAGCCAGCTAGCAAAGGTATGCTTGCCGCACGCAACTCCACTGTGAGGGCTCGGAAATGGCATCCTCTTCCTGGCTGGCATCCGGGGTGGGCTATATCCACAGACACGCCCTTGGTATGCCACTTTTCCCAGATGCCATTTTAAAGGGACTGGTGCAGCAGCAAGAGAGGTGCAAACCCCTTCCCCCTTTTCCCTTCCCCCCAGAAGAGATCTCCCCCAAAGAACCCCCTAGCCTCCCCAGAACCGATCCCCCTGAAGATTTTTCTGAAACCCCAGTCCAAATCTCCCCAACCCCTAGACCTGCTGTACCCCCAGATCGCCAGCCAATGCTCACCACCCACTCCCTTAAACTCCTCTCGAGCCCACCTTGGCAATCTATGGTGTGGGCAGGATCGATCCAGAATATTGGTATGGGCAGGATCGATCCAGAATCACTCCTACCCCACCTATGTCTGGGAAGATCGCAAGGCACTGAGAGAGAACGGAAAAAGCAGCACCAGAAGTGAAACTATTTTTTTAGACTCTTTTGCTGTTTGCTGTTAATTCTTAAGAAAAAAAATCCAGGCCACATATTAAGTTTCCAAACCATACTAGTACCTGAATAAACCAAAGACAGACAGACAGACACAGAAAAACAAAACATTTTATGAACTGAGTAGTTAGCATATTCTGCTTTAAAACAAGCGTCTTCATGGCATTTCCCTCAAATGTACATCTGAAGTGAGAATTCTAGTATAATACACATCTGGTACTTAGGCACAGAAAAAGGATGAGCGATATTCAGCAGCGGTGGTTTGCCATTCTAACACAGCTAGCTTCCGCTGCTGAAACTTAAACCTGGAGATTCAATGGCGGAGTCAGCATCCAATATCTGGATCACTCGAATTGGCAGGAAGCTAACTGGGCAGCAGTGATATTCAACCACTACCTAGTTAGCTTCTGCAGTGAAAGTTAGGCCAGCCTTTTCTATCCCTTACTTTTGTTGCTTTGCCATAGCAAGGTGCTGCCCCCGGAATGCCCCGATGATAACCAGTTAGCATTTAACTGCTAAGCAGACCTGCTAACTGGTTAACTGTGTTGTTGTTAGTGCTGTCAAGTCGGTGTTGACTTATGGCAACCCTGTGGATAGTTATCCTAAATTGTGTTCGATCTTCAGTCAGGCGGATCATTGTTGACAGACTGGCATCCTTAGCTGCTTTTATTGTATCGATCCATCTCATTGCTGGCCTTCCTCTTTTGCACTGACCTTCTATCTTGCCAAGCATGATGTCTTTCTCTAATGATCTCTCTCTTCGCATGATGTGTCCAAAGTATGAAAGTCGAAGTCTTGTCATCTGAGCTTCTAAAGAAAGCTTAGGTTTGATCTCTAGTACTGACTGGTTTGTTCTTTGGGCAGTCCATGGTATACGCAGTATTCATCGCCAGCACCATAATTCAAAGGCATTCATTTTTTTCCTGTATCTTTTCCACTGTTCAACTTTCGCATCCATGTTGAAAATGCCATGGCTTAGACAAGTAGAATCTTTGTATGGAGAGAGACATCTCTGCTCTTGAGAATCTTGTCTAGGCCCTTCATAGCCATTCTGCCAACAGTAATGCGTCGTCGGATTTCTTGACTGCTTGTTGCTTCTTTATTGATAGTTGATCCAAGCAGGTTAAAGTTGTCAGCTATTTCAATTTCTTCTCCATCAATGATGAACTTATTCATTTTGCCAGTTGTCAGGATCTTTGTCCTCTTGACATTAAGGTGGAGACCCATTTTAAGTCTATATTCCTTGATCTTGAGAAGCAAATGTTTCAAATTGCCTTCTCTTTCAGCCAGTAATGTGGTATCATCAGCATAGCGAAGGCTGTTGATGAGTCTTCCACCAATCTTCACACTTCTTTTGTCTTCATACAGTCCTGCTTCTCTGATGATTTGTTCTGCATATAAATTAAATAGGTAAGGGGAAAGTATGTAGCCTTGTTGTACACTTTTACTGATTTTAAACCATTCTGTTTCTCCTAGTTCCGTTTGAACTGTTGCTTCTTGATCAGTGTAAATGATGTGCAAGAGAACGATCAGGTGTTCTGGTATACCCATGCTTCATAATGTCGTCCAGAGTTTCTCATGGTTTACACAGTCTAAAGCCTTGCTGTAGTCAATAAAACACATATAGATATCCTTTTAGTATTCTTTTGTCTTTTCAAGGATCCATCTCACATCCACGATAATGTCTCTCGTTCCTCTCCCTTTCCTGAACCCTGCTTGCACTTCAGGCCATTCTCGTTCCAGGTATGGTTGTAGTCTCTGTTGAATAATCTTGAGTAGAATCTTGCTGGCATGTGGGATCAGAGTGATTGTGCGATAATTTCTACAGTTAGTTGGGTCACCTATCTTCAGTATTGGTATAAACACAGATATTTTCCAGTCAGTTGGTCATGAATTTGTCTTCCAAATTTCCTGGCAGAGTCTTGTAAGTATGGTAACAGCTTAATCTGATTGCTGTAATAACTCAATGGGAATGCCATCAATGCTCGGTGGTTTGTTCTTTGCTAAGGCTTTCAAAACTGCTTCAACTTCTTCTTTCATCACCAATAGTTCCTGATCATAAGGTATAGGCTGAAACAGCTGTTGGACCACTTGATCTTTATGGTATAATGACTCTGTATATTCTTTCCACCTTTTCTTGATCTTCTCAGCATTCATTCAACATGGATCCTTGAGCATCTTATAGCATTCCAATTCGAGGCTGGAATTTTTTCTTTAACTTTCATAGCTTTAGAAAAGCCAATCTTGTTCTTCCTTTAATAACTTCTGATTTTATTTCCGTGCATGCGTCATTGTAATACTTCTCCTTGTCTTGTCTTGCTGCACATCCGAAATCTCTGAGTTCTGCAATTGCCTCTCTTTCTCCTCTCGCTTTAGCTTCTCTGCGTTTCTGAACAATTTTCAGAGTTTCTCCAGTCATCCATTTTGGCCGTTTTTGCTTTTTCAACTTCTGTAGAGACTCATTGCTTTCTTCCAATACAATCTTCTTGATGTCATCCCATAAATATTCTAGAACTCTGTTATTTGTATCTAAAGCAGCAAATCGATTTCCCAGGCAGTCTTTAAATTCCAGTGGTATATTCTCAAGGTCATATTTTGCTACATTCATGAACAGCTTGCTCTTTTTCTTTTTTTTTTTTAAACTTTTATTTTCATTTTGCAACAAACAAAAGAAACAACACACCAAAGGAGACAAAACAAGTATACAATAAAGAAAAGTAAACCCAATTACCCCCCACCCCCACGCTTCTTCTCTAGCTGATTATGTCAGCATGTGAGCGCTTCCAAACAACAGTGATTATACATCAAAACAATCAAAAGAGTATCTGCGATACAGAATAATCATGGGACAAAGATATATACAAATTTAGACAGTCAGATGAGAGCATTGAGCAGAATGTACATAGTCATTGAGCATCTTCCATTTAGACCGATGATGAGGAGTCTGAATGGGGGAAGCAAACATACGAGGTATTTGTTCATATTTACTGTAGAGACAGACATGATTCCACCATTCATTGGGGCTCAGATGGGAGCTATTTTTCCAGTATTTCGTAATTAGGGAAATAGCAATGCCAAGCATAAAGTCCAAAAGGAAGTAAGCCGTTTTTGGAAGAGAGGGGATCCCCGCAGCTGAGCGAAGTCCCACTATCCTCCAAGAAAGGGGCTCTTGAAAGTGCAAAATAGACTGGATACGACCCCAGACCCGACGCCAGTAATACTGTAGTGCGGGACATTCATACATAACATGAGGTAGTGAACCAATGGCCGCATGACATGTCCAACAACTATTGCCCTGAGTAGTGTTCCATTTGGCTAATCTGTCAGGAGTGTAAAAACACCGGTGGGCTAGAAAGAAGAGTGTCTGAGTGAGTGAGGCGGATCGGGAGACCCGTGTCACTCTACTCCAGACAAGGCTCCATTGCTCCGGGGTCAAAGTCACATGCAATTCTCTCTCCCATGCTTTCTGCGCTATAGGGGTATCTCTAGTTATAGCATTACATAAGGTTTTGTAAAAATTGGATGCTACACCCGGTGAACTACCGATAGATCGGATAGTCTCCAACCAACCTTGTGTAGGGGAGGCCGATGGCGGGAGCACCTTAGTACTCCGAAGGCAATGCTGAAGTTGCACCAACTGAAAGTAGTGTTTCGCTGGGAGACCAAATTCAATTTGCAATTCACTAAAAGTTTTCCAGCGACCTTCATGGAACAACTGACTAGGAATCCAAATGCCCCTAGTGTACCAGGGGCTCCACGCCATCGGCTTATTTTGTATTCGAAATCGAGTATTGTACCAAAGTGGGAGCTTGTCTAACGGACAGAGTCGGGAGTCTAAAGATTGCATAAGATTATTAAAGGCACCTAAGGTGTCTAAAAGCATTGGTGGAAAGTGGGAGTCTGATGGGAGAGTCATACCAGGGAGAAAAGTAAGAGGAATCGGTTTGCAAAGGTCCTCTTCTATGTCTAGCCACACAGATCTACTCGGTACTGGATCTTCCAGCCAACGAGCGCCTTGTTTGAGAAGAAAAGATTGATGATACTTCAGGAAATCAGGGAATCTGACACCCCCATTTTCCTTATCTGCTTGCAGCTTATGTTTCGCTATCCTAGGTGTCTTGTTTTGCCACAAGTATCTAGTCAAAAGGCCCTCTATATCTTTATATATACGTCGAGGTAAGAGACAGGGCAACATTTCTAAGATATAATTCACTTTCGGAACAATCATCATTTTTATGGTTTCTAATCGACCCTACCAGGTAAGTGTTAAAGGAGTCCAGCGGTGAGTAAGCGCCCGGACTTTAGAGGTTAAGTCTTTGGCATTGAAGGAGATAGTGTCTTCCAAAGGAGAACAATAGTGAACCCCAAGGTATTTGACCATGCGAGGTTGCCATAAAAAGGGGAAGGGTTGCATATCTGCCTGATGAAGCAAAGGATTTAATGGAAAGGCTACCGACTTGGTCCAATTTATCTTATAACCGGACAGTTGTGAGTATTTACCAATTTGCTCTAGGACAGCCGGTACTGAGTCTATAGAGACAAAAAGCATAAGGTCATCAGCATACGCTGAAATTTTGATTTCCCTATGGGTGAAGGGGACTCCATGAATCTCCTCCGATTGCCGGATTAGTAAAGCCAAGGGTTCGAGTGCAAGATCGAAGAGAAGTGGAGACAGTGGGCATCCCTGGCGAGTGCCGCGTTGAAGGGGAAAAGGCTGAGACTTTAAAGCATTGGCACATATACTGGCTGTAGGCTGTGCGTACATGGTACGAAGACAACGGAGAAAACCTTCCCCGAATCCGTACCAGCGGAGGACTGCAAACAGGAAGGGCCACTCTAAGCGATCAAAGGCCTTCTCAGCATCAAGTGAGAGGCCAACAAATGGGCGATCAAGATTAACTGCGGTAGTCAGTACATGGCATAGAGTCCGAGCATTGTCAGCAGTTGATCTACCAGGAATGAAACCGTTAGTTGCGGGTCTCTCCCCTCTTTCTCAAAAACTACTACATTTGCCATTGAAAAGGACCCAGAAGGAGAACCCTCCTCGGCCAGAGCAGAAAAATAAAGTTTCAAAACTGGAGCTAAGTCAGCGTGAAAGGTTTTGTAGAATTCAGCAGGGAGACCGTCTGGGCCTGCGGCTCGACCTGAGGCACATTTCGTGATAGCAGAATGAATTTCTGAGACAGTAAATGGTGTGTCCAAGGCCACTCTATCTTCGTCAGATAGGGTCGGTCTTTGTACCCCTGAAAGTAAGCGTTCAAATACATCTGGCTCAAAATCACATTCAGATTGATAAAGCCGAGTATAAAAATCACGAAAGAGTTCTAAGATTTCGGTATCTTTAGTGACCAAGCCCCCCCCCCGACGGATTACGGAGGGCGGTAACACGCTTGGCTTCTTTTTGACCTTTTAGGGCATTTGCTAATAATTTGCCAGCACGATTATTTTCCCGATAATATAGCCCTTGTTGTGATTCAATATTTTTAACAGCAGCAGTGTACAAAAGCTGATTGTATTGAAAACGCAAGCGTTGTAAACGGAGTAAAATACATGGGTCAGTACGGGACGTGAGGAGACGCTCCCCAGCTTGTATCTGCTGCTCTAGAATCAGTAAATGCTGCTTTCTTTGTTTCCCCTGCCGAATTTGATAGCTAGTTATAGTTGCGCGGATAGATGCTTTAAAACCCTCCCACCAAGCCCAGCTCGCTGTGTCATGGGGTGAGTTAAAATGAAAATAATCTTGGATAGCGGCCTTTATATCAACCTGAAAATCTTTTTGACCCAGTAAGGATCTATCAAAAAACCAAGCTCGGGGAGAATCGTCCCGCGCAGTGACATGTAATGATAAAGATATGGCAGCATGATCTGAAATATGGAGAGGATGAGTCCGAGTCGTGTCTACTTGAGAAATCAGTGCTTTGGAAATGAGAAAGAAATCTATTCTAGATTGGGAGTGATGGGGGGCAGAAAAGAAAGTGAACTCTAAGTCGGAGGGGTGAAGCAGCCTCCATATATCTACCAGCGCAAGATCCTGCATCAGAGCTGCAAGGGTAGCAAGACTCTTGGGTGGACTACTCGTTCTAGGCGGCTGTCTATCTATCAGAGGGTCTAACACTTGATTAAAATCACCACCAAGTATTAATGGAGTATTGGCAGAGGCCTGTGCCAACTGCGCAATACTTGAATAGTAAGCAGGGTTGTCCACATTCGGGGCATAAATGCAAATACATGTAAATTCACTATCTCCAACCTTAAGATGTACTCGGGCCCATCTACCCTCCTTGTCAGCGCTAGTATCAATTACAGTAGCTTGCAAAGATTTCTTAACCAGAATGGCTACCCCGCACCGTTTGGAAACGGCGGGAGAATAGGCAGCCACCATGTAGGGCTTAACATTGAGTTTCAGTGTTTCAGCAGAGTTTAAGTGCGTTTCCTGAAGAAACGCTAAGTCAGCATGCTCATGGCTAAGATAGCTAAGGATTTTCTTTCTTTTGATTGGACTATTAATGCCCTTTACGTTGAGTGATAAGATTTTACATAAGGCCATTCAGACAAGTTAAAAATTCTGAGCATGATAGCGCACATAATTTCACAATGTCCCTCAAATTGACTGTATCTGGCTGTACATATGGCATAAAAGAAAATAAGCTTAGATAATACAATGAAGCGCCCCACATTAAAAAAGAAAAACCGCAGCGCGGTAGAGAAGAAGCAGAACCCCAAAAATTACTGGCGACCATGTGTCTGCGGGGAGAAGCCCCAGAGAAGGCCGAAATTGAAAAAACACATAACCTGTAGGACTGTGCGTGCTCCGAATCCGACCGAGGCACACATCATGGAGGGATAGGAGACCAAAAAACAAAAAAGTCATAGAAAGAAAGAAAGAAAGTCCAGGTAGTCTCTGTGCTTGACTATGACCGCCGCATCGGGCCCTTCAAAATGGCGGACAGAGCCGGCAAATAAAAGTCCAAGTCGTTGGATTAGCGCATTTGCTCTGCTTCTTTGGAGTCTAAAAATGTTGATAGTAGATCAGGATCTTCGAATGTCCTGGTTTGGTTGTGGAGAGGCACTCGGAGCTTCGCGGGATACAACAGGCCAAAGCGAGCCTGTAGCTATTGAAGTCGAGGGCGAAAAGCAAGGAGTTTCTTCCGTCGGTCAACGGTAGGCTTTGCCAAATCAGGGAAGAAGGAGACTTTGTGACCTTCAAATTCCAAATGATGGTTCGCCCGGGCAGCAATTAAAATTTGTTCCACTTGTTGATATCGTAGCAAGCGAAAGATAATAGGCCGGGGGGTCGTTCGGTTGAGCGCCATGTGGGTAGGAACACGGTGTGCACGATCGATTTCCAGTTCTTTATGAAAGGTGATCTTCAGCAAGGAGGGAAGAGTTTTGAGCAGGAATTCTCTCATATCTCCCGCTTCCACCCCCTCCGGTATTCCAATGAGCCTCACATTGTTGCGACGGGCTCGATTATTGCTATCTTCTAACTCCTTTTGAAGATTCTGTATCTGGCGCACAGCCTTGTCCAGTGTGCCCAAGCGCACCGCGTGCGAGTCGAGGACCCCCGCCATATTGTCCTGCCGTAATGAGAGACTTTCAAGTCGGTCCTGGAGCACTCCAAAGTCTTCTCGCATGGCTCTAAGCGCTTCTCCATTGGACTGCACCAATTCCTTCACGCCGCGTATTTCCTCTAAAATCTCCAGGTGCATTTCGGGGTTTTCCCGAAATGGAACCATCTTCTGTGGGGAGGACACCTCTGTTTTGGAGCGTTTTCCGTGAGAAGAAGAAGGAGACCCGAAGTCCAAGCGCGCTGGTTTATGGGCCGCCATCCCCCCGAGGTACCCCGGTCAGCCCGGAGCGAAATAGTAAGTTTGTATAGGTATTAAGTCAGGATTCTAAGTAGGCCTCTCGGGAGCTTCAGCGCGAAGCGTCTTACCCGCTGGACATCAGGCTCCGCCCCCCAGCTTGCTCTTTTTCAACTTTAGCTTGAGTTTGCATACTAGTAGTTGGTTATCTGTACCAGTCAGTCCAGGTTTTGTCTTTGTTGATGTTATTGATCTTTCCCATTGTTGTCTTCCACAGTTGTAGTCAATTTGATTTCTATACAATCCATTGGGGGAAATCCATGTGTACAGTCAGCGTTTGTTTTGCTGGCAGAAGGTGTTTGAGATGAATAGACCATTGGCCTTGCATAATTCTATCAGTCTTTCTCCAGCTTCATGTCTGTTGCCAAGTCCATGTTTTCCAACCACTTTTGCCTTTTTTGTAGCCAATGTTTACATTCCAGTCACCCATGACTATCAGGATATCCTGTTTGCATGTTCTGTCAATTTCAGCTTGTACTTGTTCATAGAACTCATCAATGTCTTCCTCTTCTGCAGCTGTTGTTGGGGCATATACCTGAATTATAGTTGTGTTGATGGGCTTTCCTCGTAGACGAATAGAAATTAAGCGTTCACTGACTGCATTGTATTTCATTACAATTCTTGCAAGTTTCTTCTTAACTATAAATGCAATACCATTTCTTCTTTGTCTTTCATTTCCAGCATAGTAAACCATATGATCATCAGATGCAAAGTGCCCAATGCCAGTCTATTTCAGTTTATTGACATCCAACAGATTGAGTTGTACACATTCCATTTCATTCTAGACTACCTCCAATTTCCCTTGGTTCCTGCTTTGTACTTTCCATGCTCTCTTACTCTCTCTTCATGCAGAGCTACATCAGCAGATCCAACCACATCATAAATGCTGGCTTCACTCTGAGAAGTCTTCAGTTCATCCTCAGTAGCCATTTGAGTGTCTTCCAACCTGTGGGTTTCATCTTCCAGCACTATAGTGCAGATTGTTTTTTGACTATACATTGGGTTTTCGAGGTAAGATACAGAAGTAGATGACTTTCATTCGCACAGTTAATTCCAGTGTTGTTGCATTTGTCACAGAAATATGATCCTCCGCTTACAACACCTTCACATTCTGCTGCTGACCAGATGGGTGGTTTGTTTTAGTCTGGCATCTCAGCTGAGACCTATCTTGGGAGACCCTGCCAGTAGCTAAGTTACTGATAGATTAGCTCTCAGCATCACTGATGCACACAAGTCCTCACAGCACAACAACCTGCAAACCAAGTGATGAGGTTAACTGTGATCATTGACATATTCAGTGGCATTAAACCATTTTGTCCTGCCTAATGTCCCCTGCTACCCAGTTTGTATTCCCTGATGCTAATTGGCTAGTGTCAGGGCATTCTGGGAGCACAGTAGGGGCGGCACTGGGGTTAGCCAGTTAGTAGTGATATTGAGCTGTTGGCTGGTTTACCCTAAACAGCTGAACGGCTGTCCTAACTTTAGCCAGCTTAGTTATCTAGCCAGCTGCTGAGTATTGCACCTGGGTGGGCAGATTTGGCCCTGGCATTGAATATCCAGGTATAAATGAAAGCGCCAACAACCAGTCGTTAAATGTGAGTGACAGGACAGCAGATCATGCCAGGGCGCAGTGAGAGGGCAGGAAGTGAAAGAGCGACAGCATCTAAAGTGCCTCTAACTACAATGAACCCAGAGAGCAGGCCAGATAGCAAGAGGGCAAGCAGCGAGGCAGTGGCACAGGCGACAGCATTGAGCATGACACTAGCCAAAATACAGCTGAACCGGCCAAGGAGCGACAGGGCAGGCAGTGAAAAAAATGGTATCAGTGACACAGAGAGCAGCAGCAGAAAGAGGCTTTTTATGCATTTCGTTTTTTTTTTTTTGTTAAGTTTTTGCATGTGGGGTTAATGGTACCCACTGGAAACCAGACAACAAGCAATATGTGACTGTAGTGGAAACTAGCAGAAACGTGAGGACACTTCTAAAGTGACTACCAAATTGTTTCCTCCCAAAGATCTTGTATTTTATGACGACGACTAATACATTTCTAAATTTTCAGCAATATACAATCTCCTTTTGATTGTAAAGCACCCTTAGCTCTCCAGTCATAACAACTTTTTCTTATCTGTCTTTTCCTTTCAGAAATTTGTCCTGCAGTCTTTTAAGCCAATTCTAATCTCTCATTATGTTTCTTCACCCAGTGATCTAAGTTTGTTATTTATAAATCTTTTCTCATCTCTGAATTTAGATGTAAAAGCTTTCTGAGGTATCTGTCAAACTTCAAGTAAAATGGTGCATATCTCATGGATTGGTGAAGATGATTGTTGTAAGCCAACATAAAATCTCGTAAATGATCTATCCAAGGTTTTTAATGATAGTGACCTTTATTATTTATCACCATAACCATTTTTGGGGAGTCTTTGACAGCAGGGTAAGGTCCTAACCCTGGGTATGATTCACAATTCCTGTTAAAATAGCACATACCTAGTTTACAGGCTCAGGTGGTGCTGGCTGAGAGGAATTGCTCTTTGAATTCTAAGGCTATTGATACCTTAAAATCAACAGTTGTTGAGTCTTCTGGTCAAATTGAGCATTTGGATTCCCAGACAGAGGCTTTGATAAAACATTTTAGTAATTTGAGAAGCCAGATGGAAGCACTGGATAACCACTCAAGATTGATTAATTTTCCAAAAGTGGCAGGTATTTTTGCTAAAGAAAAAAGCTTATATGTTAGGCTCTTTGGGGTGTCCTCTGAGCTTTGTCCACCATTGGTTAAGATATATTATATCCCTATGGTTCAAAAGGTTTCCTCAGACGCTGTTGTACATGGTTTACAAGAGGTAGATGTTTTAAATGTTACAGGTATGTTAGAATCATCGGATATAGATGGAGCCACCCCGGCTACTTATTTAATAACTTTTGCCTTGGCATCTGACAGGGAATGGCTTCTAAAAATGTTCTTCAAGAAGAGGAATGTTGTTTTTAAGGGTTGCCTGGTCCGCATGTTTCCTGATTTGGCTAGGGAAACCCAAAGACGCAGAAGAGAATTTTTAATTCTGCGTCCGAGGGTCTCCAAATTGGGTGGGCTCTTCTTTTTGAAATACCCTTGTAAGTGTCTTGTGAAATTAGAAGGTAATTCATATTTTTTTCCATCTCAATTGATTTCCTTTTTAAATGCCCAAGGGGCTCTTACTGGAGGTTCTATCTCCTGTTCTACTCCGTCCTGATTAAGGTGGGCTGATATGTCTCTGTATAATTCCTATTAGAGTATTTAGTTGTATTAGTTTCCTAATTCTTGGATCTTTCCATATTGTGGACTAGAGCGGGAATCTCAGGTTAATGTATTTCTTCTGGATTTTTCTTTTTCCTATATGTTATAGTTTTCTCTCACTTCCCGATTACCTTGCAAGTGTATCTATCCTTTTAATTATTGATTATTCTATAAATAAAAAGTTTAAAAAAAAATAACACATACCTGCATGCACATAAAAGCTTTTCATGTGCAAATTAGGATTTAGCAGGCATGGCATATAGCACAGCATGATCTCTTTATGCCATTTATCATGTATCTTTAAGTATCTGAGAACCCCTCTGTTCAGTTTGCAGTGGGAGCCGAGAAAGTAAATGGAAAGCTAGGACTTATTAGAAAAGGAATAGAGAATAAAATGGAAAATGTCTTAATTCTTCTGTATCGTTTCACGAGGTAACTGCACTTTGAGTATTGTGTGCAATTCTGGTCATCACATCTCAAAAATGATATAACAAAATTAGAAAAAATACAGAGAAGAGTGATAAAAATCATAAAGAGGATGGAATGATACCTCTATGAAGACTGACTAAAGAGGTTAGGGATTTTCCTCTTGGAGAAGAGATGACTAAGGGAAAATATGATAGAGGCCAATTAAAGAATGAGTTGAGTGGAAAGGGTAAACATGAATCAGTTTATTTTTTCAAAAAGTACAAAATATTAAGGGACATACAATGAAGTTCCTAACAAACTGGAGAAAATATTTTTTTATCACTCAGCACATAAATAAGCTCTGGAATTCATTGCCAGCAGATAGCTCTTAGTATAGCTTGGGTTTAGAAAAGGTTTGGACAAGTTCCTGGAGGAAAAGTCCATAAACCCTTTATTAATATCGATTTGGTGAAATCTACCGCTTATCCCTGGGGTATGTAGCAATTTTATTTATTTATATTCTCTTATATACCGTGCTATTCTGCATCAGTGTGGTTTACATTGAACAAACTGAAATTACATTGAACAGGGCATTATAACTTGGAGATAACATGGGCTATGGAGGGTTAAGTGGCTTGCCCAAGATCACAAGGAGCACCTGTGGGACTAGAAACCCCAGTCCTTCCAGCCCAAGGTTGCTGTCCTCTAGTGGGATTTGAACCCCCGACCTGAAGTACCTTGCCCCAACCACTAGGCTACTCCTCCACTCCAATGGGGCAAACCTAGTAGCAATGAATCTATCTACATTTTAGAATCCTGCCAGATACTTGCCCCTCCCCCCTCCCCAAGGTGTCCAGCCTCTCCCACCCCTTCCCTTCCCATGTTGAGCTGCTTATGTTGTCTGCCCCAGCCAAACCTGCATATAAAAGCAACACGTGCACTTATGGCTCAGAGAAAAGTTGTGAGAGTGTGAGGAATATAATTGATGATGTTGATAAGAATGTGGCACTATACTGAACATAACTAGGTGAAAAGAGAACTGCATAAACTGAACTGAGCTACATAAAGTGGCTGCGTTTGCAACTAAGGTTGCTGGAAGCAGAGAACACTGAGAAGGGCTAAATTAGTCTGCAGCTGAGAGAGGGAGAAATGTTACTACAGCAAAGTACAAAACTAGTTCTGCTGCACAAACGATGCCGTTTAAATGAAGTATAAAGATGGAGGAGAAAAGGCATAGCCTAGACTTTATTTGACTGCTATTGAGGCACAGTCTGGCTGGAAGCCAGGATTGCGAAAGAGGGGAGTAAACCCCTGTGTGATTTACTGCTGCTTGGAGCAGATCTGCAGAAAAGCTACTTAGATTTTAAAGCTTTGCTTGACTAATAAAGTGTCTATTGAATTATCTTTACATGAGCCATTCTGCCCAAAAAGTGAATTTGGGTGTGAGAACGGCTGATGGAATGCTGAATGCCCCCTGCTGAGTGACAGTATACATATTGAGATCTTGAAGTCTGACCCAAATGCTTTATGATGAAGACCACTGACCATTTTAGTAGCCACCCTCTCCACTGACTCCATCCAGTTTATATCCTTTTGAGTGTGTGGTCTCCAGAATTGTACACAGTACTCCAAATGAGGTCTCACCAAAGGCTTATACAGAGGCACTATCACCTCCTTCTGCCTACTGGCCATTCCTCTCCCTATGCACCCAAGCATCTTTCTGGCTTTGGCCATCACCTGTTTAGCCACCTTAAAATCATAAAAAATAATTAATCACCCTCAGATTCTGCTCTTCTTTCATGGACAAAAGGACTTCACTCCTGTACTGTGCCAGTCCCTTGGATTTTTGAAGTCCAAATGCATGATCCTGCATTTTTAAAGCATTAAATCTGAGCTGCCAAATTCTGAACCATTCTTCAAGCTTCAACACATACCTCCTCATGTTGACTACACCTTGCTGGAGTGGAGAAGTAGCCTACTGCTTAGCACAGTGTGCTAGAAACACAATAACTAGCAGTCATAATCCCACTGCAACTCCTTGTGATCTTGGGCAGGTCACTTAATACTCCATTGCCTCTGGTACAAACTTAGAATGGAAATCCTCCAGGGACAGGAAAATACCTATTGCACCTGAATGTAATGTGCCTTGAACAACTGAGGAAAGGTGTGAGCTAAATCCAATTCCCTTCCTGGCTGTCTACCCTATTGCAGATTTTGGTATCATCTGCAAACAGGCAAACTTTATCCGTCAGATCTTCTGCAATATCAATAACCAAAATGTTTAAAATAATCTTTTAAACTAGATAATAGGAGAAAGCCGACAGTCGCCCAAGAGCGCATGGTTCGGAAGAAGGATACTACCAATAGCAGAGAGGTTCCAAAAAAGAGTAAAGTAGATCAAATGTCCTCGAGCACACAGAGCTTAAAAATCCCAAATTACCCATGCCTACCAATAGCCAGATTAATATGAATATAATACAGTCCCTAAAATGCTTGCATGCAAATGCTAGAAGTCTAAAAAATAAAATGGGAGAGTTAGAATATATAGCACTAAATGAGAGGTTAGATATGATTGGAATCTCAGAGACATGGTGGATGGAGGACAACCTTGGGGACACTGTGATACCTGGGTACAAACTATATCATAATGATAGAGCTGATCAAATTGGTGGAGGAGTTGTGCTCTATGTTAGAAAGGGCATTGAGTCAGAAACGATTAAAGTTTTGCAGGAAACAAAATTTGCTGTAGAATCTCTATGGATTGAAATTCCATGTAAAAAGGGGAAGGTGAAGGCAGTGGGGGTGTACTATCGACCACCGGGCCAGAAAGAACAAATGGATGATGAAATGCTCAAAGAAATCAAGGAAGCTAACAAAAGTTACAGAGCAGTAATAAGAATGGGTGATTTCAATTACCCCGGTATCGACTGGGTCAGTGTCACAGCAGGACATTCTAGGGAGATAAAGTTCCTAGATGAAATAAATGACTGCTTCTTGGAGCAGCTGGTTCATGAACCAACCAGAGGGGAAGCCATATTAGACCTAGTCCTTAGTGGAACACCAGATCTAGTGCAAGAGATAAGGGTGTTGCGGTCACTTGACAATAGTGATCATAGCATGATCACATTTGAATTAATTAGTGGAGGAGGGATAGTAAGGAAATCCACAGTACTACCTTTAACTTTCGAAAGGGAGACTATGATAAAATAAGGAAAATAGTTAAGAAAAAACTAAAAGGAGCAGTTGCAAAGGTTAAAGACTTACATCAAGCTTGGGTGTTATTGAAAAATACTATCTTGGAAGCCCAGACCAGCTGTATTCCACATTTTAAGAAAAGTGGAAGGAAGTCCAAAAAACTGCCAGCATGGTCTAAAGGTGAGGTCAGAGAGGCTGTTGTTGCCATAAAAGCAACTTTCAGGAAATGGAAAAAAGAGCCAAACGAAGAAACCTGGAAACAGCACAAGCACTGGCAAGTTAGATGCAAGGCATTGATAAGGCAGGCAAAGGGAGAATTTGAGAAGAAGCTTGCTGTGCAAGCAAATAAAGACTTTTTCAAGTACATTCGTAGCAAATAAACAGTGAGAGAGTCAGTTGGTCCATTAGATGATAGAGGGGTTAAAGGGGCACGAAGAGGTGACAAGGCGATAGCGGAGAGACTGAATGAATTCTTTGCTTCGGTCTTTACTGAGGAAGATGTAGGGATGTTACCCATGACTGAAGTGGTATTTAAAGGTGCGGAAGAATTGAAGGAAATATCGATACATCGGGAAGATGTATTACAACTATTAGATAAACTGAAGAGTTGCAAATCACCTGGGTCGGATGATATACATCCAAGGGTGTTGAAAGAACTGAAATATGAGATTGCAGATCTGCTATTAGTAATCTGTAAACTTTCATTAAAATCATCTGTAATACCTGAAGATTGGAGGATGGCTAATGTAACGCCAATTTTTAAAAAGGGTTCCTGGTGTGATCCGGGAAACTACAGACTGGTGAGCCTGACGTCAGTACCAGGAAAAATGGTAGAAACCATCATAAAGAACAAAATTACTCAGCATGTAGATTGTCATCGCCTAATGGGAGACAGCCAACATGGCTTTAGACAAGGAAGATCTTGTCTTACTAATCTGTTATGTTTTTTTGAAGGTGTGAATAAACAGGTGAACAAAGGTGAGTTGGTTGATATAGTGTATCTGAACTTTCAGAAAGCCTTTGACAAGGTCCCTCATCAGAGACTTTTGGCAAAACTAAAGAGTCATGGGATAGGAGGCAGTGCACTATTGTGGATCAGGAACTGGTTAAAAGATAGAAAGCAGAGGGTAGGGCTAAATGGCCAATTTTCCCAATGGAGAAAGGTGAATAGTTGTGTACCCCAGGGATCTGTGCTGGGTCCCCTGCTTTTTGACATATTCATAAATGACCTGGAAAAGGGAATAACGAGTGAGGTTATCAAATTTGCAGATGACACAAAACTATTTAAAGTTGTTAAAACCCAAGAGGATTGTGGAAAATTGCAAGAGGATCTTGATAAATTGGAAGACTGTGCATCAAAATGGCAGATGAAATTTAATGTGGACAAGTGCAAAGTTATGCACCTAGGGGAAGAATAACCCAAACTATGGTTACACGATGCAAGGTTCCACATTAGGAACCACCACCCAGGAAAAAATTTAGGCATCATTGTGGATAACATGTTAAAATCCTTGGCCCAGTATGCAGCGGCAGCCAAGAGAGCAAATAGAATGTTAGGTATGATAAGGAAAGGAATGGAAAATAAAACAAAAGATATTATAATGCCTCTATATCGTTCCATGTTGAGACCGCACCTTGAATATTGTGTTCAATTCTGGTTGCCGTATCTTAAAAAGGATATAGCGTTATTAGAAAAGGTTCAGAGAAGAGCCACCAAAATGGTAAAGGGGATGGAAGGATACTCCTATGAAAAAAGGCTAAAAAGGTTAGAGCTCTTTAACCTGGAAAAGAGACGGTTGAGGGGAGATATGATAGAAGTCTATAAATTAATGAATGGAGTGGAACGGGTAAATGTAGATCGATTGTTTACATTATCAGAATATAGAAAGACTAGGGGACATGCAATGAAGCTACAGGGTAAACTATTTAAGACTAATAAAAGAAAATATTTTTTCACTCAACATGTAATCAAACTCTGGAATTTGTTACCAGAGAATTTAGTAAAGGCTGTTAGTGTAGCTGGGTTTAAAAAAGGTTTGGACAAATTCCTGGAGGAAAGGTCCATAAACCATTATTAAGAAGGGACCCAGGATATCAGTGCTTGACCCAGTAGAAGCATTTTGGAGCCTGTGTCTTTTGTGGAAACTGCTAGGTACGTATGACCTAGATTGGCCACTGTTGGAAACAGGATACTGGGCTTGATGGACCTTGGTCTGACCCAGTATGGCATATCTTATGTTCTTATATCAAGGACAGATCATTGTGGCGGGTGATGTCTCCTCAGGGAGAGGGACATGGGAGGATAGTGGAGGAGTAGCCTAGTGGTTAGAGCAACTGCCTACCACCCAGACAATCAACAGTTCAATTGCCACTGGCACTCCTTGTGACCTTGGGCAAGTCACTTTACCTGCCATTGCCTCAGAAAAATCCAAGTTATCAATGTCCCTGTTTAATGTACATTACCAAGTTGAAGTTACAATGTCAACCTCTTTGATTGTAAATGATAAAGCAGCATAAAAAACCTGTTAAATAATTAAATAAAATAAAAATCATGGGGGGTGTTCCTACTTTTAGAGGATAGACTACCAGAGGGGCATCAGCTGTGGCCAATCCAGGGTGCCATGAGCATGGCTGCACTTACCAATACCTCTTTGGGTAATTGAGACAACTAGTCTGCAGCTTCATTGTGTGCGCTAGCTGTCACTGTCCAACACACCCTCTTGGAATTCTGATCCTGCCCCCATGCCATCCCTTCTATGAGTACAGCAGCATGTTTTTCTCACAGTGCTGTCTGCATTTGCCCCATGGTAGTGATTACTGCAGGGGTTTAGCAGGTACTAAACTCTTGACAAGTGCTTACTGCATCTTAGTAAAATGGCACTTAGTTTGACCACAAAGACTTTTGGGATATTTTATTTGCATTTTTAACATTTTATATGTTAGGTATAATAACTGATAATAGCTTGTTGCATTGTTCTACTTATGTTTGTCCCATTTTCCTCCGTATTTAGAAATGCTTTTTCTTAAAATGATTTTTGCCTGGAAGGGGTTATATACACTTTGAAATATCTTTAGTGGCTAAAGCGACACACTGAGAATCAAGGAATCCAGGGTTCAAGTCCTGATGACGCCCCTTATAACCTTGGGTAAGGCATGCTGCTCTCCACTGTCTCCAGCACAAACCTAGCTTGTAAGCTTTGTTGAGCAGGAACTAGCTACTCTACCTGAAATGTAACTTAGGTGAGTAATTAAATCCAAATTCAATCCTGCCTCGTTCCATCTCACCACCCACCTCCCTAAAGTTCGCAATCTAAACTTGAGCGGTCCAAGACCACCTAAATTCCCTCAACTTCTCCAGGGCCCAAGCCTCCCACTTCCTCTACCCCTTCCCCCTGGCAAAAGAAGAGTTCCTTATCTCTTGCTGTCTCGTTGCTGTCAAAATTATGCTGGCTAAGTTCTTCACACTTAGGATCAACCAGCATGACTTTGAGTGGGTTGTGCAAGACAACGGTAGCTAATTTCCTTTCTCTCTGCTTGTATGAGGGATTGGCAGTAAGGTAGGTTTCTGGAGATTCTAGGTAGCTTTGTTGCTGTATTAGGGAGAGGTTGGAGTTAGGGATTTTGGGTTTAATCTGACTTGTTCTGTCATGATGGTGAAAAATCAACATCTGAGTAACATTTTACTGGACAAAAGGGGGTTGTAAGTTGTTAAGAGGCTAGTGCCCTGAATATGTAATGCAAGGTCAGCATCCTAGCCTTTTTCACTGCCCCTTCCTAACACCCCATACCTCTCCCATGTTATTTTCCTGACAATTATGTGACTGTGAGATTAACATACTTTTGTGTTTAGGATATGAGTTTAGAAGCTTATCAGACTTCCATAAATAGTTGCAAATGCAATGTGTGCTTTTGAGTTAATACTTACTCCTGGCGACCCAGCAACTTCTGGGTTTTCTTGGCAGTGTGACCGTTAGCTTGCATGCACTTTATTGTTTTCTGAACTACCTGATATCAGCAGATTTTCTGGTGCTTTCCAAACTTAGGCAGTGACTCTACACCCGTGGATCTGGGAGAAAACGTCACTATCACCCCTCTCAGGCCTGTGCCATTTTGCAACCTGATGTATGCTTTATAAACTTGCCATGGCCTGCAGGCACCCTCTTCCTGAGGAGTTTCAGCCGGAGCCTTAGACAATGATGATGAAGAGGATGCCCAACTGGTGGAACCTTTGCATCCCCAAGGACCTGAACTGGCAGTGGCAACAAAGAATAACCTGAGTCTCAAACATTTCTAGTGTAAAGCTACACACATGCACCAACATAAATGGCCGTGACATCACATAGTTGGTGGCAGCTATATCTTTTTACCTGGAGTGCCACAGCAAGAGAAGGTCACACCAAGGACCATGTTGGCTTCAGAGAGGGCCATTTCCTCCTTTGCCACCTCTTGTTAGGATAGGGTGTGGCGCTGTTTGTGCTTAAAACTTGGCTTTTCGGCACTTTGCCTTGCCTTGCAAAACCATTTGTTGTCAGAAAGCAGGGGCATATTTTAATCTAGTGGAGTGTAGGTGGTGGAAAAGTGTAGCTTCAGGTACTTATGTGAATGTCAAACTACAGAATCTGGGAAAGCAGCCAAGTCACAGAAGCTACATGAGCTCAAACCATGGAACCAGAGTGAGCTGCATCTGAGTCAGATGATTAGCTTAGCTTAGGTATTTAGAAGGGTAATTTTTAACTTTTGATTATTAGAAAATTAGCAATTATTATTATAGATTAACAAGAAAGGCAAAGCTTGAACAAGCTAACTCTGTGTTCTTTATTTTAATCCATGTCTACGTGTAAGACAAAGTATTCTTATTGTTTCTGAATAGGAAGAAACTATTTATAGGAAGACAGAACAGAATATTTAGAAATAATGTAGAGGGTCTCATGGGAAGCCCAAATTATTACAGTTGGTGACCTTAAGTTGTGAACAAGTAGCTTCCATTCCCTGAACTTGAAAGGTCCCAGGATATTTACCGTCTCATTGATCAACCAAGAAGAGGAACTGCTGTAGATGAGATCTGAAAGGTGTTTTGCGTCATCTGATGGTAATTGTTGAGTTCCCTCTGAATCACCAATTTTCAGCCAAACAATGCGTAGCAGTAAGTGCCTCCAGTCAAAGCTATGTCGGGAAATACCAGTTTGAGACTGTAAGACAAAATGTCTGGACCATTTAATTGAATTTGGTCTAATCATATTTATAGCCTACTTATCATTATACTTCTGGGTGACTAACAGATACAAACAGCAGATAAAACCCTGAGACAGGGAAGGTGAGATTGCCATGACCACGCCATGGTAAAGACTGACTGGCCTTCACTTTTTATCAGTTGGTGCTAGTGATGAAATCCATTTAGTTTAGTTAGGCTATTTTTTAGAGTCGTTGAAAAGTACTTAACTAGCAAAACACAGGAGAGGATATCATTTCTTGTAAACAAAAATCAAAGCCCTTTTCAGATTCTATTTGTCCACTTGTTGCACTCGTAACCTGCAGGGAGAAATGAATTCCTGGAAACGGGCAGGAATGTTTGTGGTGGCAGTCCCGCAGAAAGGGTCGAAATCTCTATCAGCTGGGAAAGAATGATGTTTTTGTAAATACTCCTTAGTGATCCTGTAGGATAACGGGTGTGACTCTCTAGAGTCTTCTCAAGGGAGATCCTCACCGGGACTTCAGCTGCAATGTGGTGAATGTATGCTGAAGCTGTTTGTGGTAGGATGTGACTTTTGTGGATGCTGGGCCACGGAGGACTTTGAGATGCTTAATCACCTCTTTTGATGCAGTTTGACTTTCTGAAACATGTTTCTCTCTTAGCAGCTACAGTCCATGTACTTGGCAGTGAATATATGCACATATAAAACAGTCCTGTAGGCACCAAATTGGGTGATAATGTAGCTACACATGTGTTTGTGTACCTGATCAACATTATTCCTTAATGAGTCTGCCATTAGGAGCTCTTCCTCTGATCCTACCACAGTGGATTAGTAGTGTATGAGCTAAAATACATAAAACCAGCAAGGTTGCCATCATGTATTGTCTAGTACATCAGGAGAAAGGTTATGACAAAATGATGGGAACCTCTTGATACTAACTCACAATGTCTGGGATGAGGGGAGGATTGGGAGGATATGACTTCATAGCCACAGTACAGTACTGCGTAGGCTTTGGAGCACTATAGAAATGAGAAGTAGTAGTAGCCGCTTGTTCTTTCTTAAGACTACACGTGTACCTTACCCATTTTGGCAGCCTACATGTATAAATTAACTATTGAGGCCCCTGTCTTTTATGTAGGTAGAACTCGGAGGGGGGAATAAACAAAAGGGTTAGCCTTCTTAATCTCTGCAGTAAAGGACTGGCTGAAACAAGAACGCTTTGTAAACCTGCCATGGAGTAGGTATGAATCTCAATATGGACAATTTTAGTTATACCCATGAATTCCCATCTGGAATTCCTATCAGGTGACCTCACAGTATGTGTACATTTTTAACCCACCCAGGCCACTCTCTAACCATGCTCCATAACATGCCCCCTTGACATTTCTACATAGTAAGGACATCAACATGTAAATGGAGCCCTTTCTAAAGTCGTCATTTCCATGTATAAATGCTGGTCGCCTTCTAAAATAAGCCCCAAAATGTATGGAAAGTCAACTTGATAGGAGTTCAGATTTAAAGCATCCTTTTGCTGTTGTTGTATCACTGAATATTGGCCCCTAGGTTTTGTTTTAAAATGTACAGAAAGGTCATCATGGCTAGTAAATATGCAATCAGTTTCTTTTTTTATTAAGTTAAGGATAAATGAACTTGCTGGTTGCGTAATTGTTCATGGTGGCAGGGCCCAACAGGTGATTCGGGCAGTTGCCTAGAGTGCTGATGTTCCCAGAGTGGCCCATTGCCGCCAGTTTTGCACTTCTCCAGGGCCTTCAGCAGTGGCAATAGCATTTAAACCACAACACAACGCTTACCTGATGCGGGCTTCCTGTTTGCACGGATGCGCTTCTGCCCTCATGCAAACAGGAAGTTGTGTTGGATGGGGTAGAAGTGTAACACAGCACCGAGGAGTTCAGGTAAGCATTGTGTTGCAGTTTAAATGCTATTGCCCCTGCTCCAGGTCCCAGAGAGGGGCAGCAATAGCGGCAATGGAAGTGGGGGTGGGGGGGTGGGAGTAGGATTGAGGATGCCTCATATCCTTCCGTCGGCCCTGTATGGTGGTACACAGGAACGAGTGCAGAAGACAGTGAGGGCTCATCTTGCAAACCCCCTGAAAAAAAGAAGAGCATTCAAAGGGCTCGAGCTATGAAAGCAGTGACAGAATACAAGTCAAGTAGTAATTTGTACAGAAGACTTTAATAGTAACAAGTCTTCTACATTCATTGAGAATAATTCCAGGCTCTGCTTCCAAGTCTAGCAGAGGTCAGGGAAAGCAAACTCTTGTTGCAAAGCTCTTTTGGATACTGATATCTGAAAGCTGAGAGAAGAAAATATGGAGAAAAAATGTTTTCCTCCATATTTTCCATAAGTATGGCTGCACTATGGAATTAATTTTTATTAATGGAATTTATTTTGCATTTGTAGCTATTGTTAAATTTCCACTATTTATTTCTTGTTGTTTATATTTATTTATTTAGCTATTTTTCTATACCACTGTATCTGAGAGTCACAGTGGTTTACATGAAACAAAATAGCTCAACAGGGCTTTACAGAAAACTGTAACAATTGAACAATGTACAATGGGGTTAGAACAGGATTATCAACTTAACATGAACAAGGCATTAACTTGTAAGGGAGGGATGGAGAAGGGACAGGGGGAGAATGCTTTAGGTTTTAGGTGGTGGAGGGGGGAGGGAGGGATGGTTTGGTATGTCCATTGGGAAGATGGTCATCATGAAAGCGTTCCAAGAATAAGTGAGTTTTTAGGTTTCTGTGGAATGTCATTCAATCATCTGTGGCACGTAAATCGTGTGGGATGGCATTCCAGAGTGTAGAAGCATATAAGGAGAAAGGTCTTCTTGATGTGGAGTGGGTGGTTCTTCTATTGCTTGCTGGTATGGATAGTGGATTCTGAGAGTTTATTCTACTTGATCTGTTGTTGGGTAATTTCTGTAGAATAAACACCAGAACCAGAACTCATTTGACCCAGGGCAGGTGTAAATGTGTGCTTATAATGAACACAACTATGCCCCTACTCCACGCACAGAAATGCCTACATATGGCAACACGCGCCTGCATTCTTGACTGTCTGCATATTTATATGTGCATATGTTTTCATGCGATTTTATAAAACCTTTTTCCTGTGTGTAAGACAGGCTTTACTCCAGGTCTGTTTCTTGCTTCCCCTGAAAATGTTAGATTTAGGTTTCAGAGCAGTGCTGCTCTGACAGAGTGTACGCCAGTGGAACTCCCGAAGGCCCTGTCACTCCAGCGGCCTTCTTCCCATTTCTTCTGAAGCTCAAGCATGACAGGATGAGAGCCCATATCAGAAAGCCAGTCTTTATATTCTAGTATGTAGTTTAGTCATTGCAAACCGCCTTGCTGCTTCATGAGTGAAAGGCTGCATATAAAGTTCAAATAAACACAAACATAAACCTCTGCTGTGAGATGAAAGCTGGGAAAGGCAGTTGGCAGGCTTTTACTCAGTTGAGTTCTGTTCACTGGTGTGGGCATTTTGTAATTAAAAAAAACAAACAAGGACGTCATTTGTAAGTGCCCCAAATATATCAGTCAATTCATAAATGCTAGCCAAAACCTTCTGTGCTCTGTGCAAATCATGAGCATTTCCAAGCTTTCTGACCTTGATGGACTGTATAACTGTAGTATCCAACAAATGGTTATGGCGTCTGTGGCCCATATCTGTCAGATGTTGACACCCTTGCAACTTTGCCAAAATGTGCAGGCCTATGAAGCCTGTGTGAAAATACACACCTGACTAGGGAGAGCAAGATTAGTGAACAAGGTGGTAGTGTTTTGGTGGAGTTAGAGCACCTACTAATTAAGGATTACATAATGCAAAAAACGTTTTGTTTTTTGTTAATTTAGGACTTTTCTCAGATTTTTGCTGGTTTATTTCATATGTATGTTTTAATAAAACATTTTTAATATGTTAGAACCTTTAAACATGTTCTAATTGGCTTAATGTGTTAATTAGTAGGTTAACGTGCATTAAATCGAAAGCATCCGCTAAATTTTTTAAAGCGTGCTAACAATCCGAACGTGCTAGTAAATACACATCCTTAATGCACATGATAAATGCTATAAACGGGCATTCAGTAAGAAATTTCCTGAGAGATGATCTTGCATTATTTGCAATTAAATAAGATAGGTCAGGTCGAGCAAATGCTTAAGGTAGAAAATAGGATTGCTAATTAAGGGGGGTAGTTACTAATGTGCACTAAGAGAATAGCACACAATTTTTATCCCTTCACACACATTAAATGGAAAAACTATGTGCTAGTTTACCGTAAAGCACATTCATTTAAGTTACTATGAAATCCATAATAATGAGATGCAAAGCATGCAAATGCATTCAAAACAATTCATTATTATGTAGATTGAATAATGCAGCTGATGTTGAACTCCACAAACAGGTGTTATATTTTATGGCTGCGAGCATCGGACCACATTGGTAATATGTGGCCTGATGCTTCCGCCCGCCATCTTAAAAGGGCCAGTGAAGATCTTAAAAGTGCAAGCCCCCCCCCCCATCAAGATCCCCACCCCCTAGAAGATACTACTAATCAGGGGCGGCCCAAGTGGGGTGCGGGGCCATGTGCGGAGACTCGGTGCGGGGCCTCATTTGCATAAGGGGCCTCATTTGCATAAATATTTGCATAATGTTACCATACACTAACTTTTAGTAAACGTGCCTCTTAATGAGTGTATAGATAAAGAAAGACTAAAAGATTTCTACAGTACTATAATCCAGTGCCAACCGCCAGGCACATTAGGAACTACTACAAACACTGCCCATTTAGAACCAATAGCAAACCCACCGTATCCTAACAGCACTACCAGGACTCATAAAGCACTATACCCTACCTATCAAAAGGCAACACTGCAAATATTAAACCAATACATTTTAGAGAATAACAATACATGACCTACTGGGGAAAGAGAACAAGTGGCAATGTCAAATAGGAATTACATAAACAGAATACCTCAGCTCAGTTACACATGCAGAACATAGACCATCACCAAACAAGGAATCACAATTTAGAAACAGGAAGACAATAATTAAAATGGGAACCCCAAAAGTCAAACTTGGAGTGTACAACACCACTGTAGAAATAAAACTATAAATTAATTTCCTCTTGTACTAAATAAAGCGCAGATGTTAATGATTCACATTTCCCAGAGCTGACATATTTCAGTTAAGAAATTCAAAATAAACCGATATTTTTCTACCTTTTGTGCATTTTTTTTTTCAGTTGCAATTGCTCTTGCCACTTTCTTCTGGTTTCTTCGTGTCTTCTGCTAACTCTCCATCATCTGCTGTCCATTTCTCCTTTCTTCTCTCTTCTAGTTTTTTTTCCATTCTCTCTCTACATCTGCTTTAACATACTAATCTTTCTCCTTTTGCTCTTTCCTCATTCCTATTTCATCCACTCAAATTTTACCCCTCCATCCTCAGCCCCACTTACTCTCCAAATGCCCAGCCAATTGAAGATTTTTTCTTCCCTCCCACACAAAATATTTTTCCCCTCTCCATTTCACTCTCCCAGCCCCATCCCATTCTAATCCTCCCCCAGCATCTGCTCCCTTCTAGTCCCCGCATCAGCCAATTTCCAGTCCTAGCCCACCATCAGCCCATTTCCAGTCCTAGCTCCCCATCTATTTCCAGTCCTATCCGAGTCCCTCCATCAGCTCATTTCCAATCCCAGCCCTCTATCAGCCGATTTCTAGTCCTTTCCTAGCCCCACCATCAGCCCATGTCAAATCCTAGCTCCCCTCCACTCAGCCCATTTCCAATCCAAGCCCCCAATGATCCTACTTCCAGTTCTAGCCCCTCAATGAGTCAATTTCATTCCAAGCCCCCACCACAGCCCATTTCCAATCTTAGCACCCCCCCAACAGCCCATTTCCAGTCCTATCCTAGCACCTCCATCAGCCCATTTCCTGTCCTAGCTCCCCCCACTCAGCCTATTTCCAGTCCTAGCTCCCCTCTCACAGCCCATTTCCATTCCAAGACCCCCTCCCCATCAGCTATTTGCAGTTCAAGCCCCCCTTCCACTCAGCCCTTCCATTCCAAGCCCCCGTCCCCATCTCCATCAGCTATTTGCAGTTCCAGTCCCCCTTCCACTCAGCCCATTACCAGTCCTAGCCCCCCCATAGCCCATTACCAGTCCTAACCCCCCCATCAGCCCATTTCCAGTCCTAGCCCCCCATAGCCCATTTCTAGTCCTAACCCCCCATCAGCCCATTTCCAGTCCTAGCCTCCCCATAGCCCATTACCAGTCCTAACCCCCCATCAGCCCACCTCAAGTCCTAACCCCCCATCAGCTCATTTCCACTTAGCCCCCCATAGCCCATTACCAGTCCTAACCCCCTCCATCAGCCCATTTCCAGTCCTATCCCCCCATCAGCCCATTTCCAGTCCTAACCCCCCCATCAGCCCACCTCCAGTCCTAACCCCCCCATCAGCCCATTTCCAGTCTTAGCCTCCCCCATAGCCCATTGCCAGTCCTAACCCCCCTCATAGCCCATTACCAGTCCTAACCGCCCATCAGCCCATTTCCAGACCTAGCCCCCCCATAGCCCATTACCAGTCCTAACCTCCATCAGCCCATTTCCATTCCTAGCTCCCCCCCATAGCCCATTACCAGTCCTAACCCCCCATCAGCCCATTTCCAGTCCTAGCCCCCCATAGGCCATTACCAGTCCTACCCCCCATCAGCCCATTTCCAGTCCTAACCCCCCCATTAGCCCACCTCCAGTTCTAACCTCCCCATCAGCCCATTTCCATTCTTAGCCTCCCCCATAGCCCATTACCAATCCTAACCTCCCATCAGCCCATTTCCAGTCCTAACCCCCCCATCAGCCCACCTCCAGGCCTAACCCCCCCATCCGCCCATTTCCAGTCTTAGCCTCCCCCATAGCCCATTGCCAGTCCTAACCCCCTTCATAGCCCATTTCCTGTCCTAACCCCCCATCAGCCCATTTACAGACCTAGCCCCCATAGCCCATTACCATTCCTAACCTCCATCAGCCCATTTCCATTCCTAGCTCCCCCCCATAGCCCATTACCAGTCCTAACCCCCCCTCAGCCCATTTCCAGTCCTAGCCCCCCATAGGCCATTACCAGTCCTACCCCCCATCAGCCCATTTCCAGTCCTAACCCCCCCATTAGCCCACCTCCAGTTCTAACCTCCCCATCAGCCCATTTCCATTCTTAGCCTCCCCCATAGCCCATTACCAATCCTAACCTCCCATCAGCCCATTACCAGTCCTAACCCCCTCCCCAGCCCATTACCAGTCCTAACCCCCTCCCCCCCCATCAGCCCAGGAAAACTTTAAAAGAAAAAAATAACTTGCTGCTGCCGCTGCCGCCGCCGCCCTGGCAGCGGCAGAATCAAGTGTCTCCCACGGGGGCCCTCACCCGCCCAACAGAGCCCTCCCTTGATCACTCTCCTCGGCACGGCTTTCAGAGCCGCAAAGGGAGGGTTTCCCTCTCGCGGTTCTGTTAAGCCGGCCGGGGCTGATGGGAAACAGGTAATGCCTGTTCCCATCAGCCCCAGCAGGCTTAACAGAGCCGCGAAAGGGAAACCTTAACCAACCCTCCCTTCGCGGCTCTGAAAGCTGCACCGAGGAGAATGATCGAGGGAGGGCTCTGTTGGGCAGGCGGGGGCCCCGCGGGAGACACTTGACACTTGATTCAGCAGCAGCAAGTTAGCTTTTTCTTTTAAAGTTTTCCTGGGCTGATGGGCAGAATGTTGTTTGCGCGGGGCCCCCTGAAAAGTGGGGCCCTGTGCAAACAACATTCTTGCTCAATGGATGGGCTGGCCCTGCTACTAATCCAGAAAGGCCACCCCTTTGAAGTGCTCTCCCCTCTTGGATCTCCCTAAGAAGACCACTGAACACCTCCAGTCCTCTGTAAGCTCCCCCAGGCCTACCTGAATTCTTCACTGATTGTCTAGGGGGTACCAGGTAGAGTGATCCCCAGTCACTCCAGCATGTGCCAGTGCCAAGTTTAAAATGGTGCTGACAACCCCTAGCAGTGATCTCATGAGCTACCATTAGAGGTCAAGCTGCCACATAAGGCAGCCTGCCTGACCTCTGGCACTGGTCTTTAAAAGATGCCAGCAACGCCTAGTGATATTTTCATGATACTGCTGCTAGGAATGAAGCTGCTTTACTTTATAAAATAGGTGCAAAATACGTATGGTAAAACATGGATTAACCCTCCACAAGTTTTCATTTTCATGGTCTTATTATAGAAGGCAAGCACCTCAAGTAGATAAAAATGGCATTCCTTGTCTGTGAACCTATGGAAATTTGAGGTGATTTAGACTGGAAGCTGATAAGTAACTGTCTTCAGAGCCACCAGAACAACATATAGGTGAGGTTTTAGAGTTCCAGGAGTCAGCATTGGCTCAATAGTGCTAGCAGTTTCTCCCTAAGTCTGCCCACTAGGAGAACAAGGCAGCTGCCTAGGGCATCAGACTGGTGGATGGCATGCCAATCCCTCCCTTCTTGGAAGGCCTGCAACGAGCCTTAAAGTCCTTGCATGTGTGCGTGCAGTCATGGCCTGTCACTCCTGCCCTTCTCCTATAGGACGTTGTGTCAGAAGGAGCAGGAGTGTCAGGCTGTGCGTGGGTGCTTTAGGGCGGGAGCTCTGCTACTGCTGCTTCTAAGAAGGCGGGGAGGGATTATCATACCACCCCCTCCTCCAGGTGGAAAGATGGAAGCTGGGATGGGGCAGCACGTTGGAGCAGCATGGAGGGGCCCTACTTAGGGCAGCAGAAACCTTTGTTTCCGTGTGTATTAGCAACATAGAAACACGACGGCAGAAAAAGACTACATGGCCTATCTAGTCTGCCCTTCCATATCAACTACAACTCAAAATTGCTTGACCTTGGTCTATTTAAAATTTGTAGAAAACCTTTAACTGCAACAGCCTGAATATAGAAGTATGTAAAGTAGATTTATACAGTTCTGCTTCCCCAGACTGATGGTATGCATCATCTTCTACCAGATACTAATGATTGGTAGTACCTCTCTGGGGGATGGCACCTCAAGTCAGGGCATATATGGATATCAGGCTCCAGCAGCCAGTGTTATTACTCACGAGTTTTGCTTTGCAGTGTTCCTTACACGTTTCCCCCCAATGTCAGAGCTTAGCACAGCATGATTCCATCCTTTAGAAGTAAGAAATCTCTCCTGAATTCTGCTTCACAACAAGGTAGCTGGCCACTGCCAGCAGGAAAATGAAAAGGACAAGCTTGCTTCTCCGCAAGCGCTGTGCTCAGCAATTGAAGAATCAGTGTACATTTTTAACAGAAGGATATAATCAAGACAGATCTGAGAGTAATTCTTTTTTTTTTCGGTACCTCTGTTCTAGGGTAGTAATTTTTCTTCCTATTTACAAATTAGCAATTAAACACTTATGCTAATTGAATTTGCCTGTGGCAGCTAAAGCAGTAAAAACTGCCTATTGCTTTAGAGACTGTTGGAGCTATGCACACATATGCAAATGTTTTCACACCAAAAGCACCTCTTGCAAATTCTATTGAAAAGGTGCCCTTTAGTGCCACTCTGGATAAGTGCTGAAAAATAAATTGACTGGTTTACCAAACCCATGAGATCTTTACGCATTCATCCTGTGAACATGGGAAGCTCATCCTGAGCCAAAGAAAAGTCAGATCTTCATGGAATATGTACAGAATAAAACACTTCCAAATAACATCTCTCTCAATTACTCATCTCCTTCGCTGTCGCTAAAGTGTTGTAAAATGCCAAGGTTACTTTCCTTAGAGACTTGGTAATTTCCTGATTTTTTTAAGTACTATTGAACCCTGGTATTTCTCTAGTGTTTTATTTGCCTCTTACTAGATTACACAAGAGTATTTAGGCCTTGTAGCAAAGAAGGCTCTCTCCTGAGTTTTTATATTTTACTAAAAAAAAAAATACCAGAGCTTTGAAAGAATTCTGCTATAGTTGCAAAGAGATAATAACAGTTTTCATGCATCAAACACCTTTTATCCAAACACAATCACAATAAATTATAATACTTGAGAAACATGCCTACACGTCAGTGACATCTGGTATAAGTAGTCTGGTATAAATTGCGATATATGATCTGCTTGATACTTTTCAAAAGGAGAAAGGAAAGGGAAATCGAGTTCAGGCTGAGTAAACGTATAACACAGAAGGATAACAAACCTTACTTTCTCCACAGACAAGCAGAGGATATGCAGGCACACTCCATGGTGCCATCCCTGATAGCACTGGTATGCACGGTAGCTCCTGCTTGCCATTCCCGCCTAATCCAGTTTCTACCACGGTCCACGTCGCCGTGGCTCTCCCCCCTTTCTGGGTTACCTCAAGCTGGAGTTTGTATGCAATGAAATGTGTGCCTTAATCGTGCTTATTTTCAGTGTTTTTTTAATTTAAAAAATAGAAAGCTGCCTCCAATTTTATTCACTGTACCTTTAAAAAAAAAGTTCTCATGGTTGTTAGATCCAAGGAATCCTCTGAGTCTTCTGCTGTAACCTTGGATCCTTGGACATAACAACCATGGTAATCCATAGCGCTAAGTCAGCACTGATTTCTGTCAGCACGATGGCAGAGACATAGGACTGCTGCTTAATTTGGAAGAAACGTGGGTGAGCTGCAATTGGAATCCCAGGATCTTTGTGTTAAGTTGGTCGTCAATCTGCTCACAATATTGTTCTTATAATTGTGATCTTATCATTGAGTTTACTGAGGATTATTTTGTAATTTTGCCTCAGCGGTATGGAAAGGGTGAGTGCACTCTTTTAACAAAAGAATAAAAGGAGGGTTTGCTACAAGAGAGGGAAGGTTCCCTTTCATGGCAAACGATCCGACAAAAAAATCTCATACACTAAGGGGTATGTTTACTAAACCGCGCAATTGTGCGGGGCACACTTGAGCATGCGAAAATGATGCACTTAAGTGCTCTTAAGTGCCCCGCACGAGTGCGCGTCACACTAACGGGCCCCGCACACGTGCGACGAACACGCGCACGTGTGCGGTGCGGTACTGTGCGATAGAGGGGGGGAAAGGCGAAAGGAGGGCAGAGGAAGGCCCCCGAGGGGCGGAGAGACGGGGTCAATGGGTGGAAAGTGGGAGGGGAGAGGCTCCCCGCACAGGAGCGGGGCCGAATTTACAAGTAAAAACTACCGCGAGTGAAACACTCGCCGTAGACTGCATTTAAAGGGAAGAGAAACCATTTCCGTCAGCAATGTACAGCAAAACCGGGGAAACCTAAAATACCTGAGCAGTGTGATACATGTGCACAGAACAAAATGTCAAATAAACAATGGAAATGACCACAAAAAAAACTTTAAAAATTATAATCCAGCTGGGCAACATTGATATCAATGGCCAACAATAAAAAACACTCCCAGGAAAGCTCCAAAAAAAAGGAATGATCTATGGAGCGTAGACCCTTCCAAAAATCATTTCTTTTTTTGGAGCTTACCTGGGAGTGTTTTTAATGTTGCCCATTGATATTACTGGTGCCCAGCTTGGTTATGTTTGTTTTCCCCTTTTTTTGAGGTCATTTCTGAGGTTTATTTGCCCTTTTTTCACCATACAAGGTGAATGAGTCCACAGTAAAATTGTGCAGAGAAGGTTTTCTGAGCCGTTCGGTCAGGTTATCTATCTCCAGGGACTGCACTGTCTCTGTGGTCACAGTGTGGTGTAGCAGACACAGCCAGTGCCTGTAGGACCAGAAGGTCACAGGTTCAAATCCCAGCTAGGGCTCATAACAACCCAGTCCCCATAGTTTTACCCACCACAAAACAGTGATAGTCAGGACACCCCTGTATTGCAGAGCACATAAGCATGGTGCAAACACCCATATTTTACCCTACAACCGCACACAAACCATACCAATGGCCATTACCTACAGCCAATTCCCCCAAATACAATCCTGGAGTGCCACAACTCAATCCAGTCACATGCTTTTTCCAAGATAAGAACATGTCAGCATGATGGCGGAAGGGTACAGGTGGCGGAGGGACCAGTGGCTGCAAGCCACAGCACACAGTGGCCTAGGCCTGTGCAGGCTGGCACGGTCCACCACAACAGACAGGCTCTGTGACATGTACAGTCATGGCCTCCCCAGGGAATGCAGCACATCTGTGACAACACAGTGGTGCAGTGCACACAGACAGTGTGTGCAAGAACAGAAGGGCACAGGTTCAAAGCCCAGCTGGGGCTACTGCCAAACCTGTCCACATATTTTTCCCACAACTAAACCGTGATAGTAAGGACAAAACTGTATAGCTGAGAACATATGCATTGTTAATACGCCTATATTTTACCACACCAATCACAGACACCATAAACAGGCGCATTACCTAGAGCAGAGTCTCCCAAATGCAGTCCTGGAGGGCCCCACACCATTCAGGTCCCATGCTGCCTCTAATAATGATGCCTGTGCTGCATATCTATGCACCACCCCCATGGTATGCAGATGTAGCTCATGCATATTTATGAGGGACAGCATAAAAACCCGAACAGTGTTTGGAACACCAGGACTGGAGTCAGGAAACCCTGCCGTAAAGCAGCAGCCAACAGGGCCAGACACACTCCCCCCCCCCCCCCCCACAGGCCGCATTGGACAATGCCTCCTGGAGAGGCAGGACATTGGGCCCTGCCTGTATCTCCCAATACTAGCAGTTGCAAACCTTAGCAATGCCACCCTACACCTGGGTATATGGTACACAGCTATCAAACGATTCCTATGATAACTGCCATATATCAATTCCTACGTTAAGCACATTTTGGTCATTGAGCTCCACCATAACAATCATTCTGATGTTTGCGGTGTGTGCTGCAGGTCTGGTCCCTGACAGTGTCTACCACCCTGGGGGGTGACCCCCAACAGTATTGAGTACCATATCCATGCCTGTACTGTGCCCAGGACTGGTGTGGTGGTTATGGCTGCTGACCTCATCTATAATAGCACAATGCTGGCATAGGTGTGGGGGTGGCTGTCTGTCTATCCAGTGTGTGTTGGCTGCAAACACCTTCCACAGCCCACACTGCCAGCAATGTTGCCAGTATTGGGCTACCAATGTGCATAATGAGGAGCAAGGTACCATGGGTATAGGCCGGACTGGGTGGCCTGGTCAGGGTGCATCTGCACAGTGCATAGGGCACTGACTGGGACATTGTAGTGCCCGGCCACCACCTACACAGACAGGGTGACCTCAGTATGTCCTGCTGAGAGATCACTCTCACCCTGACTGTGCAGTGACCACAGCATGGCTAGGCACCCCCATAGTGCTATATAGTATTTTTCTTGTGTGATAGTTATGGGTTTTATTTTGGGGCCCAGTCACTGATATATCTGCTTGCTGTGTATGCTGACATCCCAGTTCTGGGTGCATGCATCTCCACTGGGAACATGCACTATGGACTAACTAGTAGACTGTTTGTAGCTGGTATGTGTCTTGCTGGAGTGGCTTGCAAGGTGCAGTGGCTGATGGCTTGCTGCAGGAGAATAACAGATAGTGGTGGGGAGCAGCTTACCATAACGTTGTCTAATGTCTGTCTGCTATTGTGTTATGGATGTGTATAGAGCTGCATTAACTGCCCTGTGCTGTGGGGTGTCTGTTCCTCAGCAGGATTGGGGTTGATGGTCCCCTCTACTGCCACCTTTGCAGGGAGGTAGAATGTGGATCTATTGATGGGAGACCATGTTTGGGGCCCTGGGGGGGGGGAGTGGGGGTCCATGGGGGCTACGCCTGACTGAGACAGAGATATCCATGATGTTTATGCAGAAACTACCTATCTTACACATTAACACTGCTTTGGACCTCCAGCATGGCCTCCATCAGCCATGGAAGGTGTTGTGGACCTGGTCCTGGGCGCCTCATCGCACACTCAGGGTGAGCACAGTACCCGCACAATGTGACGGTGTGTAGCTACTCTGTGCCAGTAAAACACCCGGTCCATACCCCCTACCAGGCTGAGGTGCTGTGTGGGTGCACCCGGTCACATCCTCCTACCAGGCCGAGGTGCTGTGGGGGTGCATTCCCCATCTTGTGTTCATCTGTGGACAGATGATTTGCATGTGCAGTGTATCATGGGTACGGGTGGGCAAACCCTATCCTGGAGACCACAGCAGACTGTCTGTGTGGTGACATGCAGGCTCTCTGCAGCCAGCCAGGGGCTTGCTAGCAGCTCTAGAGCTGTAGCCTGATGGTCACTTCACTGCCTGTGAAGGCAGAGGTTATGGGTTCAAACTCACAGTGGGGTTATTTGAAAGGGTTGTCCAAAGCATTGTTTTTCTTTAATGTACATATTTTAATGCCAGCAAAAACACCCTCAGCGTACTGTACCCATAGGGTGCCTCTGAGAGCGCTTTATAGGGCACCCTATAGGGCACCTTATGGTTCCCGTCCATATAAGGTGCACTATACATTATCCTGTAACGCAACTTATAGGGTGCCCTATAGGGGATATATTAGGGTGCCGTGGCGGACAGTGCACTTTATAATGTGCCCTATGGAGTGCCATATAGGGTGCCTTTTACGGCACCTTCCATTACGGCACGTGAGGGCGTGTTTGCTGGCAGCAATTAATAAAATACACATACGGTGCTGCAGGAACAGATATGTACATTGCAAAGGTGATGCCACAGCCAGCCTTACGTATTAGGCACCCTGGGGAGTTACCTCATGACCCCTGTATCAGCAGTCAGTGCCTTAACCATTGTGCTCCACTGCTGCTCCTCCATGCATGTCAGCGCACCTACGTATCCTTTTCATTCCTTAAACTGCACAGTGCTGCCATCAAAAACCAGTACACTGACCTTGCGGTACCTCATATGGCACCCTCTAAAGCGCCCTATAAGCAACATTCTAGGGTGCCTTGGCGGACAGTGCACTTTAAAATGTGCCTTATAGGGCGCCTTATGTTAACACGCTTTGAGGGTGCGTTTGCTAGTAATGATAATTAAACTAAAAATAACATGCCCCCTAAAGCACTTTTCCCCAATATACACAATGCTCAGCCAGCCTTGTTCATTGGGCACTGTGGGGGATTGAACCCCTGATCCCTGCATCATTAGTCAGTGTCTTAACCATTGTGCTGTGGTTCTGATCCTGTGTTTGCACATCTGCGTGCCGCCTTATGCCTCCCAATAATAGAACAGCCTCCTAAATCAATAGCGCACAGCCTAATGCCCATCTGCGCACCGCCTTATGCCGCCCATTCTTTGTATGCCTCCTAAAATATCACCTCAGCCAGCCATTGTCATTCAGCACAGTGGGGAATTGAACCCCTTATCCCTGCACCATTGGTAAGTGCCTTCACCATTGTGCTGTGGCTCTGCTCTTCTGTTTGCACATCAGCGCACTGCTTGTACCTCCCAGTATTAGACTGCCGCCAAAAACATCAGCGCCCTGCTTTAGGCTGCCCAGTATTTCTCTGCCTCTTAAATTAACAACTGAGCCAGTGTCTTTGAGCACTGTGGGGGATTGAACTGCTGCTCCCTGCACCATTGGCAGGTGCCTTCACCATTGTGCTGCGGCTCTGCTTTTCTGTTTGCACATCAGCGCGCTGCTTATACCTCCCAGTATTATACTGCCGCCAAAAACATCAGCGCCCTGCTTTAGGCTGCCCAGTATTTCTCTGCCTCTTAAATTAACAACTCAGCCAGCGTCATTGAGCACTGTGGGGGATTGAACTCCTGCTCCCTGCACCATTGGCAGGTGCTTTCACCATTGTGCTGCGGCTCTGCTCTTCTGTTTGCACATCAGCGCGCTGCTCATACCTCCCAGTATTATACTGCCGCCAAAAACATCAGCACCCTGCTTTAGGCTGCCCAGTATTTCTCTGCCTCTTAAATTAACAACTCAGCCAGCGTCATTGAGCACTGTGGGGGATCGAACTCCTGCTCCCTGTACCAATGGTAGGTGCCTTCACCATTGTGCTGTGGCTCTGCTCTTCTGTTTACACATCAGCATACCACATATGCCTCCCACGCAGCCATCTGATGCGCTAAGGTGCGGGGCGCACAAGGGCAACATGCAACATGACAACCTCAAACAGAGCCTTCAGTTTCTATGTACCCAAATGCTGGAACGCTCTACCCTCCGACATAAGGGCCATTACTGACCTACTCCAGTTCAGGAAGGCACTCAAATACCACCTCTTCCTTCAATACTACCCTACCAGCAATTGAACCAGAGGAAGTGACCCACTCATGAACATAGTATATAGTTTACCCCGGTTCTCCAAGTTTGTACTCCTGTTCGATGTAAACCAAACAGCTTGTTGTTATGGTCTTTATGTTATAATGTAAACCGCGCTGATGCCGAATAGTGCGGTATATAAGAACTTGTAATAAATAAATAAATAAATAAATAAATAAATACTCAAACAGGAAGTCGCCAAGCTTCTATACAATTAAAGTAGTTCCTTACAAATGAGGCCAGGTGTTCTATTCCCATTTCTTTCTGATTCCAAAAAAAGACAGGAGGGTTACATCCCACCTTAGACCTTCGGGACCCTAATTGCTACAACAAAAGAGAAAAATTAAAAATTACTTCTCTCAGTACAATCCTCCCCTTGCTCAGTCAACACAACTGGCTGTCCTCTCTGGAACCTGAAAGATGCTTACACTCACATTCCCATGTCTAGCAGTCATTGCTGACCATCTCTGAAGGCAGGGACACTGCGTTTACCCATATATGGATGATTGGATCATATCGGGACCCTTCGCAATAGGGATGAGCCACGTGATTCAAGACAACATAGCCCTCCTTCAAGCCACAGGTTTTTCATAAACCAACAAAAATCTCAGCTCAATACTCAGCAGAATCTCTGTTTCATTGGGGCGTGCATAGACACAACAAAAGGGAAAGCCTTCCTTTACAACGACAGGCTCAGGTTTCTCTGGGACCTCAGCATCAGACTGCTTCACATCCAGGCTACGACTGCTCACACCCTGTTTTAGTTACTGGACCACATGACAGCCGATGTGCATGTCATTCTACTTGCAAGACTGTACATGCACCCTTTTCAGTGGCACCTAAGGTGCACTGGAATCAATACACACAGCCCCTATGGACAAAAATTCCATTGGGCACAAATGCAAATCTAGACCTTCAGAACAGTTTACGCTGGTGGACAATTGCATCACACCTAATGGATGTTTGCCTGCCCTAGCCACTTCAGCCACAACTTACCCTAATGACAGAAGCCTCCACACATGGGTTGGAGGTGCACCTACTATACCTTTCCACTCAAGGACTCTGGTCACTACAAGAATGCTCTCTTCACATCAGTGTGTTGTAGCTTCAGGCGGTCCTCTATGCTTTATAGCTCTTCCAATGCTGAGTTACCAACAAGATCCTCTTAATACAAACAGATAATCAGGTCTCCATTTTCTACATCAACAAACAAGGTGGAGTGGGTTCCCTTCAACTGTGCTGCGAAGCCACTCATCTCTGGCTCTTTGCCCTTTCAATTAACACTTCACTCAGAGCAAACTACCTTCCAGGAGCTCAGAACTAACTAACAGACTCACTAAATCAATGCCTGGACCCTCACGGATGGTTTCTCTTTGCACAATGGGGCACTCCAGATGTAGATCTCTTTGCCACTGCAGACAATGCTAAATGCAGGCTTTTCTGCTCCATATGACCAAGTCCTTTCTGATGGGTGCCAGATGCCTTTGCTATCTCTTGGACTCACAGGCTCTGTTACGCCTTTCCTCTTTTTTCCATTCATCAATTGCATTCTTCTCAAGATATGCCAGGACAAAGCATCAATCATCCTCATTGCGCCTCAGTGGCCATGGAAAGCTTGGTTTCTGTACCTCCTTGCTCTGATAATTCAGGGGCCACAACCTCTGGGCACATATCCCTTTCTGCTCACTCAACATAAAGGAACCTTATGCCACCCAAAGTCTATCATTAGTGGCATAGAAACATAGAAAAATGATGACAGAAAAAGACCACATGGCCTATCTAGTCTGTCCTTCGATATCAACAATTACAACAGTTCCCTTTTTTCCTTTAGAGATCCTCTGTGTTTGTCCCATGCTTCTTTTAATTCAAATACTGTCCTCATCTCTACCACTTCCACTGGGAGACTATGCCACGGATCCACCACTCTTTCCGTAAAGAAATATTTCCACATATCACTCCTGAATCTATCCCCTTTCACCCTCATCCCATGTCCACTCATAGCAGAACTTGCTTTCAATCGAAAAAGGCTATCCCCATGTGCATTTATGCCACAGAGGTATTTAAACGTCTCAATCATATCACCTCTATCCTGCCTTTCCTCTAAGGTGTATATATTAAGATCCTTAAGTCTGTCTTCATATGCTTTATAATGAAGATCACTAACCATTTTAGTAGCCACCCTCTGAACCGACTCCATCCTGTTTATATCCTTTTGAAGGTATGGTCTCCAGAATTGCACACAATACTCCAATGAGGTCGCACCAAAGACTTATACAGAGGCACTATCACCTCCTTTTTTCTGCTAGCCTTTCCTTTCCGTATGCATCCAAGCATCCTTTTAGCTTTTGCTGTCACCTTTTCTACCTGTTTAACTACTTTAAGATCATCAGACACAACCACACCAAGGTCCCGCTCTTCTTTAGTGGACAAAAGTACTAAACCCCCTATACTATATTGCTCCCTTGGATTGCTGCAGCCCAAATGCATGACCTTGCATTTTTTAATATTAAATCCCAGCTGCCAAGTTCTAGACCATTCTTCAAGCATGGCTAGATCCCTCCTCATGTTATCAATACCTTTCTGAGTGTCTACTCTATTGCAGATTTTGGTATCATCCACAAAGAGGCAAACCTTACACAACAGCCCTTCTGCTATATCACTAACAAAGATGTTGAAAAGAATTGGACCAAGGACAGATCCTTGGGGCACACCACTGGTAACTTCCTTCTCCTCAGAGTGAACTCCATTTACCTGTACTCTTTGTTGCTCCCATTCAACCAATTTCTAACCCAATCGGTAACTTTAGGGTCCTTCCCTAGGGTGCTCAGTTTGTTTATAAGTCGCCTGATTGAGGACAAGCCCATCTCATTTCACCCGCTTACCTCAAGATTTATGAAAGGCCTCATGAACACCCAACCTCCTATCAAACCACCTCTTCTGGCTTGGGACCTGAATGTGTTCTTAACAGAGCTCATGAAAACTCTCTTCAATCCCCTCATATCAACTTCTTTAAAGCATCTTACCTGCAAAACAGTCTTCCTTGTAGTAATAACCTCTGTATGAAGGATCAGTGAACTTCAAGCACTTGTGCACTACCCTCCGTACACACAGTTTCTTCGTAACAAGGTGCTCTGGAAGACAAATCCTAAATTCCTTCCGAAAGTGGTATCGGAGTTTCACTTGAACTAGTTCATAGTACTTCCTGCCTTTTTTCCTGATTTCAAAGCAGACTTCCCAGAACAGTCCCGCCATACTTTGGATTACAAATGAGCACTACTTTATTATCTGCAAGCAAACAAAGATTTTTTTTTTTTAATTTAAACATTTCAACATTACACCATACCAAAAAGTATACAGAAACAAAATAAACCCTTACACAATTTCATGCAAAAAAGGAAATAAGTACAATATCTTAGCCCACTTCTTGGGGAGAAATACAAACCATAAATTAAACAAGAAAATTCAGACAAGAGATCAATATCAATACTGAAAAAGACTCCTGTCAGTATCCAGCCCATCTAAACACAAAACTCCAATCCACTAGAACCTAATATAGGCAACAGAAAAATAAAAGAAATCCATTATATCTTTTCCTTGTCAACAAGTAATCTTTCTAAATCTGAAGGTGATAAAAAGCATACTTATCTTGCCCAAAAGAAACCAGGCACTTACATGGGTATTGCAAGAAAAAATTAGCACCCAAAGCCAGCACTCTAGCTTTAAGAGCAAGAAAAGATTTCCTCCATAGTTGTGTAGCATGTGAAACAGCTGGGAAGATAGCCAATTTATCACCACAATAGGGAATATATTTTTTCCTAAAATAAGCCTTAAGAATAGCAATTTTATCTCCCTCTGAAACAAGGAGCACCAACAATGTGGCCCTAGTAGAAATAACATCTTGAGTAACCTCTAAAAAAGCAGTCAAATCAAAAGTATTCTTATCCTCAAGGGCGTCTAACCCACCATCCTCTGCGTTCACCTGAGCAACTTTAGTAGGACTATAATAACACTTGTTAAGCTCCAGGGAATCTTCAGTAGGAAGAAGAAGGACGTCCTTCAGAAATTTCCTGAACAATATCTGTGGAGATAATAAGCTAATACAGGGAAAATTGAGCACTCTTAAATTTTCTAGCTATATTCTCCAGACTTTCCAACTTTTGATGGAGAAGTAAATTATCTTTAATATTAGTGGTCTGTACAGCAGCAAGAGTCTTAACTTGGGCATCTATATTAGATAGAATCCAAAGTCCCAATTCTCTCATCCAGATTCTGAAATTTAATAACAGTGTCACTTGAAAACTGTCATAAAAGAGGAACTGTATCTAAAAGAACCTGCTCAGTACATTTAACAGCCTGTCAAATGTCTAAAAATGACACTGAGGAAACTTGTTAGTCTGCAGGTGGGGCAGAGGGCTCCCTCCAAGACACTACCTTAGGAAGCCCAGTCTCACCGCTGGTACTCCGTTCACAAGGCTGAGACACAGGGGAAATTTCAAGAAAACCTGGTGGCAAATGGGGAGTACACTTGAGGAAGTTTAAACTCGCACCTTCTGCCAAAGGACTGGATAACACAGTAACCGGTGAGGTCACCAAAGGAGTAGAAACCACATGTTTATCCATCGGACCAGAAGCTACAGGCAACTAAAGAAACTTCTTCCTCTTGCTTCCAGGCATCCCGAAACACTCCTCAGCCCTTAAGCTCCAAAGTTGCTCCTAAGGAGCTCCCAAGGGGCATACAAGCCCCTTTGGATATGCCCCTTAGGAGATGCCAAGAAAAAGCACTGATGGCTGAATGATGTAAAGACGCAGATCTTTGTAGGGCTTCCTGGTAACATCGGCACTGGCTGCCCCGCATGGACCTGATGCAAAGAATTGCCAGCCATATCCAAGCCCCTCAGTTGTGTAGTTGGATTGCAGGCAAACACTCCCAGTAGAGAAATGCTGAACACAGGTCTTTGTAGGGCTTCCTGGTGACGTTGGCGCTGGCTGCCCCGCACGGGCCTGATGCAAAGAATCACTGGCCGTTTGCAAGCCTCTCCACAGCGTAGTTGGACTGCAGGCAAACACTCCCCACAAACAAAGATTTGAGATCATTGTTGCAACTTTTTGTCACTTTCAATCCAAACAACCCTGGAAGCACATCTTCAAAAAAGATTATTTCATCCTGCATCTCAGATTGCATCTCCTTCTGCTATGCTCAAGCTCAATTACCAGGCCCAGGTCAAGTAGGGCCCCATCAATTACATGCAACTGTGACCACTGTGACCAGTTTGGCTGCAGTCTCCACTCAAGATATCTGCAAAGCAGCTACTTCGACGTCCATTCATACATTCACCTGACACTACAGCTTGGATCGTTCTACAGCAGGAGACAACCTTCAGTCAGGCTGTCCTCCAAAACTTGTTTTCCTCTTGAGTGCATACTTTACCTTCCGCCGATCACAGATTGTAGCCTGGGCCGCGCATCCATAACCATACTATGAGGCCCTCAGCTCTGGACTCACCGTGGAGTGTGCCTGCATATCCCCTGCTGTCTATGGAGAACCCCCATTACAGGTAAGCAACTACTATTTCTGTGCTGAGAAAGCAGAATTTGAACACATCCTCTCAGGAACTCCCTCAGCCCAACCAGGGCCAGTGCAAGGGTACTGAGGTGAGCGTTCAACCCCCCTCCCCTCCCCCTCTTTTCAGTTAACTTTCAGGCCCTCATATTTTAATAATTAAATTCAGCAATCCCGATCATCCCAGTGCCATCCCTTCCACAGCAATCCTATAAACATGTATAATTAACATCATTATTTGAAATATTAGACTTTGCTCTATAAGTATGTATGTATGTGTGTGTAAAGAGGGACATTTTCAAAAGTAATTTTCCTAGGTAGTTGGGCTGTTTGAAAATTGCTCACTCTCCCTGCAGATGAAAGGATGTGGTGATAGTTCTTTGGGCTTGTGTGGCTGTGATGGTCTATTGTTTTGCTTTGACTGCAGCTGTTCTTTGTCGCCCTTCAGAAACTGCCATCCTAGGCAACTGCCTGGTCTTGCTTAATGGTTTGAACGGCCCTGAGTCTGACTACCCTTGAACCACCAGACCAGTATTTTGAATGTGCGAGTTCTGATCCAAAAGTTGATTTTAGAAAACCTACAGTTGTCATTGGAGAGCGCTCCAGCTAGAAAATAAAAAATTAAAGCAGAAGCAAATAAGAATGTTGTTAACTAATATGTTGTCTGTTGTCCACTCTTACTGCTTGCTATATCCAGGGCCAGCCCGTCCATTATGCGATAATGTTGCTTGCACAGGACCCCGCGCGAACACCATTAATGCACAATGTGGACGGTTGGAGAGGGAGCCGGGGGGAAGCCGGAGCAAGGCCCCGGCTCCCTCTGCACAGTTGCTAGCGTGAGGAGTCTTTTCCATCATGCTAGCGGCTGTATCTGTGAAACCGCGCATGCTGGGAAAGGTTAAAGGGCATTGCCTGTAACCTTTCCCAGCATTAGCTGGGAAAGGTTAAAGGCTTCCCTGGCTCCCTCTCCAGCACTTTAGATGGCCGCGGGGCTGTTCGGGGGGGGGGGGGGGCTAGGACTGAATGAGCTGTGATGGAGGGAGGGGGAACTGGGGCTGGAAATGGACTCTAATGGGGAGGCTAGGACTGCAAATGGGCCGTGATGGGGGGGGGGGTGCTAGGACTGCACATGGGCCATGATGGGGGGGCCTAGGACTGGATGGGCTGTGATGGAGGGGGGGCTAGGACTGGTGGGGCTGTGATGGGGGAACTTGGACTGGAAATGGGCTGTGATGGGGGGGCTAGAACTGGAAATGAGCTGACAAGGGGGCTGGAAATTGGCTGATGGGGCAGCTTGGAGTGGAAATGGGCTGATGGTGGGCTGGAATGGAACTGGAAAAGAGCATATGGGGGCTAGGACTGGAAATGGACTGATGGGGGCTGGAATAGGACTGGAAATGGGCTGATGAGGGCTGGAATAGGGCTGGAAATGGGCTGACAAGGGGGCTAGGATTGGAAATGGGCTGATAGGGGCTGGAATAGTACTGGAAATGGGCTGACGAGGGGGCTAGGATTGGAACTGGAAAAGAGCATATGGGGGGCTAGGACTGGAAATGGGCTGATGGGGGAGCTTGGACTGCAAATGGGTGATGGACTGGAATAGTACTGGAAATGGCTAATGAGGGAATAGGACTGGAAATGTGCTGATGGGGGCTGGAATAGGACTGAAAGTGGGCTGAGGGGAGTTGGAATAGGGCTGTAAATGGGCTGTCAAGGGGGCTAGGATTGGAAACTGGCTGATGGGAGAGCTTGGAGTGGAAATAAGCTCATGGGGGGTTGGAATGGAACTGGAAAAAGAGCATATGGGGGGCTAGGACTGGAAATGGGTTGATATGGGGGCTTGGGAGATTGGGACTATAAGGAAGCGGATGTTGGGTGGGTCTAGAACTGATTTACTGATTTGGGGGGAGGACTAGCTCCCTTACTGATTTTGGGTGAGGACTAGAAAGGGTTGGGGATGGAGAATGAGAATGGAGAGGGGAAACGATATTTTGTGTGTGAGGGAAGAAAAGTCTATGATGGGCTGGGTATTGAGAGAGTAAGTGGGGATTGAGAATGGAAGGGTGACATTTGAGTGGATGATAAAGGAATAAGGAAAGAAAAGGGGGAAAGAGCAAAAGGGGAAAGATCAGTTTGTTAAAGCAGATATAGAGAGAGAATGGAAAAAAATCTAAAAGAGAAGAAAGGACAAATGGATAGCTCGCAGAAGACACAAAGAAACCAGAAGAAAGTGACTGGATCAATTGCAGCTGAAAAATAAAATCTCAAACAGAAGTTAGAAAACTACTTTTTATTTTGAATTTATTAAATGGAAAATGTCAGGTCTGGGAAGTGTGTATTGCTAACATCTTTGTGTTTTTGCTTAGTGCAAGTGGAAATTAATTTATAGTTTTATTTCTCTAGTGTTGTACATTTCATGTTTGGCTTTTGGGGTTCCCAGTTTAATTATCATCTTCCTATTTCTAAATTGTGATCCCTTGTTCTTTGTGTGGTGACAGTCTATGTTCTGCATGTGTAACCAAGTTGAGGTATTCTGTTCATATTGTTTCTATTTGACAGTCCCACTTGTTCTCTTTCCCCCAGTGAGATGTATTGGTATTCTCTGAGATGTACTGGTTTTAATATCTGCAGTGTTGCCTTTTGATAGGTAGGGTTTGGTGCTTTGTTAGTGCTGTTATAATACAGTGGTTTTGCTATGGGTACTAAATGATCAGTGTTTGTAGTACTTCCTAATGGGCCTGGTGGTTGTCATTGCAATATAGTAATGTAGAAATCTGTTAGTCTTTCTTTATTCAGACGCTCATTAAGAGGCATGTTTACTAAAAGCGCATGTTAACATTATGCAAATATGTATGCAAATGAGGTTCCTTATGCAAATGAGGCCCCGCAATTAATCTCCGCACATGGCCCCGCACCCACCTTGGGCCGCCCCTGGCTATATCATCTGGAAATCCAAGTTTTCATGTAAAATCACTCATAAAACAAAATATTTAAGAATTGAGAAAAATGTTTTAAAACAAACTGATTTCTGGTCATTTAATTTGATTCTGTGTCTTCCATGGTTTAGTCATAATTCTTAATCAAGTTCTGTGATATTCTCATACTTACTAAAAGGACTTTAAACAGAAAGGCAAGAAAATGTACAAGTTGAATTAACTCATTTAATTTACTAAAATTGATAATCCGCCCATTGGCTCTAATTAGTTTATTAGATGAGTTATTCATCTCCAAACATCATAACAAGAAAAGAGGAGATAAGTGGCAGCATGTCAGGCCTCAACCATTCCTCCTTTGCTATCCAAGGCCCAACTGCTACTTTGAACCGTATGTCTCACCGCAACAGTCAGCCCAGAGAAGGAGCATGTGACCCTATATGCTGCATCTCTCCCCCTCCTCATTTACCATTTTTACAAAGAGGGAAGAATTACGTAAAACAGGGGCTGGGGATGTGGGGACATGACCAGCGGTTGGAGGGTTGCGAGATAAGAGGGACTGAAGACTGGGAGAATGTGAAAGAGTAGATGACTTATATTGTACATCACCCAGAGCTTTGAGGAATGTAGGCTTCTAATAACCAACCGCCCGCTATTCAAAACAGGAAATATTTAAACACCTCGGTGGTCAGTTGTGGTGTTCAAATGTCCACTAGATATTCAGTAGCAGAATCTGGGTAGTGGCTGCCACTGAATATGCGGATTGTGGGGCCACTATCTAGATAAGTGCTAGTCTTATCCAGAGAGTAGTGATTTTCAGTTGCTATCCCGACAGGCTAGGCAGATGGCAATTTAGACTTGCTTATTGGGTCTTCTGCGGGGTCTGTGATACTTCAACGCCCCACTCTGAGCTTCTGGTGAGTTTTTACATCTGCTGCCACTTTAATAAAACAGCACTGGCAGACCCAGATGGTAGCATGGCAACAGCGGCAGCACCCTAGAACCTATTAAAATTTAACAAAAGCATTTGCGTATGTTGTCAGTGTTTACATCTAGAGCTGGAAAAAGGCTGGGACAGGAGAGTAAGAGGATAAAGGACATGAGGTGGGGAGATGAGATACAGAGCTAGAATCAGACAAGAGACAATTCCTTATTCTCTCTCTGGATGACCCTCCCCCCAAGATCCCATGACCCCGTTATCCCTCCATATCTCTCCCAAGATCCCAGAATTCTCTTCCCTCCTCCTTTCCCTTTTCCAATTTCCCTATTCCATACATGGTGCTGTCTAAAGCAAATATCTGTATAACAGCTGACATTATCCGGATATTTGCTTTTGAGTATCGGTTCCACTCTTCAGCGTATGGAGAAATATTGAAGAGGACATATGAAACCCCTCATGCTATAATTATAAAAAGGCAAATAAAAATAAACTATGCCTATTTTATTTGTTCTGTCTTTGCATTTGATACTGTAAGTTACCCTCATTTTTTACATAAATGATAGATGCAGAAGAAAAAAACAACAACCCTGCAAGACTTCTATCCTCCTAGCTAAGATGTAAGAATGAAGTCTTTGTAATATTCCTTATAAAGCTACTAGGCGTTAGCTAAATTAGTATGAAGTTTACAAACCTGTTTTAATTTCTCTGTGTTAGTTTGTGTTAAGATGAAAAATAATATAAGTTTCAGCTAGAATAGAAATAAACAATAATTGATAAATAACTTGAGGCATGAATTCTTCAACTGGTACAATGTAAGCTAAAGAAAATTACTTTTCAGTAAGTTGAACTGCATAATTTTCTATCAGTAGCTTTAAAGTTAGAGTACATATCTGCCTTCCAAGATTCAATGAAGCTGTGACCAGCTTTCTGGCAAAGACATCTCATAAGAAAGGATAAGCTGCCAAGATGCCCAAATAATGTTATCTCAGCTAAAAGCTAACCTTCTTGCCATGCTGAAGCAGCATCAGATGTGTTATTAAATTCCACCAGCCTACTTTAAACTTAGGGGCCTCAAGAGCTAGGGATAATTTTCCATAAATAGAAAGACTACATTAACACTCACAGGTAATAATGCTGGATGGTACATCCAGCATCAGTACCTAATGAGGACAATATGCTATCATCGTTTTGCTATATGCCTCCTTTTGGATGAAATTCAGTGTTATCTATAGGGAATATGGTGGTGATTAATTTGCATTACTGCCTTTAGTCATATAGGTTTATCTAAGTACCTCGTTAAAATGCATTAAATTCAGGCACCACCACTAATACATAATTAACAATCATTAGAAATATGGGGCATTATTGGAATCGTTACAAAGATTTATTTGGTGTAGGGGAGAGTGGCCATATGAATATCAACCCCTGTGCTAACACCATGTGCATGTTACTGAGGGCAGTATTCAGATTGCACATGGTAAAAGTACACAAATTAAATGTTACCACTGTGCATACACATTTTTTATTGTTTCATTGCATAAAAGTTACCTTTATCATTTTCCTTATAAAAATGACCTAACAGTCCTATTGCCAGTATAAAAAATTGGAATAAGTCACAAATGTCATTCACCGACTTCTAGTTAATGTTTAATTAAATTAAAATCACTGATCACCTAGCTGGTGTGAACTCTCTTGCTTTGGTAAAGTCATTCTGATTTCTGTTTTAAAGTATAATCTAAAATTATCTGTTATTTAACATTTTCTAATAACTCATTTTGATAACCAGGAAGTTCTAAGCAAAATTAATGGGACCTACTAAAGTTACCCCTCACTTGGTTTGCAGCTTGTCGTGCTGTGAGGGCTTGTGTGCATCAGTGATGCTGAGGGCTAAGCTATCAGTAGTTTAACTACTTGGAAGGGTCTCCCAAGATGGACAAGTCTCAGCTGAGGTGCAAGACGAACCACCCTTCTGGGCAGCAGCAGAATGGGACGGTGTTTGTGACGAAGGATCACATTTCTGTGACAACGTCAATAACACTAAACTTTAACTGCGTGGAAGAAAGGCCTGGCAATCTACTTCCATATCTTGCCACAAAAACCCAATGGATAGTCACAACAAAACAAATTGCACTATAGTGCTGGATGATGTGACCCCCCAGGTTGGAAGGCACTCAAGTGGCTACTGGTGTGGAGCTGAAGACTTTTCATAGTAAAGTCAGCATTTATGAAGTGGTTGGATCAAAGCCCTCAAGCATCTGACTGCTTATGTAGCTGTGCATGAAATGAGAGCCAGAAGCTCCAAAGATGTCTTACATAGTGGGACATGGAACATACGAAGCATGAACCAAGAGAAGTTGGAGGTGGTCAAGAATGAAATGGAACGTGTACAACTTGATCTACTGGGTGTCAGTGAACCGAAATGGACTGGCATCGGGCACTTTGCATCTGATGATCACATGGTCTACTATGCTAGAAATGAAAGACAAAGAAGAAATGATGTTGCATTTATAATTAAGAAGAAACTTGCAAGAACTGTAATGAAATTCAATGCAGACTGTGAACGCTTAATTTCTATTCATCTACGAGGAATGCCTATCAGCACAACTATAATTCAAGTATATGCTCCAACAACAGCTGCGGAAGAGGATGACATTGATGAGTTCTGTGACCAAATACAAGCTGAAATTGGCAGAACATGCAAACAGGATATCCTGATAGTCATGGGTGACTAGAACGCAAAGGTTTGCAACAAAGAAGAAGGCAAAATGGTTGGAAATATAAACTTGGCAACAGAAATGAAACTGGAGAAAGACTGATAAAATTCTGCAAGACCAACAATCTATTCATCTCGAACACCTTCTTCCAGCAACACAAGTAGGGACTGTACACATGGATTTCACCCAATGGATTGTACAAAAATCAAATTGACTACATCTGTTGAAGTCAATGATGGAAAAGCTCTATAACATCAATAAAGACAACCTGGAGCTGACTGTGATACAGATCACCAACTACTAGAATGCAAACTCAAGCTAAAGTTGAAAAAGAGCAAGCCACTTATAAATGTAGTAAAATACGAGTATGACCTTGAGAATATACCACTGGAATTTAAAGACTGCCTGCAAAATTGATTTGCTGCTTTAGATACAAATGACAGAGCTCCAGAAGAGTTATGGGATGACATCAAGAAGGTTGTGTTGGAAGAAAGTGAGAAGTCTCTACAAAAGGTGAAAAAGCAAAATGGCCAAAATGGATGACAGAAGAAACTCTGAAAATTGGCCAGAAATGGAAAGCAGCTAAAGCCAGAGGATAAAGAGAGGCTATCACAGAACTCAAGAGAGACATCATTGGGGATGTGAGATAGATCCTTGAAAAGACAAAAGAATACCAAAAGGATATCTATATGTGTTTTATTGACTACAGCAAGACGTTTGACTGTGTAAGCCATGAGAAACCCGGGGCCACATTAAGAAACATGGGTAAACCAGAATACCTGATAGTTCTCTTGGCCATCCTTTACACTGATCAAGAAGCAACATTTCGAACGGAACAAGGAGAAACAGAATGGTTTAAAATCAGCAAAGGTGTTTAACAAGGCTGCATACTTTCCCCCTACCTGTTTAATATATATGCAGAACAAATCATCAGAGAAGCAGAACTGCACGATGACAACCAAGGTGTGAAGATTGGTGAAAGACTCATCAACAACCTTCACTGTGCTGATGATACCACATTACTGGCTGAAAGTGAATAGGATCTGAAACATTTGCAAGATCAAGGAACATAGTCTTAAATTTGGCCTGCACCTTAGCGTAAAGAAGACAAAGAATCTGACAACTGGCAAAATCAATAAGTTCACCATTGATGGAGAAGAAATGGAAATAGTTGACAACTTTAACCTACTTGGAACAACCATCAATAAAGAAACGACAAGCAGTCAAGAAATCTGACGATGCATTGCTATGAAGAATCTAGACAAGATTCTCAAGAGCAGAGATGTCTCTCTCCATACAAAGATTTGACTTGCCCAAGCCCCATGATATTTTCAATAACGTCATATAGATGCGAAAGTTGGACAGTGAAAAAAATAGACAGGAAGAAAATCAATGCCTTTCAATTATGGTGCTTGTGACGAATACTGTGTATACCATGGACTGCTTAAAGAACAAACCAGTCAGTACTAGAGAAGATCACACCCAAACTTTCTTTAGAAGCTCAGAGGATAAGACTTTGACTTTCATACTTTGGACACATTGCCACACTCAATGCCTGCTCAGCCCTTGTCATGATTGGTTGACCGCCAACTGTCTTCACCTGAACCCTTCCAAATCTACTGCCTCCTGGATTACCTTCAGGGCCCCTTCTCCTTCTTTGGCCCCCGTACTCTCTTCTGCTTCTTTCCCTCTGGTCCCCTCATCTAGGTACCCCAGCGATATTCTTGATTCCTCCTTCTCCTTCACTGAGCACATTTCTTCTCTTTCCCAGCAGTCTTTCTACCACCTTCGTAAAATTTGTGCCATCCTCCTTTCCTCTCACCTGCTTCACTGACCCCTCTCCTTCTTTCTCTTGTTGTCTCTAGGATTGACTATTGTAATATCATCTTCACTGGCCTTCCTAAGTATAGTCTCCACTGGCTTCAGCTACTTCATAATACAGCTGCCTGCATTCTTACATTTCTTTCCTGTTTTGACCATATCTCTCCCCTTCTTGCCCACCTACGTTGGCTTCCAGTGCCTTACAGAATTCGGTACAAAATACTTACCTTTGTTCACAGGACTATTCATACCTCCATCCCCTACTATCTTGCAGATCTTCTTCATAATCATATCCCTCCCCATTTGCTACGCTCTCTCCATAACTATCAGCTGGCCCTTCCCTCTGTGTCATTGGTTTATCTTGAATGTACTCGATGTTCCACTTTCTTTTTCCCGGGTCCTTCACTTTGGAGCTTCCTTGCCCTCTCTCTTCATTCTGAGCCCTCCTTTCCCAAGTTCAAAGCTGCTTTAAAAACCCACTTATACCAACTGGCCTTTAACCTACCTGCTCCACTACCACAATAAAGCTTTGTACTATCTCCTCCTCGTCTCCTGCTTACCTTATTTGTCCTCCGCCTTGGTATCTTTCCTCTTTTTTTCCATTCCTGTCTCCTGTCCTTTCCTTTTCCTCCCTCAGCAGTCATTTGTATTGTACACTGCTTCAGTGTTACAGCTTAAATGGTCTATCAAAAAAGATGTCTATCAATAAAGATACAGATAAAGAGATAGTTAGAGAAATACATCATGCCGGGCAAAGTTTAAGGTCAAAATAAAAAAGGAATGCTAGCAATGAAATGGCTCTATACAATAACAGCAGCTATCAGGGCCACTTTATCAACAATGAGGTCAACTATGCAGAGGGGTATCATGGGTCAACCCTGACTTGAAGGCACTAAATTTTCTGGGATGTGCTCTCATTTTTGTTTTATTTTATTTAACATTTCTTATATACTGCCTTTCATGATATCAAGGTGGTTTACATTGAACAGGGCATTATAACTTGGAGATAGCTATTTTACAGGGAACATGGGCAATGGAGGGTTAAGTGGCTTGCCCAAGACCACAAGGAGCACCTGTGAGACTAGAAACCCCAGTCCTTCCAGCCCAAGATTGCTGTCCTCTAGTGGGATTTGAACCCCTGACCTTCTGGCCTGAGGTAACTTGCCCCAACCACTAGGCTACTCCTCCCTCATGTTCATGCATGCAGATCCAAAACCAATATTTCTTCCAGGATTCTGTTGGACCCAAGATAACACCAAAAGAAAAATTATTTGGGGGGAACACACAGACACACACACACACATCTTTTGGAAAGTAGTCATGAAGTCTATGAAAGGGATTTGGCTGGGAAGTGGCAGTCACAGAGAGTTGGTTCCCGTGTAATAAACAGGCTGCACATTACAGTAAGTTCACTTAGCCTTCAGAATATACTAGTTCAATATACAGTACAATTTATAAAGAAGTAAGAATAGAAACGTTTTTAATAAAGTAGGAAGTATTGGGTACCCAGAATTCATCTGCATTTAGGACTCATTGAGCATGTTTATTAGAATGTATAACATTAGCTTGCTTTCAGCTCCAAAGTTTGGGTGGAAGCCAAAGCTAACTTTTGTGAGGGGTGGGTTCCACATACCCTTCTGCTGTTAGCACATTGGAGTTAAATGGAATGCAGGTGCACTTACTGTCACCTTTTGAGAAGGCGGTAAGTGCAGCATTTATGCTCAGAGCACGTCCCTGAAGCTTGCACTAACTATGATGTGCAATCACCACCCACATTCTGCCCTTAACTCACCCAGTCCCCACCCCATTGCACAGTAAAAGGATCATTCTAAAAGTTGTAGTTGTGTGTTTGGATGTCTGCAGACATGCATGTGGAAATTGCGGTCTCTGTAGCCATTCTATTCCAGAAATGCCTTTTACAGATGTCTAACTAGGCATGGGGGTGTAGCAGAGGTATGTCTGGGGAGGAGCAATGAACTTACATGTCCCTGTTCCATCCCAGAAGCAGGCAGCCAGCAGGCACATACATGGTTATTCCTGCTCCAGGCATAAATAGGCATTAGGAAAGTCTATTTTTGCACCTTAAAACACCCAGAGTGTAGAGAAGATGGAGAATTAAGTGATTAGTTTTAGATTACAAAGACTCACACTGGGATTTGAACCCTAACCACGCAGCTCTTAACTCAGAGCTTTAACCATTCTGCTATTAGACATCTTGGCTTTGAAAGGCTTTCTTGGGGATGTCTATATAGACATGCATATCAGGCATGGCCTCTTTTCTGGAATTATGCCTGAACTTGCTCTTGCCTGCCTTTTTTTTCAGATGTTCTGGCTTTGACGTCCCAGATTGCACTTGGATGTCCCATTTGAAATGTGCCTCTACGTGGTTTACTTCTGCTGGTAAATCATGGGAATTACCAGCAGAAAGGAGGATGTACTAATGCAACTGTACAAGTTGCTGATGAGGCCTCACTTGGAATATTGTGTTCAATTTTGGAGACCATGGGGTATGTTTACTAAACCGTGCACACATGTGTGGCGCACAATAGCGTATGCTAATGATGCACTTAAGTGCTCTTAAGTGCTGTGCACGCGCATGTGTGCGGGGCGCTGATGTGTGATAGAGGGTGGAGAATAATGGATGGTGGTGGGGTGCAGCTCACCATATCCAGGCCTAATGTCTGTCTGCTATTGTGGTATGGATGTGTATAGAGCTGCATTGACTGCCCTGTGGGGTGTCTGTTCCTCAGCAGGACCTGGGTTGATGGCCCCCTCTACTGCCACCTTTGCAGGGAGGTAGAATGTGGATCTATTGGTGGGAGGCCCTGTTTGCCACCCTTGGCCTGGGGGGGGGGTGCTGCACCTGACTGAAGCAGACAGAGATATCCAAGGTGTTTGTGCAGAAACTACCTATCTCACACATTAACACTGCTTTGACCTCCAGCATGGCACCATTCAGCCATGGAAGGTGTTGTGGACCTGGTCCTGGGTGCCTCACCGCACCCTCAGGGTGAGCACAGTACCCGCACAATGTGACGGTGTGTAGCTACTCTGTGCCAGTAAAACACATGGTCAGTACCCCCTACCAGGCCGAGGTGGTGTGTGGGTGCACATGGTCACTTCCCTCTACCAGGCTGAGGTGCTGTGGGGGTGCATTCCCCATCTTGTGTTCATCTGTGGACAGCTGATTTGCATGTGCAGTGCATCATGGGTATGGGTGGGCTAACCTTATCCTGGTGACTGCAGCAGACTGTCTGTGTGGTGACGTGCAGGCTCTCTGCAGCCAGCCAGGGGCTTGCTAGTAGCTATAGAGCTGTAGCTCAATGGTTACATCACTGCCTGTGACACCAGAGAGCATGGGTTGAGACCCAAAGTGGGTTATTTGATAGGGTTGTCCAAAGCATTATCTGTTTATTACTGTACATATTTTGCTGCCAGCAAAAACACCCTCAGCGTACTGTACCCATAAGGTGCCTATGAGGGCGCTTTATAGGGTGCCCTATAGGGCACCTTATGGTTTCCGTCCATATAAGTGGCACTGTACATTTTCCTGTGATGCAAATTATAGGGTGCCCTATAGGGTACATTTTAGGGTGCCGTAGCGGACAGTGCACTTTATCATGTGCCCTAAGGAGTGCCTTATAGGGTGCCTTATACGGCACCTTCAATTACGGCACGTGAGGGCTTGTTTGCTGGCAGCAATTAATAAAATAAACATAAGTTGCTGGAGCAGAAAATATGTACATTGCAAAGCTGATGCCACAGCCAGCCTTACGTATTAGGCACCCTGGGGAGCAAACTCATGACCCCTGTATCAGCAGTCAGCGCCTTAACCATTGTGCTCCACTGCTGCTCCTCCTTGCATGTCAGCGCACCTACTTATGCTTTGCATTCCTTAAACTGCACAGTGCTGCCATCAAAAACAGTACTCTGACCTTGCAGTACCTCATACGGCACCCTCTAAAGCACCCTATAAGCAACATTCTAGGGTGCCTTGGCGGACAGTGCACTTTAAAATGTGCCTTATAGGGCGCCTTATGTTAACACGATTTGAGAGTGCGTTTGCTATTAATGATAATTACAATAAAAATAAAATGCCTCCTAAAGCAATCTTCCCCATAATATGTTATGCCTCAGCCAGCCTTGTTCATTGGGCACTGTGGAGGATTGAACCCCTGATCCCTGCACCATGGGTTAGTGTCTTAACCATTGTGCTGTGGCTCTGCTCTTCTTCCTGCATATCAGCGCGCCACTTATACCGCGCAGTATTATAATGCCTCCATAAACAGCACACCGCCTTATGCCGCCCAGTATTAATATGCCGCCAAAAGCATTAGTGTGCTGCCTTCTGCCGCCCAGTATTTCTGTGCCTCATAAATTAATGCCTCAGCCAGCCATCCTCATTGGACACTGTGGGGATTCAACGCCTGATCCCTGCACCGTTGGTCAGTGTCTTAACCATTGTGCTGTGGCTCTGCTCTAGTTCTTGCACTTCAGCGCGCCACTTATGCCTCTCGCGCAGCTATCCCATGCGCTAAGGTGCAGGGCGCACATGGGCGCCGCGCACCTTAGCGCATATGTAAATTCCGCCTTTCCTTTTTCAGGACGGAACGCCCACTCCTTATATGGCACCCGCACACTACCGGGGCCCGCACTTTAACGGGGTTTTAGTAAACATGCCCCCATATCTCACAAAGGATAAAAAAAAAAGAATGGAAACGGTTCAGAGGAAGACGACCAAAATGATTTGGAGTCTGTGCCAGAAGGTGTATGAAAAGAGACTCCAAGACCTAAATAGGTATACTCTAGAGGAGAGGAGGGACAGGGAAGATATGATACGGCCCTTTAAATACTTAAGGAGTATTAATGCACAAACAAACCTTTTTCAAAGACAGAGAAGCTGTAATATTAGAGGGCATAACATGAAGCTTCAAAGGGGTAAACTGAAAGGCAACGTCAGGAAAAACGTTTTCATTGAAAGGGTGGTGGATGCTTGGAACACGCTCTTGATGGAAGTGGTGGGGGCAAACACAGTGACAGAATTCAAAATGACATGGAACAGACAAGGTGGATCCCTTTATCGAAACAGGATAAAATCAAAATAAACTTAACTGTCTCTGATATCTCAACAAGTAGAGGTGACCTGCCCAGAAAGGTGGGTACACCCCTAAACAAAGGCATGAGGAGGGGTAACCTGCACAGAGCGGTGGGCGAACCTACTCTTCCCATCTTGCTGGGCAGGCTAGATGGACCATACTGTTCGTTATCTGCTATAATATACTATGTTATTATGTAAGGCCAATATGTTTTGAGGACCAAACACATCTGGTAACTAATGATTCTAAAATTAGTTACCAGTTCAAAAAACAATAACAACATTGATTCATTTAGAATGGCAGTGGAGATGGTCAAAGAATTGAAATAACCAACTCCCTAAAATTATCTTGTAAAATCTGTTTGATTTTAGTGTCCATTTTTTGCATTGATATGCTTTATGATGATGTTGTATTATATACAATCTTCGGACTTCATAGTTAAAGGATATTGATGCAAGCTTTGACTTTTTTTCACCAGACTTCCTTAAAACAGTTTTTCCCCACAGGGGTATTTACATGTACTGATCTGCACATTCTTTGTCCCACCTTATTTGGAAATGAGCCAACAGTTCTGGATCTGAAGAGCAATTAAGGAGCTCAGGTGTACAGGTACTGCTTATTTGGAAGCTAATTAATACTCCAGGCGACAGATTTTATTTTGAATTACTGCACGTATGTGACAGCAGTTGCAATGAGCTGCAAAGTTGCAAATTATATGAAGTTCTATTTTTTAGAAAAAGAATTAACTTTTAGAAAAAGAAGTGCACACCTTTAACCAATGAATTCTAAAATTCGAATAGGAATCTTTAGTTTTATTAGCTAATTGTTTGAAAAGGCATGTGCTTAGATTACTCTGAATACCAAGGAATGTTGCTTTAGTCCAAATGTTCCTATTCTTTCTGAAAAGTATTAGGTTTGTAGTTCTTCATCTGAGCATGAATTAGGAGGGAAAATAAATAAGAAACTAACATGCAGAACAAAGTGGAATATGCATGATGTCATCTGGTCACCCTTGTGTGACATGAGTTTTATATTGCTACCAAAATCTCAGCTGATCTCAGAAGCTAAGCAATACTTGGAATAGCAAGTGCTGTAGATTTGTTGTGTGGAAGGCCTGCCAGTCTACTTCCAGTCACAGTTTGCCAAAAAAAACCTGGGGCTAAATTGTCAGACATAATATCAACTAGTTCAGGGCCAGACTAAGGGTTTTTGGCACCCTAGGCAGGCCCCTTTGCCTGCCCATCGCCCCCCTCCCATCTACTCACTTGGGAGAGAGGGTGGTATAGGGATCCCTCGCTTCCTTCTTCGAAGCAGCAGCAGAGCCATCACTTCAGTGCCACAGTGGACCTTAAAGCACTCGCGCACATGAGTTCAAACTTGGCCTGCCATTCCTGCCCCCACTGACGCAACTTCCTTTTGCTGGAGGGCAGGAATGGCATGCCATGTCTACGTGCAAGCACACAAGTGCTTCAAGGCCTGCTGTCACTTGCAAGAAGGGAGGTATCAGCATGCTGCCCAGCAGCGTCTGTTGCCCTAGGCAATAAACCATAGTTTCTTTTGATTTGAAAATCCACAGTGGACAGGCACAAGGCTGGGAGTCTTTACCCTGCATACTTTACAGGAGTAAAGACTGTGGGATGGAAAATTTGTGGAAAGCAGGTAGGGGGAGGAATAACCTAGCACTTAAAGCAGCAGACTAAGAATCAGGGATGTCAATGCTTAAATCCTACATGTCCTGCTAATGTTCCTTATGTTTTTGAGCAAGTCAGTTCACCCTTTATTGCCTCATATACAACTTAGGGATCCTTTTACTAAAGCCCACTAAGGCTTTACATATAGCATGCCAAAAATGCACATTTAGTGTCACGTTTCTGCGTTAACTGCTAGGGGCATGACCAGCATGCTCCCAGCAACTAACACATGATGTACTACCCTAACATGCACTCCAGTAAGGTGCATTCACCTATCAACTCTCATTAAGATGCCATTAGGAGAACTCATATTAAACACCATATTGTTGCTGAGTATGCGTCACTTTCTCTTGTGCTAGCAGTAATTCTCCATGCCCACATTCCACCTCTTCCCTGCCCCATCCCATGGCCAAATATGCATTTTAATGTGTGGTGGCTGGCATGCTTTCATGTTAGTGTTCCACACATTGACCGGCTACCAGGCTTCCTTAGATGTAATCTCATTCATAACAATACTGAAGAAAAGTGATCCCACTGATTGTGGAAATTATCACACAATTGTGATCCCACATGCTAGCAAGATTCTACTCAAGATCATTCAGTGGAGACTACAACCATACCTGGAACGAGAACTGCCTGAAGTACAAGCAAGGTTTAGGAAAGGGCGAGGAATGAGAGACATCATCACAGATGAGAGGTGGATCCTTGAAAAGACAAAAGAATATCTAAAAGATATATATAGGGTGGCCCAAAAAAAGTGAGAACATCTCGCAAATTAAAAGCTTAAATAGTTTACTTATTTACATTTTTTAGCTATATATCATCTTTATTTCGACAATTTTCGGTCGCCATCTTTTTAAAAAAAATTTATCAATCATTTACATCTGTCTTTTTGAATTTTTAAATAACTTATATGCTACGAGATGTTCTCACTTTTTTTGGGCCACCCTGTATATATATATATATATATATATATATGTGTGTGTGTGTGTATGTGTGTGTGTGTGTGTGTGTTTTATTGATGCATCAAGGTCTTTCATTGTGTAAATCATGATAAACTGTGGGCCACATTAAGAAGCACGGTTATACCAGAACACCTGATTGTTCTCATATGCAACCTCTACATTGATGAAGAAGCAACAGTTTGAGTGCAATAAGGAGAAACCGAAAGGTTTAAAATCAGCAAAGGTATATGGCAAGGTTGAATATTTCACCCCTACCTATTTAATTTATATTCAGAATAAATCACCAGAGAAGCAGGACTGTATGAAGACAACTGAGGTATGAAGATTAGCGGAAGACTCATCAACCACCTTTACTATGCTGATGATACCACATTACTGGCTGAAAGTGAAGGCAGTTTGAAACATTTGCTTCTCAAGAACAAGGAACATAGGGGTATGTTTACTAAACTCCGTTGCTGTGCGGGTCCCCGTTAGTGTGCGTGTGCCATATAAGGAGTGGGCGGTTCAGGCAGAAAAAAAAAAAAACCGGAGCGTACGTGTGTGCGTCGCGCTAATGTGCAGGGCCCACATTAGCGCATGGGAAGGCTAAGTGGGGCGCTGCTGCATAACCAAACAACAGAGCCGTAGTACAACGGTGAAGACACTGACCTATGGTGCAGGGGCCAGGGGTTCAAACCCCCCTTGCACTCTTCAAAAAAGACCAGCTGAGGCATCAGCTTTTATGGGCAAAAGTGGTGTAGGAGGCATATTGATTATGGGCGGCAGAAGGCGGCGCACTCTTTTTTTATACGGCATGAGGCGGCGCGCTGTTCATTGTGGGTGGCAGATGGCGGCGCGCTGTTAAGGTTGGGCGGCAGAGGGCGGCGCGCTGATAAAATTGGGCAACAGAAGGCGGCGAGCCGGTGGGCAGAAGGCAGCGTGCTGATGTGTGAGGGGGCAGCCCAATAGTGGGAGGGATAAGTGGCGCGCTGATGTGCAAATACCAGGAATGGAGCCATAGCACAATGGTGAAGACACTGACCACTTGTGCAGGCATCATGGGTTCAATTCCCCACAGTGCCCATTGAAGACAGCTGACTGAGGCATTATTTTAAGGGGCATGCCCATGTTGGGCGGCATAAGGCTGCGCGCTGTTAATGTTACACGGCAGAAGGCAGCGCACTGCTAATTTTGTGCGCCACAAGATGGCGCGCCGATGGCTACAAGGCTGCGCGCTGCTGCTCAAACACAGGAACAGAGCCACAGCACAATGGTTGTGACACTGACCAATGGTGCAGGGACCAGGGGTTCAATCCCTCACAATGCCCATTGAAAAAGACTAGCAAAGGCAGTATGTTTTATGTTGTGGAGTGCTGTAGGAGGCCCTCTAATTTTATTTTGTGATAACAACTAGCAAACGCACGCTCCCAGCATGTTAACATAAGGCAGCCCATAAGGCACATGTTACAGTGCACCATCCGCCAAGGCACCCTAGGATGTCCCCTATAGGGCAGCATGTATGTTGCGACACAGGATAATGTATAGTGCACCCTATATGGATGGCAACCATAAAGTGCCGTATACGACGCCCCATAAAGCACCCTCAGAGGCACCTTATGGGTACAGTACGCTCAGGGTGTTATTGCTGGCAGCAACATATGTACAGTAAAGTAAAAAGATGCTGTGGACACCCCTATCACAGAACCCCACTGTGGGTTTGAACCCATGACCACTGGCTGCACGTCACCTCACAGACAGTCTGCCGGTGTAAACAGGATAGGGTTAGGCCACACGTACCCATGATGCACTGCACATGCAAATTAGCTGTCCACAGATGGACACAAGATGGGGAATGCACCCCTACAGCACCTCGGCCCTGTTGGGGGAAGTGACCGGGTGCACCCAGACAGCACCTCCGCCTGGTAGGGGGCACTGACCGGGTGTTTTACTGGCACAGAGTAGCTACACACCGTTACATCGTGCGGGTTCTGTGCTCACCCTGAGTGTGCAATGAGGCGCCCAGGACCAGGTCCACAACACATTCCATGGCTGGTGGAGGCCAAGCAGTAGTTCCAAAGCAGTGTTAATGTGTAAGATAGCTAGTTTCTGCACAAACACCATGGATATCCCACCCAGGCACAGCCCCCCCCCCCAGGTGGCAAACATGGTCCCCCATCAAGAGATCCACACTCTACCTCCCTGCAAAGGTGGCAGTAGAGAGCAACAGCAACCCAAGTCCTGCTGAGGAACACCCTCCCCCCAGGCAGCTCCATACACAGCCATAAGACCAGGATAAGGTAAGCTGCACCCCACCACCAGATATTCCCCTGCAGCAAGCCAACAGCCACTGCACCCTGCAAGCCATTCCAGCAAGACACATACCAGCTACAAACTGTCTGCTGGTTAGTCCATAGTGCATGCTCTCAATGGAGACACATGTACCCAGAACTGGGCTGCCAGCATACACAGCAAGCAGATAAATCAGTGACTGGGCCCCAAATAGAAACCCATATCTATCACATGAGGAACACTGTATAGCACTATGGGGGTGCCTAGCCATGCTGTGGTCACTGCACAGTCAGGATGAGCGTGATCTCCCAGAAGAACATGGTTTGGCCACCCTGTCTGTGTAGGTGGTGGCCGGACACTACAATGTCCCTGCCAGTGCCCTATGGCCGGTGCAGATGCATCCTGGCCAGGCCACCCTGTCCTGGCTATACCCATGGTACCTTGCACCTCATTATGCACATTGGCAGGCCAATACTGGCAACAGTGCTGGCAGTGTGGGCTGTGGAAGGGGCTTGCAGACAGACACACACCTGGTAGACAGACACACACTTCCACACCTATGCCATCATGGTGCTACTATTGAGGAGGTAATTAGCCTTGCCCACCAAACCGGTCCTGGGCACGGCAAGGCATGGATATGGTACGCAGTACAGCTGGGGGTCACTCCCCAGGGTGGTAAACACCGTCAGAGGCCAGGCCTGGAGCACGCACCGCAAACACCTAACAGATTGTTCGGATGGGGTCAACTAGCAGTATGTGCGTAACGTATGGATATGTATCTGCCAGTACTCCTAGCAAACGTCTCAGAGCTGTGTACCGTATACCTCAGGTGTAGGGTGACATTGTTAAGTTATGCAAGTGCTAGTTTTGGGAGATGCATGCAGGGTCCAATGGTCTGCCTCTCCAGGAGACATTGGCCAATGAGGCCTGTGGGTGTGGGTGTGGGTGTGTCTGCCCTTGATGGCTGCTGCTTTACGGCACAGATTCCCAACTCCAGTCCAGGTTTGCATCACACTGTTCGGGTTTTCCTGCTGTCCCGCATGGATATGCATGAGCTACATCTACATACCATGGGTGTGGTGCATAGATATACAGCACAGGCATTTGTATGAGTGGCATCATGGAACCTGACTGGTGTGTGCCCCACCAGGACTGCATTTGGGTGATTCTGCTCTGGGTACTGGCCCTGTTCATGGTGTCTGTGCTCAGTGGGGTAAACCAGTGTTTCCCAACCCAGTCCTATGGGGCACACCGGCCAGTCAGGTTTTCGGGATATCCCTAATGACTATGCATGAGATATATATGCATTAGAGATATCCTGCCAACCTGACTGGTTTGTGGCCCTCCAGGGCTGGATTTGGAGACCCCTGCCTAACACCTCTGTCATCTAAGATTGTGAGTGGGCAAGGTGCAGATGTCCAAGACATCAAAAAGGTATATAGAATGTGTCACATTCCTCCTCACTTCTCACCACCACCAAAATATTGTCTATTAGACAACTTTTTGGTGGTGGTGAGAATCGAGGAGGAATGTGTCACATTCTATATACCCTTTCGATGTCTAGGACATCTGCACCTTGCCCACTCACAATCTTAGATGACAGAGGTGTTAGGCAGGGGTCTCCAAATCCAGCCCTGGAGGGCCACAAACCAGTCAGGTTGGCAGGATATCTCTAATGCATATATATCTCATTCATAGTCATTAGGGATATCCCGAAAACCTGACTGGCCGGTGTGCCCCATAGGACTGGGTTGGGAAACACTGGGGTAAACGATAGACGTATTGCCATTGCATATGTCCTCGCCAGGAAAGGTGTGCCCTTACTATCACTGTTTAATTGGGGGAAAAATATGTGGGCAAGATTGGCAGTTGCCCCAGTTGGGCTTTGAACCTGTGACCTTCTGCTCTTGCATACAGTGTCTGTGTGCACTGCACCACCGTGTAGTTACAGATTGAGTGAATTCCCTGGAATGTCCATGACTGTGGATCCGGCAGGGCCTGTCTGTTGCAGTCTGTTGCAGTGGACAGTGGCAGCCTGCACATGGCTAGGCCTCTGTCTTCTGTCGCTAGCAGCCACTGCCCCCTGCACCACATGTACTTGTCCGCCAACATGCTGGCATGAGCTTCTCCCATAAAAAGCAGGTGACCTGATTGGAATGTGGCAGTACGGGACTGCATTTGGGGTACTTGGCTGTGGGTAATGCCCATTGTTGTGGTGTGTGTGCGTTGTTGGGTAAAATATGGGTGTTTTCCCCATGCTTATGTCCCCTGCAATACAGGGGTGTCTGCGCTATCTGTGTTTAGTGGTAGGTAAAATATGGGGACTGGGCTGGCAAGTGCCCCAGCTGGGCTTTGAACCTCTGACTTTCTGGTCCTATAAGTACTGACTCTGTCCGCTGCACCACACTATGGCCACAGAGACAATGCAGCCCCTGGAGGTAGTGAGCCTGGCAGGATGGAGTCACAAACCCTGCTCTACGCAGTTTTACTGTGGGCATATGCACCCTGTCTGGTGACAAACGTGCACATAAACCCCGGAAATGAGCACGGGAAATGGGGGACAAAATATCACCACGCTGGGCAACAGTGATATTAATGGGCAACCATAGCAAACACTCCCAGGAAAGCACCACAAAAGGAAATGTTTTTTGGAAGAGTCTCCGTTCCGTAAACCCTTCCAAAATTCATTTCTTTTTTCTGGAGCTTTGCTGGGTGTGTTTTCTGTATTTGCCCATTACTATAACTGTTCCCCAGCTGACTTACTATTTTTATAGTTGTGTTGTGGTCATTTTCTATTTTTATTTGCACTTTTCTGCTGTGCACATGTATCACACTGCTCACGTTTTGATGGTTTCCCCGGTTTTGCTGTACATTGCTGACGGAAATGGTTTCTCTTCCCTTTAAATGCTTTCTACCGCGAGTGATTCACTCGCGCTATTTTTTTTGTGGAAATTCAGCCCCGATAATGTGCGCCCCGCCTCTCCCCTCCCCTTCCCCGCCCATTAACCTCTTCTCTCCGCCCCTCCAGGGCCTTCCTCCGCCCTCCGTTAGCCTTTCCACGCCTCTATCGGACATTTGCGGGCCCGTACTTGTGCGCCACCCGTTACTGTGACGCGCAAGTGTGTGGGGCTTCATCGCACGTTTGCGGGGCGTTTAAGCGCTCTTAACTACCGCTTTTAGTGCGCTATTTTGCGGCGCGCAAATTAGCGTTTTTTAGTAAACATGCCCCATAGTCTTAAACTGGGCCTGCACACTAATGTAAAGAAGATAAAGATCCTGACAATTGGCAAAATCAATACGTTCATCCTTAATGGATAAGAAATAGAAATAGTGGACAATTTTTAACATGCTTGGATCAATACAGAAATGATAAGCAGTTAAGAAGTCTGATGACTGCATTGCTCTTGGCTGAATGGCCATGAAGGACTTAGACAAGATTCCCAAGAGCAGATATGTCTCTCTCCATGCAAAAAATTGACATATCCAAGCCATAGTATTTTTTATAAAGTCATAAGGATGCAAAAGTTATACCGTGAAAAAGACAGGAAGAAAGCCTTCAAATTATGGTACTGGCGAAAAATATTGTGTATATCATGGACTACCCAAAGAACAAACCAGTCAGTACCAGAGGAGATCAAACCTAAGCTCTCTTTATCATGCGAAGATAGAGATTGTTAGAGAAAGATGACATGCTTGGTAAGGTTGAAGTTTAGTGCAAAAGTGGAAGGGTCAGCAATGATATGGACTGATACAATAACATCAGCTATGGATGCCACTCTGTCAGTAATTATCCACCTGACTGAAGACCAAATACAGTTTAGAACAACTTTCTAGAGGGTCGCCATGAGTCGGCACGGACTCCAGGGCACTTAATAACAACAACAGATGTAATCTCACTTGGACAGGGAAATAACTATTATACCTGTATGACACTTACCTTAGCCATGGATCAGGAAAGGCAAATTATGGAATCCCCACACTTATTTACTTTAGTTAGTCCCCCAGTGCTGCCCTTTTCCCCATCGTGAAATGTAGATGCGCTTCTGTAGTATATATACATTTTACACACAGAAAGCTGGGGGGCAACTTCCAAATTGGTCTTCTCCATAGATAAACACTAATTTAACTGCAACGAATTCCTCTAAAAATTGTTTCCCTATCATCTATATTCTCCAATGCATTTCCAACTTTACAATACAAAGTATAATTTTGACTTATATATAAAATGAAATCATAGTAACACCATCAAAATGTGTTCAAAAGTTGAATCAAAGGCCTGATTCATTAAGTCCCCCCCCCCCCTTCTCTATGGGAAAAAAGCCTTGATGAATCAGGCCCTTAATGCAGTTTACATGATGCCTCAAGCGGTTAAGAGAACAGTTCATTTCAATTAATATCTTTTTAAAGTCATACCATTTATTTCAAGTGAAGTTGAATGCTCATATAATGTTTTCAATTTATCCTCGTCCGTTCTGGAGCTCAGCAGACAGTGCCTGCTGAGTTATACAGCTACAGAATTGGATTTATAGTTAGAATGAGATGTTTTACTCACGGAATGTTCAATCGGATGCATCTTGCTTTGTAAATTTGCAGGCTATATTAGTTTTTGAAATAACAAACCTCCTTCTGTATTGTTGGCAAAGCTGATCTTCATTAAAAGGCACATAATCCATCACTCTGATGTTCTTCTTCATGACAAACACTACAAAGCATCCTGTTGTCTGTGTATCCTAGTATCCACAAAATGGCTTCAGAAGCAATTAATAATCGGTGAACTTGTTCATAGACGCACTATAGCAGAAGACAAACAGCAGAAACTGATGAAAAAGTTAAGAGGACTAAAAATTGTCAGGTGGACTCCTGAAGATAAAAAAAAAAGGATAATGTTCTGCTATTATTATGCCAGAGACCATATGGGGCCCTTTTACTAAAGGATGCTATGGTGTTGCACTAAATGTGCCTATAAATGTGTGTGGAGGAGTGGTGAAGTGGTTGGGGTAAAGTACTTCAGGCCAGAAGGTCAGTGGTTCAAATCCCACTAGAGGACAGCAACCTTGGGCCGGAAGGACTGGGGTTTCTAGACCCACTTGTGGTCTTGGGCAAGCCATTTAACCCTCCATGTTCCCTGTAAAATAGTTATCTCCAAGTTATAATGCCTGTTCAATGTAATTTCAGTTTGTTCAATATAAACTGCACTGATGCAAAATAGCACGGTATATAAGAGAATATAAATAAAATAAATAACATGCAAATCCATGGTGCTTTATGGCAACACAATGGAAACTCTGCTCTCAGCCGTGACACTAGAACAACTCAAGTGTACTCAATGCCACTATGGAGGAGACGGTGAGTGCACCCATGTTATTAGTCTGCCGTGCAGGTAGTGTGGGTGTACTGCCTTCACCCCACCCACTCTCCACCCCTAAACCTCCCAACTTGGAAGCCTAACGCGCCGTGGAGAGTTAGTGCCATAATCCATCGGTGCTAACTGTCATGGCCTCACTTAGCTGTCAATGCAGGTCCGATGTGTGCCTTTAGCATATGTCAGACCCACGCTGATAACTAGTGCCCTTTAGTAAATGACCCTATATTTGATTACAGAGGTGGCATAAAAAGATCTCACCCATAAAATGGAAAAAAGAGGAAAATATTAAAGGAAAAGTACCAGAGTAAGGAAATTTTGAAATAGCTAACCAATAATGCAGAAAGCGAAATAAAAGAAGTGAAAGAGGATTCAGAAAGGAGTGAAAAAAGAGATGCCATAATGGCCAGAGCTCTTAGATGGAGCAACAACATAAGAACATAAGATATGCCATAATGGGTCAGACCAAGGTCCATCAAGCCCAGTATTCTGTTTCCAACAGTGGCCAATCTAGGTCATATGTACCTAGCAGTTTCCCCAAGGGACACAGGTTCCAAAATGCTTGTATTGGTTCAAGCATTGATATCCTGGGTCCCTTCTTAATAATGGTTTATAGACCTTTCCTCCAGGAACTTGTCCAAACCTTTTTTAAACCCAGCTACACTAACAGCCTTTACTACATCCTCTGGTAACAAATTCCAGAGTTTGATTACACGTTGAGTGAAAAAATATTTCTTTTATTAGTCTTAAATAGTTTACCCTGTAGCTTCATTGCATGTCCCCTAGTCTTTCTATATTCTGATAAGGTAAACAATCGATCTACGTTTACCCGTTCCACTCCGTTCATTAATTTATAGACTTCTATCATATCTCCCCTCAGCTGTCTCTTTTCCAGGTTAAAGAGCCCTAACCTTTTTAGCCTTTCTTCATAGGAGTATCCTTCCATCCCCTTTACCATTTTGGTGGCTCTTCTCTGAACCTTTTCTAAAATCGCTATATCCTTTTTAAGATACGGCGACCAGAATTGCACACAATATTCAAGGTGCAGTCTCACCATGGAACGATATAGAGGCATTATAATATCTTTTGTTTTATTTTCCATTCCTTTCCTTATCATACCTAGCATTCTATTTGCTCTCTTGGCCACTGCTGCACACTGGGCCGAGGGTTTTAACATGGTATCCACAATGGCGCCTAAATCTTTTTCCTGGGTGGTAGTTCCTAATGTGGAACCTTGCATCGTGTAACCATAGTTTGGGTTATTCTTCCCTAGGTGCATAACCTTGCACTTGTCCACATTAAATTTCATCTGCCATTTTGATGCCCAGTCTTCCAATTTATCAAGATCCTCTTGCAATTTTCCACAATGCTCTTGGGTTTTAACAACTTTAAATATTTTTGTGTCATCTGCAAATTTGATAACCTCACTCGTTATTCCACTTTCCAGGTCATTTATGAATATGTCAAAAAGCAGCGGACCCAGCACAGATCCCTGGGGTACACCACTATTCACCTTTCTCCATTGGGAAAATTGGCCATTTAGCCCTACCCTCTGCTTTCTATCTTTTAACCAGTTCCTGATCCACAATAGTACACTGCCTCCTATCCCATGACTCTTTAGTTTTGCCAAAGGTCTCTCATGGGGGACCTTGTCAAAGGCTTTCTGAAAGTCCAGATACACAATATCAACCGACTCACCTTTGTCCACCTGATTATTCACTCCTTCAAAAAAACATAACAGATTAGTAAGACAAGATCTTCCTTGTCTAAAGCAATGTTGGCTGTCTCCCATTAGGTCATGACTATCTACATGCTGAGTAATTTTATTCTTTATGATGGTTTCTACCATTTTTCCCGGTACTGACGTCAGGCTCACCGGTCTGTAATTTCCCGGATCACCCCTGGAACCCTTTTTAAAAATTGGTGTTACATTGGCGATCCTCCAATCTTCAGGTATTAGAGATGATTTTAATGATAGTTCACAGATTACTAATAGCAGGTCTGCAATCTCATATTTCAGTTCTTTCAACACCCTTGGATGTATACCATCCAGCCCACGTGATTTGCTACTCTTCAGTTTATCTAATAGTTGTAATACATATTCTCGATGTATCGATATTTCCTTCAATTCTTCCGCACCTTTAAATACCACTTCAGTCATGGGTAACATCCCTACATCTTCCTCAGTAAAGACCGAAGCAAAGAATTCATTCAGTCTCTCCGCTATTGCCTTGTCTCCTCTTAGTGCTCCTTTAACCCCTTTATCATCTAATGGACCAACTGACTCTCTCACAGGTTTTTTGCTACGAATGTACTTGAAAAGGTCTTTACTTCTCGTTTTTGCTTCCGCAGCAAGCTTCTTCTCAAATTCTCCCTTTGCCTGCCTTATCAATGCCTTGCATTTGACTTGCCAGTGCTTGTGCTGTTTCCAGGTTTCATCGTTTGGCTCTCTTTTCCATTTCCTGAAAGAGGCTTTTTTGGCAACAACAGCCTCTCTGACCTCACCTTTAAATCATGCTGGCAGTTTTTTGTACTTCCTTCCACTTTTCTTAAAGCGTGGAATACAGCTGGTCTGGGCTTCCAAGATAGTATTTTTCAACAACAGCCAAGCCTGATGTACGTCTTTAATCTTTGCAACTGTTCCTTTTAGTTTTTTCTTAACTGTTTTCCTCATTTTATCATAGTCTCCCTTTCGAAAGTTAAAAGGTAGTACTGTGGATTTCCTTACTATCCCTCCTCCACTAATTAAATCAAAGGCAATCATGCTATGATCACTATTGCCAAGTGGCCCCAACAACCTTATCTCTTGCACTAGGTCTGGTGTTCCACTAAGGACTAGGTCTAATATGGCTTCCCCTCTGGTCGGTTCATGAACCAGCTGCTCCAAGAAGCAGTCATTTATTTCATCTAGGAACTTTATCTCCCTAGCATGTCCTGACGTGACACTGACCCAGTCGATACTGGGGTAGTTGAAATCACAACAAGGGAGGCATCTGTGATAAATGAGAATATGGATCAGGAAGGAGTGAGCAGTGTGGGATTGAGAGGAGGAAATGTGCAATACAAGTCATTAGCCCTTAGGAATAGATTAGTTCTACATGCTTGCAGCTCATATTGAAGTGAACATAAACTAAATATCATGCAGTATACCTAATACATTTAAGGGACTTCATATCAATTCAAGTATCCCTACTCCCTTAGCAACTTTAAATAACTAAACAACTCATCAATATTAAGATGCAGACAGCAATCCAGCAGCGATATGGGGGCTGTTCAGTCTTTTGCACTGAGTGCCACATGTATAGTTATCTCCCAATTAGTAAGAGGTCATATGCGTATACCAAGGACATAGCTACAGGCGGGCCTTGGGGACCCAGACCCTCTCATTTTTGGCTATGACCCCCAGGGATGGCTATTGTAGTGATGAAAGCTCCCAGGAAGACATGGAAGTGGAAGAAAATCCTAGTTTCCCCTTTGAAATGAATGACAGTTCACTTGTGCATAAGACTTGCAAGCCAGATCAGGAAAAACCCCAGCTCCCTGCTAAGGTCAGGCCACGCCCTAGCTCAGGGTTGGAGACAAGCTTGCCTGATGATTGGTCACACGGTTGCAGAGAACAGGGAGTGCCTAGCAGCCAACAGTTCTTAAAACCACGAGCAGAGCAGAAGGAGGGAAGGAGGAAGGCAAAGGACAACAGAGAGAGCAAGGCTGAGCATAGCTGGAAGAGAAAGAAAGAAGAAAACTCCCAGGAAAGCAGCTACTTAAGAGGGACTGGAGAAGGACATAAGGAGGCTGAATTTCAGAGCCTGGAGGATTCCAGGAAGAAAGAAATCCGCGCTTGTCTGAGGAACCATCCCCAAGGTAAAGCCAGCAGTTTCAGAGCTGAGAAATCAACAGAGAAACAGTTTGCTATTGCTAAGGTCCAGGAAGCAGAGCTCTCACCATCTACTGCTAAGAGGTGGGTGGAAAGTTTTACGAATGGGAAAAGTCATAGCCCTGATAAAAGCAGAACAGCTGAGTCTTCAAAGCTAGAAGCACTGAGAGAGTTGTTTGCTGAGGGAAACGTTCACTCCCCTAATACAACTGTGCCTTTACAAGCTGAATTGCTGTGGAATCAGTTCCAGGAATTTCTTTTTTTTTTTGAAACTTTTATTTTCATTTTGCAACAAACAAAGAAACAACACACCAAAAAAGACAAAACAAGTATACAATAAGGAAAAGTAAACCCATTACCCCCCACCCCGGTGCTTCTTCTCTACCCGTTTGTATCAGCATGTGAGCGCTTCCAGTTAACAGTGATTATACATCAAACAATCAAAAAATATCCATAATACAGCATGATCATGAGACAGAGATATATACAAAGTTAGACAGTCAGATGAGAGCATTTAGCAAAATGTACATATTCATTGAACATCTTCCATTAAGACCAATAAGAAGGAGTCTGAACGGAGGAAGCACACAGACGAGATATTTGTTCATATTTACTGTAGAGACAGGCATGATTCCACCATTCATTGAGGCTCAGATGGGAACTAATTTCCCAGTATTACTCAATGAGGGAAACAGCAATGCCAAGCATAAAGTTCAAAAGGAGATAAGCCATTTCTTGGGAGAGAGGGGATCCCCGCAACTGGGCGAAGTCCCACTATCCTCCGAGAAAGGGACTCCTGAGAGTGCAATATAGACTAAATACGACCCCAGACCCGACGCCAGTTATACTGTAGTGCGGGATATTCATGCATAACATGAAATGAAGTAATAAACCAATGGCCACAGGACGTGTCCAGCAACCATTACCCTGAGTAGTGTTCCATATGTCTAAACTGTGAGGAGTGTAAAAAAACACCGGTGGGCTAGAAAGAAGAGGGTCTGAGTGAGTGAGGCGGGTCGGGAACCCGTGTCCCTCTGCTCCAGATAAGGCTCCATTGCTCCGAGGTTAAAGTCACATGCAATTCTCTCTCCCATACTTTCTGCGCTATAGAGGTATCTCTAGTGATAGCATTACATAAGGTTTAGTAAAATTGGATGCTACACCCGGTAGACTACCGAGAGATCGGAAGTTTCCAATCAACCTTATGCAGAGAGTGCCGATGGCGGGAGTACTCTAGTGTTCCGAATGCAATACTGAAGTTACACTGACCAGAGTCGGGAGTCGAAAGGTTGCATAGGAATATTAAAGGCACCTAAAGTGTCGAAAAACATTGGTGGATAGTGGGAATCTAATGGGAGAGTCATACCAGGGAGTAAGGTAAGAGGAATCGGTGAGCAAAGGCCCGCTACTATATCTAGCCACACAGGTCTGCTCGGTACTGGAGCTTCCAACCAACAAGCACCTTGTTTGAGAAGAAAAGATTGAGGGAGCACTTGAATAAAATCGCCACCAAGTATTAATGGAGCATTAGCGGAGGCCGAGGCCAACTGCGCAAAACTTGCAGAGTGAGCAGGGTTGTCCACATTCGGGACATAGTGCAAATACACGTGAATTCACTATCTCCAACCTCAAGGTGTACACGGGCCCATCTACCCTCCATGTCAGCGCTAATATCAGGTACAGTAGCGTGCAAAAACTTCTTGACCAGAATGACTATCCCGTACCATTTGGAAACGGTGGGAGAGTAGGCAGCTACCATGTGTGGCCTAGCATTGAGTTTCAGTGTTTCAGCAGAGTGTAATGCGTTTCCTGAAGAAAGACCTAATCAACGTGCTCGTGGCTAAGATAGCTAAGGATTTTCTTTCTGCTGAGTGGACCAGCAATGCCTTGTACGATGAATAATAAGATTTTACATGAGGCCATTCAGAAAAGTTAAAATTCTGAGCATGATAGCACACATAATTTCACTGTGTCTCTCAAACTGACTGTATCTGGCTGTACACATGACATAGGAAAATAAGCTAATATAATACAATGAAGCGCCCCACATTAACAAAGATAACCGCAGTACGGTAGAGGAGAAGCAAAACCCCAAAATTACTGGCGACCATGTGTCTGCGGGGAGAAACCCCAGAGAAGGCCGAAATTGAAAAAACATATAACCTGTAGGACTGTGCGTGCTCCGAATCCGACCGAGGCACACATCATGAAGGGATAGGAGACCAAAGACAAAAGTCATACAGAGAAAGAAAGAAAGTCCAGGCTATTTCTGTGCTGGGCTATGACCGCCGCATCGGGCCCTTCAAAATGGCGGACAGAGCCGGCAGATAAGAGTCCAAAATTTGGGATTAGCGCATCTGTTCTGCTTCTTTGGAGTCCAAAAATGTTGATAATAGATCAGGATCCTCGAACGTCCTGGTCTGGTTATGGAGAGTCACTCGGAGCTTCGCTGGATACAACAGGCCAAAACGAGCCTGTAGCTGTTGAAGTCGAGGGCGAAGAGCAAGGAGTCTCTTCCGACGGTCAACGGTAGGCTTTGCCAAATCAGGAAAGAAGGAGACCTTACGACCTTCATATTCCAAATGATGATTCGCTCGGGCAGCATGTAAAATTTGTTCCACTTGTTGATATCGTAGCAAGCTAAAGATAATAGGCCGGGGGGTCGTGCGGTTGAGCGCCATGCGGGCAGGAACACGGTGTGCTCGATCGATTTCCAGTTCTCTGTGAAAAGTAATCTTCAGCAAGGAGGGAAGAGTTTTGAGCAAGAATTCTCTTATATCTCCTGCTTCCACTCCCTCCGGCATTCCAAGGAGCCTCACATTGTTGCGACGGGCGCGATTATTGCTATCTTCCAACTCCTTTTGAAGATTCTGTATCTGGCGCTCAGCCTCGTCCAGTTTGCCCAAGCGCACCTCGTGCGAGTCGAGGACCCCCGCCATATTGTCCTGCCGTAATGAAAGACCTTCAAGTCGGTCTTGGAGCACTCCAAAGTCTTCTCGCATGGCTCGAAGCGCTTCTCCATTAGACTGCACCAATTCCTTCACGCCGCGTATTTCCTCCAAAATCTCCAGGTGCATTGCGGGGTTTTCACGAAATGGAACCATCTTCTGCGGGGAGGATACCTCCGTTTTGGAGCGTTTTCCGTGAGAAGAAGAAGGAGACCCGAAGTCCAAGCGCGCTGGTTTGTGGGCCGCCATCCCCCCCGAGGTGCCCCGGTCAGCTCGGAGCAAAATAGTAAATTTATATAGGTATTAAGTCAGGATTCTGAGTAGGCCTCTCGGGAGCTTCAACGCAAAGCGTCCTACCCGCTGGACATCAGGCTCCGCCCCCATAGTTCCAGGAATTTCTAAAGGAGAGAAAGTCTGGGAGATGTTGTAACTTTGATAGAGATACCACATATCCTGATGCCATAGAAGGAATGCAAATAGATTCCTGTTTGCCAAGCTCTGAGTGTGAACCTGTACCAATGGATTGCTCATTGTGTTTAAAAGAAGAGTCTGCATTATTGAACTGAGCTGAGAGACTGTGAAACAATATAGAGAATAAGTGCAGTATCTGCTTAGAATTAAGGAAAGCTAATACTGTGTTTTACTAAGCTTAATTGCCTTCTGAAGCTAAGAAGCAGTGCTTAGAAGAAGTTTACTTTGAGAAAAGAAAATCACAGCTGTTGAAAGTTTATTTGTATTTCTGTTGAATGACCACACGAGGCAGTCCTCGGTGTAAGCTTGTGGGAATAAGAACAGCTGAACAGTGAAAAGAGGTTTTTGTTACGTCACTCTCTGTTACCTGATTTATCCTTTATGTTGGAGAAGCATCCTTTTTGCCTTGTTTGTGTATTGAGCTTAAATGCCCTGGAAATCCTCACAAAATAAATTTTCTTGCTGCCTTGAACCACCGACTCACAACTACAATTTGTCCTTAAAGAATAAACTAACTACAAGTCCCAGAATACTTCTGGTGACAAGGGAAGCTTTATTCAAAAGTGGACAACATAAGGCTGTTTCCTGCTTGTAAGCTCTTGGGCCCAAGCGGAAGCATTGCACTATATCATTAGGCAGGGTAAGGCAGCAGATTTTAGGGAGTGGCAATAAAATGCCCACAAATCATGCCAGTGATGGCCGCCTCATGCTACCTAAAATTAAATAAAAAAACAAAATCGAGAAGATCGGCGATTCGGCACAGCTCTGCCTGGCCCTGCTGCTGCTGCTGCTGCTTTTCCTGTGTTGGCACTGGCAGTGGCAGAGGCAGGCCACAAAGCTGAGATTTAAAAAAATAAAATCAAAAGCATAGGCTTGTGCATCATTCCACTCCTGTGAACATCCCAGCCGATCCCACTCCCTAATGTGATGTTAGAGGGGGTGAGGCCAGCCGGGCCGCTCACAGGAGCAGAATGATGCTTGGCCCATGCTTTTTCCCCCACAAAGTATCAGCTCTGGTGGCCTGCTTCTGCTTCTGCTTCCGCCTCTGCTGACACAAGAGAAGTGGCAGCGGCAGCAGCAGCAGCAGGTGGGGGGAAGGGTAGGGGTGAAGAACTGAAAAGGAGATGATGGACCCAAGTTGGGAGTGGAGAGCAGATGTTGGACACAAGTGGGGACAGAGGGCAGATGTTGGACATAAGTGGAGGGATGGAAGTCAGATAGAGGACACAAGTGGGGAGGGCAATGCACCGATGTTGAACATAATTGGGAGGCTGAAAGGGAGATGGACACAAATGAGGAGATAGAGGGCAGATGTTGGATGTAAGTGGGGAACTGGAAGGCAGATGCTGGACACAAGTGGGGAGGGTGGTGGGCAGTTGTTAGACATAAGTGGGAGGCCTAAAGGGAGATGTGGACACAAGTGGGGGAGTAGAGGGCAGATGTTTGATCATAAGTGAGGGGATGGAAGGCAAATGGTAGACACAAGTGGGGGGTGGAGGGCTGATGCTGGACACAGCATGAGGGGCATAAGGGGATGGAATGCAAATCATGGATACAGGGTGGGGGAGTGGGGGAGGTAGCTGATGAATGGTGTAAGGGATATAGAGTGATGGAAGGCAGATGCTGGACATGTGGTAGAGTGGCATAAGGCAAATGGTGGACATGGGGTGAAGTGTTGGAAAACTGAGGCTGGACACAAGTATAGGGGTGGAGGGTTAATGCATGAGGCATGAGGTAGGAGTCATAGGTGGTGGAGGCAAATGCTGGACATGGTCTGGGGGCATAGGGGAATGAAGGGCAGTTGCTGGACATGAGCTGGGGGCATAAGGGATGAAGGACAGAGACTGTACACAGGGTAGAGGTGGAGGACAAATGATGAACATGGGGTGAGAGAGAGAAGAGATGCTAGACATGAGGTGGGGGAGATAGAGGAGATGCTAGACACAGGATGTGGAGAGAGAGAGAGGAGATGCTGGACATGAAGTAGGGGGAGATGGGGAGATGCTGGGCATAAGATGAGGGAGAAGGAAAGGGTAATTCTGGACATGATGGGGGCTAGGATGAAAAAAAAGGGAGTCACTGAGATGCAGGATAGAGTAGGAGAGAAGCGGAGAGATGCAGGACATGGGAAGAGTGGAAAAGAGAAAGAGAGAGGGGGAAATTAAAGACTGGGGAATAAGTGTCTGGGGGAAGAACATAAGAACATAAGAAATGTCATTCTGGGTCAGACCAAGGTCCATCAAACCCAGTATCCTGTTTCTAACAGTGGCCAATGCAGTGGAGAGACAGGGTTAAGAATGTGTTAAAGGTTGAAAAATGATAGGTAGAGCAGTAAAAGTGGGAGCTTGAGGGCTGGTTGATAAGAAAGCTGAAAGGAAAAGATCAATGTCTGAGTTGGAAGGAAGTGAAGTGACAGATGAACCAGAGACCCTAGAGTTTGAGTTAAGAGAGGATTGAGGAATACAGACACCAGAGCTGGGATCAATAGGATTAGAGCATTAAATGGCCAAACAGCGAAGGTAGTGTAAGCAAGCCTGGTTTTTAGCCCCTCCACTTTGCTTCAGTGCCTGAGTGGGTACGATCAAAATGGGTTCAATAGATGACATTAGTTTGCTTTTCACCAAGAGAAGTTAAAGGTTGAACCTTAATGTTTAGCATGCAATGATGCAACTTAGAGTTTAATGAAGTTTACAAAGTTAAATAAACAGATTTTTTATTTTAACCAGATGGAAGTAATGATACTTTAGGCTTGACAAATTATTCTAGCACAACAGTGTATAACAATTATATTAGTTCTCTTTTATTTGCACAGTAATACTCCTTTTGAATGCGCTCAGCTCAGATAAGTACCTATCTTTCTCTCTTGACTGAAACTTCTCTATTTTACATTTCTCATACTTTGTGTTGCTTTTCTTTTACAGCGTTGCTCTTCAGCAATCAGGTAAGTATATTTGTCTGTATGTCTGCCTTTAGGGGTTATTTAGGGGTCTATTCTGTCCCACAAATAGTGGGAATGGACATCCCGTTGGAACGTTCATCCCCACTATTCGTCCCTCTTGCCATCCCCAACTAAGCCTCCCCATATGAACAAGGAGTTTGTATGGAGAGGCTTGGGGGGGGGGGTGCGGACTTGGAGTTAGAGCAGGCAGTGGGCGGTCCACGGCCCCAGAAGTACAAGGTCAATTCTGAAGTCAGCCCTGTACGTTGGGCTGGCAGACTGGTAGGGGTACTTATTCCACCTCAGAGATGGAATAAGTCCCCTTAGACATTGGGGGATGGGAGACCCAGCTAGGAGCAAAAAGGTGAGAATCCCCCGCAGCCCAACCCTGGCCAAGGGAGGCGAGATCCGGGGTCGGGCTGCGGGGAAGATGAAAGTGGTCAGCGACCGAGGATTGTGCTCCATTCAGGAGCCTGACTGAGTTAGGCAGGCAGGGGCCTTTACATGCAGGCAGATGGGAATCGGGTCCCAACCTGCACGCACAGGCCTAGATGTCATTCTGATCCTGGGGGACTAGACATGCCCCGCGGAATCAGAATCATGTCTATCTCTGTATGTCCAGTTCCGACCGGACACACAGAGGCCGGGATGCGCAGAATGGAAAGTGCCTCTTAATATATACAAAATACAATGTTCATGTTTTATTTATTTATTTATTTAACTGATTTTGATATACCATTTTTCTACAAGGCAAAACGGTTTACATGGAGCAGAACAGAACAGTTTACATTGAATAGTTTACAGTGAACAGGTTAATAACAAACGCAGGCAACTCGTAAACAAGAACAAGAGGAAGCAACTATGTACAGGCAGCTAGAAACAATGACAAATTAAGTGAGTACAGTGATTGGCAAGGGAGAAAGGAAGTAAAATGGGGAGAATTGAGCTGGTAAGTATATTACAGACTACAAGGAGAGGTATGGGGGGAGGGCGGGGTGGGAGGGGTAGAGGAGGGGTGATTGGGAATGCTTGGATTGTGTTAAGTAGAGTTATCTTGGTAGAGGTTTTTATCATGGATGATGATAAAAGAGGAGAGAGGAAAGAAAAAGTTTTGGGGAGAGAGAGGAATGGTGTGTGAGAGTGTAGGATGCTCTTGCTGGGGGTTGGTTGCAGTGGAAATTTCATAATGTTCTTCGAAGAGGAATATTTTAAGGTGTTTTTGAAAATGCTGTGAGATTGTATACAGTGTAAGGTGGAGGGAGTTGGTTCCACATGGTGGGCGCATAAAATTCAAAGCTCTGTTGCAAGTTCATTGGAGTTTCTTGCGGGCTTGCATAGGTTGAAGGAGAAGATTGGATGTATTTAGTCGGCGGAGTCTGTTGTTTTCAGGATATTTGATTAGCAATTGGAACTGTTCAGCCAAGCTATTGAAAAAGGCTCTGTGAATGATGGCAAGTATCTTGAACTTGATTTGGGATGCAATGGGGAGCCAGTGAAGAGGTTTTAAAATGGGAGTGATGTGAGAGTATCTTGGGACTCCAGGTATGATGCGGGCGGTGGTGTTTTGAGCAAGCTGTAGAGGGGCAATGGTAGTCTTAGGGAGTGCATGGAGGATGGAGTTACAATTGTCAAGTAGTGATGTGATGGAGGCTTGGCAAACTGTACGGAAGCTGTCAGGTGATAGGAGGGGTCATAAGTTGTGTAAAATTTGTAGTTTGTAGCTTTTGGTGACATTCTTGGTGTGAGGTTGGAAGGTCATGTGTTGGTCCAGGGTGACACCGAGGTATTTGGTCTGAGATTTGACTTGTATGTCTGTGTCTCCAAGTTTTATGCTTGGGGGAGGGGTGAAGGTGAGGTCTCTGGACATGTGGAGAACTTCTGTCTTGTTGAAATTCACTGCTAGATTGTGACGCTGTAGCCATGAGACAATTTCTTTGAAGCATTCAGTGAGACAGGAGTAGTCAGGGGAGGAAGTGTGGAAGGGAGTGAAGATCATTATATCGTCGGCATAGAGCTGGTAACCGATCTTGAATTTCTGGATGATGTGGCATAGAGGCCTGATGTAAATATTAAATAATAGGGAAGAGAGGGTGGATCACTGAGGGACTCCTTGGGAAAGGATGTAAGGAGTTGAAGATTGGTTACCGAGCCTTACTGTTTGGGTTTGTTGGGACAGATAAGAGTGGATCCATTTGAGTGGGGCACCTTGTACACCAACAGCATTGAGCTGGCTGAGTTGGACTTGGTGGGATACAGTGTCAAATGCAGCAGAGATGTTGAGGAATAGTAATATGAAAAAAGAGCAGGATCTTTCAGTTCTGATGATGAGAGTATTTAGTAGAGAAGTAAGTAGGCTTTCAAGACTGTGGTAAGGGTGAAAGTCATGTTGCCTGTGGTGCAGTGGGACAAATCTGTCAATATGTTCCTGGAGCTGAATTTGAACTGCTTTTTCAATAATTTTGAAGAGGTAGAGTACCCTGACAATGGGTCTGTAGGAAGCAGGGGAGGAAGGGTCAAGGTTGGTTTTCTTAAGTAAGGGTCTCACAGAGACTTGTTTGAGAGCAGGTGGAAGATACACTTGGGTGAGTGAGGTTTGAAGGAGTGTAGAGATGAATGGTAGCAAAGCAGTCTGTGTTGTCTTGATCCAGGTCACTGGGCAGGAGTCAAGGGGGAGGTAGTGGCATTTATGTGGTTGATGATGTTTAAGAATTCTTCTTGGGAAACATTTCTGAATGTTGTCCATGGGATGAAGGTGGTAGTTGAGGAATTGGGAGGAGGAATTATGAGGGTGGAAGAGCTAGGAAGTTTGTGTTTAGATATTAGGAAGTCAGCTATTAGTTGAGGGTGGATGGGGTCATTGTGACAAGGCTGAGAAGGATCATTAGTGAGTGATTTGGCGAGGCTGAATAGTTCCTTTAGCTTGTTTATGGATCATAATAGGATGTTGCCATGGTATTCACGCTTGGCATTGAGGGTGTTACTGGAGTATGCCTTTCGATGGTCAAGGTAGGTAGCTTGAAGTTGTGGGTCCTTGCTTGCTTCTGCTCCTCAAAAAAACAAAACCAAAATCCCCGTATCTCTGGTCAGAGTTTTAAAAAAACCCACAATGTCTGTTGGTGTACACTTAACTGTTTAGTTCAATGTGATGCTTTTCATCCTATGTTTCCCCTTTCAGTTCACTTCAATGTGACGCGGACGTCCTTGAACATGGTGCAGTTAATGAAAACACCTACTATCTCACTTTAAAAATAAAGGAAAACCCTAAATAAGCTTTCTTTTCTCTTAGCAAAATTATCTTTTTTTAATACAATTAACTCAGCATCCTGTACTGGCCTTGAATACTTAAAAAATAAAGGATAATTGCTTTTCCTAAAGATCTAGGCAAGAAAAGTCACAAAATATTCTTGCACACACTCAACACTCATTCTCAATTCTCGTCATTGAACATAGGTCTCAGATGAGTTTAAGCAGAGACAGTCAATGAGTTCTTTGTCTCTTAAGCTTTCTCTGGCCTTTTACAGGAGTCTCTTTCTGAGATTTCTGAAGCAAATATTTACTTCCACCTCACCAGTGCTCTTGGTTAGAGTAATAGTCAATGAAAGCAGTCAGTGTAGCATCACAATTACACCTGAACTTCTCCTTAAAGATTTATTTCAAATATCACACTCTCTTCTATGGCAGTACTATTTATTTATTTATTTATTTAACAGTATTTCTAAACCGCCTTATCTTAATAATCAAGGTGGTATCACAGCAAGCAATCAGGTAAAGTGTGTGTGTTGTACATGCAGTGAGGATGAAACTTGGTTGTGTGATGGCGGTGTTGGGTGCTTGATTTGTTTGAGCTATGTACTAGAATGCGGACTGCCAATTATTACTCTTAACCCTGGAATTACCGAGATTTTTTGCACACACTGAATATCGTTGGGGTCATAAATGACCCCACGATGAATTTTAATTGTTAACCATGAAAAACGTAAACTAAACAGACAAAATATTATTCTGAATTAATTATTTATTATATGAAGGTTAAATGTGTTGAAATTTAATGCTTTATCATAAAATTACATGAAGAAGAGTTGCCATGAAAGCAGTTTTTGCATGCACTTGACGAACACAGTAAAGTACTACAGTCATTTGCATGAGACACAGAGAATTTCTGAATGTTCTTCACAAACATTGCGCTTGCAGGAGGTGCAAACTATGTTACTTTTCTTGTCTTTTTCTCTGGAACAGCAGTGACACCTTGCCCTTTACTTTGGGATCCCGACATTGCAAACAGCATCAGTGGCTTCTTCAATGCTGGAAATAGTCTTGCTGCAATTACTCTGAAGCAGCTGCTTTAATAATTCCAAGAGGAATAGATGACGTCTGTGCTTTGACTTAGACTGCCATTCTGGATTTAGTGACATCCAAACAATGAAGGTGTTCAAAGCACTGATGTCCAACATGTTGTAGAAGATTGTCACTGGTCAGTATCTTGTCATTCGTTTTGTGGTATACGTGCGCAACATTTGATCTTCTTGATCATGCAAACTCCTCAGAAGAACAACCACTTTTCCTTTCTTCAGGCAATAGGAAACCAGAGTGGCGTCATCGCGAAAGGCAAACAGTGAAGTGAATACCTTTTGGCCCTTTGTTACAAATTCTGGAGGTAATTATTTTCTGTTCTTTCGAATTGTCCCCAAAAGTGTTATTTGTTTTTCTAGCAATTTCCATGACAGGGATAAACTGCAGAAGAAATTGTCAACAGTAACATTTCTGCCAGATCGCATCAATCCTTCAGTGAGTTGCAGCACAACACTTTCACCCTGATTCTGTTCCCTGTTTTGTCCGAGTTCCCTTCCTGTGTATACTTGAAGACGCAGAACATATGACGTTGCACTGTCACATAACATCCATAGCTTTATGCCATATTTCCTAGGTTTGCTGGGAATATATTGTCTGAACGGAACACGGCCACGAAATGTAAGCAGTTGCTCATCCACGGTAACATTTTCACCAGGAACAAAGGCGTCACTTAGAGTTGCTTCCCAGGTATCAAAAATGTGTCTGATTGGAGCAAGCTTATCCATGCCTCGTTGTTCACATCTGTTGGTTGCATCATCGAATCTGAGAGCACAAGAAATTTGCTGAAAACGGTTATGGGCCATATTTTTGCCGAAAACAGAACGACCATCTTCAAGGTTCCACAACTGAACTGTGGATTCATTTCATGACTTGTACATGCCTGAGAGGATCAGAAGTCCAAGAAAACGCTGAAATTCTCCATCTGTCAAATCTTTCCAGGTGTCGTCATAAATGTGTCTTCCTTGTTTGCTCATCCACATCATGATTTCATTCAATAAGTTCTTCCTCATGAACAAGTGGAATGCTGCGAGAGGGCCTTCAACATTTTGTACAGCATACCTTGTAAGACCTTGTTGTAAGGGCATGACAGCATGATAGCTCTGGCGTATCTTCCAGCTGCTTGCTTTATAGGTTTCCTGTTCCATGATGTGGCATCCTTAGATACATAGGCTTCAATGGCAACATTTGTGCTTATAGTTGATGACCTCTTAGCTCCTCTATGACCACAACTAAGATTCCTCACAGATGATACTGACACCGAGGACTCCTGCCTTCTTCACTGTCTAGCACAGCCTAGACCTTTGCCTCGACCTGTAACTTGACTCTTTGCTGCAGGCAATGTTACCGGCTCAACATCAGTCTCACATTCACTTGGCGACCAACTGCTGTCGCCATCTGAATCATGACTGTTGTCATCAGATTTATCGCCCGAACTTGGCTGATATGCTTCTTCACTTGCTGAATATGCTGCATCATCAGACGACTCAGTCATCACTGTCAGCATCTCGTTGCAATATTTCTCTTACTTGGGCAGCTGAATACTTTCGTTTTGACATCATAACAATAACCTAAAATAAATAAACAAAGATAAAGTTGAATAAAATGCAAAGCAGCTATCATTAAAATCATCTCTAATACCTGAAGATTGGCGGATCGCCAATGTAACACCAATTTTTAAAAAGGGTTCGAGGGGTGATCCGGGAAACTACAGACCGGTGAGACTCACGTCAGTACCGGGAAAAATGGTAGAAACCATCATAAAGAATAAAATTACTCAGCATGTAGATAGTCATGGCCTAATGGAAGACAGCCAACATGGCTATAGGCAAGGAAGATCTTGTCTTACTAATCTGTTATGTTTTTTGGAAAGTGTGAATAAACAGGTGGACAAAGGTGAGTCGGTTGATATAGTGTACCTGGACTTTCAGAAAGTCTTTGACAAGGTCCCTCATCAGAGACTTTAGGCAAAACTAAAGAGTCATGGGATAGGAGGCAGTGTACTACTGTGGATCAGGAACTGGTTAAAAGATAGAAAGCAGAGGGTTGGGCTAAATGGCCAATTTTCCCAATGGAGAAAGGTGAATAGTGGTGTACCCCAGGGATCTGTGCTGGGTCTGCTGCTTTTTGACATATTCATAAATGACCTGGAAAGTGGAATAACGAGTGAGGTTATCAAATTTGCAGATGACACAAAACTATTTAAACTTGTTAAAACCCAAGAGGATTGTGGAAAATTGCAAGAGGATCTTGATAAATTGGAAGACTGGGTATCAAAATGGCAGATGAAATTTAATGTGGACAAGTGCAAAGTTATGCAGCTATGGAAGAACAACCCAAATTATGGTTACACGATGCAAGGTTCCACATTAGGAACCACCACCCAGGAAAAAGATTTAGGCGTCATTGTGGATAACATGTTAAAACCCTCGGCCCAGTGTGCAGCGGCAGCCAAGAGAGCAAATAGAATGCTAGGTATCATAAGGAAAGGAATGGAAAATAAAACAAAAGATATTATAATGCCTCTATACCATTCCATGGTGAGACTGCACCTTGAATATTGTGTGCAATTCTGGTCGCCGTATCTTAAAAAGGATATAGCGTTATTAGAAAAGGTTCAGAGAAGAGCCACCAAAATGGTAAAGGGGATGGAAGGATACTCCTATGAAGAAAGGCTAAAAAGGTTAGGGCTCTTTAACCTGGAAAAGAGGCGGCTAAGGGGAGATATGATAGAAGTCTATAAATTAATGAACGGAGTGGAACGGGTAAACGTAGATCGACTGTTTACGTTATCAGAATATAGGAAGACTAGGGAACATGCAATGAAGCTACTGGGTAAACTATTTAAGACTAATAAAAGAAAATATTTTTTCACTCAACGTGTAATCAAACTCTGGAATTTGTTACCGGAGGATGTAGTAAAGGCTGTTAGTGTAGCTGGGTTTAAAAAAGGTTTGGACAAGTTCCTGGAGGAAAGGTCCATAAAACATTATTAAGAAGGGACCCAGGATATCAATGCTTGACCAAGTACAAGCATTGCAGAACCTGTGTCTTTTGGGGAAACTGCTAGGTAATTATGATCTAGATTTTCCACTGTTGGAAACAGGATACTGGGCTTGATGGACCTTGGTCTGACCCAGTATGGCATATCTTATGATCTTATGTTCTTATAGGTGTACAATAATCATGATGAACAAGCTGAAAGCCTTTAGATTTCATCAGAAATAATGAGAAAACGTATGATATCAATTACAGAAAATGTGTAATTTTCATAAAATAAGAGTACAAAAAATAAATAATAAATAATTAATGATAAATACCTTTGTCAGATCAAAAAATTCACAAAACTGCAAATTGTATCACGATCCAAACCAGACGTAAGCAACTGGGTTCAAAAATGACCCCACTGGTACTCTGTGCTGCAATTCATCAATAGCGTCACTTAGCGGATGAAAATTATTCATCTCATGGCGCAATATAAAGAGAATATTGGCATGTGAAAAGTCATAAAAAGATTGCATTCTTGAACAACTAGTTTCTGAGATACGCGTTGTGAAACTTGCAATGGGGTCACTTTTGACCCCATCGGTACTCCCAGGGTTAAAATATTCTCTCACTCAAAATTTCTTTTCGCACTTTTAATACTTTTCTCTTGCCCCTGCTGTACCAGCTCTTAAAAGCAGGTCTGCACTCATGGCGAGCCTCTAGTGATCTCCTCCAACATTTACCTGTTACCTGGGTAATCTGTAGGATTCTGCTGTGCTACTATTGGTGTTTCCGTAGTGTTGCCATGGATTAGCCAATGGGGCCTCAAGTAAGAGTCTTCTCTAGCATTTTACTCTGCAATTGTCTATCGTGGAATTTTTGGCATTTTCAGCTGTTGTCAGGGAAACACCATTGACTTTAATGCACTCCATTATTTTCTATGAGAACCATTATTTTCAATTAGCGTTGCCAACTGGCTCCAGATACACCTGACAGGCTTGATCCAGTCCTGGTTTAACACCTTGCATGCAGGGACTTGTAGACTTGCTTTTCTCATGGAGTACAATAGAGAAATCAGAACTACAAATCCCTGAATGCAATGGGGTAAACACAGGACAGGATCTAGATTGTCAGGCGCATCTGGAGCCAGTTGGCAACCCTATGTTCAATGTAAAATAATAAATTTAAACTTTCTAGTTCTCCAAAATTACTGCAGACAGCAGTTCACTAAGTTCTTCCCTAAATCAATAATTCACTTTATTTTTCCTAATAAAATCTTTTTTACTATGCTACCCCCTTCTGTTGTCTTTTCCCATTTTGCACTTTTTCTCTGAGCCTTGTATATGATTATCTTCACTGTTGTCAATTACATCCCCTTAAAAAAAACAGTGCCTATTTCTCCACTTTTTAACATGGTCGTGTATTTTTAAATCTTAAGAAACCATCCCTTTAAATTTTTGGACGCCAACCCCATGTCTGCCTCTCCTACATCCTACTCTGACCCCCACTCACACTCAGATGTCCAGCTCCACTACAGACTGACCCCCAGCAAACCTTCACAATTTCTGGCGACGTGGTCCCTTTAAATTTAAAACTAAGACCTGAGCACAAGTGTAGGCCAACCCCTTACCTGTTCCCTGCCTGTGATCAGCAGCTTGCTGCTCTTTTCTAAGCTTTCATTCAAAATTGGGTGCAGCCCCTTTAAATTTTAAAGCAAGCTTTACTTCTGTGGCACTGCACTTCACAGAATGGCGTGGCTGGGAATGGCTCCCTTCCCACACTTGTGGCTCCATTCCCCAGCCCTGTTCAAGCTCCCTGCACACTCTGACAGTCGCAGATTGGGTTGATAGCTCCCCATGGTCAGTTTTAAAAGTTTTTTCAAAGCTGCTGTAGCTCCAGGTACCATGGATCTTCCACGGATCACAGCAGTACCATTTCTTTGTCCTATTTTTAGCATGGCCTACTGCAGCCTCTATTTCACCCACTGCCCATTCCCCTTTCAACTCTCCTGCCTGCCTCTGGCCCCATGGTGACTATAGACTGCCTCCCAATGCCCCCATGCAATCGGACTCAGGTAATTATTTACTTTTTCTTTCATCAGTTTAAAGTAGAAAAATCTATTTTTTCTTCAATTTAGTGACTGGAATATGTGTTTGGATTATATAGGCCCGATATTCAATTTGTGATGGTCAGTGTTTTTAAAGCAGCTGGCCATGGTGTACAAACATAGAATTGGTTATTCAGCGATGGAATCCGGCTTTCCTCCTGCCCTAAATATCTGGTTTCAGTACTGAGTGCTACAGCTATGCAGGCAGTGGTCATTTTCAGCTGCTGTCCGGATAGCTGAATTGCATGCAGTTAGGACAGCCATTGATTTGACCTGACTTTATAGGGTTACTGAAAATCGCTGCCAAGCAGTTAAGTGCTGGGGCTACCTTTGCCCTGCCCATGAAGGGCCCTGGCACTGTCCAGATAGTGCCATGACGTTTAGAGGGATATTCAGCAGCACAGCTAACCAGAAAAAATACTTTGAATATTGGGTCGTGCATGTTTTAAATTTATACTTTGCATAGTACAGGGATATATGCAGATCTCTGTTTCTCTGGTGTATTGCATGCAGAGTCTGGGTTTTTTTTGGAGTTTCAATTACTATTTGTCTATATAATTTTATTTTCAGTTTGTGATAATTTAGTATATACTTGGTGAGAATCTATCTATATTCTGAGTATGTGACCGAGGCCAGGTATTCAGTTAGCATGGAGTTTCTATGTAGGGATCTGCAGCAATCTGGCTTCTTCAGTCTTCCAAATAGGTCTATAGATATTCTAGGGCCCGCTGCAATATTTACAATGTAGCAGAAGAGCGCAGACAACCCAATAATACCAGGAGTCTGTTCAGAAGGTCCAAATCATTTATTTGTGCACAAGTCTCAAGCAGAATCAAATTCAAAATGGCTGAGCAATAGTTTCTAGCAAAACAACAACTTTTATAGCTTTCTTTCCCATTCTAAGCATAGACAAACTTTTCATTGGCCCCGGTAACCCTTCTTACACCTTCTATTGGTTCCGGTACCGTTACGTAGCTATCCAATGGGGACCTTGGTCTGGGCTCAGCACCTGGTTGCCCCCCTTACAGTCCCAATTACAATGGTCAGTTTACCAACTTCGTTACTTTTCTCCTCCAAGGTCACTATCCAGCTGGAATATGTGGGAAAGCAGGGCACTGTAACCTTTCTCTCAACAGAGTTAATTAATTCCATAGGAGCTGCACACATTTTATCAGTGTTAATTAAAATGGTTTACTGTTTTCTCTGAGTTTCGTTTCTGCTCAGCTAGGTTCATTTAAACTGAATTAAGTTTCAGTTCTATGGAGGCAATATCGGGGGGGGGGGGGGGTTACTCCTCAGGGCCTAACCACAGGCTTCATTTACAGGTCAAGCTGCTTAGGCCTGCCTGCCTTCATTCAGCGTGGATCATAGGCCTTCGCCTACCACATTCCCCCCTTTGATTAATCTCACCCGAATGCTAATAAGGTGTGAGATATAAATCACTTTCCTACACAGGAGTAGGGTTTTTACCAATGGCTCCGGGGGTGGGGTGCCATAAAGCTAAAATCTTAGTAGCAGTTTTCCGTTCTACAGTGTTTTCAATCACACTATTAACAGACCGCATACAACAAGGGATTATACATGGTAACAATAGAAACAGTCCTACAATCACTAGGATTATCATAAAGAAAGTGGTAAGTCCCCCTAATCCAGAGAAGATAGATTCAAACCAGTTAGGTATTCTAAACCCATGCCAGGTCTGCACTGGCACATAAGCTTGTTTTCGCATATTTTCAGAAATATCTTCGACTACTTGGCCTTTATCATCAATTTTCAAACAACAATTGGTTAAATTCAATTTCCCACATACCCCTCCTTCAGCCGCTAGTAAATAATCTAGGGCCAGGCGATTCTGATATATTGCAGTGCGCATTTGTGTGCTTTGTCTAGCTAGAAGTGTGAGTGCTTGGCTAGTTTCATTAGTGATTAGTTCAACTACGGCTTGTAAACGTATAATGCGATTTATCATATACACAGGGGTCTGATAGCCCCACATGCCATCGTCATTCCAAGTGGCAGGTACATAATAGGCAATAATCCTCTCAGGTGGCCAATCTTCTCTATCCCACTTCTGCCACTTGCCTATCTGGAGAGCTGCTCTTTTCTGTCTCTTAGTGTACACTGGGTATCCTAATTGCTCTCCGTGTTCTGTGGGTAACAAAAAGAAAGAAGGTCGAATGGTTCCTAAGACACATGCTCCTCCCCAGTGAAGAGGAAGTCAGGCATATGCTCAGGTTCCACAGATCCAATACAAGCCAGGTGGGGCTTGCCAAGCATGGGGTTGGGCGAGATTTGTCCATAGATCAGCAAGTTCAGGAAATTTTGCTAAGGGATTGGTGGGTTCAGATTCATTAACTCCTGACCACCAAGACTTCTGCTTCGTAGTGTCATTATAGAACTTCTGGCTGAGACAGACCAGCTGTCCCACCTGCAAGGTGAACTGGGGTCCAGTTCGAGCATAACACAGACGTCCAACTATTGAGTGTGCTAAGACCCATTCACTGGTGGTCTTATGCAGTTCAGTGTGATTGTAAATCATTGAGTAATTCAATTCTTGGGCCTCCCAGGGCCATTGGTCACCCATCTTAATTCCACCACAAAAATAGCAATCTGAAATATGTAGGCTGGAGACTACTGCTCCTGCTAATTCTAGAAACAAATTCTGGGAAGGGTGAGGGATATCAAACTTATTTATATGCATAGTCTCATAGAAAGTGTTATGTATATGGTACCGTGATGAACGATGGGCTTGGGTATTCAATCTTATATATACAACGGTTCCTGGATCTGATCCAGAACCTGCAATACGTAGGCCAAACTTATACCCTTGTTTCCACGCACTAGGATTAACTATGAGCAATTGTAATGGATTACAAGCACCTTTCTTGCAATGTTTCTCTATATCCTTCACATATGGCTTGGTTAAGGCAGCCATTCGATTGTCCCTGGTATTCTCTACCATACCAGTTTTCCATGTGGCATAGAAAACACATTCCCACTTTGGGCAATAATAGTCTGCAATGGGGGTTGTACTATATTCATTGGCTAGAGCTCGTTTACCTGTACATTCTCCCCATCCAGTCGTTCCTTCTGGACACATATACTTATCATTAAGAGCATAAGTTCTCTCCCAATTGGCACATTTGGAACGACTATCTCTATTAATAGCATCACAAGCATCAAAATACAACACAGCATACTTCGTAGGGCCGGTGAGTGGGGAGATAGTATTAAGTAAAGCGCCATCTGCATCATTCCATCGTATTTCTAAAGTATAATAGGATGGGTTCTGATGCGGGTTGTAGCAAACTTTAGTATTTCCATTATTTATTTATTTTATTTTATTTAGAACACATTTATATACCGCTGCTTCCAGCGATCAGCAGCGGTTTGATTCTTCTTTTGGGAGGTGTCGATCAGGACAGGGTGGGGGGTATATACATAAAGGACTGAGGGGGGGGGGGGGTCACGGCACACATGGTTAAAGTTTTTGGGTTAAACTTATTTACATTATACAATACATATTTACAGATCTAGGAAATCACATTTTACATGGCTATACATGGTTACACAGGCGGATTTAAAATGCATATATATTTATCAGTTTACTTTGTTACGGTTTCCTGGAATTTGCGGCTTATGGCTGGTTGTAGTAGCATTTAAATAGGTGGGTTTTTAACTCTTTCCTGAATCTTGTAATGTCCTGGGTTAGACGTAGGTCCACAGGGAGCTGATTCCATATAGTGGGCGCGGCGAAAGAGAAGGCTCTACGACATGTACTCGTTTTCACCGTTCGGATTGCTTTGGGGACCTGCAGGGTGCCCAAGTTGTTAGTTCTTCTGTTCCTATTTGCTGGTTGTGTGCTGATAAGAGAGGACAGGTATGAGGGGGCTATGTTGTTGATCAGCTTGAACGTTGTTACTAGCATCTTGTACTGTACCCTAGCTGCAACAGGAAGCCAATGAAGGTCGATCAATATTGGGGTGATGTGGTCAGATGTGGTCATTAGTACAAACATTTAGTTCAGTGGTGTTATAAATACACCGGCTTACCGTACCAGTACAGGTATAGTAAGAATGGTAAAGCAGAGTCTGAGTTACTTTCATACCAGTCCGAGTGGAAGTAATGCAGGCAGTACATGGGGGTAAAGCAAGAACAAGTTCAAAACTCCCCATGCAAGCAACCAGAACCAAATAGAAACAAGGATGCATGTTGATTGTAGTCCTTCTGGGTCTCCGCTGGAAAATCTTGACCACGACGTCTTCTTCTTCTTAGCACGATGCTGACCCGTTTGCTAATAAAGCAATTCAACGGGTGTCGATGTTGATTGAAGATCCTCAAATGTCCTGCTGCGGTGCCAGCTTATCAATTACAGCTGGTCTGACGAAAGTCTATGGAAGCACAGTTATTCAATGAAGAAAACAAATGTCTTTGCTGTATGAGAAACAGCAATCCTCTTCGAAAGACTTGGCTGCTGTAGGACACTGCAATTCATAGGTGTCCTCAATGAGTTCTAGGTTGCTGGCTGCCTCCGTAGGGTGAGACGCAAAGGGACGTCAGGATGCAGCTCTGCTGTCCACTGGTCCTGATCTGGAACTGCTGCTGACTTGACTCTGCTGTGGTGGATCCAGGAATCGATTTCTGCTACCTTTACTGCAGTCGGGGTAGACAGGATGACGGTATAAGGCCCCTTCCAATGCGGTTCCAACGGTGTCTTCTTCCAATCTTTGACCCACACCGAGGTACCAGGCTTGTAGGGGTGCAATGGCTCCGTCAAATTGATGGGCAACTGGTCCTGTATCCACGTATGGAGAGTCTGCAGAACAGAACTAAGAGCTAGAAGTTCTTGTCTGGTTATTTCTGAACCTATCTGTGACAAACTACCTTTCACACCCTGGACTATTGGTGGAGGTTTGCCATACATAACTTCAAAAGGGGAAAATCCTGATGACTTCACGGGGGCTGAGCGTATTCTAAGTAAGGCTATGGGGAGAACCTGGGGCCACTTCAAATGGGTCTCCTGACATAGCTTGGATATCTGAGATTTCAAAGTTCGATTCATTCGCTCAACTTTCCCTGAACTCTGAGGTCTATATGCTGTGTGTAACTTCCATTGTATCTGCAAAGCACTGGCTAACTGTTGAGTAATCTGAGATACAAATGAGGGCCCATTGTCTGACCCTATTACTGCTGGGATTCCAAATCTGGGGATAATTTCTTTCAGCAACGCTTTAGTAACTTCTCGGGCTTTCTCAGTTCTGGTGGGAAAGGCCTCTACCCACCCAGAGAAGGTACAAACTAATACTAACATATAGCGGTATCCGCCAGACTTTGGCATTTCGGTAAAGTCTATCTGCAGGTGGTGCATGGGAGTAACACCTCCTGACTGAACTCGGGGTGGTGGCGTGGGACCCTGTTTGGCATTATTCTTGGCACAAATTAGACATTGGCGAGCCACTGAGGCTGACAGGGCTCCCAACGAAGTGATACAAAAATGTGGTCTAAGTGCTTTTTCCATAGCACTCTTCCCATAGTGCGTAGCTTGGTGAAAGGCTTTGACAAAGGCTGGTCCCAAGAGTTCAGGAATCACTATGCGTCGTGGAGGCTGACTGCCCTCTGGCGGTGGCAGTTCAATCCATCCATCTTTCAGTACTCCTTCTTCTTTGTTACAGTAATAATCCAATTCGTTGGTGGTTTATCGTGGTGTCCATAGGTTAAGAGGTACTGGAAACAATGCTGCTTGTATTGGTGTGGCCTGTGGTGAAATTTGGCCTGTCATGGCTGCTTTTGGTGCCGAAGCATCAGCGAACCTGTTTCCTTGGGCCTCTTCTCCTTTCCCTGCTTGGTGTCCTCTACAATGTATGACGGCCACACGTGTGGGGGCCCATACTGCATCTAATAACATCAATATTTCTGGGCCGTATTTGACTGATTTGCCTCCTGACGTAATGAGCCCTCGTTCTTTGTAGAGAGCTCCATGTGCATGCAAAGTGGTGAAGGCATATTTCGAGTCGGTGTATACATTCAACAATAATTTCGCACCCAATACTACGGCTCTGGTGAGTGCTATCAATTCTGCTTTCTGTGCTGATGTGCCTGATGCAAGGGCTGATGATTCAACGACTTCATTCCGGGTGACTACTGCATACCCGGCACAGCGTCGTCCATTGATGATGAGGCTGCTTCCATCCACAAAATAAGTCTGGTCAGGATTCTCTAGGGGCACATCTGTCAGATCAGGTCGGCTTGAGAATACAGTATCCATGACCTCTATACAGTCATGCTCTGGAGGGTCTTCGCTGATTGGTATCAGTGTAGCTGGGTTCAAGGCATGGCTCACTTCCAATTGTATTTGTGGATTTTTACATAACATGCTTTGGTATTTTAGCATTCAAGAATTGGTGAGCCAATGATTTGCTTTCTGTTCCATAAGGGCAAGTACCGCATGTGGTACGGTAACACGTAGATTCTTTCCTATGGTGAGTTTGTCTGCTTCACTCACTAATAATGCTGTGGCTGCAACTGCTCTTAAACATGGTGGCCACCCTTTGGCCACAGTATCCAATTGTTTCGATAGGTATGCTACGGGTCTCTCCCAATGTCCCAATTTCTGAGTCAACATGCCTAGAGCATTTCCTTGCACCTCATGTACAAATAGATGGAATGGCTTGTGGACATCTGGCAACCCGAGTGCTGGTGACGACATCAATTCTTCCTTTAGGGTCTTGAAAGCGGTGTCTTGTTCAGGTCCCCACTCGAGTGGCGACTTTTCTTCTCCCTTGGTGGCTTCATATAGTGGTTTGGCAATCTGAGCAAAGTTGGGTATCCATATCTGGCAGTATCCTGCTGCTCCCAGAAAGGCTCTGACTTGCTTTCTGGTAGTTGGGGTTGGGATACTGCACACGGCTTCTTTTCTCTCGCGTCCCAACTGTCGGCTTCCTTTGGTTAGACGGAAACCCAAGTATTTTACTTCTTTTTGGCATAGCTGTGCTTTTGCTCTGGAGACTTTATATCCAGCTTCATCCAATAGTTGCAAAAGGTCAGTAGTGGCTTGTATACATTCACTTTCCGATGTGGCAGCTACCAGTAGGTCATCCACATATTGGAGGAGTACTCTTCTCTCAGGGGCCACTGGGTAGCTTGAAAGATCTTGGTTTAGTGCAGCACTGAAAATGGTGGGTGAATTCTTGAATGCTTGAGGTAATCGTGTCCAGGTGAGTTGGCCCCGTCTCCCGGAGACAGGGTCCTGCCATTCAAAGGCAAACAGCAGTTGGCTAACTGGGGCTAATCTTATGCAGAAAAATGCATCTTTGAAATCCAAAACAGTAAAATGAGTAGCTTCAGCAGGAATCAATCCTAAGAGTGTGTAAGGGTTCGGCACAACTGGATGTATGGTCTCAACTGCTTCATTCACTCTCCTTAAATCTTGCACTGGGCGGTAGTCACCTGTCCCAGGCTTCTTCACTGGCAGGAGAGGAGTGTTCCATGGCGACTGACAAACTTTGAGTAGACCATACTCCAGTAGCCTTAGCAAATGGCGATGGATGCCTTCAATTGCTGCTCTTGGAAGTGGATATTGCTTGACGTGTACTGGCTGTGCACTAGGCTTGAGGTTCACAATTATTGGAGCTATATGTTTGGCCAGGCCTGGTGGATTGCCCTCTGCCCATACTCCAGGAGGGGCATCAATGCTTTTCAGAGTAGGTTCAAAATAGGTATCAACGATTGGCTCAGTACTTGGCTCGGTACTATAATATCTCCATTCCTCTTCTCATGGAACAGTAAGCAACATCAGTCCAGCAGGTTTTGACTGGGAATTTACTGTCATTTGCATCTCTCCTTTCTCAGTAAAGGATATTTGGGCCTGCAGTTTGGCTAGCATATCTCGTCCCAGTAATGGCACTGGGCACTCAGGCATGTAAAGGAATTGGTGCGTTATTTGCTGTCCTCCTAAATTACATATACGATTTTGAAGAAAAGACTTTGTGGCTTTTGCGCCAGTCGCTCCTACAATGGTGACCGCTCTTGTAGAAAAAGGGGCTATTTGTTTATCTACTACAGAATGTTCTGCTCCAGTGTCAACCATAAAGTCCATGAATTGGTCTCCTATTTGTATACTGACCATAGGCTCCTGGAGACCTAAAGCGAATTCGGAGCCCGGTCTGTCCTAATCTGCTTCATCCAGATCATAGGCTGTGGCGGCTGCCACTCCCTGGATGGCCTCTGTGCGTTCACGTTGAGATTGTTCTCGATTGGTTCCTCTACGATTTTGGGGCCGGCCTCTCTCTCTTTCCCTCCAAGGGGCGTGTTCCCCTTCATCCTGAGAGGCTTCTTCGAGTCGCGGGCATGCACTTCTCCAATGTCCTTCCTCCCTGCAATAAGCGCATTGGTTCGCGCCTAATGGGGGCCGGTCATCTCCTCGGCCCCGCCCTCTTCCTCTGCTCCTTCGACTAGGGACACCTCCCCTTTTCTGTTCCACTATGGCCGCAGCCAAAAAATCTGCTTTCTTCTTCATCCTTCGATCACTTTCTCTCTGTCTTTCATTATCACGATTCACATACACTTTATGAGCGATTTCTAATAACTGTGTTGCATTCATGCCCGCAAACCCTTCTAATTTCTGTAGCTTACGTCTAATATCTGGTTGTGACTGGTTTACAAAAGCAGAATTCACCATGCATAAGCTTCCTGGTGCATCTGGGTCATAGGGAGTATACATCCTGTACGCTTCAGTTAATCTTTCATAAAATACTGCAGGGCTCTCATCCATGCCCTGATTAACTTCGGTCACTTTAGAGAGATTCATGGCTTTCTGACCCCCCTTTCTCAGACCTTGCATGAGGCCTTGGCGGAACCGTGACAGGGCTCTGGATCCTATTTCAGTATTTGGATCCCATTTGGGGTCTTCGTTAGGGAATTCTTTCTGAGCTGCTTCGCGATTGTCTATTCCTGCTCTTCCAACTCCCTCTGCTACAGGATTATCTGCTAGCCAGTCGATAGCTGCTCGCTTAATTCGTGTCCGCTCCTCAGTGGTAAATAAAGTAGACAGGAGCTGACGGCAATCTGCCCAAGTGGGTTGATGAGTTTCCATAATTGTATGCATTAATTCTGTTAACTCTTGGGGCTTATTAGTGTAAGAAGCATAATGCATTTTCCAATTCAACAAATCAGCAGTGGAGAAAGGCACATATACTAAACTCAGGGGTCCCGCTACTATCTGGTCATGCTCATCTCGCATGGGTAGTCCCGGGACTTGCTCGCCTACACCTCCCCTCTCCCACTTGTGCTCGCCTCCAATCCACCCGTACTTCTGCATTTTTCTTCCTTGCCCCCGCCCTCTGGAACTCTCTTCCCTCCTCTATTCGCCTCGAACAAGACCATTCCACCTTTAAGAACCGCCTCAAAACTCACCTCTTCACCCTTGCCTTTGACCTTCCTGCTCCTCCTGTACCCCACGTGTGATCTGTTTTCCCTTCCCTCTCTCCTCTACTGTCCTGTCCTGTCGTATGAATCTGCCTAGTTTGCTTTCCTGTCGATTGATGTAACTTCCTTTCCTGTTCTATCTCACCTTTACGGTGATTGCCTCATTTTTTTTGAACTCTGTAAACCGCTATGATGTCCCCCACGTTTAGCGGTATATTAAGCGAATAAACCTAAACCTAAACCTAGTGGCATCATTTTCTTAACAGAAGTTTTCTGTAGCCTCACAGAAACTTTCTTAGCAATGGGTTTCTTGTGCACAGCACGTTTGGCTTGGGGCGCTTGGCTCGCTACGGGTGAGCTTACGCTGGCCACTGATACTACACTGTCTATGTCGCCTTGAGAGGACTCTTCCTCTTCTTCTTCTTCTGACTCAGCCTTTTCTTGATCCTCAGGCGTGCCTGAATCCTCATCAAGAAGGGGATCCTCTACTTGCTCTTCCAGACGTGGTTCCGGAGTTGGGTCTCGCTGTCGCTGCGGGACTGCCGCAGGACGCGGGGGTATCTTCACTGGATGCTGGGCTCGGGGCTGTCTAGTTACAACTCCCGGGGACTCAGGATCTACCAGAATAGGTTTCTGACTAGATTTCTCAGCTGTCCCTGCCTTCGGGGTCTGATCTGTCAGTGCTAACAATATCCTGCACTGCTCTTCATAGCAACGCTTTGCCCAAGGGGGCGGATTCTCACAAATACTTAACCAAGAGTCTATATAAGGGTACTCATCAGGGTGCGCTAGTCGCACCTTCTGATGAACTGATCGAATAATTCCTAGGCTAAATGTGCCATCTCGCGGCCACAGGGGGTCTATGATGGGCCACTCCCTAGTACACAAAAGCTGCAATCGTGAGGCAGTCATTTTCACTCCATAATCTCCTGAATATCCTTTATTAAAATACTTGATCATACATTCTAACGGAGTGTGCCTAGTAGACCCCGCCCCTCCCATATCGATGTGTGCGCGCAACGACAAACAGAAGGGGAAAAGGAGGGCGGACCGTGGGTAAAGAGTCCTCACGGCCCTAGAAACATTTAGGGGAAACAAGTAACAAGACAAGACAACGGTCGCTTCCTCCTTTTTACGACCTGGACGCGGTCGCCCGGCCAGGAAATGCGTTACTCAGGAGTCCGCCTTCGCTTGATCCGTGCTGCCAGACCTCTCATTCACACTTCATTCACACAATCATGCTAGCAACGTATCCCAAAAATAGCCCAATCCTGTCTCTTCTGACTAGGCTATATCAAATTCCAAATCAAAAAGACGGTGGTTTCGCCCCGCGCATACTCATGCAGGGTTAATCGGACCGTCTTGAGAGTTGATCAGGCTCTTACCAAATATCAAATTCCAAAGTTTCAAAGTTCAAACAACAGTTCTGTTCTGACTCAGCTGTCTAGTCAAATCAAAACTATACTCACCGGATCCGGTTCCCACTCCCAAGCAAGCGCATGAGTTGGACCTCGGACTCCCCCCACGGGTTCGAGGTGTTGGCTCCAACCGGGTCCGGCACCCGCCGAGGCCTGGCTCATCTCCCTCCGATACAACTGGATCAGTGGCGCCTGGGAACCGAGCCCACGTCGGGAGGGCACGATCCCGGCAGGACCAAACCTGTAGAGGCGGAAAGTCGTGGTATATTGCCCTGTATACCCTCTATTACCACACCTTCCCGGCCAACGCACCAAGAATATGTAGCAGCAGAGCGCAGACAACCCAATAATACCAGGAGTCTGTTCAGAAGGTCCAAATCATTTATTTGTGCACAAGTCTCAAGCAGAATCAAATTCAAAATGGCTGAGCAATAGTTTCTAGCAAAACAACAACTTTTATAGCTTTCTTTCCCATTCTAAGCATAGACAAACTTTTCATTGGCCCCGGTAACCCTTCTTACACCTTCTATTGGTTCCGGTACCGTTACGTAGCTATCCAATGGGGACCTTGGTCTGGGCTCAGCACCTGGTTGCCCCCCTTACAGTCCCAATTACAGTGGTCAGTTTACCAACTTCGTTACTTTTCTCCTCCAAGGTCACTATCCAGCTGGATATGTGGGAAAGCAGGGCACTGTAACCTTTCTCTCAACAGAGTTAATTAATTCCATAGGAGCTGCACACATTTTATCAGTGTTAATTAAAATGGTTTACTGTTTTCTCTGAGTTTCGTTTCTGCTCAGCTAGGTTCATTTAAGCTGAATTAAGTTTCAGTTCTATGGAGGCAATATCGGGGGGGGGGGGGGTTTACTCCTCAGGGCCTAACCACAGGCTTCATTTACAGGTCAAGCTGCTTAGGCCTGCCTGCCTTCATTCAGCGTGGATCATAGGCCTTCGCCTACCACAACAGTGCTGCTATTTTCTGGGACGGCTCTTTGTGTGAGTTTTAGAAGTTGATGCTATTATGATAAATTTTCTCTGTAGACCAATGCTTTTCAAGCTTTTATCACGTATGACCCCATTTTAACAACTGAAAATTCACGTGACCCCCAGATGATGATGAAATAAAACTGGTAGATCTCCAGCCTCCCTCTCCCTCCATTCATCTAAAACAGGAAGGCGACAGCAGCAGCGGTCAGCACGGGGTCCGTTTTGTCAGTGTGTGCTTACAGACCCTATGGATCTCCAGTCTAACAGAACGGGCAAGAGTCCATGCTCAAAGGCTATATGCTGACTGGTGACTTGGCATAGGTCACAATGAAAGTCCAGAGAGATGGGGAAATGACCATGTTTCTGTGATCCCATCCACTGATGATGTGACCCCATTTAAGTTTGGGAACCACTGCTATAGATCCTGAATGATTGTTATAGACTTTTACTTTACAATATGCTCAGTACTAGTGAGGGTTTATATTACTGTCACTGAGATGACAGCGTAATCAGAAATTCCTCTTCTCTTCTCCTGGCACCAAAGGGTAGTCAGCTTCCTTCAGCAGCTGAGGACTGAAAAACAGAGTCTTGCTGACCCTATATCTAGCTCCCCCTAGCCTTCTCAGCTCAGTCTTTCAGTCCTCAGTAGCTGGAAGGATAGCAGTTAGGCAGGCTCCTAGGTGTAAGGTAGCTAGTTGAAAAAAAAAAAAAAGATTCCACAGACCTCAGAGGCAATGGCAGTTGAGTTTAGGCTGTTTATCTAGCCTAGAATCGGCAGCGAGGAGGATCTGGCTTGCTCTAGCAGAGCAGGATTGCTGAAGTTAGGCTCTGCCTCTCTGTCCTCCAAATCGAGCAGCTCATCTCGGGGAGGGAGCGCAGCTCTCTCACTGTCCAACGGAAGCAGCGCCGGGGAGCCCCCAGAGCGTTCTTCCTACCTCCGCAGCCAAACCGACCTGTTCCGCTGGCAGCAGGATCGGGAAGGGGCTGTACCATCAAGTGTTTCGTTGCAGGTAGGTGATTCCGGAGAGGGTGCTGATCGCGTGTTTGTGGTGCATTTAGGGCGGCGCGCGGGGTTCGCGGCCTTAGGGCACTCCACGGAGCCATTTTTTTGTGCATGAGGTCTGATTCGGAGAGGTGTGCTCAGTGCGGCAGCAGCCGTGGCTTGTTGGGACCGGGGCTGTGCCGTACCTGCATCAGAAGGGGCAGTAGGATTGAGCGTTTTTTGGCTATGGCGGACAAGGCAGGAACTAGTGCAAGCAAGATAGACAAGCCATTAGCAGCCCCGGAGAAGGCGGGAAAGGCGGCCATTTTGCCTGAGACCACGTTTTCTCCAGCGGGTGAGAAAAAACAAAGCGGAGGTAAAAGCAAGTCAAAAACGTCTGCTCAGACAGAACAGTCTCTGCTTCAGAGTACATTGGGGCTGTAGGAAGGCATGGATTCGTTGTTTTTGGCTGATTTTATTTTAGCCCTGCACAAGGCCTACTGTTTAAAGAGGAAGCAGGCGCAGGAACAGGGCTCTGTGCCTAAGATGACAGCCTTCACAGGGGCGGAGGATAAACGGCTAGAGGACCCAGGGGAAGGGCCTTCCCAGAAGGGTTTCTCTTGGGAATCGAGTTCTGAGTGCCTAGTGCCGCAGGATCCAGGGTTCCAAGCCGCAGAGGAGGGGGAGTTCCTCTCGGATTCTGGGCTCGAGCCATGGAGCTGGAAGAAGGGGAGATTGCGCCTGGTGATGATCCAAATATGTTTCGGGTCTTTCGTAAAGAAGAGCTGGGTGCTCTCACTGCGCAGTCGCTACATGCCCTAAATTTGGCTTTACCGGTGGTTCAGGAGGAGCCGCTGGAGGATCCCCTTCTTCAGGGCCTTAAAGCGGAGCAGAAGTGCTTTCCAGTATATAGAGTTATAAAGCAGATGATAGAATCTGAATGGGAGTGCCCGGAGGCCAGCCTAAGGGGTGGTTGTTCAATGGGGCGATTGTATCCCATTCCACAGGAGGAAAAGGACCTGTTAAGGATGCCGAAGGTAGATGCCTTGGTCTCGGCGGTGACTAAGAAGACTACTATTCCGGTGGAGGGGGGCGCGGCCCTCAAGGATTTGCAGGACCAGAAGCTGGGGTCTATTCTCAAGCAAGCATTTGAGGCGAGTGTGCTGGCGCTGCAGGCGTCCATTTGTGGGGCCTATGTGTCAAGTGCCTCCATTTGGTGGCTCCAGGGCGACACTGCTCCCGAAGGGGAGGAATGTGGGTCCGCGGAAGGGGCCAAGCTGGAGTCAGCGGCAGCGTACTTGGCCGACACCTGTTATGATATGGTGCGCATTGCTGCAAAGACTATGGCATCCTTAGTGACGGCTCGGCGTTTCCTGTGCTTGAGAAACTGGTCGGCGGACGCGTCATCTAAGTCTCGCCTGAGTAAACTGCCTTATAAGGGTAAGCTCCTCTTTGGGGAGGCCTTAGAGAAGATCGTGAAGGATCTCGGTGATTCCAAAGGAGGGCAGCTCCCTGAGGATAGGCTGAAGGGTCAAAAGCTTGGGGTGCTGCAGCGGGGTCTGACGAGAGATTTCCGCAGGTTTAGGTCTTCACGTTATAGGCCATACCAGAGGGGGCAGTTAATGGCAAGAGGGCAGTCCTTTCGGGGAGCGCGGGGGTTTGGACGGGGGTATTTCAATTCCCAGCAGTCCCAACCCAAAAAGCCCCAATGAAGCCAGGAAGGCCCTGCCGGAGGTGCCAGTAGGGGGTTGCCTAAAAGATTTTTACTCCACCTGGGCCGCAGTCACGACAGATCAATGGGTGCTGGAGATCGTCCACGAGGGTTATGCCCTAGAGTTCTGCAGGCCTCTCGCAGACGCCTTTGTGGCTTCTCCCTGCAATGCATGGGAGAAGCGGGAGGCGGTGCACGGGACCTTGCAGCGGTTACTGATTCTGCAGGCAGTGTTGCCAGTTCACAAGAGACCAGTACAGTTTAGGTCGATACTCCATTTATTTCGTAGTGCCCAAAAAAGAGGATTCTTATCGACCCATTCTCGATCTCAAGCATGTGAATGCCAGCCTACGGGTACCGCATTTCCGGATGGAGACACTGCGATCCGTGATCTTGGTGGTGAAACCGGGCGAGGTTCTTTCATTTATAGACCTCACAGGGGCTTATCTACACATTCCGATCAGGCCAGAGCATCAAACGTATCTGCGGTTTGCCGTTCGCGATGGTCATTTTCAGTTCCAGGCGTTACCGTTTGGACTGGCCACTGCACCGCGCACATTCACAAAGGTGATGGTGGTGGTTGCGACGGCCTTAAGATGCGAAGGTATTCGAGTACATCCTTATTTGGACGATTGGCTTATTCGAGCAGGCTCCGAGGAGGAGTTGGCCACAGCGACCGGTCGAGTGGTGGCGCTTCTAGAGCAACTTGGTTGGGTGGTCAATCGGGCTAAGAGTCAGATGACCCCAGTGCGTCAGTTGGTTTTTCTCGGAGCCTTGTTCGATAGGGAAGTGGGCTTGGTGTCACTGCCCGAAGTCCGGGTGAGGAAGATTTAGGCGCAGTTGCGCCGTTTTTTGCGCTTGAAGGCTCCGACGGCATGGCAGTACATGCAGATCATCAGGTCGATGGCAGCTGCACTAGATATCGTTCTGTGGGCCCGAGCGCATATGCAGCCACTGCAGCGGTCTCTGCTCTCGAGGTGGTCTCATCAGGAGCATCCACTGTCGCGAAAACTAGTCTGTCCAGAAGAGGTGAAGGCCAGCTTGGAGTGGTGGATGGTGGTCGAGCATTTGCGGGCGGGCGTGTCTTTGGAGCAGCCCGATTGGATTCTGGTCACCCCGGACGCCAGCCTTCAGGGCTGGGGGGCACACTGTCTAACTCAGGTGGTGCAGGGTGATTGGTCAACGGAAGAAGGACTGTGGTTGATCAATCGCTTGGAGATGCGGGCAGTGCGGTTGGCGTTGCAGCATTTCAAGAGCCTAGTGATAGGGAAAGCGGTGCGCGTTTTGTCCGACAATGCGGTAACTGTGTCTTATATCAACCGTCAAGGGGGCACCGGCAGTGCGGCATTGGCAGAGGAAAGTCAACTACTTTTACAGTGGGCAGAGAGCCATCTGTTGCTGTTGTCGGCAGCTCATGTGGCAGGAAAGGAGTCGACATGTCTTGGATCCCGGCGAATGGGAGTTGAATTCAGCTGTGTTCCATGACATTGTGGTCCGTTGGGGGCAGCCGGTCATGGATTTGATAGCGACGTTTGTGAATGCCAAGGCCCCGCGGTTCTTCAGCAGACACCGGGAGCGCATGTCGGAAGGATTGGATGCGCTGGCACAGCCTTGGCCGCAGGGGGGGGGGGGGCTGCTGTATGTGTTTCCGCCGTGGCCAATGATCAGTCGGATACTGCACAGGATAGCAGAGCACGAGGGGCATGTTATTCTGGTGATGCCAGATTTGCCTCAGTGGCCCTGGTATGCGGATCTGGTCCGGATGTTGATCGGCCATGGAGGTTGCCCGATCGGATCAATCTGTTATACCAGGGTCCAGTCTTGATGCCGCAAGTGGATCGGCTCTTGCTTATGGCTTGGCTCTTGAAAGGCAGAGGTTGTGACGCCGGGGTTACTCGGCGGCGGTGATCAATACCATGTTGAAATCCAGGAGGCGTTCCACCTCATTGGCCTATATCTGGATTTGGCGCATATTTGAAGGTTGGTGTGTGGAACGGGGGGTTCAACCCTTGCATTCTATACTGCCAGACATTTTGCTGTTTCTTCAGGGGGGCTCGGGGAAAAAGGCCTGGCCCTAAGTTCTTTGAAGGTCCAGGTAGCAGCGCTGTCTTGTTATCAGGGACGAATTCAGGGTCGATCGCTCGCTACTCACCAAGACGTGGTGTGTTTTCTTTGAGTGGTGAAACGTGAGGCCCTCCGTCCGGCCAGTGGTGCCTCCGTGGGATTTGAATTTGGTGTTGGAAGCACTGTCCAAACCGCCATTTGAGCTGCCGAGATTGGTTACCTTGAAAAACCTTTCCTGGAAGGCAGTCTTCTTGGTGGCGTTGTGTTCGGCGAGGCGGATTTCGGAATTGCAGGCGCTCTCGTGCAGAGAGCCCTTTCTACAGTTTTCGGCGGAGAAGGTGGTGTTACGTATGGTGCCTTCTTTTCTGCCGAAAGTGGTGTCTCGGTTTCATCTGAGTCAGGCAATTACACTTCCGACTTTTGCGAGCCATGTTGTAGACGGAGTGGATCGTAGGCTGCGGTAGCTGGATCTTGGTTGGGTGCTTCGCAGGTATCTCAAGCGGACGCAGTCTATTCGTAAGATGGATTGGTTGTTTGTCTTGTTTGGAGGTTCCCGTAAAGGGGAAGTTGCTTCCAAAGCTTCCATTGCCCGATGGGTTAAGCAGGCGATTGCGGCAGCTTATGCGGCATGGGGAAGGCCTCCTCCAGAAGGTCTGCGAGCTCATTCCACGCGGGGGCAAGTGGCCTCATGGGGCGGAGAGTGCCTTGATTCCTCCTGTGGATATCTGTCGGGCAGCCACGTGGTCGGCTCTTCATACTTTTTCAAGGCATTATCGCCTGGATGTTCAGACTAGGGGGGATGCCAATGTTGGGGTTGCAGCCTTGGTGTCTGGGCTCTTGGGTCCCTCCCGTGTTTAGGTACTGCTTTGGTATGTCCCTTTGGTGCCTGGACTGGCCTGGAGAAGCGAAGAGGAAGGAGAAATTAGACCTTATCTGCTAATTGTCTTTCCTTGAGTCTTCTCCAGGCCAGTCCAGGGCCCTCCCGAGCAGTGGTTTGGCATATCACGGTCAGTAGCATGGAGTGTGAGCGAGCTGGCAGCTAGTACCTTGAGGGCAGCTCTGCTTGTCTTTTCTCCCTTACATAGAGGAGGGGCGGAGTTAGTCCGGGGGGTAATCGTAAGACGAACCCAGACTTTGAAGTTTAAAAAAAAAAAAAGGGTAAATTAAAGTGCAAGTGTTTCTGGGGTCGTGAAAGTTAAATATTAGACTTGCTAAGATACTTTCAGTTATATTGTTGCTTTGCTTGGCGGCTTTGTCAATAGAAGACTGAGCTGAGAAGGCTAGGGGGAGCTAGATATAGGCTCAGCAAGACTCTGTTTTTCAGTCCTCAGCTGCTGAAGGAGGCTGACTACCCTTTGGTGCCTGAACTGGCCTGGAGAAGACTCAAGGAAAGACAATTAACAGGTAAGGTCTAATTTCTCCTTATTTTTTGTATGTTTACTTCAATGGGGAAATGTCCTTTGCACCCATTGTTGGGAGAAGGCTTTCTTTGGATGTAGAATATGGGGTTTAGAAGCCCTGTCATGGAGATGTCCAGATATATATATACACACACACACCGGTCACTTTTTTGAAGTGTGTACAGCTAATTAAACAAAGATGACTTATCACGCCCAATAGTCCACAACTGAAACCTAAGATTTACCAAAAGGCAATATATTCATTTTCTGTTAGAACAAGGTCTCAGACAAACTATCAGCACGTTACACTGGACTAAAACTTAGTCCTGATGTTGTGCTAGTTTTGACATCAATGACCTCCTTTTTTACTTTCTTCTTATTCATTTATTTTCTTCTTGTTAATTCATTTCATGCGCAGCGCGGCGTTCTCAGCTGGAAGAAACAGTTCGATAGCACGATTTTCTAAGTGCATTTGTGATACGTGGGCAGCATCAGTATTTTCATAGTGAAGTTTATATGGTGGCTATCCCCTGAGGAAACAAGTGATAGTGAAACGCTCTGGGCGCCTTATTTGGAGGCGTTGGGATTCACCTAATGAGATGCATTGCAAAAGTTAAGTACTTGTTTTTCAAATCTAAACAACAAATAATGTTGGTGAAATGAATTAACAAGAAGAAAATGAATGAATAAGAAGAAAGTAAAAAAAGGAGGTCATTGATGTCAAAACTAGCGCAACATGAGGACTAAGTTTTAGTCTAGTGTAACATGCTGATAGTTTGTCTGGGACCTCGTTCTAACAGAAAATGAATATATTGCCTTTTGGTAAATCTTAGGTTTCAGTTGTGGACTATTGGGTGTGATAAGTCATCTTTGTTTAATGGAGATGTCCAGAGCATGGAGATGTCCCCAGAGTCATTTTGGAAGTTAGCTCTGTGGACATCCTCAAGGTGAGGGTGTTCAAGTCCAAACAGGGGCGTGGAGTAGACATTTCCGGAGTGTTCCCAGAACTTTGACATCCTCACCTGATTTCAGAAATGCCCTGGATGTCCTGAGCCATGTCCAAATTTATACCTTCTCCAGGCATGAATAGACATCTAAAAAGTGCTCATGAATAGACATCGAAAAAGTGCTCATTTGTCAGACAGATATCTGGAGGGTGTGGGGAAGGAGGTCTGCTCATGTCTTCTATATTTCTCATGTTTAAAAGGAACACTGACGGAGAACGAGGGCTCATGCTTTAGTTTTGCTATGCTGCTGGGCATCCCCTTATGCTAGCTTGCATGACATGGATGTCACTGTCGCAGGCTTTCCTAAGGGGAGCATCTATGTGTTTGCCAGAGCGGATGTTCACATTGGGGACTTCTATGTTACTAAAATCGAGCGGAGACAGACACCTCTAGCAATTTTCAGCACATTCTACCCTGGACGTCTCTGATTTAACTAGGATGTCATTTCTTTATTTATGTTCAAAAATAAAACGTGAGAAGCACAGTACAGTTTGTAACACCAAAATAAAATTAGCTGTGGTTCTCATTTTTTCATTTTGCTGTTTTGTGTGTGATCACTTTGCATCTCCTTTGTTTTTGCAAAATATATATATATATATTAACATTTAATATTGTGCTGGTTCAGTGTACATTGTCAGAAGTTGGTATGTTTTTTATATTAGATTCCCAGGCTACATAGTTAAACTGCTACAGTTTTTGCTGCTTAAAAATAGCATTGCAAGTTAAAAAAAAATATATGGCCTAGGAATACATTACTTTCTTTATTCTTGGGGCAAGCATCTAATCGGTGTTATGAGTAAGGGGTCCCCATGGTTCCTGACTAAAGCTCTGAGGAGGCTCCTCCATTTTGGCTGCTGGGGTGGGGGGGGGGGGCACAGCTCATCTCTTGCCTCAAGCAGCAGATTGTCTTGAGCCACCCCTGGTGGTCACCCCCCTCCCCCACTGCAAATAATTAATGCAGGCAGGGGCAGCTTTATCATTAGGCAGAATGGGATGGTAGAAAGTGCCCCTAAAACATCCTGCAGTTGTCTCCTCATCTCTGCCTAGTCCTATTTCTCTTCTCCATCAGCACCGGTTCTCCTGCTCTCCATGGGGGGCTGACGTAAGAGAGATGCTGGACACTGAAGACGGCCATAGGTGATGGAGGGAGCCATAGGAAGATGGGGGTTGGATGCTGACTGATATGGGAGGGGGCCAGAGGGAGTTGGAGAGGGGTTTGGGCACAGGGATTAGAGCAGGGGTATGTGGACAGATGGAGGAGGATGCTTTACAAGGAAGTGGGCCTGAGGGAAATGGGGGATGTTGGACATGAGAGGGGATCAACACAGAAAAAGTGGAAAAGAGACCTTGTATAAACAAATCACTTTATCCCAACAGATCAGGCCTTGTAAACACAAACCACTTTATTACGAAAAGGGCTTTTTGGAATAAAGTGATTTGTGTTTATAAGGCCTGGTCTGTTTTCCACAGTTTCTGTGTGTTGATCAACTATTCTTCAGAAGTGTTACCTCCTTTGTGTTGTTTGGTTTGAAAATGAGAGGGGGCCATAAGGAGACAGAGGGAGATGCTGGGTATAGTGCGGATAGGAGAAGAGAATAAGGAGATGCTGGATATGGGGAGTGGGATAAGGAAAAGGGAGAGAGGAGATGCTGGACATGGGGAGATGAGGTCAGAAAAGAGAGGGGAAGCACTGGATGGGGGAAAAACTGAATAGAGCGGAGAGATGGGGATGCTGGACATGGGAAGAGGCCATAGGGAGATGGAGGGAGGATTTTGGATATGGGAGGGGGCTAGAAGGAGATGGTGATGCTGAATATGAAAGAGGCCATAAGGAGATGGGAGGAAGCTAGACATTGAAGTTGGCCATAAGCAGATGGGGGGTGATGCTGGACATGGGAGTGGGCCATAAAGAGATGGGGGGTGATGCTGGACATGGGAGTGGGCCATAAGGAGATGGGGGGTGATGCTGGACATGGGAGTGAGCCATAAGGAGATGGGGGAATGCTTGACACAGGAGAGGTCCATAGGGATATGAGGGGATGCTGGATAGAAGGGAGGAGGCCATAGGGAGTTAGGGGGATACTGGACACGGGATATCTATAGGTGAGTTTACATGTATGACACTATTCTTCTTTATAGCTTGTCCTATTTACATTCTTGCTCTGCATTTCCAATATTATTAATTATTCACTTTTTATCTTTATTCAATTTTTAATGTTAGTTGTGTCTAATATTAATTAATGTTTTTCTTCTGGGTTTTGGACTGATGTTTGATTGCATGTATATGCCAATTTAGAGTATTGTTTATAGACAATCCTTAAGTTACATGTTGTGTATCCATATACCACTCTTTCCTAGTTTTATGTCTACTCTTTTATATTGTATTATGTTTTTCTGTATTTATCATTTTATGATTTATTGTTTTTATTTTGTTTTATGAGGTCTCCAGCCCCTGAAGAAGGCAACTGCCGAAACACATATAGGGTTCTGACCTCTCAGGATACACATTAAAGCCTTTTGCCCCCTCCATGGTGTGCCGTGAGTCCTGCTTTCTTCAAAAAAGATTTGGGAACTGCTGTGCTGTTTGGAGTGAGAGCAAGCTCCTCCCTGCCTTGTTTCATCTGCTGGCTTTAAAAGTCAAACGTACTTAAGGTGCACACGCGCCTGAGGGCCTCGCCAGAGGGCCCTTTGGCATGGCCCTTAGGCGGGGCATGGGGTGGTGAGCTTGGTGTTTAATATCTTTTGGCGGTGGTTCTTCTTTAGGAGGGTTTAAGTTCATGTTGGAGTAGTTCATCCTGGTCTTTGCTTCCATTGGTTTAGTTTTTCTAGATGCCTAAATGGAAAGCTAAAAGTAGGGGAGGTATTTCCTCCACTCCTGTTGCTATACCAGTGGGGCAGCATGCCATGGATGATTTTGTACAGGGAAAGTATTTTGGGCAAACCCACTGTCGGGGTTAGGGAGAGCCCCGATTTGGGCAGCAATGTTTCACTGAGTCCGCTTGGCCCTTCTACTCCTCCTGCCCCTGGGTGGTGTGGTTTCTGATGCGGCTACTCAGCAGTCTGTGGCCTTGGCATTGGTTGTACCATTCAGGAGAGTATGATGATCCAGGATCTTCCTCTACTTGTGAGACCAAAGGAGGTGACCCTGGACTCCATTTGGGATGCAATGCAGTCACTTTATCGGGTTTGTATTGGGGTATTTCAGGCTTCTGCTCCCTTTGCTCCTAGATTGGAGGGGGTGGAGGTGAAGGTGCTCCAACAGCAAACACAATTGAATGGACTCGAGGTTAAAATTCAGTATTTGCGGGATCAGCAAGGAGTCCCAGCTAATTATGGTTTGGTTTTCCTGCGTACAATTGAAAACTTGGAAAATCAACAGAGAAATTTAAATCTTTGCGTACTAAATTTTCCACAGTGTTCATTGTGCTCCCCTAGGGACCTGTTCATTCGGTTTCTTAAGGAGCTGTTTAACTATCCTGACTCAGGGATCCCTCCTCTTCAAAATATTTATTTCCTCCCCTCAATGATTGGTAAGGACGCTTTGCAGAAAGCTGATACCTCTCAGGTAGAGGTGCCTTCTGACTCCTTGGACTTGGGGAATTCGTTATTACGAATCTGATGTTTCTTTTTTGGGAGGAAGGGAACATATCTTTTCAGATGTGTCCAGGTAGACTCGGTCTAGGAAGAAAACATTTCTGGAACTTTGCACTGAGGTTTTAGTTTTTGGTGCGAGTTTCCAGTTGAGATTTCCTTGTAAATGTGTACTTGGGTATCAGAATAAGATTTTTCATTTCTTTGAGCCATTTCAACTGCATTTTTTCTTAGATGCTAAGTAATTGTGAATTCACCTTAGGGTAGTATTGTGGGCTTTATAAGTTATGGATTATGGTTTAGGCATTTGATATACCACCCTTTTACTTACACATCAGAGCGGCTTATATGTATACACTTGACTAACGGGTACTTTTTATTCCCTTGTCCCCAAAGGGCTCACAATCTAAGTGTACCTGAGGCAATGGAGGGTTAAGTTGTATGCGCTTTACATCCTACTTTTTCTTTTTAATATTTTTCTTTGTAATCATTCTCCTATGGTGTATACGGTCCTTGAATCCTCCCTTTTCTTTATTGTTCTATTGTGGACTGCTAGCATACTGTCATGTTATTGGTTGCTTTATGCTCTTTCCTTATCTTTCCTCCAGTTCAGTCCTCTATCTCTGGGTAGTGTACCTCCTCCTGCAGCTTGGAGACTGGGCATGTCAAAATCGTGACATCATTGGATGTAGCCTGCTGGTCTCTCCTATCAGCCCCAGTGTGTCCAGTCTCCATGCAGCTGGAAGGCGTTGTGAGCCTAGGTGCTGGGCTCACTTGAGGAACAGATAAGGAGCTGTTAGGGTAGCTTTAGATATAGGTTTGGATTTTTGTTTGGTCCCTATACTTTAATTTAATTCTTTTGGTTGCTGTGTCTTTAAAAAGAAACAAAAAAAACCTGTTTCAGTGTTTGAGCCAGCCCCTGCCTGTCTTCTCTTATTTCTTTGTCTCCTTCCGGACCGGTTTCACTAGCAGCTCTCTCTTCCTTGCCTGTACGGAGGAGAGCCCTGCAGCGTGCAGCCTCGATTCCCCGCCGGTCCCGGTCTGCCGCGATCCTTCAGAAACAAGCTGCAGGAGGGAGACAAGCTCACGCCGCGGCTTTCCACTCGCTCCTGTGCTGAGCGGTGCCACGCAGGCTTGAGCATCGCTGAACAAGCAGGGGAAGTCACGCGGTACGATAAACAGAGTTTTCTCCTTTGTTCGTAAGCATACAGTGGGATTAGGACAGGGGGGCCGTGCCAGTAAGTGGGCCACGGACTGGAGTAGTTGTTCTGTGCGGCAGTGTTTGCCGCGTGGCGAGTTCCCGCGGTTCGACTCACAGTAGCAGTAGGAGGCCTTAGCCCTTACCTGTTAGAGTTAGAGTTTTTCTTTGTTTTAATTTATTTTGTTTATTTGCTTTAGCTGCTTTATTTGCTTAATTTTGGAGGGTCTCTTGGTCATTTTAGCAGAGGATTTCTGCTGTGGGTAGTTTTTAGTTGTTTTTCATTTTCCTTGGTTTAAAAAAAAAAAGGGGGACAGCAACATCCTCAACTTGCATTTTTTGACTGGCTAAGAGTGGTCGGGGTGCCTAGCTCATGTCATGGCGCCCTCAATGTATTGTCTGCGGCTCCCGCAGAGGTACAGTCGCTGACACCGGAATCTGCCAGGGCTGCACTACAGTTTCTACTAGTGTGGAAAAGCATATGGAGGGTAAAGTAGTTCAAGATCCCCAGGTTCCATTGGCAGGAGCAGAAGGAGAGGCACTGATGGCCACTCCGCCAGTGCCCTGCCTGGAGGTCCCAGTGGGCCCGTCAAGTGCGCTACCGGCATTAGTATCGGGACCGGAGCTCGGGGATTTCTGTCCTGACTTTGTTTTAATAATGCATCATGTGTTCTGTTTAAGGCGTCAAGGGAAGTTACCTGAGCCCTTGCCGCTTATGAATCCTGTGCAGCAGCCTGGGATAGGAGAGGCTGCTAGCATTTCCCTGAGGCCCCCAAAGAGGTCAAGACCTCGTGAGCTTTCACCCCCAGATATGGAGTGGCAAGAGACAGATGAGGCCGAGTTAGAACTCAAATCCGGTATGGAAGAATTGGAAGAAGGAGAAATGCCTGAGCCTGAGGATCAGGTGAAAATTATTCAGATATTCCAAAAGGACGAGCTTACGGCATTTATCACGGAATCCCTCCAGATTCTAAATCTCGCTACGGCGCAGTCAGCTGAGGAAGAGGAGGTGGAAGACCTTATCATTCAAGCGGTGAGGCAAACCAAAGTAGTGTTTCCCATCCACCTGGTGGTAGACCGGATGATCCAGGAAGAGTGGGATCAGCCAGAAGCAGGATTAAGAGGGGTCAGGACTATGAACAGGCTCTATCCCCTTGCGGACAAGGACAAAGAAAAGTTCTGCTCACAGCGGTTACAAAGAAGACCACTATTCCGGTGGAAGGTAGCGCAGCCTTAAAGGATGCACAGAATAGGAAAGTGGATGGATTATTGAAGCAAACATTTGAGGCTAACGCTTTATCCTTGCAAGCTTCCATTTGTGGGGCTTGGGTGGTGAGAGCATGTCTTCACTGGTTTCAACACTTAAGGCTGTCTAATCAACTGGAACAGGAGAGTGTGAGGGAGCTGACATGGCTCGAATCTGGGTCAGCGTATTTTTCAGATGTACACTATGATTTGATCAGAGCGTTAGCAAATTGTATGGCTTCGTTGGTGGCCACCCGGAGGTCCCGGTGGTTGAGGAATTGGGTGGCCGACAGCTCTTCTAAGTCACGCCTCAGTAAACTTCCATTTAAAGGGAAGTTGTTGTTTTGAGAATATCTTGACAAGCTGGTTAAGGATTTAGGAGAGTCCAAGGGCGGAAGACTTCAGGAGGATAATCCTAAGCAAGGGAAGTCCTTGCCGGCCTCTCGGGGACAGTTTAGAGATTTCAGGAGATTTCGTACTTCTCGCTTAGGTGGTTTCCAAAAGGGAAGATTTGCTTCTAGAGCCCAGGGGTTTCGTGGAGCAGGTAGAGGTTTTGCAGCGACCTCCGCAGCGGGAAGTTGAAAACCACAATGAAAGGAGGCGGGTCCCGGTAGGAAGCCAACCGATTGGAGGGCGGCTTCGGGAGTTTCTTCCTGCCTGTGCCCAAATAACGTCCGACCAGTGGGTGCTGGAGATAATTTTGCGAAGGTTATGCGCTGGAATTGGCAAGACCAGTTCTGGACTCATTTGTAATGTCTCCCTGCAAAGGTTGACGAAAAATGCTAGCAGTCCACCATACGTTAGATCGACTTTTACAAATGGGAGCAGTCACGCCGATCCCGACAGCAGATTACAGCGTAGGTCGCTACTCTATTTATTTCATGGTGCCAAAGAAAGATAGGCCGGAGAGACCCATCTTGGATCTAAAAGGGGTGAATCGCTGCCTTAGAGTACCGCATTTCAGGATGGAAAAGTTGAGGTCGGTCATTGTGGCGATGCGCCAAGGAGAGTACTTGATGTCCCTCGATCTCATGGAGGCATATTTACACATTCCAATCAGAGCGACTCATCAAATGTTCCTGCGGTTCGCCCTTCCTTGGGGACATTACCAGTTCCAAGAATTGCCCTTTGGTCTGGAGACGGCTCCGTGTACCTTCACCAAGATCATGGTGGTGGTGGCAGCGGCGTTGCGAAAGGAAGGAGTTCTAGTTCATCCTTATCTCGACAATTGGTTGATTCGGGCAAAGTCCAAGGCTGAGAGTGTACAGGCTACAGACAAGGTGGTGAAGTTTCTGCAGAGCTCGGCTGGGTGGTCAATTTGACCAAGAGCCGCTTAGTTCCGTCCCAGGATCTCGAATATCTGGGGGTACAGTTTGACACTCAGAGAGGAGCAGTTTTCCTGCTGGATCGTCGAGTTCAAGTCTTTCGACAGCTGGTGCGCAAGTTCATGTCCACTCCGGCGCCCTAAGCGTGGAGTTACCATTGCGTGCTGGGGACAATGGCGGTGACCTTGGAGGTAGTGCCATGGGCCAGATTTCATATGCGGCCATTACAGAGAGCGCTGCTTCACCGTTGGTCACACCAGTCCGACTCGCTGAACAAACGTCTTCCCTGTCCTCCCCGGGTCAGGCAGTCCCTTCAGTGGTGGCTGCATCCAGGATCTTTGAAAGTGGGCATGCCCCTGGAGCAGCCGGAGTGGCTCCCATTGTTGACAGATGCGAGTCTCGCAGGATGGGGAGCACATTGCAGAGATCTCTTTGCGCAAGGAACTTGGACCATCCAAGAGAGCAAATGGTCAATCAACCGGCTAGAGCTGTGAGCGGTCTGTCTAGTGCTACAGATGTTCGAAGCTACGGTGAAAGGCTGAACGGTGCGGGTACTGTCGGACAACTCCGTGATGGTGGCCTACATCAATCGGCAAGGCGGAACAGGAAGTGTGGCCATGGAAGAGGAAGCAGAGGCACTGTTCGCTTGGGAAGAACCTCGACTACAAGCGATCTCAGCGGCGCACATTGCAGGAAAGGACAATGTGATGGTGGATTTTCTCAGCAGGGTCCGAGTGGATGCCAGGGAATGGGAGCTGCATCAGGACGTGTTTGCGAAAATTGTCCGCAGATGGGGACCGCCGATCATGGATCTCATGGCAACCTTCCAGTCAGCGAAAACGAGTCGCTTCTTCAGCAGGCGGCAAGAGAGGATGTCGGAAGGAATCGACGCCCTGATACAACATTGGGTGTCATCAGGTCTCCTCTGTCTTCCCCCCATGGGCGCTCATAGGGCGAGTGGTACAGCGCATCAAAGCTCATCAGGGAAGAGTGCTGTTGGTGGCTCCGGTACGCCGATCTAGTTCGGCTGCTCGACGGGGAATCCTTGGAATTTACCAGCATCGGAGGATCTATTGCTTCAGGGTCCGCTTTGAATGCCTCAGGTGGATCGGTTCTCGCTTACGGTTTGGCTATTGAAAGGGCTAGGTTAAGGAGAAAAGGTTATTCGGGCATGGTCATCGCTAATTTACTTCAAGCTAGGAAAAAGTTCACGTCCTTCGCATATGGCGTGTTTTTGAGGACTGGTGTTCACGGCGGCAAGTGCGCGCGGCTACAGTATCTGCCCCTTGGTGTTGAGCTTCCTGCAAGACGGGTTTGATAAAGGTCTGGCAGCCAGTTCCTTAAGGGTGCAGTTAGCAGCCCTGTCTTGCTATAGAGGCAAAGTCCATGGAGTGGCCCTGGGCTCTCATGCAGCTGTGCTGCGCTTCCTTAAAGCGGTATCCTGGCTGCGGCCTTCTCATAGAATATTGGTTCTGCCGTGGGATCTCAACTTGGTTTTAGGAACCCTTTGAGCCCTTATGCCAGGTGTCAGTTAAGGATTTAACCTTAAAGACAGTGTTTTTGGTAGACATCTGCTCGGCGAGGCGAATTTCGGAATTGAGGGTATTGTCATGTAGAGAGACGTTTTTGTCTTTTTCCAGAGAAAAGGTGGTATTGCGACCAGTTCCGTCCTTTTTTCCAAAGGTGGTTTCTCCGTTTCACTTAAATAAAACGTTTTCCCTTCCAGCTCTAGGTTCAGTGGAAGAGAACATCTCAGACTGTAGTTTATGCCGCTTGGATATAAAGAGAGTGCTGCGGCAGTATTTAAAGGTTTCAGAAACTTTCCTCAAGTCGGCCCGTCTATTCGTCTTATTCAGAGGTCCCGGCAAAGGGGAAGTGGTGGCGAAGGCATCCATTTCCAGATGGATTAGGGAGGCGATTGCGTCCGTCTATATTTTGCAAGGTCGCCCAGTACTAGTGGACTTACGAGCTAACTCTACTAGAGTGCAAGTGACATTCTGGGTGGAAAACAGTTTGGCTCCGCCAGTAGAAATTTTTAGGGCGGCCACCTGGTCGTCTCTTCATACTTTCAGTAAGCACTACTGCCTGGATGTTCTGGCGGCGAACGATGCCTGTTTCGGGTTGGCGGTGTTGCGGTCTGGGTGGAAAGGTCCCTCCCAATGATTACTGCTCTGTTACATCCCAGAGGTGGAGGACTGAACTGGAGGAATGATAAGGAAATGGAAATTACACTTACCTGGTAATTGTTGTTCCTTGAGGAACTTCAGTTCAGTCCTCATTCCCGCCCGGGGATGGATTCTTCAGCAGTGAATGAACAGTAGGGGTAGTGCAAGACTACTGGTGAGTATAGCCCTTAATAGTAAGGATCAGAATGATCACGATCCTATCTGTTTCTTTCTATTCTTTCTCTTCCTTGTCTCTGGCTCGGCACGGGGGGGGGGGGGGGGGGAAGGAAGGAGAAAGGGCAAGAAGCAGTCCCCTTCTCACTGGAGAGGGGGTTAGTTAGCAGTTAGTTATATGTTATACGTTCAGGATGAATATAAGGTTGAATTTAATATGATAGCTACTTATTTGTTGATCCTTGAGTCTGCTTTGTCAATAGTTCACTGGGGCTGATGGGAGAGACCAGCAGGCTACATCCAGTGATGTCACAATTTTGACATGCCCAGTCTCCAAGCTGCAGGAGGAGGTACACTTCCCAGAGGTGGAGGACTGAACTGGAGTTCCTCAAGGAACAACAATTACCAGGTAAGTGCAATTTCCATTTTGTGCTTATTGTGTTGTGACCACTTTGATTGAAGGATAAGGTGGTATATAAAACTGTCTAAATAAATAGAAACATAGAAATATGACAACAGAAAAAGTCCACATGGCCTATCTAGTCTGTCCTTCCATAACAACTACAACAGTCCCCTTTTTACCTTTAGAGATCCTCTGTGTTTGTCCCATGCTTTTTTGAATTCAGTTACTGTCCTCATCTCTACCACCTCCACTGGGAGACTATTCCACGGATCCACTACTCTTTACGTAAAGAAATATTTCCGCATATCACTCCTGAATCTATCTCCCTTCACCCTCATCCCATGTCCCCTCATAGCAGAACTTGCTTTCAATTGAAAGAGGCTCTCTCCCTGAACATTTATGCCACGGATGTATTTAAACATCTCAATCATATCCAAGGTTCTATCCTGCCTTTCCTCTAAGGTGTACATATTAAGATCCTTCAGTCTGTCCTCATATGCTTTATAATGAAGCCCACTAATCATTTTAGTAGCCACCCTCTGCACCGACTCCATCCTGTTCACATCCTTTTGAAGGTGCGGTCTCCAGAATTGCACACTATACTCCAAATGAGGTCACACCAAAGACTTATACAGAGGCATTATCACCTCCTTTTTTCTGCTAGCCATTCCTCTCCATATGCACCCAAGCATCCTTCTAGCTTTTGCCGTCGCCTTTTCTACCTGTTTAGCTACTTTAAGATCATCAGACACAATCACGCCTAGGTCCCGCTCTTCTTTAGTGGACAAAAGTACTTCACCCTCTATACTATATTGCTCCCTTGGATTGCTGCAGCCCAAATGCATGACCTTACATTTTTTAACATTAAATCCCAGCTGCCAAATTCTAGACCATTCTTCAAGCTTTGCTAGATCCCTCCTCATATTATCTATCCCTTCCTGGGTGTCTACTCTATTGCAGATTTTGGTATCATCCGCAAAGAGGCAAACCTTACCCAATAGCCCTTCCGCTATATCACTAACAAAGATGTTAAAAAGAATTGGACCAAGGACATATCCCTGGGGCACACCACTGATAACATCCTTCTCCTCAGAGTGAGCTCCATTTACTTGTACTCTTTGTCGCCTCCCACCCAACCAATTTCTAACCCAAGCAGTAACTTTAGGGTCCATCTCTAGGGTGCTCAGTTTGTTTATAAGTCACCTGTGAGAAACAGTGTCAAAGGCTTTACTGAAATCTAAATACACCACATCTAGGGCTCTCCCTCTGTCCAACTCCCTGGTCACCCAGTCAAAGAAATCAATCAGATTTGTCTGACAAGACCTGCCTCTGGTGAATCCATGTTGCCTTGGATCCTGTAATCCGCTGGACTCCAGAAACCTCACTATTTTCTCTTTCAGCAGCGTTTCCAATAATTTACTCACCACCGAAGTTAAACTAACCGGCCTGTAGTTTTCAACCACATCCTTACTTCCGCTTTTGTGTAAAGGCACCACATGAGCCTCTCTCCAGTCCTTTGGCACCACTCTTGACTCCAATGAGGCATTGAAAAGATCAGTCAGTGGAACTGCTAGAACGTCCCCAAGTTCCCTCAGTATTCTCGGGTGTATCCCATCCGGTCCCATCACTTTGTCTACTTTAAGTTGAGAGAGTTTCTCACGAACACAGTCTTTTGAAAATTGTTCAAGATGTCCTTTGCTTCTGTTCCTATTTGTGGGTGTTTTCTGAGGTCCTGCTCCTGGTTCTTCATCTGTGAACACAGAACAAAAATATTTGTTGAGCAATTCCGCTTTATCCTTATCAGCTTCTACATATTCCTCCCCTGCAAATAAATAAAATACATTTTTTGCATGTGCATGATGGAGTCTGATAGTAACATAGTAAATGACGGCAGATAAAGACCAGTATGGTCCATCTAGCTGATATTCTTTATCCAAGGTTCTATCAAAAATTATTTAGAGAGAACCCAAAACATTTATGGAGAAAACTTGGAATGAGCATCAGTACAGTAAAATACTACCAACCAAAACTGAAACAGAAAGATTTTGGAGAAATGTATACAAGGTCACTATAAAATACATCCGAGAAAAGGCCAGCATACAAGAAGAGTTGGAAAATGCAGATATTAAAACAATGATATGGCCTGAAATAACAACAAAATAATTGGAAGTAGGTTAAAGAGATCCCCAAACTGGAAGAGCCTTGGCCAAAGGCGTGCTCAATTTTTGACTCAAACAAAGACCACCTACCAAGACCTAACAAGCTGCAAAAAGTCAGGTGATCACACAGCCAGACTTAATCCCACAATCACTAATATGGTAACAGGAAGACCACTTCTCCTTTCAAGGGAAATTTATGTAGTGATTTAAAAAATTACAGACCAAGAACTTATCTACAATATAGAAAATATTAATGGATAGATGTTGACAGAATTCACAATCATATCAATTCCAATAACATCATGGCAATAGAAATTAAGGACAATAAGAGAAAAAGTATATGGAAACAAAGACCAGTTAATGCTGAAATAAAGCCATCATGGCCAGTGCTGAGTAGAGAAGAAATCTCAGTACAACATGGATTGATTATAAGAAAATGTTTGATAACATCCCACACTCCTGGATAAGAAATTGCCTTAAAATGTACAAAATAAACTCTAGATTCACCATAGAAATATGGCAAACCACACTTCATCTGAAGTATAAAGATGAAGACTTTGTTATTTCTAATATTAAGATCCAGTGAGGAACATTTAGGAAGACTCCCTATTGCCTTTTTTATAGTACTTAATCCATTAAGGGCTCTTATTAATTCTTTTGGCTATGAATTTTGCCTTAATGATAAAGATGGTAAAGATCCAGAAGTAGCATCATACTTACTGTTTGTAGATGGGTCGAAGCTTTAAAGTCCCCACATTCAACATCTAATGCAATAATTCAGTGTTGTAAAAATTTTTCAGATGACATCAGGATGACTTTTGGCCTGGACAAATGTGCTATGGCAACCTTCCTGAGAGGAAAAACTGAGAAAAAATAGAAACATCTTTCTAATTGATGACAGAGACATAAAGACACTTGAATATGAAGGTGTATATAAAGATCTTGGACTAGAGGAAGAAGCAACAATCCAGTATAAATTACTGAGAGGAAAAAAAACAGTAAAGAATATACAGGAGATTAACATTGATATTAAAAAACATTTTAACATCATGGGATAAGATAACAGCTATCAATCAGACTGCAATTCCCATACAAGCTTATTCTGTTCTAGACATAGATCCCCTCTATACGTCCGGTCTGAGTCAGACATACAGAGGGATCGTGATTCTGATCCCATGGGGCACGTTTAGCACCGCAGGATCAGAATCACAAACAGTCATGTACGTGCAGGCTGGGACTTCAATTTCGTCTGCCTGCACATACATGACCTGCCCGACTAACTCAGTCAGGGCTTTTAAATAGAACCGCGGTGCCATGTCGTCCGGTTGCCATGGCAGTACGGCTCCATTGAAAAGCTGCGATGCCAGCCGCCGGACAAACGTGCTCATTCCCTGCAGCCCGACCCCCGATCTGGCCTCCTAAGGTCAGGGTCGGACTGCAGGTAATATCCTCCTGCTCCCCTACCCCATCCGCGCCCCGGCAGAACAAACCAAAACACTTTCAGGGAAGTTATTCCACCTTGGAGGTAGAATAACGTCCCTGCACATGTTGCCAGCACTGGACGTACAGGGCCAACATTAGATTTGGCCCTGTACGTCCAGGGCCAATGACCGCCCAGACTGCCCCCGAGCTGCCCCTTCCCCACTTCCATCTGTCTTCCCCGCACAACCGGCAGGGAAGGTATATGCGGGCAGTGAAGGCTTGAATAGCGAGGATCGGGATGTTCATCCCCGCTATTCGTGGCACAGAAAAGGGCCCTTACTGTGGTACAGCTTTGGAATTGTAAACTAGGCTCTTAAGTATCTTGAAAACTCCTCCATGCCCACAAAACCACCTGTACGATAGAATTTGTAAAACAAAAGAAAAAAACTCAAACAAGGAAAAACCATTAGAAAATTCACAAATATAGTGGGAACAGTGTATTCGACACATGAATGGTTAAGGAAAAGGGATCTGAAACTTAGGTATGAACAATTCATAGTTGTAGCACAGGATAGTGGATTATGGATGAGATGGTTCACAGCAAGTACAGGGAAAAATGGTAACAGGATACATTGTAACAGGATATGTAACTTGGAGTAATTACCCTGTAATTACTCTGTAATTACTCCAAGTTACATATCCTGTTACAATGTAAGCACAAGACAGTTTCGACTGAATTGAGCAACTATCGTTAACTGTAAACCGTACTGATAACAAAGAGTGTGGTATATAAAAGATGTTAAATAAATAAATAAAACAGATATATGTAGATTCTGTAAGAAAGAGAGCTGGAAATGGGGTTACTCATCTGTGAAGTTCTTATGGGAGAAAACTATACATAAAGGCACATTAAGGTGTCATATTTCATCCATTGAAAACTTTGTAAACACTACAGCATCACTGTACCAGAAAAGCACTGGGATCATGGCCTTAATAGAATTATGGAAAATGAAGATGTTGTGTTCACCAGGGACATTTCCACTCCAACAGATATAAAGCTTGATGTAATGAAACCAGCCATAATGGTTAGGGATGAACATGGTCCCCAAAAACAGAGTTCAGTTAGTCTTCATTTTAAGTGAAGTTTTTGTTATTTTTGTCTGGGTGTTTTTTCATGTTTGTATGTACATTTGTCTTACATGCATACCTTTTCTGCATGGCAAATCTTTTTTGTGTATGAAAATCAGTTGTACATACCTTAATTCATAGATATAGGCATGCACAAGCGATTTGCAAGTGCATTATTTTTTAGGCACCAAAATAAATCGCATATGCACTGATGAATGCATATCCTTAATAGCAGTAAAGGAGAAAAAAACATGAGAACTGTATTTATTTAATTTATTTATTTAGCAAAATTTCTATATCGCTGTATTTACAAGTCACAGCAGTGTAACAAGAACGAGTAATCTTTACATGGAACGTAGTTGATAACATTTTAAACAGTTACAATAATAAATAACGAGTAACTTAACAGTGTATTAAATAGGGGTGGGGGAGATTATTGTACATGATGTAAGATAAAGTTTGGGTAGTTGAGGGTGTGAGGCTACGTAGCAGAGTCGAAATGTTCCAGGAACAGATGAGTCTTTAGTTTATGTATTTATGATAGAGGTTTCAGTGCCGAGTGATTATACTGTGAATAGTGTGGAGAAGGAGCAGATTCTGAAGTACCAAGAAATGGCTGTCAGAGACTAAAGAAATCTGCAGAATGATAAAGAAATATTTCCCATTTTATTGGGTCTTTCAGGCCTGATTAAAAGCAACTTCCAAATGCACTTTGATGAGTTGGCTATATATATATATTACATCCTACGAACTTCAAAGGAAACTCTCTTTGGCACAGTGCAAGTCAGTGGGGCCCTTTTACTGAAGTGCAGTATGATTTTGCACATACCATGTGTTTTGAGTAAAAATCTGTGTGGTAACAGTTACTGCAGCCTCAAGCTCAATTACCATGTGCTAAAATGCACATGGTCCATTTAGGCAACTTTCATAAAAGGGCGCCAGTGAGTGTTAGCAGCAAATTTATGAGAATGATATCATACTCTAAATATTGTGGCTTAGGAGTGAAGTTCCTTAGTTCCTTACTAAAATGGTATGCACAAAACTAAAATGAAAAGACACTAGAGGATAATACTCATTCCAGAATGCCAAAATAATGTCCTCTCAAAAAATCAGTAGAATCTTGAATATAGTCTTAAACAATCCGGGCCCGATTCTGTCCTGCGTGTCCATTCCCTCTGTGCATCCGGTCTGAACCAGATGAACAGAGGGGATTGCGATTCCATCCAGGTTGCACATGCAGGACTGCACAGGGCTAACTCAGTCAGGGCATTTAAATGTAGCCGCGGCGCCATGGCGTTATGTTGCCATGGCATCGTGGCTCCAATTTTTAAAATCCGCGATGCCGGCTTCTGACCGAAACTGCAAATTCCCTGCAGCCCGACCCCCGATCCGGCCTCCGAAACCAGGGTCGTGCTGCGGGGAATGTCCCCTGGCCCCCACAGCCCCCTCTGCACCCTGAATTTAAAAAAAAAACCCAAACATCCAGGGGAGTTATTCCACCTCAGAGGTGGAATAACTTCCCCAGTCATTTCGCCGGCCCTGGACATACAGAGCCGACATTAGAATTGGCCCTGTATGTCCAGTGCCAGCGACTGCCCACTCTCCGCCCCCTGGGCCACCCATTCCCTGCCCCTGACTAACTTCTCCACAGAACACCCCGTTGGGAAGTCCATCCCTGCTATTCGTGGTTCAGAATGACCCCCTCAGTATTTTTTAAACCATCAATGTTACCACAGCTGTGAGTCCCAAATGAATAGGAAAGAAAAGACTTCGGTGCTGGACAGCTGAATCTTCAATGCATCAACTGCCTTCACTTCACATTACCAGTCATAAAAATCCTTTGCGCTCTTTTCTGTGTTAACCGTGACCTTGACTTCCTGACATTGGGTTGTCAATCATCCACAGCAACGAGGTTGTAAGCATTTTTATTTTCCTTGGCTGCCACAGTGGTTTCACTTTTAACTTTGTATGCTGCACAAGTCTACATTGGGTAAGTTTGACTAGTGTTTAAGCATTTTTTTACATCTCTTTTCAGCTGTTTTGCAAGACAGCACTTCCCTGAAGATGTGGTGCTACTGGTGAGAATGCTTGTTTTTAGAAAAGGTGTTTGTGCCATACTAATGTTTTTAGCTTCTTTTACCATCTGTTACAGCTGCTAGGTGGTCTAATGGGTTTTGTGGGGCTGTTTTAATATATTTGTAAAGAAAAGCCCTGTATTTTTTTTAGCTTCATGGTTTATTGCTCAGTGCCTGGAACAATAAGGTTGGTAGGCAGTTTTTTGTGTGAGACTCGAATTGCATAGCCCTTTCAGGTTTTTGATGTTAGTGTCTATATAGACTAAGGGCTCCTTTTATTAAAACCTGTTAACGAAAACAAGATGGCGATGGTGTTGTTGAGCTGAGCGGCACGGCGTTTTTTTTCCTTGTATGGGTAGGAAGCGGAAAGTTAGGGGGGCGAAACAGCCTACTGCCCTGCTGGCTTCAACGCCTTTACCCTTGGAGGTTGTTAGGCCTCTGGATTCCTATTTTTCGCCGGTGCCTCGGCAGTTGGCTTCAGGAGAGAGAGTCCAGGCTAGGCGGAGTTTGGCGGAGGTGTCCTCATTCTCCGATTCTGGGAGTGATCTGGTATCCCCTGGCTCAACCCGAGCCTCGAAGCTGTTTCATCATCTCAGCGGTGAGCCAGGAAGCCAGCGCGAGAGTGCGGAGTTGGAGGGCTCCGCTAGTGGACGAAGCCTGGGAGCGGAGTGTGACTTGGGCTCTGTGGCTTCTGGCAGGGATCATCCATCGGTGGAGTCTCTGGATGGTATGGCAGAGGCGGGCGCATTGTCGGTGCCTAGCTTGCTTGCACCCTCTACTTTGACCCAGGGCGTTGGTGTCTCGTCTTCTTTGGTGCAAGTCCCCCCGTTACCTCCTATGGATCCTCCGGAGGTGGTGACGCTAGAGGTGATCTGTGCCGCTATCATGAAGTTGCGAGAGGAGTTGGTTCCACGGATGGCTGCGTTGGATGTTCAGGTTGCCATTAACTCTCAGGCCTTAAAAGACAGTATGACTAATGTCGCTGCTTTGCAGAATGGTGTTTCTCAAACTCAGACGAAAATGTTGGCTTTTGAGAATGAAGTTGACTCTTTGAAAAAAATATCATTATCTGGTTTGTCTAAATTGGAAATGTTAGAAAATGCTATACGTATGCCTAATATTCGTGTAGTTAATTTCCCTAAAGTTTCATTAATATCCGCTAGAGATATGTTTCGTAAATATTTAACTGAAATATTAGGTATTCCTCCTGAGTCTCACCCCCCTTTGGTAAAAGCTTATTATTTGCCTTCGGGCAAAAAAGAGGTGGGGGTTGGTAGTGTAACTAGTGTACCTCAGATGGATTTGTTAAATCTTACTGAGATATTGGAGTCTTCTAGCGAGGAAAAGGTTGTTTCATCTACTCTATTGATTTCTTTAGCATTAATATCAGATAAGGAATGGCTTATGAAATTGTTTTTCAAAAAACGCAATACATTGTTTAAGGGATTGGCAGTTTGGATGTTTCCGGATCTATCTAGGGAGACCCAGAAAAGGAGACATGAATTCTTACTGTTAAGGTCAGGTATAGTGCAGTTGGGGGGGGGGGGTATTTTTCCTCAAGTTTCCGTGTAAATGTTTGATTAAATATCATCATTCTAATTCCTATATATTTTATGATCTCTCCCAATTGATTTGTTTCATTAATGCAAGGGTATCTGAAGGGGGTGCAGAGGCTCTGCCAGTTCCTGTTGAGTAAACTTTATATGCCACTGTCAAGCTCACTTCTTTACCTTTGTATTTTGATAGATTTTTATTATCAATTCTTTGTTTCCCTTGGTTGAGGGCTAGAGTAGGAAGTCCATGTATGATTTCCTTATGGGACAATTGTGTGCTTGTTACGCATATTGTTTTTTGTTTCTTTTTTTTTTGTATTTGTATACTTTTCGTGGTATCCTCCTTGTTTCCGTTTCAAGATGTATTGCTTGAATAGTTTGTTAAAATTCAATTTAAAAAAAAATTATAAAAAAAAAAAGAACCTGTTAGCTGGTTAATGGATATTGTAACATGCAGCAATAGTGCGTCAAAAACACTAATGCAAGAGCAGGTCCAGCGCTGCACACTAAAACAGTCGTAAGCCAGTGTTTGACTTTTATTTGCGGACTTTCATACAAGGGGCAGCACTGTACCTAACATTGAGCTAGTGGTGCGGTCGCACAGGGTGCAAGGAAATAGGGAAGCATTTGCCAGCCTCGGTTCCACTCCCCCCCCCCCCAACACACACTGCTGCCCTTGTTCCACCGCCGCTTTTCATGTTTCCTTGGTATCGGTGGCGGCAGCGGAGCGGACAGCAAATTGAAACATAACCCCCCACCACCAAAACGCGAGTCTTTACGATTTCCTGCTAGCATGCAGAATAAAGCAGTATAGAAAACTGGTTAAATAAATAAATGTCCTGCTATTGTGCAGGTCTGAGCCCTCCCTCCTCTGAAGTATGCCCTTGTCAGAGAAAGAAGGGACCAGACCAGCCATTCAAACGTGGGTCTTTGCAACTCCACAATTGAATGGCTGATCTGGTCCCTCCCCCCTCTGATGTGGGCATACGTCAGAGGAGGGAGGGATCAGACCTGCACAATAGCAGGACATTTATTTATTTAACCAGTTTTCTATACTGCTTTATTCTTCAATCAAAGCGGTTTACATTATGTATTCACTACAGGTACTGGATACATTCCCTTGTCCCCAAAGGGCTCACAATCTAAAGACCCACATTTTTTATATATTTTTTTATTTTTTGTCAATTTTATGTCCATTCTGTTGCTGCCAGCACTGCACCAAGGAAACATGAAAAGCAGTGGCGGGGTAAGAGCAGGCAGCACGGGGAGCCAGCAGCACATGGAAGTGTGGGGTAAGGAAAAAAAGGGGAGATGCAGGGCATGGGGCAAATGGCAAACCTGTGATGAGGGGGGGAGGAGGTGTGCCAGATGTACAAATCACACAGGGCGCATTTATGGTTTGGTATGGTCCTGTAAAAGGGCCCTAAGTATTTCTCTGTTGTTTAGTCTGTTAGTTCTGATAGGTGCTGGGGGAGGTTTTTTCTAGCTTCCTGAAGGTAAATTATTTTACTTATTTGTATGTATATGTCAAACATATATATATATAAAGTTTCTCCAACCTCATCTATATTTTATAAGAAAATGGGGATTGTGCACACAGAATGATATTTCTGTTCTGACACAGGTGATGTTGGGGGCATGTTTACTAAAGTGCGTTAGGCTTTTGCAGCTAATGCAACAAAAAGTGCAGATAACACATGGCTTTTGCAGCTAGCATGGCAGTATCTAAGATCATAAACATAAGAACATAAGAAATGCCATACTGGGTCAGACCAAGGTCCATCAAGCCCAGTATCCTGTTTCCAATAGTGGCAAAGTACAGGTCACAAGTACCTGGCAGGTTCCCAAAAAGGCACACAGGTTCCACAATGCTCATCTTGGTGTAGGCAGTGGATTTCCTGGATCCTCTTTAATAATAGTTTATGGACCTTTCCTCCAGGAACTTACCCAAACCTTTTTTAAACCCAGCTACACTAACAGCTTTTACTATATCCTCCGGTAACGAAATCCAGAATTTGATTATGCATTGAGTAAAAAATTATTTTCTCTTATTAGTCTCAAATGGGTTGCACTGTAGTTTTCATTGCATGTCCTCTAGTCTACTTTTTGATGGTGTAAACAACCAATCTACTTTTACTCATTCCACTCCATTCATTAATTTATGATGTTGTTGTTAAGTGCCGTCAAGTCGGTGTCGACTCATGGTGACCCTCTGGATAGTTGTACTAAATTTTGTTCAGTCTTCAGTCAGGCGACTTATTGTTGACAGACTGGCACCTGTAGCTGCTGCTGTTGTATCGATCCATCTCATTGCTGGCCTTCCTCTCTTGCGTTGACCTTCTACCTTGCCAAGCATGATGTCTAATGATCTCTCTCTTCGCATGATATGTCCAGAGTATGAAAGTCGAAGTATTGTCATCCTAGCTTCTAAAGAAAGCTTGCGTTTGATCTCCTCTAGTACCGACTGGTTTGTTCTTCGGGCAGTCCATGGTATACACAGTATTCGTTGCCAGCACCATAATTCAAAGGCATCAATTTTCTTCCTGTCTTTCTTTTTCACTGTCCAACTTTCACATCCATATGATGTTATTGAAAATGCCATGGCTTGAACAAGTGGAATCTTTGTATGGAAAGAGACATTTCTGCTCTTGAGAATCTTGTATAGGTCCTTCATAGACATTCTGCCAAGAGCAATGCTTCGTCAGATTTCTTGACTGCTTGTTGCTTCTTTATTGATAGTTGATCCAAGTAGGTTAAAGTTGTCAACTATTTCAATTTCTTCTCCATCAACGATGAACTTATTCATTTTGCCAGTTGTCAGGATCTTTGTCTTCTTAACATTAAGGTGCAGACCCATTTTAAGACTATGTTCCTTCATCTTGAGAAGCAAATGTTTCAAATAGTCTTCACTTTCAGCTAGTAATGTTGTATCATCAGCATAGCGAAGGTTGTTGATGAGTCTTCTACCAGTCTTCATACCTCTGTTGTCTTCATACAGTCCTGCTTCTCTGATGATTTGTTCTGCATATAAATTAAAGAGATAGGGAGAAAGTATGTAGCCTTGTCATACACCTTTGCTGATTTTAAACCATTCTGTTTCTCCTTGTTCCGTTCGAACTGTTGCTTCTTGATCAGTGTAAATGTTGCACAAGAGAACGATCAGGTGTTCTGGTATACCCATGCTTCTTAATTTGGCCCAGAGTTTCTCATGGTTTACACAGTCAAAAACCTTGTTTATTTATTTACATTCTCTTATATACCGCGTTATTCTGCATCAGTGCGGTTTACATTGAACAAACTGAAATTACATAGAACAGGGCATTATAACTTGGAGATAACTATTTTACAGGGAACATGGGCTAAGGAGGGTTAAGTTTATTATTTATTTTATTTATTTATTTTATTTTTCTTATATACCGCACTATTCAGCATCAGCACGGTTTACATGTAACGATAACTGTTCAGTGAAGACAATCTACACTGAACTTACAGTATAACAGAAATAAAACATTTTTAACTTACAATATAACAGAAATGTACAGTTTTAACAGCGTATTTTAACAGCGTATTTACACATAACTTATGTTGAGGAGTAGCTAACTATTTACATGTTGGCTTATCTGAGAATTGTAGATGGTTCGGATGAGGGAAGTGCTATTTGTCAGGTGGAGCAGGGTCTGGTGTGTTCGGTTTCGATCCTGAATGTTTGTTGCTTGGGTTTTGTCTGTAATGTACTACTGGGCGTGTCAAGGTGTGGAATGTGATCTTGGTCCGCGTAGTGCTGCAGGAAAAGATGATGTTTGACTGCTTTCCTAAATTGGAAGAGGTCCTTGATAGCCCTTATGGCACGTGGGTGCATACAGCGCAAATGCTCTGCTCCTGGCTGTTTGTGAGCATTTCGTGATCTGCCTTGGGAGTATCAAGGTGTTGATAGCTGCTGATCTTCTTGCCCTGTTAGGGGGAGTAGGCTGGATGAGGTCAGTTAGACCACAAGACCAAGACCACAAGGAGCACCTGTGGGACTAGAAACCCCAGTCCTTCCGGCCCAAGGTTGCTGTCCTCTAGTGGGATTTTAACCCCCGACCTTCCAGCCTGAAGTACCTTGCCCCAACCACTAGGCCACTCCTCCACTTGTTGTAGTCAATAAAGCACATATAGATATCCTTTTGGTATTCTTTTGTCTTTTCAAGTATCCATCTCACGTCCCTGATAATGTCTCTCGTTCCTCTCCCTTTCCTGAACCCTGCTTGCATTTCAGGCAGTTCTCATTGCAGGTATGGTTGTTGTCTCTGCTGAATGATCTTAAGTTGAATCTTTCTGGCATGTGGGATCAGAGCGACTGTACAATAATTTGCACAGTTAGTCGAGTCACCTTTCTTCAGCATTGGTATAATCACAGATCTTTTCCAGTCAGTTGGCCATTTGTCTTCCAAATTTCCTGGCAGAGCCTTGTAAGTGTGGTAACAGCTTTATCTGATTGCTGTAATAACTCAATGGGAATGCCATCAATACCCGGTGCTTTGTTCTTTGATAAGGCTTTCAATGCTGCCCAACTTCTTCTTTCATCACCAATGGTTCCTTATCATAAGTATAGGTTAAAACGACTATTGATCCACTTGATCTTTATGGTATAATGACTCTGTATATTCTTTCCACCTTTTCTTGATGATCTCAGCATTATACAACATGAATTTTTGAGCATCTTGTAGCATTCCAATTCGAGACTGGAATTTTTTCTTTAACTCTCGTATCTTTAGAAAGGCCGATTTTGTTCTTCCTTTAATAGTTTCTGATTCTATTTCTTTGCATGTGTCATTGTAGTACTTTTCCTTGTCCCCTTGTCCTGTCTTGCTGCAAGTTGGAAATCTGAGTTCTGCAATTGCCTCTCTTTCTCCTTTGGCTTTAGCTTCTCTGTGTTTTCTGGACAATTTTCAGAGTTCCTTCAATCATCCATTTTGGCCGATTTGCTTTTTTTACCTTATGTTTCTTCCAATACAACCTTCTTGATGTCATCCCATAACGCTTCTGGAATTCTGTCATTTGTATCTAAAGCAGCAAAACAATTTCTCTGGCACTCTTTTAAGTCCAGTGATATATTTTCAAGATCACATTTTGCTACATTCATGAATGGCTTGCTCTTTTTCAACTTTAGCTTGAGTTTGCATACTAGTAGTTGGTGATCTGTACCACAATCATCTCCAGGTTTTGTCGTTGTTAATGTTATCAAGCTTTTCCATCATTGTCTTCCACAGATGTAATCAATTTGATTTCTGTACAATCCATTGGGTGAAGTTCACGTGTACAGTTGGCGCTTGTGTTGTTGGAAGAAGGTGTTTGAGATGAATAAATCATTGGTTTTGCAGAATTCTATCAGTCTTTCAATAGCTTTGTTTCTGTTGCCAAGTACATATTTTCCAACCACTTTTCCGCCTTTGTTGCCAACCTTTGCGTTCCACTCACCCATGACTATCAGGATATCCTGTTTGCATTTTCTGTCAATTTCAGCTTGTACTTGTTCATAGAACTCCTCAACTTCATCCTCTTCTGCAGCTGTTGTTGGAGCATTTTCCTGAATTATAGTTGTGTTGATGGGCTTTCCTCATAGACGAATAGAAATTAAATGTTCGCTGACTGCATTGTATTTCATTACAGTTCTTGCACGTTTCTTCTTAACTATAAATGCAACACCATTTCTTCTTTGTCTTTCGTTTCCAGCATAGTAAACCATATGATCATCAGATGCAAAATGTCCGAAACCAGTCCATTTCAGTTCACTGACACCCAACAGATCGAGTTGTACACATTCCATTTCATTCTTGACCACCTCCTACTTCCCTTGGTTCATGCTTTGTATGTTCCATGTCCCAGTATGTAAGATATCTTTGCAACTTCTGACTCTCTTTCATGCGCTGCTACATCAGCACATCCAAGCACATCTTAAATGCTGACTTTACTCTGAGAAGTCTTCAGCTCATCCCCAGTAACCATTTGAGTGCTTTCCAACCTGGGGGTCTCATCTTCCAGCACTATAGTGCAATTTGTTTTGTGACTATCCATTTGGTTTTTGAGGCAAGATATAGAAGTTGATTTGCCAAGACTTTCTTCCGCGCAATCAATTCCAATGTTGTTGCATTTGTCACAGAAATACGATCCTCCGCTTACAACACCATCCAATTCTGCTGCTGCCCAGATGGGTGGTTTGTCTTAGACAGGTCTCAGCTGAGATGCCAGACTATCTTGGGAGACCCTGCCAGCAGCTAACCTACTGATAGCTTAGCTCTCTACATCACTGATCCACCCAAGCCCTCACAGCATGACAAGCTGCAAATCAAGTGAGAGATTAATTTATAGACTTCTATCATATCTCCCCTCAGCCAGCTCTTTTCCAAGTTGAAGAGCCCTAACCTTTTAAGGTTCTTCTTAGAGGGGGATCATTCCATCCCCTTTACCATTTTTGCTGTTCTTCTATGTACCTTTTCTAAATCTGCTATATCCTTTTTAAGATATTTTTATTTATTTTATTTATTTACAGTCTCTTATATACCGCACTATTCGGTATCAGCGCGGTTTACATGGAACAAAAATGCTCAGTACAGTTAACATGTAAGAGTTTACAGATAACAGGGCAAGTAACTTGGATAACAGGGGTAAGCTATTTACAGCATTTGCTACATAAACTTGTATAACAGTGGCAAACTATTTACAAATATTGCTACATAAAGTCGTATGATCATGAATACCATAGAAACAAATGCACCACTAAGGGTTAGGGAATCTTTCTTAGCATGTTGTTGGGAAACCATATAATTGCTTAGCGGGTTGCATCTCTGTCTCAGTGGGTGAGGTTGGGTTCTATGAGGTACTTATTGAAAAGATGGTATTTTAAGGGCTTTCCTAAACTGTGTGAGGCTCTTAATCGCCCGGATATCTGGAGGTAATGCGTTCCAGCATCTTGGTGCACTGATACTAAACGCCCTATTGGCTGTAGATGTTGTGCACGCTGTTAATGCTTTCGGGACTTTTAGGGTGTTTGTAGCTGTGGATCTCCTTGCTCTATTAGGAGATGTGATATGGATGAGGGCCGTTATTGACTCAGGGGAGAGCTTGTTAATAGCTTTAAAAGTGATTAACAGTGTCTTGAAGACAATTCTAGCCTGGATAGGTAGCCAATGTAATGGTGACCAATGATATGGTGACCAATGTAATGGTGACCAATGATATGGTGACCAGAACTGCATAAAATTCTCAAGGTGCAGTCGCACCATAGAAGATACAGCACAGTTACTTACCTGTAACAGGTGATCTCTGGGAACAGCAGTAATAAGTCTTCACATATGGGTATCGTCGGTACCGACGGAGCCTGCGCGGGAACGCTCCCCAGCGTCCAAAAGGAAAGCTTTTGGGAGCATCCCACAGCGCCTGCGTGCTGCCTTCCCGCCTTTCCTAACCGCCTCTCTCCAGTTCGAGTTTTAAAGCTGAGACAAAAGAGAGAGAGGAAAGGAAAGATAGAGAGATACAACTCCTAGGGGAGGTGGGTGGGTTGTGAAGACTTATTCCTACTGTTCCCAGAGATCACCTGTTACAGTTAAGTAACTGTGCTATCTCCAGGAACAAGCAGGAATGAGTCTTCACATATGGGGACTCCCCAGCTAGAGATGCCTGGGAGATCACCCAGATTGTGAGTCCCTGGGAAGGGCTCCACCTGCATCCATGAATCTCAGGCATCCAGTCAGGGATGGAGGGTAGGAGTTGATTAGGTATGGAACAGGTGTTTGAGAACAGCCTGACCAAACAAGGCATCCCGGCGGGAGTCCTTGTCCAAGCAGTAATGGGCTGTGAAGGTGTGAACCGATGCCCAGGTGGCTGCTCGACAGATCTGGTCGATGGACACAGAGTTAAGATGAGCCATAGAGGCTGCCATGGCCCTCACATTGTGAGCTGTGACATGGCCCTCCAGAGAAAGATTCTTGCTCTGGTAGGCGAAGGAAATACACTGAGCAATCCAATTAGACAGAGTTCTCTTGGAGACTGGAAGTCCTAAATGAGAAGGATCAATAGCAACAAAAAGTTGAGAGGACTTTCTATGTTGCTGTGTCCTTTGTAAGTAGAAAGCAAGTGCTCTTTTACAATCCAGGGTATGAAGATTCCTCTCTGCACTTGATGCATGAGGTCCTGGAAAAAAGACAGGTAAATAGATCTCCTGGTTCAGATGAAAAGGCGAGATCACTTTAGGCATAAAGTGTGGATTAGTTCTCAGGACTACCTTATCATGATGGAACCTTGTATAAGGAGGATTAGCCACTGAAGCTTGCAACTCACTGATATGGCGAGCTGAGGTGACTGCAATGAGAAAAATAACCTTCCAGGAAAGGAATTTCAAGGAGGTAGTGGCTAAGGGTTCAAAGGGTGGCTTCATAAGCTGGCCAAGAACCAGATTCAAGTCCCATGCCACTGGAGGTGGTCTAATGGGAGGTTTAGTCAAAAGAAGGCCTTTCATGAATCTTGCTATAAGAGGATGAGAGGAAATAGGTTGTCCATTGAGAGGCTTAAGGGATGCTGCAATAGCACTCAAATGGACTCTGATTGAAATTGTTTTAAGGCCTGCATGGGATAAATGCAGCAAATAGTCTAGTAAAGAATTCAAAGGTATTGCAAGAGGGTTGAGACCCTTCTCTGCACACCAAATGGAAAACCTTTTCCATTTAAAAGCATATGAACGTCTGGTAGAAGGCTTTCTGGAAGCATGAAGGCTATCCTTCACCTGCTGAGAAAGGTGTAAATCTTGAAGGTCTAGGCCTTCAGCAACCAGGCATTGAGATGAAGAGACTGAGGATTTGGGTGCCACAAGGTTCCCTCCTCCTGGGAGAGGAGATCTGGAGCAGACCCCAGGTCTAGGGAGGGAGCTTGAGAGAGATGCAGAAGTAGAGGGTACCACACTTGCGTGGCCAAAGTGGTGCTATGAGGATCATAGACCCCTTGTCTCTCTGAAGCTTCAACAGAGTTTTGGGGATGAGGGGAATAGGTGGAAAGGCATAGAGGAAGTCTTGCCCCCAATGAAGGAGGAAGGCATCCCTGGCCTGAACTCCCTGACATGGAATCCTGGAACAGAACCAGGGAAGTTTGGCATTCCACGGACTTGCAAACAGGTCTATGTCTGGGGTACCCCAAATCCGAAAAATCCTGGCTATCTGGTCCCCATGGAGGGACCATTCGTGCGGAAGCAGAACTCGACTGAGTCTGTCTGCCCAAGAGTTTTGAACCCCTGGAAAATACACTGCCATGAGATGGGCATCACTGGATAGCGTACCGCTGTCGTCGATGCTGATGTCGATGCAAGCGGTACTGGTATCGGAACCGGAATCGGATCCTGTACCGGAATCGGTATGGGTACCGACAACGGGGTTTGTTGCGGTACCATAGGCGTCGCAGCTTGTATGAATGCCGTGATGGCACGCTGCATGGTCAGGATATTCTGATCCATTGACGCCACCAATGTCTGGATGTCGCTACCGAGACCACCGATACCCCAGAACATTGTAACAGGTGATCGGTCGAAGCCGAGCCATCGATGTCAACCTGTGACCCCATAGGTAATGCTTTGGAAGCCGGAGCCTCCCGCCAGGGTAATTTTGCTGGTGTGGGTACCTCAAGAGTAAGCCCGGGGGCATCTCGATACTTGGAGGGAGATGAACTCTTTGAGGACCGGCCAGATTTAAGTTTGGTTACCTGAGATCCATGGGATGAAGAAGAAGCCCTGGAAGACGTCGATGCTACAGAAACTGAGCTTGGCTGCACGATTCTGTAATCCTCTTTTAGACATCATGGAACAGGACTCTCAATCCGCAATGGAGTGGTCAGGACCTAAACATTTTAGACACCAGTCATGGGTGTCGGTGACAGAAAAAGTGCTACTGCACTTCGTGCACTTTTTAAACCCGGAGGCGGGTTTTTCCATGAGGAAAAATATATCTGTAGGCCTAAGGCCCCAGAAGAAAAAATGCACTGGAGAGAGTAAAGTTTTTTTTTTTTTTTTTTTTAAGAAGTAAAAAAGACCGGTGTACCGGTTCGGAATCGAGAAGGCAGACACGCGACTAAAGAAAAATAAAAGAAAATAAGAAATTCTTCAGCGGTGACAGGAAACACGACCTGCTGGCTCTGCGGAAAAGAAGAACTGGAGAGAGGCGGTTAGGAAAGGCGGGAGGGCAGCGTGCAGGCGCTCTGGGATGCTCCCAAAAGCTTTCCTTTTGGACGCTGGGGAGCGTTCCCGCGCAGGCTCCGTCGGTACCGACGATACCCATATGTGAAGACTCCTTCCTGCTTGTTCCTGGAGATAGAGACATTATAATCCTTTGTTTTTATTCTCTATTCCTTTCCTTATGATTCCTAGCATTCTATTTGCTGTCTTGGCTACCGCTGCATACTGGGTGGAAGGGGTGGAGGGTTTCAACATATTATTCATGATGACACCTAAATTTTTTTCCTGGGTGGTGGTTTCTAATGTGGTACCTTGCATTGTGTAACCATAGTTTGGGTTGCTCTTTCATAGGTGCATAACTTTGCACTTGTCCATATTAAATTTCACCTGCCATTTGGATGTCCATTCGTCCAGTTTATCAAGGTCCTTTTTCAATTTTTCACAATCCTCTTGTATTTTAACAACTTTGAATAATTTTGTGTCATCTGCAAATTTGAGCACTTCATTCCTATTTCCTATTTATAAATATGTTAAAAAGCAGTGGGTCCAGCACAGATCCCTGGGTACCCTACTATGCACGTTTCTCCATTGGGAAAATGGCCATTTAGCCCTACTCTCAGCTTATTGTCTTTTAACCAATTCCTGATCCACAATAGTATACTGCCTCCAATCCCATGACTTTTTAATTTTGCCAAGGGTCTCTCATGAGGGACCTTGTCAAAGGATTTCTGAAAATCCAGATACACTATATCAACCGGTTCATCTTGTTTTACTTGTTTATTCACATCTTCAAAAAATATCACAGATTAGTAAGACAAGACCTTCCTTGGCTAAATCCATGTTGGCTTTCTCCCATTAAACCATGACTATCTACATGTTCAGTAAGTTTATTCTTCATAATGGCTTCTACCATTTTGCCTGGTACTAGCACCAGTCTGTTGTTTCTCGGATCACCCCTGGAACCTTTTTTAAAAATTGGCATTAAATTGACCATTCTCTAATCTTCAGGTACTACAGATGATTTTAATGATAGTTCACAGATTACTAATAGTAGATCTGCAATCTCAAATTTCAGTTCTTTCAATACTCTTGGATGTATTCAATCCGGTCCAGGTGATTTGTTACTCTTTATCAGTTTTAATACATCTTCCCGGTTTATTGATATTTCTTTCAATTCTTCCGATACATTACCTTTTAAATACTGTTTTAGGTATGGGTAGCTTTGGTACATCTTCTTTAGTAAAGACAGAAGCAAGGAATTCATTCAGTCTTTCCACTTTGGCCTTGTCCTCCCTTAGCGGCACTTTTACTCCTCTATCATCTAATGGTCCAACTGATTCTCTCATAGATCTTTTACTACAAATGTATGTGAAAAGGTTTTATGTGCTTTTGCTTCCATGGCAAGCTTTTTTTTTTTTTCAAATTCTCTCTTTGCCTGCCTTATCAATGCCTTGCATCTAATTTGCCAGTGCTAACTTGCCTGTTGGAGGTATGCACACCATTTCCCCAGCAGATAACTGAAAGTGCAGAGAAATGGTCAGGCAGAATCATGGATACAGCTAATGCACCCATTGAGGTTACTTCATGCTGTTGAGACTTGTGGTAACCATGCACTGCAGACATGCCTACCCTCACCCTAATCCTGCCCACTCCTGCAGATAACGCAGCAGTTTTCTATACCATTTACAGAATGCATGTTATCTGTAGTTGCCATGCATTACCTGCTACTGTGGCCAGACACTGTAGCATGCGCTATATACTGTATTAGCAGCTAACACAGTTTAGCAAGCATTCCTGTTAATACTTGATTTGGAGTGGAAGAGTAGCCCAGTGGTTAGAGCAGTGATTGGGTAACCAATAAACTAGGGTTTGATTTCTACTAGCACCTCTTGTGTTCTTGGGCATGGCACTTTACCCTATACTGCCTCAGAAGAAAGGCCTGGTAATCTACTTCTGGTCACACCTTACCAAGAAAACCCAGGAGCTGCTGTGACACCTGGAGTCAGCATTGAATCAACTGCACAAGTTGCAATGTTTGAGTGTTTGTTTTCTTTTTTTTTCTATCACCTCTTTATTTTTTTTTTGCCCTTTTGTTTCTTCTCTTTTCTTCTCTTTTATTGGTTCTTAATTTTGAAGCAGTGTTGGGTGTTTTTTGTTTTGTTCATACTGAGGCCAATTCCATAACATGCACGTCCGGGCCACGGGCACGTCCAAATCGAAAATGAGCCCGATTTTACCCAGATTCTACAGCTGCGGGTATAGATGCACCCGCCATTCTGCAATTGGGGACATAGACATTTCCAGTGCAGCATGAGCAAACCACTGTGGAGAAACATGGGCCCCGCTGTTATGACGAGACATGTATATATGCAGCAAATGGTTTGGACATGCCCTGTATTCTGAAAAGATGGACATTTCCAATCCTGCCTCTCCGCGCCATATCTTGGACGGCCATGCCACCTCTCTAAAACATGCATCTCCTAGGCTGCTCCTATCACTGACAGTGTTGTGCTGATGCAAACTACACAAAAAATACGGAGGATACATAAATGTTGAAGCAAACTAGATGCATGCCCAATCTCCAGGAACAAGCAGGAATGTAGTCTTCACATATGGGTATCGTCAGTACCGACGGAGCCCGCGTGGGAACGCTCCCCAGCATCCAAGAGGGAAGCCTTTGGGAGCATCCTACAGCACATGCGTGCTGCCTTCCCACCTCTCTACCTCTCTCCCTTCAGTTCTTCGTTTTCCGCAGAGCCGACAGGACGTGGTACCCTGTCACCGCAGAAAATTTACCTTTATTTCTTGTTTTTTGTGGTCGCGTCTGCCTTCATTCGACGCCTACCGGTACCGCCGGTTCTCTTCTTCTTTCCTTTAAAAAAAAATTGTATTTCTTCAGGGATCTTTCCCTGCTTCTGGTGCTAAACGCCATTTTGGGCACTAGGCCCATTTTTCTTCAAGCATGGAGAAACCAGCTAGTGGTTTAAAAAAATGCTCAAAATGTAACGTACCATTTCCGTCACCGACACCCATGATTGGTGTCTAAAATGTTTGGGTCGTGAACATTGACCAATGGAGTGTCTCTCCTGCACAAGGATGACCAAAAGGGGCCTGCAGAATAGTGCTGCAAAACTCTGTACCCTTTTTGCTGCCGACACGATGTCAGTTGCATCGATGTCCTCCAGGGCTTCATCTTCCTCCCATTGATCTCAGGTAACCAAATTGAAGTCTTCTAAGACTAGCCGGTCCTCGAAGGGTAAATCTCCCTCAAAGTATCGAGATGCCACTGGCTTTTCCCTCGAGGATACTTCACTGGCAAAACAGCCCCGGCGGGAGTCTTTGGGCTCCAAAGCATTAACGGGGCTCCAGGATGTTCCAGAGGCCTCCAACTCTGCGGAACTACTGGTGCCATGTTCTGGGGTCTTAGCCGCTTTCACCGGTACTGGCACCCAGGCATCGGCAGGAGCGATGGATCACAGAATCCTCGCTATCCAATGCAGTCTAGCGGCCCTCTTAGCGGCTTCGGTACCGCTAAGACCCCAACAGACGGTTCAACAGGTATCGGTACCGACAATACCTGCTTCGACAGGATTGCTTCCCCCCATGCCAATCTCTGGTATCAGGGATCAGGAACCGAGACATTTCAGTACCGACTTTGAGTGGTACCGATACCATGCATTACAGGAGCACCCGGTGCTTGAGTCTTCCAATTCTGATGACTCTGACGATTCTACTGGTACCAGAGCGAATCTTTTAGAAGATTCAGTTCCTTCTCCTCAACACAGAATGTCTCCTCCAAAGGATATGTCCTTCCAGGATTTCATACGTGATTTAGCAAAGGGTCTTGCAATCACTGTGATTCCAGAAAAGGAACCTAGGGCAGAAGAATTAAGGATTCTACAATACCCTATGGTTCCCAAGGAAGCAGCTATGCTTCCCATTCAGAATATCTTACATGATCTAATGTTGAGAATGTGGGAAACTCCTTTAACAATATCTTCACATTCCCGACGCCTTGACACTATGTACCGAGTGCCAAGTTGTCCTGGTTTTCAAAAAACTCAGTCACCATACCATTCAATGGTAGTGGAATCGGCCATGCGAAGGATCTAGGGTGCTAAAACACATTCTTCTAATCCTCCAGGCCGTGAATCCAGGACTCTTGATGCCTTTGGCCGTCGATGCTTTCAATCCTTCATGCTAGGAGCTAGGCTCAGTCCCTACATTCTTTATATGGGAATGTTCCTGGAAGAAGTCACAAAAGACTTAGAGCTCCTTAGTCCTTGTGTTTCGGAGGAAAAAAGAGCAGACTACCTTATTCTGGTCAAGCATGCCCAGAATGTCTCAAAATTCATGAACTGTGCTACCTTTGATTGCTTTGAATGTATTAGCAGAACCTCTGCTATATCCATAGGAGCACGTTGTATTGCTTGGCTTCAAGCATCAGACTTAGAACAGTGGGTGCAAGAAAAGCTGGGAAACATTCCTTGCATAGGAGAAAATCTCTTTGGCAAGGACTGGCAGGACAAGGCTAATCAGCTTGACTCTGACAATACTACTTTAAACAGATTGTCAAAGTCTACAGCCAACCCAGCGAAAAAAGAAAATATACAAAAAGCCCTTTTTCAGTAAGAAAAAGAAGCCTTACCAATCTTACACCCATCAAACTCACTGTCCGCTCCATGTTCCCCAGAAGAGGCAACAACAGAACAGACAGCAAAAAAAGCCGCAAGCTCAAAAAGCTCAACTGGCTCAACAGATCCAGCCCCCTCAGGGTCTTTGACCTCTGTCTAGAGAACTTAAGTCATTCTGCCCCTAAAAGGTCCAGAACCCTTGACCATTCCAGGAAGACTATGCTATTTTGCCAAAAGATGGCAACAAATAACATCAGAAAATTGGACTCTGTCCATTGTACAACTGGGTACAAGCTTCATTTTCTCAACTTGCCCCCACCTACAATAGTAAAACAGTTCAATTCTCAAGGGCCTGCCACCGACCTCTTGTGGCAGGAGGTCACATCACTTCTAGCTCAAGGAGCAATCGAAGAAGTACCCATTCCCCAACAGGGGACAGGGTTTTATTCCCCCTACTTTCTTATTCCAAAGAAGACGGGGGGACACAGACTTATATTAGACCTCAGAGAATTAAACAAATATTTGTTCCAAGAAAAGTTCAAAAGTTCCCAGGGATCTGAGTCTTGACTCAAACTATTTCTACAGATAAGCAATTTTTGCTATTCATTTATGTGGTTAACTGAGTCACGACTATGCAAACAGCTGAATTATACATGGATGGTGACTGTATTTAAATAATTTATTACATACGATTATATTTTTAAAAGGGAAAATTTAGGTCCTTGATGCAATATAGGGGATTGGAGTTTCAAGGTTTTCACCTGACATGACCCTTCCCCGACCAGTCTGAGACCTATTCCCTAAATGATACAGTATTTTCTGAATACGTGAGTGAGCTGAACATAGTAAATGACGGCAGATAAAGACCAGCATGGTCTATCCAGTCTGCCCAGCAAATATACGGCAAGGGCAGGTGCACCCATCGCTCCGTGCAGGTCACCCCTCCTCATGTCTTTGTTTAGGGGTGGACCCACCACTCCATGTAGGACACCCCTATTTGTTGAGAAGTTAGATGGTTCAGTTTATTTTGTTTTTATCCTGTTGCTATAAAGGGATCCGCAGTGCTTATCCCATGCTGTTTTGAATTCCGTCACCATGTTTGCCCTCACCACTTCCATTGGGAGAGCATTCCAAGCATCCACCACCCTTTCAGTGAAAAAATATTTCCTGACATTGCCTTTCAATTTTCCACCTTGCAGCTTCATGTTATGCCCTCTAGTTTTGCAGCTTCCCCGTCTTTGGAAGAGGTTTGTTTGTTCATCGTTCCTCTTTAAGTATTTAAAGGCCTGAATTATATCTCCCCTATCCCTCCTCTCCTCCAAAGTGTACATATTTAGGTCTTAATCTAAAGGTCTCTTGTTACTGAAAGGGATATTTTTAGGGATCATTTAGCTATAGAGAATCTTTTGTGTTTTATTATGCCGTATCACACTGGCACCTGTTGACACTGTGTTCATCTGTACAGTCCAGGTACTGGCCAGGCCTTCAGGTCCCCCCTGAATTGCAGATGAGCACATCAGATCCTCCCATACAACCCTCAAACCACACACACAGACACTCTCATTTTCAGTCACAAAAAACATAAATCTGCCAAAAAGATGTCCTGAACCTATAAATAGCAGCTGGTATAACAGAATAGCATGGAGTCCTAGGACTAAAAAGATGATCTCCGTTTCTCACCCAAACAAGAATCCTTTCTGTACTCACTCACATACTATTCCTAATCAGCAGTTCTATTTTTCAGAACACAGGAATTGTTAGGGTCCTCTAGATGAACTTCTTTAGCACAAAATATTTCTTTCAGGGTAGTATATTGCCTCTTTAGCTTACAAGATCCCCACACCTCTGATTTCTGTTCTTTATAAATGCATCTTGTGGGGGTTTTCCATACTGCAGTTCACCATTTCAGAACAGACTAGTTGCCACCTTTATACAAACACAGCAGAATATTTTCTAAGTACTGGCTTTATTCCATGTCTCTGGCAGGTATAATGGGCTCGTCTGCGTGGACCTTCCAAAACATCCACGGGCCTTTCCTAAATATGCTTTATACATCTCTGCGAAACAAGAAGGCTGCCAGTGAAAGGCACAATCAAAAAAATTTGCAAAAGACACGAAAATTTGTCGAGGCTTTGAAAAAGTGAAAAGAAAGTGCTTCAATGCACAAAACAACTCGCCCCATTTTAATCATTTTCATTTTTACTTTTTTCTTTAAATATGAAAATAATACTACTTATCTGAATGAGATGCAAACTGTTACGGGTCTGTCCCTTGTTGGTCACTCCAGGCCAGGGAAGTCCCGAACCCTCATCTGCGGACAGACCTGTAACACAAACCAAATGTGGTAAAAAATCTCAAAGCAACGTGGCATGTTTCGAGTCCGAAAAACATTAGATCAACTCTGCCTCAGGCTTTACTGCAGGGACTTTCCACAAAAAGCATCAGTTAATCAGCAATCCATGCCCCCATTCTGCCCCTCCCGGACACATTCTGAGATCACTGTGTTAGCGAGATAAACGTCTATGGGCGCTATGTATCGGAATATGCTCATAGATGTTTTTGATACATAAACATCCCCGGCGCACGTACAAAACCTTATTCAGTTCCTGGAATGACCTCCATTGTGTTTTTTGCTTACCAGGTTCTTTCAACATAGATCAGCAATGCCTGGATTCCAGGAATGATTTTTCAAGATTATAGCCCCTGATGTGGGCATTATTATGCTAAAACATATTGGGCCTCTCCTGAATGATTGAACATAACAGACTCTGGACTCTTTTCCTTTGCCGTTGGATGGAACTGTGATTATTCTAAAATATTGGTTTTATGATATATTGTTTGACGCTCCCTGCTAATTCATTATGCATCTCCTTGGACTATGTTAATTGATTCATTTGCAGTTACTCTTTTACCTGTCATTTTCTTTGCATTTTCGAAAAAGCTCATTTTACATGTAAATGCCCATATCATTTCAAAATTACAAGGGGGTGTGTTGAGGTATGTCATGGGCATGGAATGAGTGGGACAAAAATGAACATGTCTATTCCACATTTTATATAGGGAATGCACATGTAAGCCCCAGACTGGCCCAACTCTGGATTTACACATGCTCCTTGACATAAATAGGTATTTAAAAAGTACTGCTTTCCACCATCCATTTACAGAAGCAATTAAGGGGATACCTCCTCCCCTCAGTTCCCCAGTGCATTTCTTCCTCCAAATTGAAATAAAGCACATCTGCACATCTAGGCTTGCAAAATGGCCCAGATACATGTGTAAATGCCACATTTGCTTGTGTACGTTGCAAAATGCCGGCACTTATATGTATAAGTTGCCCAGTGTCCTTCATCGATTTTCCCTACCTGTACATTTGTGAACTGGCTTCTCCTCCCACTGCACTTGGATATAAATTGCTCTGCATCTCTGAATTCATAATTTAAATATGGCTTCACTTTTAGCAAAGTTTGTTTCTAAAATGCCTTCGGAGTTTTGCACGTTGCAACCTCAATGGCTCAATTGTGATTTCCACGTGCCTTCACACCTTTAACTGGTACTTTATAAAAATCACCCCCACTGTGCAAAGGTGCACCAGAATTCTAAATTCCTTCATTTTGCCCAGGGTCTTGACCTTTCAGTAATGTACTACAGATGATGATTGGAGTGTGTGATGCTAGAAGAGCTATACACAAAGATCAAGCAGAGAAAGAAAGAACATTGGAGGCACTAATTAAACTGCAATTGTGGTAGAAAAGCTGAAATGGATGATTGTAGGTGCATGCTGAGATAGAAAATGGTCTTCATAGCTGAGAAATCTTGAACTGTAAGAGATTTCTTTTATTATTCTGTCAGCTAATGAATGTTTCCATCTGCTAAAGAATAACGTCCTTGTGCCTTTAGTGCACCATTGGGTGGAGGAAATTAGCAATTGTGTGTTGGAAAGTAAGACATTCTACCAGAAACAGAGGCAAGCATGATTTAAACGGCAATCAAAATAAACCTGAAGTAGAAAAAGAAAGAAAAGAAGAAACTATTTTTTAGGGGCTGTCTCAGGTACTCAATAAAGGAAAGAAGTGAGACTGTCTTTTAAATATTCACATCTTAAAATAAAAAAAATGTAATAAGAACATATCTTAAAGGATTATCTTAGGATATAATTTATGTCAAGCACTCTTTAATACTTTTTAGTTTGTGAGTAAATAAATGTAAAGGCTTGCTATCAAATAGGTATTATTTCTGAAATTTAATTTTTTGTGTACCCTTGAATGTTTCCTTCTCTATACCTAAGCCTCAACACCTCATTATAAAATTGCTCTCTTAGGAGGAATTAACGCACGGATGTGCAGTCTGCACGTGTTAATAGCCTCTTATGAAATCCTGACTAGCATAAGTACCCGCTTGGACATGAAGGTTCATTCTTTGCTGGTAGGCATAGCCAGGGGCGTGGTCTGGGTGGATTGCAGGCATTGCTAACAAGTATACAGGTTGATTATAAAATGCCTTAGTTTACTAGTATACTTGCAAATTTTATGTGCTTTCAGTACACCTTCTATAGCGTGGGTGTTAATGACTGTGCCTTACTATAAGGCATGATTTCTGATACGTATGCTAGTATTTTATAAAGACAAGTAAGCACCTACTTGTCTTTATAAAATAGGCATGCTTTGATTGACTTACCCTGTTATAAAATTACCCCCATGACTGCACTAATTCCCGTGTGAAATAGCAAATAATGGGATAAGGAAGAGAAAGGGACTGCATCTTAAACTTAGGGGTAAACCACGGTATCTGCTATTGAAGCTATCACACGACATAGTTAAAAATGCCACGTGGTAGCTGCAAAAACAGTGCAGTATCTGCAGGGGGGGGGGGTGTCCAGCTCTAGCCCTGTAGATACCACAGAGGTTTTGCAGTTATCACGGTCCCTTGCGATCCCTGCATTGGCAGGGAGCCTGAGAACTCCTGCGGTGTCTGCCAATGCAGGGATCATGGGATCCATGGCAACAGCTAGGGAAGGACAAAGCAAGTTGTTGCTCTCTCCTCTCCGTGGGACGACTGGCTAGCCATGTTATAGTTATTGAATGGTGGGGTGGGAGGGAAGGAAGGGATCCGGCTGGCTAGCCGGGTTGTCTGTATTGATTGTGGGGTGAGGGGGGGGGGGCAGACTGGCTAGCCAATTCAGACTTGTATGATCAGACAAAACTTAATGGTCTCTTCTCTGAGTGAGTACTTTATAGTATGAAAACATAAACGTAACCTTGTTCACTCAATGTATTATTTCAGTCCAATTTTCCCATAAATGTTCAATTAACTTATAAGGTCTCAGACAAACTTTGGCACTAAAATTCTGGGTACTATATTATCCCAAGATATGTGCCTATCAGCATCAATGACCTTACATCAAAAAAGCAGAATAGATGTATCAGAGTACTTAACTTATTCTATTTCTTCAATGTTTCCATACTCTCCATCTTTTATTCTGCTATACACCCCAACGCCGTACCGTTAGGCGCCCTCGCGTTTCTCCTAGCGGGGTGCCTCAGGGGATTTTGTTTGATTATCTGCAATGATATTATATACATTAACACTGGTGACTGAACTGCTCCTATCATTATATATTATTGCGACTAACATACAGCTTTATACAACACTTTTTACCTGGTCAGATCCTGCTGCCCACGTGTTTCAATTCAAGAACTTCCAAACGTTTCATCTCTCAACCTTCCAAACACGCCACGCATGCGGACTTCCCCCCCTGTTGACACTTTTAAAAGCCTCTGTGCCGGCGATCAATTGGTTCTATTGTAGAGACACGCCCTTAAACTCCATATTCAAAGGTGGCTCTTGCCTTTCAAAGCATACCACCCTCTCGCATCTTATGATCAAACACACACTGACCAATCTATGGCCATATTTAAACCATCTGGCTGGACCGTTCCTAATTTATAAATCCACCATTGCTCTCTACTCATTAATGTTTGATCCCGCGATTTACCCTGTACATTCGTAACCACTTCTTCAATACACCAACATCTAAGCTGCTCAAAAATGTGGCCTTGAGGTTACGTTTATGTTTTCATACAATTCAGACTTGTATGACAAAGGGGATAGAGAGCTGTCTGGGAGAGGGAGCAGGAGGGGAGAGGTTGAAGTGGGAATGGGTCAACTCAGAGCGGGACAAGTCAGTGTGTGCCAAGTCAGTGCAATCATAAATGCAATAGTAAAACATCCAAAAACATTTTATTAAGCTATCTGATAATTTCAGATTTGTCAAAGGAAATCTGGAATTTCCAAAGTGTAATAGGAAAACATCAAAAAAGATTTTGTTGCTCTATTTAAAAAAAAAAGCAGGTGAAATATTTTGGGTAGACTATACAGATTTTTCCTGATGTATCACGGGTCACTCAGAAGCATAGGAAGGCCTTCCTAGAGCTGCGACCTCAGGTCCTGGTTCTGTCGGCCTCTTTTTATTTAAAGTTTCCCTGTAAATGTAATTTGATTTATCAAGGTGTGAGGTATGTGTTTTTTGTGCCTTCTCAATTGGAGATTTTCTTGCAGGGTAAGGGTTGAAATATCATAATTAGTTTTTCTTTTGGATTGTATTTCCTTTGCTGCTCAGGATATGATAAAAGGGGTTATGTACTTTGTTTTGGGGTGATTCTGGTTTTTTGGGGCTCACCGTTGATGTGGACTGTTTACTATGTATGGATGTATTATGGCATTTGTATATTTTTTTCCCCTTCTTTTATTGTAAAAGCATAAAAAAAGAAAATTAAAAAAAAAGATTTTGTTATGCTATCTGATAATAATGAGCTATGGCACGCAAGTATTCTATAGGGTGTCTAGTGCCTTAATCTGACACAATCTTTGAAATACGTTGATCAGCTTTTGGTATTTTCTCAACTTGGCTGGAGGACGAGCTGTTCGTAGTAGGCATCTCTGCCCTTCTGCACCTTTCTGAGGCCATCAATGAACTTCCAGATTGTGGGATGGCTCATTCCAAGTTCGGCTTGGAAGCGGCGATGAGCAGCTCAGAATGATTGTTAGTGCGATCCTCAGCGCTCAGTGTTCTATCAAACAGATTTTACTTAGATAAAGGAAACAGAGTAGATCGTCTACCGTTTCCTCTCCTATTTGGGTGACCGATGTAGCTGTCCTCGAACCAGTTGAGCAGAGGATGAACTCTTCGGTCAGGTATCCTACCAAAGCAGCAACATAATCTCCCAAGTCCGGGACAGGCACAAATGCAAAGGGCAAACTCCATGTTTGTGTTGCATTCTGGAACAGCACCTTTCGACGCCAAATGCTTCCTCATGTTCTGGATCAGGTGGAAGAAGCAGCCTTTTAAAGTTCACCCTTAAAACTAAAATAGATGTTCCAGATTTCATTTGACAAATCTGAAATTATCAGATAATAAAATGTTTTTGGATGTTTTACTATTGCACTTTTTTGACATTCCCAAATTGTGACAAGTAATGGGTCTAGGACAACTCAGCGTGGCTCATTGAGTTGGCCTGCACTGAGTTGGCCACTCTAAGTTGTCCGTACTGAGTTGTCCTATACCTGCTGAAAAGGGGGCCGGCCCATTACTGATGGTGTCCGGGATCGGTTGATCCATGGCACCAGCAATATTCCTAGGTTGGGAAAGCCTGAGCTGGGATGGAGGGGATCGAGTCCTGCTTCGGCAGCTGCTGCTGATCGGCAGTGGCAATGATGCGGCCCAGGTAACATCAGCTACAGGTCACTTGCAGCCGCATTCAGATCGATTTTTGACAATCATCATGAAATAATTGTTTACGCAGTGGCTGCCAAACATTTGCCTGCCCAATCCAAACTTCCTCTGGCTCTACCTCATGACATGTAAATATGGCAGAAAATTGCCTGCAATATCTGCATTTTAGTCATATTAGCTGTCACCACAGAATTAACTTTCCCACGTTACTGCTGCAATGACAGCTAACGCTCCTTAGTAAACATGTCCCTTAATAGTAAGTGTGTAGTACTGTACCATATATTAACAGAGTAAAACATGCAGACCATTCAATACCACCTCAGTCATTGGTCTTAACTGCATTGTAGATAACGCAGATGCACTTAACGTGAAGAATGTATTGTCTCTGCATTAACTGTATGAGAAGGTGCAGGGAATGCAGAGACTGTGCAGTTACATGCTTACTAAAAGGCATGTTGTCAGCATGCATTTGAGCTGAAAAAGTAGCATGAAAACCCATGATAAATTTTTGGGGTACCTGTGCCCATCCCCCTGCAATTAGCACAATGGTAATGCAGCACACTGTGCTTCTTGAGGAGGCATCAAGTACACCCATGCTAATGGCACCCAGAACACCTGAGCTAACTGTGATGTGTCACCAATTCCCACATTACGCCGTTAACCCACCAAGTTCTCGCTAAGTGCATGCTAACTGGTTAGTGTGGGATTTTTACCAAAGGGTCTTGTGCTAAACAGCATGGCACACTAAGCACATAGCAAACCCCCTGCTGATGGTTAGCACAGTTGAATAAAGATGCCTCTAGGTCCATTTTTTGTCAGACCATTCATTTTTATAAAGTATCTCAGTAAATTTCTTTTAGAGCGCTTTAGTAAACAGTCCTATTATTGAGAAAAGGTACTTTTGGAACCTCCAGGAACATGGGCTTTCAGACTCAAGTCTGAATCTAAAGAAACATTAAGATGGCACATCTCTCTTCTTCATGAAAATGCATTTCTGTGTAGTGACAATTGGCAATACTTTAATTGAAGAATTGATTTACCAACTTGAAGGATGTTGAGCTCATTGGTATTCAATTAACTTCTTCAAGATTATCCATTTCTACAATGCAGAAAGAAAAATAGAGGCACATTTCTTGTATGCCGTTATGAAAGAAATGGGAAAAATGATGCAAATACTTTTTTGCGTTTTGCAGTATCTTCCATAGTTTTGCAGTATCTTCCATAGTTTAAAGGGCATGCAGGTGACCCAATTAGGAACTTGAAGTAGCTGCCATTTTACTGAAACACACCTCACTACGTGTCTCTTTACTATGCCTCCATAAAGTTATGTCCAGGCCTGCCAAAGGAGTAAGGGGAAACATGCCGTTGTGATATGCTTGTTAGCAAGGACTTTCCCACTTGCTCCTTGCTTATTTGACCTTTAGTTACACCTTAGAGAGAATGCTGCTGGCATCCATTGTTAGTTTTCCTGTTCCTAAGAGTTTGGAAAAGGACACACGTGGAATCCAGAGGCTCATTCATAGAGGGAAAGAAAGAAAGAAAGAAATCCTGAAGCAGCAAAACTTTCCCCTACAAATAAATGCAAAAGATGATAAGTGTTTAAGCAATTCTTTATTATTGCATATGTAAAAGCATGGCTTTAAGGCAAATCAAGCCGAAATCCACAAATATTTGGAAGAATAATTCAGCTTCATCTCAGGGACCCCATTTCTTCGCAAACATTAACACAGTAAGATAGGGACCCTTTTACTAAAGCCCATTAACATGCATTTTAACATGCAGGAGCTGTGATGGCCGGGAAACATAACATGCAGGCATGCCACCACTGCACGGTAATCGGCCATCATGCGATGGGGCAAGGAATGGGTGGAGTGTGGGCATATACTGTACAGCGCTTTCCTGCTAGTGCCAGGTAATTGTTGTGCGCTCAGTGGCAATATAGCAATTAAAACGGGTTCACCTACCAACATCTCTATGGGTGCCGTTAGATGCAACCGCTTAAGTATGCTGCACATTAAAGGAATCCATCACACGTAAATTGCTAGGAACATGCTTGTCATGCCCCTGATAGCTAACATGGAGACTTTACACTCAATGTGCATTTTCTTTGCATATGAAGTGCAAAACCTTAGTGGACCTTAGTAAAAGGGGCTCATAGGAAATGATGGCAGATAAAGACCAGCATGGTCCATCCAGCCAGTACAGTGACGTGGCTAGAGTTGTAGAATTGTAGACATCATTCCATGCAGGTTACTCCTCTCAAGGCTTTGTTTAGGGTTGTCCATGCCACTCCATGCAGCTTATCCCGCTCTATGCCTATGCTTATGGTTGTACCTATTGTTCTGTGCACGTTACCCCCTCTCACAGAATTCCATCACTGTTTTTCTCCTCCACCAACTCTACCATGAGAGCATTCCAGGAATCCACCACCCTTTCCATGAAAGCTTCACCATCTTTGAAACATTTTTGTTTGTTCATTAATACTCTTTAAGTATTTAATGTCTGTATCATATCTCCCCTGTCCCTCCTTTCCTCCAGGGTATACATATATATGTGTCTTCTGGCACAGGCCCTATATCAGTTTGGTCACCTTTCTCTGAAGTGTTTTAAGTCTTTTTATATGCTTTGTGAGGTAGTCTTCAAAACTGACACAATACTCTGAGTGAGGCTACACTAACGACTAATACCAGGACATTATTACCTCCTTCCTTCTGCTGGTTATGTCTCTCTGCATGCAGCCTAGCATCCTTCTGGCTTTGGCCACTGTATTGTCACACTGGTTCGCCACCTCGACATCCTCGGACACTGTCACCCTGAGATCTCTCTCCTGGTCCATGCACTCCAGCCTGTCTCCCCCTATTGTATAGTACTCCTTTGCATTTCTGCATTCTGAGTGCTTCACTCTGCACTTATTTATGTTAAATCATAACTGCCAAATATTAGATCTTTTCTCATATTGTCTGCTCCCTCCAAGGTGTCCACTTTGTTGCAACTTTTCATGTTATCTGGAAAAAGGCAAACTTTATTTTTACCCTTCAGCAATATCACTCCCAAAGTCATTGAACAGTATTGGTCCCAGGACCAATTCCTGAAGCACTCCGCTACTCACCTTCCTTTCTTCTGAGTGAATTCCATTTACCACAACTCTCTGTTCTCTTTCAGTCAACCAGTTCATCACCTTGGGACACATCTCCAGGCCACTCAGTTTATTCATATGCCTCCTATGAAAAAACATACCAAAGTTGTAGCTGAAATCTAAGTAGATCACATCCCTTGCATGACTTTGATCCAGTTCTCTGGTCGCCCAGTCAAAGAAGTCAATCAGATTCATTTGGCACAAGCTTCCTTTGATAAAACCATGTTGCCGTGGATCCTGCAATCCATTGGATTTCAGAAAGTTCACTATTCTTTCTTTCAGCAGCATCTCCTTTACTTTTCCCATCACCACGTTAAGGCTTATCACACACATCTTCTCTATTACCACTTTTGTGAAGAGGTATCACATCAGCCCTTCTACAATCCTATGGAACCTCCTATGTCTGTAATGATCTATTAAACACTTCTTTTAAAGGGCCCGCCAAAACCTCTCTGAGCATTTTCAGTATCCTAAGATGTATCTCATCCAGTTGCATGGCCTTATCTACTTTCAGTTTTGCTATCTGTTAAGAACATAAGATATGCCATACCGAGTCAGACCAAGGTCCATCAAGCCCAGTATCCTGTTTCCAACAGTGGCCAATCCTGGTCACAAGTATCTAGCAGGTTCCCAAAAAGACAAATTCTTAAACAAATTCTTCTGTGGTATAGTATGGGTTGGTATCTACTCCATTCCCATTAGTACTTGTGTCAGTTATGTGTGGTCCTTCTCCAGGATTGTCATTACTACTTTTCACTTCAAAAGAAACAATGGTCAAAAAAATTTCATTAAAGGACAAAACAAAAGCAATCCAAATAATGGCTAAAGAGAAATAATTTAAAAGCCATATAAAAATCTTGAGAAGATGGGCATCAGAGAAACAGAATTAAAATGGCCAACGGAATGGTGAGTGCAGCTCGTGCATCTGTTAATCTCAAACAGGAGGACTGTTGTTGCCATTCTGCTTTCATGTCATCAGTATCCTTGCATAAGACATTGCTATAGCACGTTTGTTTATCAAATCCATTCTTCTCTACCCTCCAATCCCCAAGAAAAAAAGCAGAAAGTAAGAAATGAAATCTCTCCATACATCTTTTTCAGACCAATCTGAATTTAGGGCATCGTTAGTAGAGGACAAAGGAGATGAAGTTGGCTGTAGTTTTTCAAGGCATTCCCTTTCCTTTCTTTGACTTAGAGGAAGTAAAGAAGAAAGCAATAAACAAGTAGAAAATGGAGACATATCTTCTCTCATGCTCCCTTAAAATGAAGGCAGTAACATTCTTTATGCAACGAAGAACAATGCTGTCTGAATTTTAATATTGTTGTTCTGTTTTTCATTTGCATATGACTGTTATTTCTGTGAATACTTTGCAATTAACATGGAAGCCTTTCCAAATCATTTCTGAATGCACAGCTGTCAATTCTAATTGTTGGTTTGCACACAAGAAGGGTAATTTTCTATTCCTACTGCCACTGTTCGGAGTCATACATGCTAATCACGTGTCGACTTGTTTAACTAGAGGATATGATTTTAAGTGCTCTATGTTTTCTTTAAGACTGTCTGAGTTGTTAATGCTAATTAGAGCATCACAAACATAACAGACAACGAAAATTGGAGATAAACAATTTTAAAAAGTCAAGAGAGAAATATGCGACTATAAGGTCCTTTTTAGATAGCTCATGAAGAGGGGCTTCAGACATCCAGGTCAGAATGTGCATAGTTCCCTCTATATTTTACAAAAGGTTCTGTCAAACACAGCCTTTTGTAAAATACCTAGAAAGATGTGCATTTGCTAGCATGTCCAGCAGGAGAAGTAATTTTATAAAAGAAAACATTAAAAAAGCATCTCAGTGTTTGAAATTATGCATTGTTTCAAGCCAGGAACAATCACTGGTTCCTGGCTGTAGTAACCCGGAGAGCGAACCCAAGTTGGGCCCATGGTGAAAGCAAGTGCTCCCTAACACTATTAGCATATCCCTATCCTTGATATGCCCAACACTATCAGCTTACCTCCACCCCCCTCTGATACCCCTCTAACATCATCATTATGCTCTCTCCCTCTGACACTCACCTAACTCTTATCAGGGGGTTTCCCTGGTGGTCTAGCAGGGTACAGGAGCAACCATTAGTTTCTCCTACTCTGTCAATTGCATGCCATCAGAATGGTGCCTCTAATTCCTAGAGGTAGCCTCATAGTGCTACCAAATGAAAAGCACAGTTGGGTGGTATGATGATGGTGTCAGGGGGGTGTCAGCAGTGGGGGATATGCTTAGGGTATCTTGGGCATGTTTTTTCATCTGCCCCTTCAAGCTAGCACTTATGCATGCCTTAGGCAATGCAGAAGCCGACATGGATATTTTTAAATTTATATATGGATTCCCATTGTAAAATGGAAAATACACTGCTCTTTCTTAGGCATCTGCTGTTTGTAGTATAGGAGATTTCTTTTATATTTTTGAAAGCCTCAAAACTCATTTCTTTCAACTTGCTTATCCATGAAATGCTACCGAATTGTGTTCTTCTCACTGCTATGTGTATCTTGTACTGTGAGTATGTTACTTTTGGTTGTGTGTATGCAATTAAATAAATAAATAAACTCAAACTATACCCATGCCAATGCCGCAACACCACCCACATCTCTTTGAAATTGTTACACCCTGGGAGGTTCTACACATGCAGACAGCAGCTTTCCAAAATTGTTATTTGCACATCTATGCAGTCTAGACACATAAATGCTACCATTTACATGTCTAGATACTTAGAACTAGTGAATGGCAGGTTGACCTATAAGAAATTTTCTATATTTCATGATGACAGCAGTGAATACCTCCTAGACATCTTGGGCCCGATATTCTGTTGGACTGGCTATGTGCTGCGCCGGCGCATAGCTCTGCCTGCTGACCTCTAAACCTGGATATTCAATGCCACAGCGATGGCATTAAATATCCAGGTTAGGCACTATTTGGAGTCAGCCACAGAGACTAACCAGGTAGCGGCGATATTGGACATCTACCTGGTTAGCAGCCACAGCTAGAACTAGGTGAGCCAAAAGCTCGCCTAGTTTTAGCCATGGAGGGCTAACCGGTAGCAGTCCAATATCACTGCCCCCAACACGCCCCGATGCTACACGGTTAGCATTGGGGCACGTAGGGGACATAATCGGGAATATTCATTGGCACTAACCGGTTGAATATTCCCGGTTAAGGCATTTACACCAGCTAAGTCCAGGAAAGCAGGGTGGAGGGGTAGTAATCCTGATCTGAGAAACTATCAAATTACACACAGTTTCTATCCCCCATCTGCATGAGTCAAAATCTAGCTCTGCTCTGTATAGACTCCAAAAATAGGTAAAAAGCAAGTCTTGAAGTTGACAGTAAGATTAGTGTGAATTTTCTTCCATTCAACTATATATGGAAAAACTGCAGCACATCAGTTCCAGATTTATCACTAATGAAATAAGAGAAGACAAACTTTTGTGTGAAAAAATAAAATGTAATATCTGATTTCAACAATAGTTTATAAGAAAATGTAAATTCTGTTAAAAATATTTAGATTTATCTTCCATTATTTTTAACTATAATAAAATGATATTTCAGCCCTTTGCCACCCAACCAGCATGAAACTCAGTAATGGTAACTAGCACATCACACACTTAAATCACAGCAAAGCTAATGCAAATGGAAAAAATAATAGCCAGTATAGGAAAATATGGGAATAAGACTTTTTTTTAGATATCTTTAGAAGGGAGACTATGATAAAATGAGGAAAATAGTTAAAGAAAAAACTAAAAGGAGCAGTTGCAAAGGTTAAAGACTTACATCAAGCTTGGGTGGTGTTGAAAAATACTATCTTGGAAGCCCAGACCAGCTGTTTTCCACGCTTTAAGAAAAGTGGAAGGAAGTCCAAAAAACTGCCAGCATGGTTTAAAGGTGAGGTCAGAGAGGCTGCTGTTGCCAAAAAAGCATCTTTCAGGAAATGGAAAAAAGAGCCAAACGACGAAACCTGGAAACAGCACAAGCACTGGCAAGTCAAATGCAAGGCATTGATATAGCAGGCAAAGGGAGAAGAAGAAGCTTGCTGCAGAAGCAAAAACGTGAAATAAAGATTTTTTCAAGTACATTCATAGCAAAAAACCTGTTAGAGAGTCAATTGGTCCATTAGATGATAGAGGAGTTAAAGGGGCACTAAGAGGCGACAAGGCGATAGCGGAGAGACTGAATGAATTCTTTGCTTCAGTCTTTACTGAGGAAGATGTAGGGATGTTACCCATGACTGAAGTATTTAAAGGTGAGGAAGAATTGAAGGAAATATCGAAACATCGGGAAGATGTATTGCAACTATTAGATAAACTGAAGAGTAGCAAATCACCTGGGCCGGATGGTATACATCCAAGGGTGTTGAAAGAACTGAAATATGAGATTGCAGACCTGCTATTAGTAATCTGTGAACTATGATTAAAATCATCTCTAATACCTGAAGATTGGAGGATCGCCAATGTAAGACCAATTTTTAAAAAGGGTTCCAGGGGTGATCCAGGAAACTACAGACCGGTGAGCCTCATTTCAGTACCGGGAAAAATGGTAGAAACCATCATAAAGAATAAAATTACTCAGCATGTAGATAGTCATGGCCTAATGGGAGACAGACAACATGGCTTTAGACATGGAAGATCTTGTCTTACTAATCTGTTATGTTTTTTTGAAAGTGTGAATAAACAGGTGGACAAAGGTGAGTCGGTTGATATAGTGTATCTGGACTTTCAGAAATCCTTTGACAAGGTCCCTCATCAGAGACTTTTGGCAAAACTAAAGAGTCATGGGATAGGAGGCAGTATACTACAGTGGATCAAGAACTGGTTGAAAGATAGAAAGAGGGTTGAGCTAAATGGCCAATTTTCCCAGTGGAGAAAGGTGAGTAGTGGTGTACCCCAGGGATTTGTGCTGGGTCCGCTGCTTTTTGACATATTCATAAATGACTTGGAAAGTGGAATAACGAGTGAGGTTATCAAATTTGTAGATGACACAAAACTATTTAAAGTTGTTAAAACCCAAGAGGATTGTGGAAAATTGCAAGAGGATCTTGATAAATTGGAAGACTGGGCATCAAAATGGCAGATGAAATTTAATGTGGACAAGTGCAAAGTTATGCACCTAGGGAACAACAACCCAAACTATGGTTACACAATGCAAGGTTCCACATTAGGAACCACCACCCAGGAAAAAGATTTAGGCGTCATTGTGGATAACATGTTAAAACCCTCGGCCCAGTGTGCAGCGGCGGCCAAGAGAGCAAATAGAATGCTAGGTATCATAAGGAAAGGAATGGAAAATAAAACAAAGGATATTAAAATGCCTCTATATCGTTCCATGGTGAGACCGCACCTTGAATATTATGTGCAATTCTGGTCGCCGTATCTTAAAAAGGATATAGCATTATTAGAAAAGTTTCAGAGAAGAGCCACCAAAATGGTAAAGGGGATGGAAGGCTACTCCTATGAAGAAAGGCTAAAAAGGTTAGGGCTCTTTAACCTGGAAAAGGGACGGCTGAGGGGAGATATGATAGAAGTCTATAAATTAATGAACGGAGTGGAACGGGTAAACGTAGATTGATTGTTTACGTTATCAGAATATAGAAAGACTAGGGGACATGCAATGAAGCTACAGGGTAAAGTATTTAAGACTAATAAAAGAAAATATTTTTTCACTCAACGTGTAATCAAACTCTGGAATTTGTTACCGGAGGATGTAGTAAAGGCTATTAGTGTAGCTGGGTTTAAAAAAGGTTTGGACAAGTTCCTGGAGGAAAGGTCCATAAACCATTATTAAGAAGGGACCCAGGATATCAGTGCTTGACCCAGTACAAGCATTGTGGAACCTGTGTCTTTTGAGGAAACTGCTAGGTACGTATGACCTAGATTGGCCACTGTTGGAAACAGAATACTGGGCTTGATAGACCTTGGTCTGACCCAGTATGGCATATCTTATGTTCTTATGTTCTTATCTTAGTGACAGGAGGAATTACAAAGGTGGCATTGTGGGACTCAAGGGTGAATGGAAGGAACATGTAGAGGCTGATGAAGATAAAGTGGAATTGCTTTAGATATATTTCAGTTCCGTGTGCTCACAGATGAAGGATAGGGGCTCAGAAAACACATGCAAATAGGAATGGAAGTGAGCTTAAGTGACTTTCAGAAGACTGTGTTAATACTTTACCAAAAATTTCCCTGGTGGCTCAGTGGCTCCACCCCACCTGAACCTCCAAAGACATAACCAGTGGTGTGCCACAGAGATCTGTCCTTCGTCCAATTCTTTTTAACATTTTTGTTAGTGATATTTCAGAAGGGCTGTTGGGTAAGGTTTGCCTCTTTGCGGATGATACCAAAATCTGCAATAGAGTAGACATCCAGGAAGGCATAGATAACATGAGGAGGGATCTTACTAAGCTTGAAGAATGGTCAAGAATTTGGCAGCTGAGATTTAACACTAAAAAATGCAGGGTCATGCATTTGGGCTGCAAAAATCCAAGGAAGTGGCGATACAGTATAGGGGGTGAGGTACTTCTGTCCAGAAACAAAGAAGGGGACCTGGAGGTGATTGTTTCTGATGATCTTAAGGTGGCTAAACAGGTAGAAAAGGCAACAGCAAAAGCCAGAAGGATGCTTAGATGCACAGGGAAAGGAATAGCAAGCAGAAAGAAGGAGGTGATAGTCCCTCTGTATAAGTCGTTAGTGAAACTTCATTTGTAGTACTGTGTGCAATTCTGGAGACCATACTTTCAAAAGGATATAAACAGGATGGTGCAAAGGGTGGCTACCAAAATGGTCAGTGGACTTCGTCATAAGGCAAATCAAAACAGACTTAAAGATCTCAATATGTATGCTTTAGAGAAAAGGCGGGAGAGAGGAGATATGATAGAGATGTTTAAATACCTCCATGGCATAAATGTACAAGAGGAGAGCCTCTTTCAATAGACAGCGAGCTCTGCAGCGAGGGGACATAGGATAAAGGTGAAAGCGGATAAACTCAGGAGTATTATTAGGGAACTATTTCTTTATGGAAAGAGTGGTAGATGCGTGGAACAGACTCCCAGTGAAAGTAGTAGAGGCCAGGACAGTATCTGAATTCAAGAAAACATGGGACAAACACAGATCTTTAAAAGAAAAAAAGGGACTATAGTAGTTGGTATGGAAGGGCAGACTGGTTAGGCCATATGGTCTTCTTCTGCCTTCATGTTTCTATGTTTCTTTTCGTTTCAGCCGTAGTCTCTCGTGTTCAGTGTGTCAGATACATGATTACAGTGTGTCCTGAGAGAAAAAAGGTTGAGAACCATTTTACAATTTTTGCTTTCAATTCCAACTAGCAAGTATTTGGCTACTCCTCAAGTTATCTTAAATCCGTTTTCATTATGCTTAATACATCTCATCAGGGCCAGTGCAAGATTATTAGATGCCCTGACAAACCTTCAGCCGTGCACTCCCTCACAGTTGTCTTTTAGATCCGCAGCATCCCCCCCCCAATACTTTGATAATTAAACTCAATCATAATTATCATAACACCATCCCTCCCAGAAACTTGTACATAAATGCAAATTTGGACATAGCACTTTTAAATATTAAACTTTGTTTTGTAAATATATACATAATGAGGGAGATTGCCAAAAGCCACTTACAAGATTTAATAGACTAATTGCAAATTGCCCATTCTTCCTGAGTTTGTGTGGTTGTTTTGACCCATTGTTTTGCTTTGACTGTAGCTACTCTTTGCTGCACTCAGAAAACTGCTGCCCTAGGTAACCAACTAGTTTGCTTAGCGGTTGGGCTGGCTCTGTCTCTCATTCTTATCTTCTCCTGGCCAACATTGTCTTGGAAATGATGATGTAGCTTTTTCTTTTTTTTAAACTGAGAATTTCTATTTTATACAACAGAAATATATAAAAAAAACATGTAAGAAACCAGATGCAAACACATCCTCAAGAGGCAATAAAGAAAAATATAATCTAATATTAGCAATTAGAACACATCTAGGGGATTAGAGGGCATACAATACCTAGTGGCCCTATACCATAAGGCTCAATTTTTCATTTCCCAATAAACAAGCATACAATCAAACAATAACATAATCAAATTATCACTCAGATACCACTGGGGGCCCCCCGCCCTCTGCTCTTCAGAAAATCTTCCAACTGCTGGGGGTCCGTATAAAAAATAACGGACACCCAGCAATCCTACCACATATTTGCAAGGAAACCTAAAATAATGTTGCTCCTAACACTATCACATGGGGTTTTAATTGAAGAAAACTTTTACGTCTCACTTGGGTGGTCCTAGCCACATCTGGAAACACCAGAACCCTCTGCCCACAAAAATAATTCAATTTATATTTAAAGTATAACCTCATAACTTGAGATTTCTCAGTATCAACGGGAAAAAAAGCCACCAAGGTAGCCCTACCAGGAATCTCATCCACCGACTGTTCCAAAAATATAGATTTTATAAAAATTCATCAAATTTTACTGATGATGTAGACAAACAAATAAAAATATAGGACATTTAATGCACTCTTCCGCAGAAAAAAAGCAATGCACTAAATGTGCAGAAGCTGATAAATAACAGATTGAAAAATGTATACTGGCAGTGTGACACAATGGTGTGTTTTCCCCATTACAAGAATCAGGCAGGTAAGTGGTTCATATGTGTGTTTCATAGGAACTGTCGGGGGCGCATGCATGAGCGTGTATGTCGGGGGTGTATTTCATGGGGAGTTTCAGGGGCTGCACTGTGTATATGTGTGTATCGTGAAGAGTGTTGGGGGACTGTATAGGTGTGTATGTGTTGTAGGAGGAGTGACCTTGTGGTTGGGGCAAGTTACCTTGGGCCGAGGGCCAAGGGTTCAAATCCTGCTAGAGGGCAGCAACTTTGAACTGGAAGGCAGGGCCGGCCCGTCCATGGAGCGAGAATGTTTTTTGCACAAGGCCCCGCGTTTCAGGGAGCCCCGCGCAAACATCATTCTGCATTAAAATTAAATTTAAAAAAAAAAAAAAAAGCTGGCTGCTGCCGCCGTGGCAACGGCAGAATCGAGTGTCCCGTGGCCCCCCCCCCCACCCGGCAGAGCCCTCCCTCCCTGCATCAGTCCCTCTCTGCGCCAGCTTTCAGAACTGCGAATGGACAGTTTCCCTTTTGCGGCTCTGTTAAGCCCGCCGGAGCTGATGGGAAACAGGAAATGCCTATTTCCCATCAGCGCCGGTGGGCTTAACAGAGCTGTGAGGGAGAAACTCTCCCTTCACGGCTCTGAAAGCCGGCGCGGAGAGGGACTGATGCAAGGAGGGAGGGCTCTGCCGGGCAGGGGGGGGGGCCAGGGAACACTCGATTCTGACGCTGCCACAGCGGCAGCGGCCAGCTTTTTTTTTTTATTTTAAATTTTCCCTGGGCTGATGGGGGGGGTTTAGGACTGGTAATAGGCTATGGGGGGGGGGGCTAAGACTGGAAATGGGCTGAAGGGGGGTTAGGACTTGAGGTGGGCTGATGGGGTTATAACTGGGAATGGGCTGTGGGGGGGCTAGGACTGGTAATGGGTTGGGGGGGTTGCTAGGACTGGAAATGGGCTGAGTGAAAGGGGAGGCTTGAACTGCAAATAGCTGATGGGGACGGCGGCTTGGAATGGAAATTGGCTGAGTGGAGGGGAGCTAGGATTTCATATGGGTTAATGGTTGGGCTAGGAAAGGACTAGAAATGGGCTGATGCGGGGCTGGGATTGGAAATGAGAAACAAAATAGACAAGTTTAAAATGTAAAACAATCAAAAAAGAATAAGAAATAGAAAAAAAGAATAAAAAGTACACTTGGCGATATTCTACAGGTCGTTGATGTGTTAAAGACTTTTTTTCACTGTATTAAAAAACAGATTCAGTGATAAGTCTTATCTGAGACCTGATCGCTCTTGTGATTAAAAGTTGGTAGTGTGATTAAGGGTAAACAGTGGAGCTTGTATAATATGGTATAGCTTGGGATTGGAAATGAGCTGATGGAGGGACTCGGATAGGACTGGAAATAGGCTGATGCGGGGACTAGAAGGAAGCGGATGCTGGATGGGGCTGGAACTAGAAGGGAGCTGATGTTGGGGGAGGATTAGTATGGGATGGGGCTGGGAGAGTGAAATGGAGAGGGGAAAATATTTTGAGTGGGAGGGAAGAAAAATCTACAATTGGCCGGGTATTGGGAGAGTAAGTGGGGATTGAGGATGGAGGGGTAAAATTTGAGTGGATGAATTAGGAATGAGGAAAGAGCAAAAGGAGAAAGATTAGTATGTTAAAGCAGATGAGAGAGAGAATGGAAAAAAAAAAAAACTAGAAGAGAGGCGCGCCACCTTGGGGACTGGTTGGGAGAAACAGAGGTTTATACCCCTCGAGCCCTTGAAGAGTGTTTTGTGGCGCCCTGGGCACTATTGGGGGTTTTGCATGGGACACAACATACCCTTCCTCGTCATGTAGTGTGCAGTGAGTTGATTGGCTCCGCTCGGCGTACCTGGAAGTACCTTAATCTTTGCTGGCGTAGCTCGTGGAGGGTCTCCAGCTGGCTCCCCTTACAGGGGAATGCAACATTCGCCCCCGGCTCGGAGACGAAGGTGTTTCGGGAATGGGCCGCCCGAGGTATTCAGAATATAGGACATGTAGTTGAGCCCTCTGGACACTGCAAATCTTTTTCGACCCTGAGTAGAGAGTATGACCTATCCCCTCGGCATTGTTTTGCCTACCTGCAGCTTGCGCACTACGTGGCGTCCCTTCCTCGCGAGGAGATACAGGTGGACCACTCGGCGAGGATTCTGGAGTTTTTTGGCTTGGGAGAGGAGAACCCCCTAACGATCTCGGCTTATAAGAAGCGTTGGGCTAGGCTTTGCTCGGCCCCTGATTATCGGGGCATCGAGGTAGCCTGGGGAAGGGAATTGGGAGAAGAGGTGCCCCCAGGGGCAGTCCTTCAGGCCCTAAAAGGCATCGGCAAGCTGTCTCTAGAGGCCCGCTGGAGGGAAACACAATTTAAATGTGTCACTCGGGCGCATTTTTTCCCCGCGGAGGGCGTTCCGCAGCGGCATAACGTTAGACGGGTCTTGCCCGAAATGCTCCGAGCCTATGGCAACTCTTTTCCATATGTGGTGGGGGTGTAGATTTGTGCGCTCTTATTGGGTTAGGATTAGTGCTTTTCTAAACCGACTATTGCAGCGGCGCATGCGATGGACTGGGGCCCTTGTAGTACTGGACCGACTGGACCCACCCTGCCCAGTGACGGAGGGGGAACGGGTGTTGGTGCGTAAGGCCTGCTTGGTTGGGAAGGGACCTATCCTGCGCCTCTGGAGGGAGAATAGTCCACCTTCCTTTGGTGAGTGGCGCAATTGTTTTCACCAACTATTGCTCACCGAGAGATGGAGGGCTCGGGGCAGTGTCAAATGCTGGGCAGCTTTTATGCGTGTTTGGGAGCCTTACATACAGCAGCTTACTACCAGGTGTCGCAATGAGATTTTACATGTTGGTAACTGAGGAGTCATGTGTTTAGAGATCATGGGGAACTGTATGAAATGCAGCGGGGGGTGACTGGAGGCAGTTGGGTGGTGTGCTCTGGGTGGGGAGTGGTGGGGAGGTGGGTAGTGGGTGGGAGGGGAATGGGGGATTAAGGGGGAAAAGCATTCCATCTGTTATCTCTGTTTTGTCTATCCTCTGTGAGGGGATGAGAGTACACCCCTCTGAGGATTGTTGTACATTGTACGTTAATTGTGATGATGGTTAATAAATAAAGTCTATAAAAAAAAAAAAACTAGAAGAGAGAAGAAAGGACAAATGGATGGCAGACGATGGGGAGTTAGCAGAACACACTAAGAAACCAGAAGAAAGTGGCTGGAGCAATTGCAACTGAAAAAAAAAAGCACAAAAGGTAGAAAGATATCTTTTTATTTTGAATTTATTAACTGGAATATGTCAGCTCTGGGAAATGTGCATCATTAAGGTCTGCGCTTTGTTTAGTACAACAGGAAATTAATTTATAGTTTTATTTCTACAGTGGTGCTGTACATTCCAAGTTTTGCTTTTGGGGTTCCCAGTTTAATTATTGTCTTCCTGTTTCTAAATTGTGATTTCTTGTTTGGTGATGGTCTATGTTCTGCATGTGTAGCTGAGCTGAGGTATTCTGTTTATGTAATTCCTATTTGACATTGCTACTTGTTCTCTTTCCACAGTAGGTCACATATTGTTATTCTCTGAAATGTATTGGTTTAATATTTGCAGTGTTGCCTTTTGATAGGTAGAGTATGGTGCTTTGTGAGTCCTGGTAGTGCTGTTAGGATACGGCGGGTTTGCTATGGGTTCTAAATGGGCAGTGTTTGTAGTAGTTCCTAATGTGCCTGGCGGTTGGCACTGGATTATAGTAATGTAGAAATCTTTTAATCTTTCTTTATCCAAACACTCATTAAGAGGCATGTTTACTAAAAGTTAGTGTATGGTAACATTTTGCAAATATCTATGTAAATGAGGCCCCACACCGAGTCTCCGCACATGGCCCCGCACCCCCCTTGGGCCGTCCCTGCTGGAAGGATTGGGGTTTCTAATCCCACAGGTGCTCCTTCTGGCCTTGGGCGAGCCACTTAACCCTCCATTGCCTCTGGTACAAAAAACAGATTGTGAGCCTCTTGGGGACAAGGGAAAATATATACATACAGTACCTGAATGTATACTGCTTTGACTAGTAGAAAAGCGGTATATAGGCCTAGTTAAATGGTGTATGTGTGTGTGTGTGTCTCTCTCTTTCTGATGATTCACCTCCCAGGCTTTCACTGCTCCCCTCCCTTCAGCTTCATCCAGTCTCTCTCTCTCTCTCTTGACCCCCTTCCAAAGCTTTACCCGCTCTCCCCTTCACTAGTACCCAGCTCTAAAGCTCTAGTGCACGATTTTCTAAAGCATGTTTAACACAGAAACTTTGCATATCGATGCTGTAAGCAACTTGGAAATGATCTGTACCTGCATTAAACATGGTGAGCAAGCCAGACACATGGCTGTGGACATGTAATAGAGTTGCCAAAAAGAAGGTCAGATTACTAAGGCAGACCTCCCCATCTTGCACCCCACCCCCAACCCCGGTGGCCCCTACTTCTCACTCTCTTGAACCTCCCGTACTTTCCCAAAAAATTCCCTGGTGGCCCCAACCCACCTGAACCTCCAAATAAAACTTCTTGGGTCACCAGGCTGTGGCCCCTAGCCCCCACCTCACTGGTCTGACCCTCCATGTTCCTTAATTTGAGGGAGGTAGGGGTAATGCCCATATTCTCTTGCCCCATGCTACCTTCTTAGAAATTGGCAATGCCTGACTCTGTACAGTGGATCCTGGGATGCAGAGTGCTGAGTTAGCAAACTGATTGACCCCATGCTATTCATCCCAGGTGGGGGTTATGTGTGTGTGAGAGGATTGCAGTTATATAAAATGTTTTCTATGTATTTTTACCTTTGTGTGTTGGAGGGAGTGAGGTATTAAGCAACCAAATGTGGGTGGTATAGGAATGTGCAGGGTGTGTTTGTGGGGTAACGTTGTATGCTGTATGTTTGGAGGTGTGTGTGTGTGTGTGAAGGTGTGAAGGATCTGTAGTATGTATGTGTGTGTGCAATTTTGGAAGTATGTTTTTTTTTTCCTTTGAGGTCTCTGAGAGCTGCTTATGAAGGTATAAAGGATCTGTAGTATGTATATGTGTGTGTAATTTTGGAGGTATGGGGTAGGTGGTCCTGATCTTTCACTATCTCTGTCTGCCTTTATTTCTCTGTACCAAAGTACTGGAAAGGCGAGGAGGGGGACTTTTGGAACATTCTGCACCCTCTCTTTCCAATAGAAAGCAGTAGGAAATTTTTTTATGCTTTGTTCTCCATAGATATGCTCAGATATTTACACTTTACAAATCTGCTACATTTCTGTCCCTTGTATAACCAGTTAGTTTTCTTACAGATGAACACAAAGCCTTTCTGAAATATACATAGGGATGCCAGGAGATACATATGTATTTGTTGGTATGTCAAGCAGCAATAGCCATTTTAAAAAGAGACACATGGGGAAAGTGTGGGATCATATAATGCCTGAGATTGAGTTAGGCAGGCTATGCACCCCTACGGCACATAACCCTGCCTGCCAACCCTTATCCCTGGATATTCAATACCGGGCCATATGCGGCCCCGGCATTGAATATCCAGGGATCGCCACACTTTCCAGAAGCCACAGTAGCTAACCAGGCAGCAGCTGGTTAGCTACTGTGCCATAACGATAGCCAAGGGTTCTCCTCACCTATCTTTTAGGCGCAGGTTGGTAACCGGGTAGCATGCAATATTGCCATTGCCCGGTTAATGACAGTATCCACCTCCGCTGCACCCTAGAACGCCTCCAACATGCCCCGATGCTCTTGGGATAACATCAGGGCACGTAGGTGAGTTAGAACTGTGTAAGTGCCGTTGAACATCTCCATTTAAGGCATTTACACTGTTTACTGGGCTATAAACCGTGTAAATGCCTATGGAAAATAGACGTGTAAAGCTTTATGGACTCGAAGTGCCAATCTCAAAACTAACACAGGTGTTTGCTGGTATTTATATGTATATTTGCTAGATTTGCAAAACTAAACAAACAAAAGGAGGCAATTAGGGAGCTAAGTGAAGGACACCTTTCTTTCTTTCTTTTTTTTTATTTCGGACCCCACAGAGGTAAACACCATAACCCCCTCAATCACTGGTCAAGACCTCAAATCCACTGCGTAGGTAGCTGACACCTGCCCAGAATAGGTGCAAATGCCACTGGCGATATTTTAAAAAAATGTATTTCCATTGTAAAATGGGGAAAAAACATGTTTATTGTTTTGGAAGGTCCAAGCCATGCCCAAATTATACCCCCTTGAAATCTATGTGTCCTGTGGTTTTAACCTTCAAAAACTAGTCTACAATGTATTGTTAGTGCAATAAAAAAAAGTATTACCTTATACTCTCTTTTTTTTAAATTTAATGAAATTATATGTAAACCACATTTATATATGTGAAAATACATAAGCCTTCTAAAATGGCCTCCTTAATGTATTAGGAAGTTCATTTTTGATATAACTTACTGTAGCTACATTTTCATTTCTTTAAACAATGAACAAGAAGATTCAAATCAAGTCCAATCATGCTTAGTTTATATGTCTGATGTGAATATGTTTCTTGCAGTCCCAGAGGTAATAACTTCAGGTACCTCATCTACTGAGACAGCTGCCACAGATGTGCTAAATGGTTTCCCATAATGAGTCCTGGACAGATTGTTGCTTTCTAATTCTCAAAGGGAAAAATAATAACGGGCTCAGAAAATGTAAATAGCTTGCCTGAATTTGGTAGAAGTGCTGAATGGAAATCATCTTCAATTGTATTAAAATTCAATAATACAACAAAAAAGATATATATTGAACTTACTTCAACTTAAAATATAATAGGAATTGCTTGTGCTATTACATATCCATTGCTTCTCTGTTCTGTCATGTGCATAATTTTTGTCACTTTGTTTATTTTTTATAATGTTAGTCTCTACGATCAAATCATAGTAGCAGAGTAATTTATTACATGATGACCCAATATACAAACTGGTCCATCAAGTTATTCCTGTCCACACTGCTTTGGAGCTGCCAGCCACAGAACAAAACAGCCTACATGATATTACTTCTTATTCAAGCTAAATACTTTGTCATCCTCCTTCATTGCATTTCATCATCCTGAGCATCTGAGCATGCAATATCTTCATATGAAGGGGAATTTTAGACGGGACGTACACCTGCAATCTGAAACATCTAAGCCAGAACGTCTGGAAAAAAAAATCAGACACATCCAGACGCAGTCACGATTTCACAAACATGGATATGCCTGATATGGACTTCTGAGCGAGGGAGGTGGGATCAACAGTGTAATCTCCAGAACCATGCTTCTGACCCCAGACAGCTAGAATAGCCTAATGGTTAGAGAACTAGGCTAGGAAGAGAACAGTGTGAGTTCAAATCCCAGTATTTATTGGCATTTTGCTGAGTGGTGGGGATGTTGGAGTGCTTTCTTCGCTATATCATCTGGATGATTTTCAGCCAAAGCAGGCATTTTTCAGGTGCCTGGAGCAAGTCTAAACTTAGACGAGACCCTAGAGATCCATGATATTTCGGAGATCAAGTTTTGATGTCCACGTTCCTGGGAACACCCCAGCCATGCCTCAACTATATCTCCATTCAGACTTGAATATCCCCAGATCTGGTTTCTAAAATGGTTCTGGTGATGTCTCTGTGCTTTGGACATCTCTATGCCCATATATCCAAGCACGAATAAGGCTTCCAAATTGACCCCCTTAGTTCATAGCCAGCACTTGTCCCTTTATTTTTCTAGCCATAAGTTACCACAATAATCCAAACTGTACATAAGATAGGCCCTTGACCTGACCCAGTATGGCATATCAAGCCCATTATCTTGTTTCCAACAGTGGCCAATCTAGGTCACAAGTACTTATCAGGTTCCCAAAAAGATACAGATTCCATACTGCCTATTCCAGGGGTAAGCAGTAGATTTCCCGGATGGCTTTTTTTTTATTACATTATATTTTTTAAGTTTCCAAAATTACACAAGAACAAGCTTGTTAAAGAAAAAAAGGCAGAAATTAGGAGACTGAAAAAAAAGGATATTATAGCATGCCCCATGAAAGGAAAAAAAAAAACCCTAGCCCATTAACCCATCATAAGGGAAGCAATACACAATATACAGGCAATATAAACATAAGAAAGTAAATTTAGTATTACAGGGTATGACATCTAAATCCAAAACTAATAGGAGCTCTAGACAAACTAGGAAACCCCCTCCCCCTGACGGTATCGCCCACAGCAGATTGGGATACCGGGGACCAAGAGGTTACAAATGCGGAAAGTTGTGGTTCTAAAAAAAAAAATCACTATTCCCATCCAATTTAACCAGACATTAATATAGGAGGCTTCAACAATAGGAACTGCTTCCTTCTTTTCTCTGTTACATGGGAAACATCAGGAAACATCCTCACTCTACAATTTGAAAACTTAGGGGTTTTGCATCTAAAAATCATTGTTAATAGCCAATATCCAACTGGATCCAGTGCAAGTGTTACCAATAAGATAGTAGCTATTGGCTATTGGCTCTGATCTTTCAAGAAAGGTTGTAAGGTTCAAGCTGTCAGATGACATCAAAGGAAACTTATCTTACCTATCCAAGGGTTTCATTCTCACCATATGCAAATATAAAACTCTAGCAAAAGGAGGAATTGAATCAGGAGAAATTTTAGAACCTCAGTCAGAAATCTTTTAAACAACTCAAGTCTGGAATCGTAGGAACCTTAGGAAAATTTAAGAGGCTGAAATTTTGCTTTCTACTACTATTTTCCAGTGCCTCCAATTTCTAATGAATGATTCCAGAATCCTTCTTAAACATCAATTGTACAGAGGATGACTGCTCCATCTTATCCTGCAGAGTAGACACCTTATTCTTCAGATATCTCCTGATCATGCTCAGCCAACCTTTGGGCATTATGAGCAAGAGAAGCAGCAACTGAATGTAACTGGCAAGAGAGAGATTCTTTCAAGAAAGATAAACCATCCCAAATAGATTCAATAGTAAATATCTTTAGTCTCACCAATGCCGTCCGCAGGGAAGGAGAATAAACCTTTTGAGGGCCATCACTATCTATAGAATCTAAGCTCACTGCTCCAGTCTGCTACAGCATGGGCGTCATCATGTCAGGACCTCCTTGCAAACCAGAAGAGGGCCCCAGGCCTGGGCGTTCCTTCCCATCCTGGGACATCGACCATAGAGGCAGGATGCTGTCTTTTTCCTTCAGCGCAGCCCCAGCTGTACCCACATCACTCACAATCGTTGGCTGCTTCAGGGGTACTTGGCAATCCAGGCTCAATAATGTTTCCTGTTCTGGGGTGAGCGACGTGTCCTCTCACACCTTTGCAACACCAAGCAAAAACTCTGAAGTACCATCCACACCTGCAAGCCATGATAATCTTTAATAACGGTTTATGGACTTTTCCTCCAGCTAACAGCTTTGGTAAGAAATTCGAGAGTTTGATTATGTGTAGAGTGAAAAATATGTTCTTGATTAGTCCTAAATATGCTACATACTTTTTGAAGAAGTAAACGACCAATCTACGTTTACCACCATTTATAAAATCCATTATTTTATAGACCTGAACGTCTGGCTGGTACCTGGACTGTAGTGATGACTGCAGCGTCACCAGGTGCCAATGAATCAGAACAGGTTTTCTATAGCTAGATGTCAAAACATATTCCTGCCACTAAGAAGGGACCCTCAGAGTGACAGCATCCAAAGTGCAAACAGCACTAATACATGCCCAAATGCACCATCATTGGTCTTTAAAAATGTGCACATTTGTAGAGAGCGATGGTGGGGCCTTTGGGCATGCATTAGTGGTGGTTGCACTGTTGAATGCTCTCATTCTGAGGGTCCCTTATTAGTGACAGGGATATATTTTGCCATTTAGCTATGGAGAACCCTTTCTGATTTTTTTTTCTGGTCTATACCAGACTGTTTTCACAGATGACCAATTCATCCATAACTAAGGATGCCTTCTACTGCCATGTATGATGTGAGGCAAGGTATGTCATGACAAACAGTATAAAAGCAAATTGAAAGTGATATAGCTTAAAGCATACATAGGTTACTTTGCAGTGTTTTGAGCTGGGGCAGCTCAAGGCAATCTGCTGCCTGAGGCAAAGAATGAGATGGCGCCCCCCCCCCCCCCAGCCTAAGAGGGGGCGGGGCTTTTACAGAAATCCAATTAGAGACTGAACCAAAAAGCCAATTTGATTAAATGGAGGAAATGCAAGATGTTTGCACACAGGGCCGTAATAGCGCCCTGTGCGACTTATAGCTCGGGCGCACGCCCCTTCTCCCCCCATACCTCCGTTCAGCGCTGCCTGCTCTTTCCCTGCTGCTGCCGCCCTCTGTTTTTTTTCAAGGCAGCACCGGCAGCAGGGAAAGAGCAGGCAGCGCTGAACGGAGGTATGGGGAGGAGGAGGGGGGCCATGCGCCCGATCTAAAAGGCACTGGCACTTTAAGCAGATCTGTCCCTCCCTGCTCTGACATTGCGTCAGAGGAGGGAGGGACTAAACCTACTTAAAGTGCTGTGAAAAGGCTTGGGGGGGGGGTGCGCATTTTGGCTGTCTACTATTGTCCTGCCAGCGGCGGCAGGGCAACAGCAGACAGCCGAAATGCACCCCACAAGCCTTTGTGCCCTGTGTGGCTGCACCGCTTGGACAGGGCTAGGTACGGTCCTGTTTGCACACCAAGGAACTAAAAGACAGCAAGAACCAACAGCACAGTTTATAAAACTTAATTATAGCTCATTTTTATTTTGTTGTTATAAACTGCGTTATGGTTCTTGCTTTTTCTTTTTCAACATATATTTTTCATCCACAGTAGGTACAGAGCAGAACCAGGACATTCACCCACAGAACTGAATATTTTTTTTTTAAAAATCAGATTCTGATCATCTCACTAACAACAACCACCACTATTCTCCAGTACCAGGCATATTGTGAACTAATACAAAACCCTACAACAAAGAGCAAACCTACCATATCATACTATACCATATCAGCACAAACTTTCAAAACTCACAGAAGGAGCCCATCCAAAAAAAGCATCACTGTAAATACTACAGTGGGCCCTGGAACATCCATATAACTATTTGAAAAGCTGAACAAGTCAAATTACTACAGTACGGTATAGATCTTTATGTACAAACTCTATGATAGCAGAACACCTGACCTCAGTCACACATTCAGAACACAGACCCTCACCAAGTACAGAAGAAGTAACCACGATCTAAAGTAAAAATATGTAGACAAAATTTAAACTGAAACCCCAAGAAGCCAGAGTCCACATGAAGTGCAAAATCAGATAAATAAGATATGCAGTTCCCCAAAACAGTGTAAAATATAAAGATAGCACAAATTCCAATCACTAAAATGAAATAAAATTATTTTTTCTACCTTTGTTGTCTGACCATTTTATTCTCTGATCATGCTGGTCCCGATCTGAGGCTTCTGCTTTCCTGTCTTCTCTTAGCTCTCTTTCTGTGGTCTGCCATTTCTTATCTCTTCTTTTGTTTTCTTCACTTCCTTCCATCAGCCCATTTCCAGTTCCCGTAACCCTCCCCGGTATCAGCCCCTTTTCCAGTCCTCCCCTCCCAGTACCTTCCAATGTCAACCGCCTTGCATTCCCATGACTGCCACTGGTGTCTATTCCCTTCCAGTCCTCCTCCTTCCCCACTGTGCAGTCTCTTCAAGTCCAAATACCATCCCAGGTATTAGCTCACGTCCATTCTCAGTGCCACCCTCCCAGTCAGCTCCCTTCCAGTCGCCCTACACTCTGTCCATCCCCCTTCCAGTGCCATTCGCATGTCAGCTCCCTTCCAGCCTCCTCCCCATTACCCAGTCATCTACTACTCCCATCCCCAAGTGTCAGCTCCCTTCCATTCCCCCTTCAGTACATCCCAGGTGTCAGCTCCTTTCCAGTCCCCTCCTTCCCCCGTGTCAGCTCCCTTCCTGCCCCCTCCTTCCCCTGGCAGACCCTCTCAGTATCCGCTCCCTTCCAGTCCCCCCACATCAATCCATTTGTATCCCTATCCCCTAGTTTTCATCCAGGGCCAGCAGCACCCTCCTCCCCTCCCACATTAGCCCATTTCCAGTCCCAGCCCATTTCCAGTCCTATCCCCCTTATCAGCCCACTCCAGTCCTAACCCCCCAATCAGCCCATTACCAGTCCTAACCTCCCAATAAGTCCATTTCCAGTCCTAGCACCCCAATCAGCCCATTTCCTGTCCTAGCCCCCCTAATCAGCTCATTTCCAGGCCTAACCCCACCAATCAGCCCATTTCCAGTTCTAACCCCCCTATCAGCCAATTTCCAGTTCTACCCACCTCCCGATCAGCCTATTTCTATTCTTAACCTCCCATCATCCCATTTCCAGTCCTAGCCCTCCTCCCATCTGGCCATTGCTATTTCCTGTGCTAATCCCCCTCCCCCACCCCCACCCCCACCCACCAGCCTAGCTCCAGACCTTCTTTAATGAAAGAAAAAAACGGCTGCAAACGCTGCTGCCACTGCTGCTGCAGCATGAAATGCCCCCTGGCGGCCACCTCCCTGGAAGAGCCCTCATACGGCATCCCCTTCCCCCGCGCCGGCTCAGCTTTGCTTTGCCAGAACCGCACGAAGGGAGAGTGTTTCCCTTTCGCGCAGCTCTGTTATAGCTGAGCCCACGGCGCTTTGTTTTCTATTTTTTTACAGGTTGCTAATCCACAGTAGTGCATTGCCTCCTATCCCATAACTTTTTAATTTCCCCAATGGCCTCTCATGAGGGACCTTTTTGAAATCCAGATACACTATATTTGTTTATTGACAAGATCTGATACTCCGCCATTCAGAAGCCCATCAAGGCGGTTTACAAAAGCCAAGGTTTCAGAAACAAAACACAAAACACACCACAGGACAGAAAAAAGAAGGGCTGAATACCATAACAAGCAAACCAAAACACAATGGAACGGAGCTGTAAAACAAAAGAAAAGCAAGAAGAAGAGAAAACCTGTGCCAAATGCCACACGCAACAGCACTAAGCCCTCCACATGCTCTATCCAAAAGTCATTCTCTAAGACCCAGCTTAAACTTTGAAGACCTTTCCATATGTAATTCAAGAGGCAAGGAGTTATCCATTACAGGCGCTGTGCAACTCGAAGTCTCTGCCCGAGTCCTGTCCAGCCTAAACTGAACCAGCGATGGAACCACAAGACAAAGCACCTGCAAGGACCGAAGTGTCTACCCTGGGCAATAGAGAGTAACCAATGTAATAAAATAAAACGATCCTGTATAAAACACCTTATCTACCAACAGGAGGACTTCATATTGATGCCTCTAGACCACTGGTAACTGATGCAACTCCTGCAATAATGAAGAGATGTGTTTCCTCCAGCTGGCATGAAATAAAATTCGAGAGTCCAAAAAAACAGCAGTCACTCCTGCAGAAACACACAGTGCACAAAGGAGGGACGAGCCTATAGCAGTAGGGATTGAAAACTTTATTGGGGTAGTTCTACAATAACGTTTTCAAGCCTTACTGCTATAGACATTTTGCTCCTTTGTGTGTGATGAAACAAAATTCTACAGTGGTATTCTGAAGCAACTGAAGTCTCTTAACACTATAAGTAGCTTAAGAAAAAGAGAATTTCAATTCTGGCAGGGGCGGCCCAAGGAGGGTGCGGGGCCATGTGCGGAGACTGGGTGTGGGGCCTCATATGCATAAATATTTGCATAATGTTAACATGCATTGACTTTTAGTAAATATGCCTCTTAATGAGTGTATGAATAAAGAGAGACTACCACATTCCTACATTACTATACTCCAGTGCCTACCGTCAGGCCAATTAGGAAGTACTACAATCATCCATAGCAAGCCCACCATATCATAACAGTATTACCAGGACTCATAAAGCACCAAACCCTACCTATCAACATTGCAAATATTAAACCAATACATCTCAGAGAATACTACTACATCTCCTACTGGAGAAAGAGAACAAGTGGCACTGTCAAATAGAAGCTACATAAATAGAATACCTCAGCTTGGTTACACATGCAAAACATAGACTGTCACCAAACAAAGAACAAGGGATCACAATTTAGAAATAGGAAAACAATAATTAAACTGGGAACCCCAAAAGCCAAACTTGGAATGTACAACAACACTGCAGAAATAAAACTATAAATTAATTTCCTCTTGAACTAAACAAAATGCAGACGTTAAAGACGCACATTTCCCAGAGCTGACATATTCTAGTTAAATACTTTTTTTTATTTTGAATTTATTTTCTACCTATTGTTGCTTGCATTTTATTTTGCAGTTGCAATTGCTCCAGTAATTTTCTTCTGGTTTCTTCTTGTCTTCTGCTAACTCTCCATTGTCTGCTGTCCATTTGTCCTCTCTTTTTCTCCATCTCTTTCTTTATTCCTTTTTCATCCACTTAAATTTTACCCCTCCATCCTCAAGTCCCACTTAATCTCCCAATACCCGGCCAATTGTAGATTTTTCTTCCCTCCCACACAAAATATTTTTCTCCTCTCCATCTTCTTTACATCTGCTTTAACATACTGATCTTTCTACTTTTGCTCCTTCCTCCATCTCTTTCTTTATTCCTTTTTCATCCACTCAAATTTTACCCCTCCATCCCCAATACTCGTCCAATTGTAGATTTTTCTTCCCTCCCACACAAAATATTCTCCCCTCTCCATTTCACCCTCCCAGACCCATCCTATTCTAGTCCTCCCCCAGCATCAGCTCCCTTCTAGCTCCAGCCCCACCCAGCATCCGCTCCCTTCTAGTCACCATATCAGCCCATTTCCAGTCTTATCCCCCATCAGTCCATTTCCAGTCCAAGCTCCCCCATCGGCCCATTTCCAATCATAGCCCCCCATCAGCCCATTTCCAGTCCTATCCTAGCCCCTCCATCAGCCCATTTCCAGTCCTAGCTCCCCCCACACTCAGCTCATTTCCTATCTTAGCCCCCCATCAGCCTATTTATCCTATCCCCACCATCAGCCGTTTTCCAATCCCATCCTAGCCCCACCATCAGCCCATTTCCAGTCCAAGCTACTCTCCCCATCAGCTATTTCCAGTCCAAGCCCCCCTCACTTAGCCCATTTACAGTCCCTACTCCTCTCACTCAGCCCATTTCCAACCCAAGCCCCCCATCAGCCCATTTCCAATCCTAGTCCCCATCAGTCCATTTCCAGTCCAAGCCCCCCATCAGTCCATTTCCAATCATAGCCCTCCATCAGCCCATTTCCAGTCCTATCCTAGCCCCCCATCAGCCCATTTCCAGTCCTAGCTCTCCTCCACTCAGCCCATTTCCAGTCCTAGCTCCCCTCCCCAATTTCCAGTCCAAGCTCCCACCCCACTCAGCCTATTTCCAATCCAAGCCCCCCTATTAGAGGGGCTAAGATTGGAAATAGGCTAATAGGGGGGCTTGGATTGGAAATGGGCTGAGTGGAGGAGGGCTTAGACTGGAAATAGCTGATGGGGAGGGGGGCTTGGACTAGAAATGGGCTGAGTGGGGGGGCTAGGACTGGAAATGGGCTGCTGGGGGGGTTAGATTGGAAATGGGCTGCTGGAGGAGCTAGGACTGGACATGGACTGTTGGGGGGGCTAGGACTGGAAATGGGCTGTTGGGGGGGGCTTAAATTGGAAATGGGCTGTTGGAGGGGCTAAGATTGGAAATGGGCTGATAGAGGGGTTAGGATTGGAAAAAGGCTATCAGCCCATTTCCAATCTTAGCCCCTCCAACAGCCCATTTCCAATTTAAGCCCCCCCCAACAGCCCAGTTCCAGTCCTAGCCCCCCCAACCGTCCAGTTCCAGTCCTAGCTCCCCCCACTCAGCCCATTTCTAGTCCAAGCCCCCCTCCCCATCAGCTATTTCCAGTCTAAGTCCCCCATCCACTAAGCCCATTTCCAATCCTAGCTCCTCCCCACACAGCACATTTCCAGTCCAAGCCCCCCTCTCCTCCCGCAGAGCCCCATGGCTGTCTAAAATGCTTTAGAGGGAGCTGGAGAGGCCCCGGCTCACCTATAACAGCTACTGAAGTGAAGAGTGCCTTTTTCCTTCACTTTGACAGCTGTTAGTTTCCGATGCTGGCGCACTGAGGTAAAAGGGGACTTCCGGTTTCACGGCGCTCAGCACGGCAGCCTTCTAGACTACAGCACAGCTGCCGAAGAGAGGAAAAAAAGAGGCTCTTCACTTTAGCAGCTGTTAGAGGTGAGCTGGGGCCTCTCCAGCTCCCTCTAAAGTCGCCCTGCCTGCTGGCATTCAATGTGGGATGTTGTTGGTGTGGGGCCCCCTGAAGCGCGGGGCCCTGTGCGAACAACATTCTCGCACAATGAATGGGCCTGCCCTGAATTCTGCAAAAGATAAACACATGCACTAACAAATTAAGATCTTTACCCATCAGACAATAACGCAAAGAACAAACCGACTGTAATGAAGAAAACACCTGTCTCACCACAATGGAAATGTGGGCTTGAAAAGATAACCACGAGTCCAACAAAACTCCTAGCAAATGGATACATTCTCTCACTGGTACAGACATTCCAGCCACATCTGGCTGAAAAGAAATTACCAAATCATTTCAGGAAAGGCAAAGTGCCTCTGACTTTGCAACACTGAGCAAAAGTTTATTTTTAGCAAGTCATGTAATAATCACTCCAAAGGCCTGATCAAACAGTATCTGAAAACAATTGCTCTAAGATGAGTGACTCATTAGAATTTGAATATAATCTGTGAAAAAAAGGACTAAAACTGAAATCTTGGATTAAATTCCCTAAAGGTGCCAAAAAAAATATTAAAAAGCCAAAGAGCCAACACTGATCCTTGAGGAATGAGCCTCCACAGAAACTATAAAAGATCAAGAAGAAAAATAAAAATAAAATGACTGAAATGCAAAATTAGTCACAGCAATTTCCTGCAGCCTGCCAGGTATAAGACCATAATCAATGAGATCGAATGCAGAGCTCAAATCCAATTGAATTAGCAGGGCCACCTGTCCCTTCTCCCAGTAGGAATATACCTCATCAAGCATTGCCAACAAAACTCTTTCAGTACTATACTCACACTCAAAGCCCGACTGTCTTGTGTGCAAAGCATCAGTAACCTCCACAAAGTCTGATAGCTGCTGGGTTGAATTGCAAGGGTGCCAATAATGTTGATCACAACTGTACATGTTAGTAATTTTAGTCAAAATCAACTGTCTCTACCTGTTTGTTGATACCTTCCAAAAAATATAACAGTTTAGTGAGACAAAACTTTCCTTGGCTAAATCAATGTTGGCTTTCTCCCATTAAATCATAACCGTACATGTTCATAATTTTGTTCTTTATAATACTTTCTACCGTTTTGCCCAATACTGATGTCAGACTCATCGATCTGTAGTTTCCTAGATCACCCCTGGAATCCTTTTTAAAAATTGGCATTATATTGGCCATTCTCCAGATACTACAGATGATTTCAATGATAGTTCACTGATTACTAAATAGTAGGTCTGCAATATATTTCAGTTTTTTCATTACCCTGGGATGTAACCATCTGGTCCAGGTGATTTGCTACTCTTATTTTATCAAATAGCTGTATTAAATATTCTCGGTTTATGAAAATTTGTTTCATTTCCTCTAATACATCCATCTTTAAATACCATTTCAAGCATGGGCAACTTTCCTACATCATTTTCAGTAAAGACCAAAGCAGAGAATTAAATCACTCTCTTTACTATGGAATTGTCTTCCCTTAGTACTCCATTTATCCCTCTATCATCTAATGGTCCAACTGCTCTCTCATATGTTTTTTGCTACAAATGTACTTGAAAAAGTTTTTATTATGCATTTTTGCTTTCACGGAAAGCTTCTTTTCAAATTTGTTCTTTTTACTTGCCTTATCAGTGCCTTGCATAGAACTTGCCAGTGCCGTTTCCTGTTTTTGTCATGTGGCTTCTTTTTCCATTTTCTAAGAGATGCTTTTTTGGTTAGAACAGCCTCTCTGACGTCACCTTTAAACTATGTCATTTGGCCTTCCTTCCACCTTTCTTAAAGAGTGGAATATATCTGGCTTGGGCTTCCAAGATGGTATTTTCAAAGAACAACCATGCTTGATATAAATCTTTAACCTTTGCTGCTGCTACTCTTTTTTAACCATTCACTTCATTTTATCATAGTCTCCCTTTTGAAAGTTGTATACTAGTACTGTGGATTTCCTCGCTGTTCTCCCTCGGTTTATTAAATTAAATGTGATCATGTTATGATAACTATTGCTAAGTGGCCCCAACACTGTTATCTCTCACGCTTGTTTCTCTGTTCCATTAAGGATTAGGTCTAAAACAGCTTCACCTTGTGTGCATTCATGAGCCAGAAGCTCCATGAATCAGTCATTTATTTCATCTAGAAACGTTATCTCCCTAGCATGCCCTCATGTCATATTGAATCAATTGTTCCTGATCGTATCCCCAGTCTAGTCCCGGACCTCTGAGTTGTCCACCTTAATCAGCAGCTTGGAGACTGAGGAACCTCCTTCTTTTTCATGATGTCATCCGTATATATCTCTGGGATCCGCCTTCCTCCATCAGTTACCTCAGTCTCCAAGTAGCTGACTAGGTTGAGCCCGGGGGTCCGGGCTCACTGGAGGAACAATTAAGGAATAGTTTGAGTGTAGTGGTTTATTAGATTTGCTACAGAAAAAAAAAAAAGGGTAGACTGTACCTTTAAATTTCAGGAGCTGTGCCTTCCGGTGCCTCAGGCTCTCCTCTCCCTCTCCTGGCTTCCCCTCCGTGGGACCCACGATCTCTGCAGAGGGGCCGGTTCGCTCCCGGTTAGGTGCAGTGGAGCTGAGCCGGCAGAGGTACTAGGACTGTTCAACCAAGCGCCAAACAGAAGACCTGCCTGTGAGCGCACCTCTGGCTGTCCGCGGGGGTGTCCGGAGCCGGCCCTCCGCGAGGAGTTTGCTGGACGGATTTGCGGCCCTTTGGTCCTCCTCGGGCTGCGCTGTGTTCGGCCCGTCTGCTTCTAGCTGCAGGAGCAGCGCAGGTAAGAGAGCAGGCTGGGGGAGCCGTTTCCTTTTGCCGCGGCACAGGAGCGCCTTTCTAGAGTGCAGGCCCGGCCACGTGACGTTTGCGCGGGAGTACTGCGTCTGCTCCAGCGTTCCCCCCTGCTTGTTTCCCAGCTTCTAGTGCCGCGGTTACGGTCCCGTGCGATCGGCTCAGGGAAGACAGATAGGGTGATTGTCTTTTAACATCGTGTATTTAAAAAAAGCAAAACAAAACAAAATGGAAAAAGGCCACGTTGGCACGCAGGGCACAGCATAGCAGTGTCAAGAGTTTCCCAGGGGGTTGCAGACTCCCGCGGTTCCCTTGGGGGGGGGCATTTGATGTGTGAGACCCTAAAGTGGGGGGAGGTAGCTCTTTAGGGCTATGTCACCCAAACCCCATTGTGTAATTTGTGGGGCCAAGAGGAGTTCTCTATTAGATTCCGGTGTGTGCAGGAGTTGCTCTAAGGAGGCCGCAACCCTGGATCCTTCCAGGGAGAGTGTGGGGGAGCGGACAGGGTCGGAGGCTGGGCCTCCGGATGCCCCCTCCACTGGCTTACCCCGTGGGGAGCCGGTGGCGGGGCCAAATACCGCCATGGAGAGACCTGTGCCCCAGGTGTCCTGGGCAAAGGGGCTCGAGTCCTTTTTTTCCCCTGACTTTGTGGCCCTTCTTCAGCAAGCGGTAGGTGGTCTGCCCCTTCCACAGCTGGACCCTTCCGACAGGACCCACGTAAAGCGTGCCCACCAGGCTCTCTCCACAGAGGGTCAGCATGGCGGCAAAAGGCTGCGGCTGGATGCGGAGTCTGATGCGCCATCTCTGGCTTCGGAGCGGCGTCTGTCAGATGAGGATGGCGAGAGTGGGCTCCCCGAGGAGGAATTGGAAGAAGGTGAGCTCGAGGACAAGGAGGAGCAAGCCAGAGTGGTGCGCGTCTTTAGAAGGGAAGAACTGCCGGCCCTTATCACTGAGACGTTGAGCACTTTAAATATGCCTGCGCAGGGGCCGGCGGAGGACGAGTCCCTGGAGGATCCTTTGTTGCAGGTCTTCCGTAAGTCTCAGAGAGCCTTTCCGGTACACCGGGTCTTCCAAGAGTTGATTCAGGAAGAGTGGAACGTTCCGGAGGTGGCCCTTAAGAGCTCCCGGGTGTTAGGCCAGTTATATCCACTGGTGGATCAGAACAGGGAGGTTTTCAAGCCCCCTAAGGTGGACGCAGCCATGTCAGCGGTGATAAAGAAGACCACCATCCTGGTGGAGGGCAGCGCGGCCCTTAAGGATGCTCAAGACAGGAAGCTGGACGCCCTGTTGCGGCAAGTTTTTGACACTAATGAACTGTCCCTCCAGGCGGCTATCTGTGGGGCCTGGTTGGCCAGGGCCTGCCTTCGCTGGTCTCAACAGGTTCAATCTGGGCAGGCGGATGACAAGTCCGGCGGGGCGGCCCGCCTGGAGTCGGGTGCAGCCTATTTATCCGACCTTCACTATGACCTCATGCGGGGTCTCTCCAAGAGTATGGCGTTGGCGGTGGCTGCCAGACGGTACCTGTGGCTCCGTAACTGGGCGGCGGATTCTTCGTCCAAAGCCAGGCTGAGTAAGCTCCCATTCAAGGGGCGCCTCCTGTTCGGAGAAGATCTGGAGAAGTTGGTCAAGGACTTGGGCGAGTCAAAAGGCGGTAAGCTACTGGAGGACAAGCCCAAGCAGAGCCGAGGAGCCTCGTCGGACAAGACTCAACAGCGGGACTTTCGCCGATTTCGTTTCCAAAGGTTCGGTTCCGGACAGAGGGGCAGATTCCCTGCCCGAAACCAGGGGTTTTGGGGCTTCCGGGGAGCTGGGAGAGGATTTGGGGGTGTTGCGTTGGCCTCCTCCTCCTCCTCCTCTACTCTTCGAAAGGCACAATGAGATCTGGCAGACCCAGGGGCCCCTAGTTCCCGTGGGAGGCAGGCTGCAGGAGTTCTATGCCGCCTGGGTCCAGATTACTTCGGATCTGTGGGTGCTGGAGGTCATCAGAGAGGGCTATGCGCTGGAGCTTCAGCGGCCAGTGCGCGATGCCTTCGTGCGGTCTCCCTGCAAGGCGCCGGGCAAGTGCGAGGCGGTGCGGGAGACCGTATAAAGTCTGCGAGACCTCAGGGCGATAGAGCCAGTGCCCCGAGACCAACAGGTTGCGGTCGATACTCCATATATTTCGTGGTGCCAAAAAAGGACGGAGGATTCTGGCCTATCCTGGACCTCAAAGGGGTGAATCGGTGTCTTCGTGTGGCCAATTTTCACATGGAAACCCTGCGTTCTGTGATTGCAGCGGTCCGGACGGGAGAATTTCTCACTGCCCTAGATCTGTCCGAGGCCTATCTTCACATTCCCATTCGGCGGGAGCAGCACCGGTTTCTCCGCTTTGCGGTGCCCTTCGGTCATTACCAGTTCCGAGCATTGCCATTCGGCCTAGCGATGGCGCCGTGCACCTTCACGAAGGTTATGGTAGTGGTTGCGGCGGCCTTGCACAGGGAAGGAATCCTGGTGCACCCTTACCTAGACGACTGGTTGATCAGGGCAAAGTTGAGGGGCGAGAGCGTTCAGGCCACTTCCAGGGTTGTCAGTTTCCTGGAAAGCCTCGGTTGGGTGGTCAACAGGACAAAGAGCAAGTTAGTTCCCTCCCAAGACATGGAATACTTAGGAGCTCGCTTCGACACGGCGACCGGGCATGTGTTTCTTCCTCAGCAAAGGGCGCAAAGGTTGCGGACGTTAGTCCGGAGGTTCATGAAGAGAAGGGAGTCCACGGCGTGGCAGTATCTGCAACTGCTGGGCACCATGGCGGCGACCATCGAGCTGGTACCGTGGGCGAGGGCTCACACGAGGCCCTTGCAGAGGGCGCTTCTCAGGTGCTGGTCGCATCAGCAGGACCCGCTGTCCCGGAAACTCGCTTGCCCGGACGAAACGCGGGCGGCGCTGAGCTGGTGGTTGGAACCCCGTTCCTTGCAGAGGGGAAGGCCCCTGGAGGTGCCCGAGTGGATAGCCTTAACGACGGACGCCAGCCTCCTGGGTTGGGGGGCCCACTGCCGGGGTCAGTTCACGCAGGGGCAGTGGAATCCTCAGGAGCGATCGTGGTCGATCAACCGGCTGGAGTTGCGAGCGGTGTCGCTGGCGCTGGTGTGTTTCCGGCCGTGCCTTGTAGGGTCGGCGGTAAGAGTCTTCTCTGACAATGCCACTGCGGTGGCCTACCTCAATCGTCACGGCGGAACCAGCAGTACGGCCCTCGAGGCGGAGGCCGAGAGTCTGTTCGCTTGGGCCGAGCAGAATCTCCTGGCAGTGTCGGCAGCGCACGTGGCAGGAGTGGACAACGTGGAAGCCGACTTCCTCAGTCGCGTTCGGGTGGATCCAGGGGAATGGGTCCTCCATCAAGACGTGTTCGAAATGATCACGCGACGGTGGGGCACGCCGGTGATGGATCTGATGGCCACTTTACGCTCGGCGAAGGCCAGTTGCTTCTACAGCAGGAGAAGGGAGCAGATGTCAGAAGGTCTCGATGCGCTCATTCAGCCCTGGCCGGAGGGCCAGTTGCTGTACGTCTTCCCGCCGTGGGTGCTCATAGGCAGAGTGCTTCAGCGGATAGAGAGCTTCTGGGGGCTGGTAATTTTGATAGCCCCAGACTGGCTTCGCCGTCCTTGGTATGCGGATCTGCTGAGGCTTCTGGTCGCACATCCGTGGCGGCTCCCGTTCCGTCCGGATCTGCTGTCACAGGGCCCTCTGTTCATGCCCCATGTGGATCGGTTCTCGCTTACGGCTTGGCTATTGAAACGGCTCGGTTGAGGATGAGAGGCTATTCCTCGGCGGTGATCTCCACGCTGTTGAAGGCTAGGAAGAGGTCCACGTCCTTGGCGTATGTCCGGGTCTGGAGAGTTTTTGAGGCGTGGTGCAGTGAGAGGGACTCGGTGGCGCTCAGGGCATCCATCTCTCAGATCTTGGAATTCTTACAGGACGGATACGACAAGGGCCTGGCGGCGTCTTCGCTTAGAGTGCAGGTCGCGGCTCTGTCGTGCTACTGCGGAAGGGTTGCCGGTAGGTCCATAGGAGAACATCGAGATGTCAGGCATTTTTTGTGCGCGGTGACGTTAATACGGCCGCCCAGACGGCGTCTGGTGCCCAAATGGCAGCTCCTGCTGGTGCTGGCGGCACTGGAGCGGGAGCCTTTTGAGCCTCTGGGCTTGACTTCTTTGAAGGATTTCACGTTGAAGGTCGTGTTTCTGGTGGCTATTTGCTCGGCCAGGCGGATCTCGGAGCTGCAGGCGTTGTCCTGTAAGGAACCCTTCCTGTCTTTTTTCGAGTCTAAGGTGGTTTTGAGACCTGTTCCGGTGTTTTTACCCAAGGTCGTGTCAGCGTTTCATTTGAATCAGGACAGTTCCTTGCCTGTGTTCCGTGCAGACACAGCGGGGTCTGTGTCGAGGGCACTGGACGTTCGTCGAGCCTTGAAAAAGTATCTTTGGTGTACGGCGGGGTTCTGCAGATCGGAGAGGTTGTTTATTCTGTTCGCGGGTCCTCGCCAGGGAGAGGCGGCCTCCAAGGCCTCCATCGCTCGGTGGATTAAGGAGGCGATTGCATCGGTCTACTTGCTGAAGGGAAAGCCGGTTCCAGAGGGGCTGAGAGCCCATTCCACCAGAGCCCAGGCTACGTCCTGGGCGGAGACCCGCTTGGTGCCGCTAGTGGAGATTTATAGGGCGGCCACGTGGTCTTCTTTGAATCCCTTTATTAAACACTACCGGTTGGACATCCAGTCGGCGCAAGATGTCGGCTTCGGGGAGGCGGTGCTGCAAGCAGCTGTAGCTGGGCCCTCCCGTTAACCTTACTGCTCTGGTACTTACTCAGAGGTCCGGGACTAGACTGGGGATACGATCAGGAAGGTGAAATTAGACTTACCTGCTAATTGTTGTTCCTGGAGTAGACCCAGTCTAGTCCTGTATCCAGCCCCGGCGTTAGGGGGGCTTGCAGCACGGTCTACAGTTCTCAAGGATGACAGGTAAGAATCGTGGTATAGGGGCTTGTGTCCCGGGAGGTATTTGGATGTCATCTTTAAGGTGGGTGTTCGGACAGGTTAGAGGGTAGTCTGGGCACCCTTAGTGTTCACAGTTCGTTAGGTGATTTGTTCTTATGCAGTTATTTTGTTGAGTATATTTCAATGCTGGGTGGTAAGTGAGGTCATGACTTACTTGTTGCTCTGGTGAGTCTGCTTTGTTATTAGGGTACTGATGGAGGAAGGCGGATCCCAGAGATATATACGGATGACATCATGAAAAAGAAGGAGGTTCCTCAGTCTCCAAACTTCTGATTAAGGTGGACAACTCAGAGGTCCGAGACTAGACTGGGTCTACTCCAGGAACAACAATTAGCAGGTAAGTCTAATTTCACCATATTGGGGTTATTGAAATCACCCATTACTGTGTTACAACTTTAGTTAGCTTCCCTGATTTCTTTAAGCATCTCCTCATCCATCTGTTCATTCTGGCCAGGCAGACGGTAGTACACCGTCACTGCCATTGCCTTCCTCTTTCTACATGGAATTTCTATCTATAGAAATTTATTTATTTATTTACATTCTCTTATACCACACTATTCTGCATCAGTGCAGTTTACATTGAACAAACTGAAATTACATTGAACAGGGCATTATAACTTGGGGATAACTATTTTACAGGGAACATGGGCTATGGAGGGTTAAGTGGCTTGCCCAAGACCACAAGGAGCACCTGTGGGACTAGAAACCCCAGTCCTTCCAGCCCAAGGTTGCTGTCCTCTAGTGGGATTTGAACCCCCGACCTTCTGGCCTGAAATAACTTGCCCCAACCACTAGGCCACTCCTCCACTCCTATATTCTATGGTATATATTGTTTCCTACAAAACATTTATCCTGTTTGGCTCAATGACTGCTTTAACATATAGCGTAACCCCCTCCATCAATGTGATCTACCTTATCATTGTGATATAATGTGTACACAGATATCACAATGTCCCATTGTTTATCTTCCTTCCATCAGGTCTCGGTGATACCAATAATATCTAACTTTTCATTCAGTGCTATATATTCTAGCCCGCTCATCTTATTTTTTTAGACTGCTAGCATTTGCATACAAATATGCCAGAGATTGTAGTTTGTTGATATTGAACAATCAGTTCACAGGGCCTGTGTTTTGTTCTTTGATAATAATTTCAGTGTGCTTCAACTGCTTTGATCACCAACAGTTTCTAGTTATAAGGTACAGGTTGGAGCAGCTGCAGATCTATTTGATCTTTCTAGTATAATGAATCAGTATATGTTTTCCACCTTTCCTTGATCTTCTTCAGCATCATTCAACATGGATCCTTGAGGGTCTTTTGGCATTCCAATTCGAGGAAGGAATTTTCTCTTAACTTCTAGCTTTATGAAAGCCGATCTTGTTCTTTCTCTAATATTTTCTGATTCTATTTCCCTGCATGTGACATTGTAGTACTTCTCTTTATCTGGTCTTATTGTAAGCTGGAAATCTCTTTTATGTTTTATGACTACCTCCCTTTCTCCTCTGGCTTTAGCTTCCCTGCATTTGAGCATTTTTCAGTTTCTTTGTTCATCCATTTTGGCTGTTTTTTTCTTTTTCACCTTTTGCAGAGATTTTTTATTTTCTTCAAGCACAACTTTCTTGATGTCGTCCCATAGCTCTTTTGGTACTCTGTCATTTGTATCGAAAGTAGTGAATCATTTTCTCAGGCAGTCTTTAAATTCTGGTGGAATATTTTCAAGATCATACTTTGCAACATTCATAATTGGCTTGCCTTTTTTTTTCCAACTTTAGCTTGAGTTTGCATACTAGTAACTGGCAATCTGCAACACGTTCAGCTCCAGGTTTTGTCTTTGTTGATATTATTGAACTTTGCAATTATTGACTTCCAGAGATGTAGTCACTTTGATTTGTGTGCAATTCACTGGGCAAAATCCATGTGTATTGTCACTTCTTATGTTGCTGGAGGAACATGATTGAAATGAATAGATTGCTGGTCTTGCAAAATTCTGTCAGGCTTTTTTAGCTTTGATTCTGTTTCCAAACTGATATTTTCGAACCACTTTGTCTTATTCTTTGTTCCCAACTTTCGGATTCCAGTTGCCCATGATTATCACATCCAGCTTTCCTTGGTTCGTGCTTCATATGTTCCATGCCCCAATATCTAAGACATCTTTGCAGCTTCTGACTCTCATTTCAAGTGCAGTTATATCGGCAGTTATACATGTGAGGGCTTTGCTCTGGCTGCATCGTAAAAGGCTAGCTTTATTCCGAAGAGTATTCAGAGCTTCCCCAATATCTCGTTGAGTGCGTTCTGACTTAAGATTAATCTTCCCGCATTATATTGCAATATGTTTTGTATTAACTGTCATTGGGTTTTCATAGCAAGATATGGACCAGACCTTTCTTCCATCCAGGCAGTGCTAGTATTGTTGCTGTTATCACAGATGTGTGATTCTCCACTACCAACACTGTCTCATACTGCTGCTGCCCAGATGGATAGTTTGTCTTAGTCTGGTGCTTCAGCTGAGACTGTCCACCTTGGGAGACCCTACCAGTAGTCAATTTACCAGTGGCATAGCTTTCAACATCACTGATGCACACAAGTCCTCGTGGCATGGCAAGCCAAAAACCAAGTGGGGGATTCTATGGGGTTTTGCTACTAAAAGGCATTAGCTGGCAACACATGTTCTGGTGCACCTAAATGCACATTGGGACAAGTGCTGCCTGCTAGCACAGAGCTATGACAGCACGGGATAATTCCTGAGATGGCTAACTTACTTCAAGGTCTCAATTGAATGAGGAAGGGGCAGAGAGTGGGCGCTGTGTGCTCCATGCAGTTAGCGCCAGGTTCACACCACACGCTAACTGCATCAGTGCGGGAGCATCTAACGTCACCGCAATAGGTGGAATTCAGTGCACCTGTACTAATGTGGCATATGCTAAGGGACAGGGTGTCATGTTAACTGCCGGGAAATGCTTTCCACCTTCCTGACAGTTAATGCAGTGGTGTTGCACACTGTTGTCACATCCAGTGCAACACCTTAGCACCCTTTAGTAAAAGGGCCCTATGTGTGTAGGTATGTATTTTATAAAACATGCATGTATACATCTATGGCCAAGCTATGCCCGCAAGAATCCCAACATGCGAATCGCATAATGGTAGGTGCTATCTTTCAGTGCACCTTAAGTTTTTGTGTGTGTAGAGCCCCCCCCCCCCCCGCCCCCAACATTTTATAATAGGTGTCTCCATATGTAAAACATGGTTTGCATGGTGGAAAATGCTTTATAAAATTATTCTCAGAGAGAAGGCAGTTTTCAAAAGCCATATATATCCAGGTGCAAGGATTTTTCATTGTGAGACCCTTTAAGCCAGTGCCATTTTGAAACAGGGTATTGATGGCAGAGGAGCAATTAGAGATCATGGCTGCCCTGATTGGATCAATTAAGTTGTGAAGGGGAATCTGGAGCAATTTGAAGGGAGCATGTTTAGCTGTTAGGGGGAGGAAGCACAGCAGGTTTTGAACAGCATACCCTAAAATCAGAAAATATGGAACAAACTACCAGACGACTTGAGGACAACTACAGACCTCAAAGACTTTAGAAAACAGCTAAAAACCATGCTGTTCATAGAACACTATGGACACATCACATAACCTAAGAGAATGTATAACAGCACATATTGCTGCCTGTACAGATAATGTTTTACAGCACCACTGTATATAGCCCACACTGTACATAGCTCAAACCATTCTAGCACGCAACACACCACACCGTGTACATAGCTCACCCCAATCTAGCACACGATACAACACACACTCAACTAAATTGCACCCTCACTGCATGATTAACACACTCACTTTACCCGATTGTTTGCTGTGATACCACCTTGATTAATAAGATAAGGCGGTTTAAAAATACTGTTAAATAAATAAATAAATAAAATGAAAAGAAAAAAAGAAATAAAAATGTTCGGCCTGCACAACCGTAATGTATTGTGTGTCTGAGTAGGTGATAAGTCTGTATGTAGGATTTGTATTCACATAGGCAGTACATGATGTGCATGTATGAATCATTGTAAAGAATGGATTAAATGTGACTGTAAGTAAAATTAGGCTTAAAATAAAAAAAAAGTGTACTGATGCTTTTGTTAACAAGTAAACAGGGCATGTTTATTAAAGCTTAGTGCTCAGTATTGGATCTTATTGTGCTTTAAGTGCTGCCCAGCCATGGGAATAAAGTGGGTCACAGTAGCACTCAACTCACGGTGATACTACATGATAATCTTTGGTAAAAAAGCCCCAGTGTGCGCTAAGATCATTGCCACTGCACACAATATAGCTTCCAAGCATGGTTCTAATGCTTGTTAATAAGCTTGTGAGAATTTTAACAGAAAAACTTGCTAATGAGATGAAAAGCTATATAAAAGAGCTTATTACCCACAGCATCACTGGATAGAAAAATAAGGCAAGTTGAAATGCATAAAAGCTAACACAGACCACTTAATATTTGTGCTAATGAAACAAAAATCTTAGCATTTGTCAATACAAAGAAAGACTCCTTTCCTTTAACATGGGCCATTGACATGAGCCAATTGACACATTTAATGGCTAGTGTTTATTTACTTAAGTACACTGGCCCCTTAGAGAGATAGCAACACACGTAATAAACCTCTGGGGGAGCCCTAAATGGTTTTCAAAAGGCAAATGTCAGAAAAATTGTCAGAAAATATGGCATAGGTCCTAAAAAGCAAATTTGATTGGAAAAATGTGTGGGTCAATATTCAGACTCTGTGGTCTGAATTTATTTTAAGCTTTAGGCATGTCATTTAAAATTAAACCATATCTATGGTGCTGGAATGCAGAAACCCCCCAGCAGTGAATATTTTGTTTCACCGCTGATTGCGAGCACTATCCAGTTAGTGGTAATATTCAGCTGCTATCCGGATAGCATACCACATAAAAGGGCCTAACTTTATGCAGTTTATCTGGTTAGGGAACTGAATATCATTGCTAATCCAGAAACTCTACTTCTGGTCCCTGCACTGCCCATGGACTGGTATGGCACTAACCAGATAGTGCCAAAGTCAGAGGTGATATTCAGCGGCACTATGCGCATAGTGCCGCTGAACATCACGGTCAATGGGACTCAGATGTTTAGTAAGTCCTACCAACTGTATAAGCCCCATTGAATATCAGACCCTGAGATACCATACAAAGATCTGGAAAAGGATATCAATATTTTTGATGTATTCTGATAAAGTAAAAGAAGAAATGCTCATGACAGGTGCATGTCCTAATTTTCTCCAGCACAAAATAAGTTTCAAGCATTTCCAATTTGATCCCATAGAAAATAACTCAAACTGCATGACTATTGTAGCAGTGTTTTGGTCTAGGACAACATTATATTTTGGGTGCTGTTCCCTAAAATGTAAATGATTTTGCAATTACCACATGTTAATTGCCAAAATTAATGCATGGTAACTGCAAGACCTCTTGTGTTAACTGTTGGGGGTGTTCCCAGTAGTTTCCCATTCAGTTAATGGAGAAAAATATTTCTAATGCATGTTAATTTCATTGCATTCATGGTTATTACATGGTTATGTTTGCATAAGCTGTAAGTAGTCCTCACCCATTTACTGCACAGTCTCGTTCTCCATTAACTGCTAGTGTGAAATTTCCATGCATTAACATCCAAGATGCCATGTTAGCACTCCTTAACTGTTAATGCAGTTAATGGCTAATGCATCATAGTATATAGGCCCCTTTGGGAATAAAATACAGGAGATGAACATTCAGTTTTTCAGCTTTTTTTATTTCTAGTGTTAAAGTTTTCACATATCCCCCACCTTCAAGATCTCTAAGTTTAGTTTGCTATCTTTAATTCAGATATTATTAACGAGAACCTTTTCTCTAAAAATATTTCTGACTGCTTATTTGTATATACATCTAAAAATTTCAAACCTTATGTTCATTCTTAAAATACTAAACTTGCATCATCCATCCTCAGCCCCCTAAAAAGTAAGATTATTTGAAAGAATATTCTATATCAAAGCAGACAAAAATAACTCATAATGGCATCAGCAGTACAATAGTTTACAGTATTACGCTATAATGGAAAATGTTTGAAGCACTCAAGGTAAAATTAGAGTTGGATTTATCAAAGGTTTATTCATTGATGTGGAATGGAAGAAAGCCCAAAGTAACCAACTTCAAGATTCTTATCTACTTTTTATATACTTGCAAGCTCAAGTTTATGTGCGAATGCCATTATGGGAAATTTGTCATTCTCATAAAGTCAATAGTAAGGAATTAGATTTCAACATGGAATACAGATATGTGTTAAAAAATAGTGATTATGCCAAGAAGATTGAACAAACTAGAAAAGTGAAGAACAACTGAAGCAACCATGATGACTGTTGCATGTCGAGCAGAGAGACGCATCCAATTAGGTGCCCTTTCTAAAGGATGGGAGTAATAGGTATTAGAATAGGGCGTGCTCGTAAGTCTCCAGTGGGGAATATATCTCCTGATTGATGCTCCTGCAGTGCTTGCAGAATTAACTCTATCTTATTGACCAGAGAGACAGACAGTTATGGAAAGGGTGGCCACCTTTTTCATGTCATAAGAAAAGCAGGAGTGCAAGCTAATGCCAACACTGGGGCAGAGGTTCTCAACCATCTCTTGGAAACCATCCTTAAGTTGGCTTAAAGAATATCTGTGGGCTATATTTAAAGAAATGGGGGAACGATGTATGAAAGCTCCATCATGCATATTCATTATGGATATCCTGAAAACCAGGTCGGTTAGGTGTGCCTCGCAGAGCAGTGTTAAGGATTGCTGCCAATGAGTAAACCTGGACTGGATTAGCATGTTTTTATAATATACATGGTTAGCCACGAAATCCACTTCTTTGAACAAAATCGGAGCAATTCTTAAAATCTTCATTTCCGAAAAATGGAACCTCAGTGGAAGAGAAAAGCAATATATTACTCATGCAATAAACCTCCTCAAATTAATCATTGGTTCCAGCTTCTCTTGATCAAACTCCTATTACTTGTTTGTTTCCATATGTATGTGTAATCTAATATTTAAAGCAGGCATTCCCAAATCTGCCACCCAGCCAGTCAGGTTTTCAGGATAACCACAATAAATATGCATGAGAGAGATCTGCATGCACTGCCTCCATTTTATGCAAATCTCTCTCATGCATATTCATTGTGGATATCTGGAAAAACCGACTGGCTGGGGAGGCCCCAGGACAGGTTTGTGAACCGCTGATTTAAAGGCACTTATCTTGCTAGTTGACTCCTACTCCAACACCCAATTTGAATGCCATCGGGCCTCTTGTTGCAATAGGGGTTCTCTCACAAACCAGAGCACTTCTCCTTTTGGCTGCTCACAGCCAGGCATCAATCCTAGGAATAGGCACTTTGGATTCTGGTTCATCTCAGTGCTGGTCACTTTCTCCTTAGTCTTCTTGATACACATTTTGCTTTTTCCCACTAACAAGTTTTTCTGGTTGTGGTCTCTTATCGGTTCATATATTGCATATTAAAAGTCTACATGTTAACAAGAATATTTTTCTGAAATGTACGAATTTCAATTTGTAATGCCAATTTTTTAACTTCAATTAACTCTAGTGATAGAATCAAAGTCAGAGGTACAGAATCATTTAATTGAAAGGAGATTGTGTTTTCTGATTTAGTTAAGGAACCTGCTTCACCCCAGGGTTCATTTGCTTGAAGATGTTCTGGCCTCTTAGGAAGCTTTGTATAAAAAGGCTTTTGGCTTTCAGAGAGATGAAGTGTTTTTACCTCTGAGAGAAAATTTGTTTAAAGAGGTTTCTTTTCATTGCATAGGTCATTTAATGAGCGTTTTTGTTCTCTTACAGTCTAGTTAAAGTTTCAGTATTTAAATGGTATTAATCATTTTACTTCACTTTAAGAGTACGGTCTACTTAGAATGTACCAGTCATTCATTCAGTCAATATGAAAAATGCTAACATTGATTTATATGTGCAGACTTCATAATCTGTGAAATTCTTTATGCATTCTAAATAATCTTACAAGCGAGGTGTGGAAAAAGTAAATGAATAACCATGCAATGAGAGCTATTACATCACATCTGCCTAGATATACTAACAAGCGAAAAGGCATTCTCGGTATTAGGCCACATTTACAAAAGCATTTTTCCATTCCATGTCTATAGTGAAAAAATAAACTTGTTAAATCAAACCCATCCTATGGCAAACCCATTTACTACTTGATGAATTTCTTGCCCTATCTACCACCACCTAGATGCACACTACCAGGGTAACGTGGGGTTTTTAGTGCAAGGCCATGTGTTACTTTGTAGTACGACACCGATACTGCTTGCTACCCTGCTAGCACACATTAGTAAACATGCCTCTTTGTCTTAGATAGCTATTAAGACCAATACTTTCTAAGATAGATCTCCCACAATTTACTTATTTATTTTATTTAGCTGTGTTTATATACCACTGATCTACAAGTCTAAGCGGTTTACAAATAACAACTTGACGAGGTTGGCTTACATGAAACATAAATAACTTAGTAAGGTTCATAGAACTAGCTTATGTAACAGTGAGAATTTAGTGGAAACATAGAACTATATACATTAAACAGTAGTTGGCATATAAAATAAAGAGAAGTACATCCAATGGGTGTGAGTGCTGTTATGTGGGGCTGGGGATGAGGGTGGGGGTTGGCTGGCAATACATTGGTTGTATATTATCATTGGTGAAATGTTCAAAAATAAATGAGTTTTTATATTTTTCTTGAAATCTGTGCGGAGATGATTTGGTAATGCATTCCACAATACCGGAACCAAGAGTGAGAGGCTCTTTTGGATGTTGTGGAGTTGGTTTTCATGTTTAAAGATCTTATGTGGAGTGTGTTGATAGAGTTTGTTCTTCTGGATCTGTTAGTAGGGGTTTACTGTATTAATGCTTGTAGGTAGGTGGAAGATAGTCCATGGAATAACTTGAAGATTGTGTGGATGACCTTGTGTTAGATTCTTTGATGCTTTATTTTTGTTTTATAACAACAAAGGAAAGGAAGACATACAGCTAAAAGACAGATACATACATAGAATGTGATACATACACCAAAGTAAACCCCTGCCACCCCCCTCCCCCCTGCTTCTTCTCTAGAAACTAATCATTCCCGAAAACGGGCGTGTACTGACATTATTGTGGTACAAAACCTAACGGTGATCTGAAACATGATGAGTATACATTAAACAGACATGTCGGAGCAATGAGCAGATTGTACATAATCATTGAGCATCTGCCATTTAGACAAGCGAGAGTGAGTTTGGATATGGGGAATAGCTCTCCGAGATATCTGCTCATATTTACTATATAAGCAGACGAGGTTCCACCATTCATTGGCAGTAATTCGAGAGCTATCCTTCCAATTCCTCGTGATTAAACATATGGCTATACCCAGCATGAAATCAAGGAGAAAGCGACCCTTCTTAGGAAGAGAGGGGACCTCCGCCACTGAGCGGAGTCCCACAATCTTCCAAGAAAGAGGCTCGTGGAGGTGTAAGATGGATTGAATACGACCCCAGACCCGCCCCCAGTAAACCTGCAGTTGAGGACATTCATAAAGAACATGAGCGAGGGTTCCCACAGCAGTATGGCAAGACCAACACTGGTCCCTAGCAGTTGTGTTCCATTTGGCTATTCTTTCGGGAGTATAAAAGCATCTATGTGCAAAAAAGAAGAGAGTTTGGGTAACAGAGGCAGATCGGGAAACCCGCACTACTTTGCTGTGTTAGATTCTTTGATTGATAGACAGACAGTGCAGTTTTTTGAGTATTGGGGTTATAAGTTCAATCCTTTGGGCATTGCAGAGGACGTGTGCAGCAGTATTCACGGCTAGTTGGAGTGGTTGAATAGTGGATTTGGGTAAGCCTTGCAGGATGATATTACAGTAGTCGAAATGAGGGAATATGAGTGCTTGAAGTACTGTGCAAAAATCATTTGACTCCAGTAGTGGTCTTAGATATTGCACTGTCTTGAGTTTGTGGTAGATGGTTCTTGTGATGTTGGTAATGTGGGGGGAAAGTGTGAGGTGTTGATTGAGGATGATCTCCAGGTAGTATACTTGTGATTTGACGTGAAGTTGGGTTCCAGAGTCCGTTATGTGATTAGGTGGTGTGAACTCGGTGTCCTTGAAGATGTATAAGACTTCAGTTTTCTTGACATTTATATTCAAGTTGTGTTTAGTGAACCATGTTGATATGGAGGTGAAGCATTTCTTTGCGTGGATGATGGTTGGGTTGGTGGTGTTAATAGGAGCGTAAAACATGATATCCTCTGCATATATGCGACAGAGTAAGTTGTGCGCTTGTAATATGATGCAGATTGGTTGGAGGAAGAGGTTGAATAACAATAAGGATAAGGCCGAGCCTTGGGGAACTCCCTTCTATTGTAAATAGGGCTTTGAGGAATTGGTGATAAGATAAAAATGGAGACTACAGTTAAATGGTCAATTTTCTCAATGGAGGAAGAAGAGCAGAAGAGTACTGCAGAAATCTGTACAAGAACTGGTGCTTTTTAACATATATGTAAATTATCTGGAAACGGGGACAACTATTAAATCACCTGCAGACAGTGAAAATTGCAGGAGGACCGAAAAAGACTGAGAGACTGAGCATCTATATGGCAGTTGAAATTTAATGTTGGAAAGTGCAAAATAATCCATCTAAGGAAGAATAACCTAAATTATAGCTACATGAGGCTAGGTTTCACATTGGGAGTCACTGCCCTGGAAAAGGATCTAGGTGTCTTCATAGACAGTATGTTAAAATCTTCTGCTGAGTGTGTGGCAGTAGTCAAACAAGCAAACTGAATATTAGGAATTATTAGGAAAGGAATGAATAATAAAACAAAGAATACCATAAGCCCTCTGTATTGCTCTATGCTGCAACCGCATCTAGAGTATCGTGTGTGATTCTAGTCATTGCATCGAGAAAAGACACACTGGAACTAGACATAGTACAGGGCAATCAAAATGATAAAAGAGATGGATCAACTCTCATGATGAAAGGCTAGAGAGATTAGTGCTCTTTAGTGTGGAGGAAGGATGACTGAGAAGAGATATAATAAAGGTCTATAAAAGCCTTAATAAGTGGAATAAGTACACTCAAATCAATCTTTCAGAAAGTACAAAGACTAGGGGATATGCCATGAAGTTACTAAGTAATACGTTTAGGTGGTGTGAACTTGGTGTCCTTGAAGATGTATAAGATAGGGAGGAGAGAGGGAGGAGTGGCTCAGTAGTTGGGACAGGTTACCTCAGGCCAGAAGGCCAGAGGTTCAATTCCCACATGGGGACAAGCAACCTAAGGCTAGAGGGACTGGGGTCCCTAGTCCCATGGTCACTCTTTGTGGCCTTGGGCAAACCACTTAACCCTCCATTGCCTCAGGTACACTTAGATTGTAAGCACTTCAGGGTCAAGGGAATAGAAAGTACCTGTTAGTATACATGTAAACCGCACTGATTCTAAAGAGCACAGTATAAAAAAAAAAAAAAATATATGTGGGGGGATGGGAGAATGGGACTGGAAGGGAGTGGATGCTGAGGGGGGCTGTCATGGTATTTGGACTAGAAGGGCTGGACAGTGGGGAAGGAAGGGGACTGGAAGGAAATGTTACACCAGTGGCAGTCATGGGAATGCAAGTTGACATTGGAAGGTACTGGAAAGGGACTGATATGGGGAAGGGTTACTGGGATTGGAAATAGGCTGATGGAAGAAAGTGAAGAAAACAAAAGAAGAGATAAGAAATGGCAGATGGACTATAGACTATAGGAAGAGAGTCAAGAGAAGACAGGAAAGCAGAAGCTTAGATTGGGACCATCATGATCAGAGAATAAAATGGTCAGACAACAAAGGTAGAAAAACTTATCTTATTTTCTTTTTAGTGACTGTACTTTGCGCTATCTTTATATTTTACACAGTATGGGGAACTGCACCTCTCTCTGATGTTGCACTTCATGTGGAGTCTGGCTTCTTGGGGTTTCAGTTTAATTTTTGTCTACATATTTTTATTTTAGGTTGTAGTCACTTATTCTGTACTTGGTGAGAGTCTGTTCTGAGTGTGTGACTGAGGCCAGGTATTCTGTTAAAATGGAGTTTGTACATAGGATCTATACTGTACTGTAGTAATTTGGCTTGTTCAGCTTTTCAAACAAGTGTATGGATGTTCTAGGGTCCTCTGCAATATTTATGGTAGTGCCCTTTTCTGGGTACACTCCATGATGTGTGAGTTTTGGAAGTTAGTGCTGTTATAGAATAGTGGATTTTCTCCATGGATCCTGTACTTGGTGAGGTCAATGGTAGGGTGTTGGTTGGGGGGAGGTACTGGAATATGTAGTGTTTTTGAGATTTTCAGTTTTGCGTTCTTTATGCTGCCAGACTGAAATTTAAAATATTTTGCAGGTTCAGATTCAAGGAAATTTCAAATTTTCAGGGAATGTCTCAATTTAATTTTGTTTAGTAGTCTAATAGCTTCACCGCTGCTGAGTTCCAGACTTTTCCAGCTCTAACACAATCCAATCCAGTGTTTGAATTCATGGCTACCAGGATTAGTTTTTCATTTTACATCTTCCCTCTTCATCTGGTCATAGCAAAATAAATCTGATGTGCAGATACTTAGAATGGTTTGATTGGGGGGAGGGGGGCACTATGTACCATATTTTTCGCACCATAAGACGCACCCGACCATAAGACGCACCTGGTTTTTAGAGGAGAAAAATAGGAAAAAAATATTCTGAACCAAATAGTGTAATAAAATATTTAATAAAGTATAACAGAATAATATTTGAACCATATAAACTGAACAGCAGTCAACAGTGGCATTAAGAACCATTATCACTGTCATTAACACATAAAGACAAAGGTTTGAGTACTCTAGTCTTCGGAAAACCCCAAGAACTCTTCTTCGCTAGAGTCAGAATTCATGAAGCTCATTTGGTCACAATCACTGACATCACTTTCTTTGCTGTCTTCGTATAAAATACAGTCTTCACTTCCATCTAAGGCAATTAAACTGGGAACCCCAAAAGCCAAACTTAGAATGTACAACACTGTAGAAATAAAACTATAAATTGATTTCCTCTTGTATTAAATAAAGTGCAGACGTTAAAGATGCACATTTCCAAGAGCTGACATATTTCAGTTAATAAATTCAAAATAAAGAGATATTTTTCTACCTTTTGTGCATTTTTTTTTCAGTTGCAATTGTTCCAGCCACTTTCTTCTGGTTTCTTCGTGTCTTCTGCTAACGCTCCATTGTCTGCTGTCCATTTGTCCTTTCTTCTTTCCTAGTTTTTTTCCATTCTCTCTACATCTGCTTTAACATACTAATCATTCTCCTTTTGCTCTTTCCTCATTCCTATTTCATCCACTCAAATTTTACCCCTCCATCCTCAATCCCCACTTACTCTCCCAATACCTGGCCAATTGTAGATTTTTCTTCCCTCACACACAAAATATATTTCCCCTCTCCATTTCACTCTCCCAGCCCCATCCCATTCTAATCGTCCCCCAACATCAACTCCCTTCTAGCTCCTGCCCCACCCAGCATCCGCTCCCTTCTAGTCCCCGCATCATCAGCCCATTTCCAGTCCTAGCTCCCTCCCCTCACAGCCCATTTCCTTTCCAAGCCCCCTCCCCATCAGCCCATTTCCATTCCAAGCCCCCTTCCACTCAGCCCATTTCCATTCCAAAACCCTGTCCCCATCAGATATTTGCAGTTCAAGCTCCCCCTTCTACTCGGCCCATTTCCAGTCGTAGCCCCCCCCCCTCATCAGCCCATTTCCTTTCCAAGCCCCCCTCCCCATCAGCCCATTTCCATTCCAAGCCCACTTCCACTCAGCCCATTTCCATTCCAAAACCCTGTCCCCATCAGCTATTTGCAGTTCAAGCTCCCCCTTCTACTTGGCCCATTTCCAGTCCTAGCACCCCCCCCAGTCCATTACCAGTTCTAGCCCCCCCCCCCCATAGCCCATTATCAGTCCTAAGCCCCCCAACAGCCCACTTCCAGTCCTAACCCTTCCATCGCCCCATCTTCATTCTTAGCCCCCCATAACCCCATTTTCAGTCTTAGCCCCCCAATCAGACCACCTGCAGTCCTAACCCCCATCACCCCATTTTCAGTACTATCCCCCCATCACCCCATTTTCAGTCCTAACCCCCCCCCCCCCATTACTAGTCCTAACCCCCTCCCCCCCATCAGCCCAAGTAAATTTAAAAATGAAAAACAAACCCTGGGCTTCTGCTGCTGCCGCTGCCATGGCAGCGGCAGAATCAACTGTCCCGCGGCCCCTTCCCATCTGCCCGGCAAAGCATCTTCTGAGCTCCATCAGCGGCAGCTTTCAGGGCCGCAAAGAGAAGAGTGATCTCCCTCTCGCGGCTCTGTTAGCCTGCTGCGAGAGGGAAATACTACTCTCTTCGCGGCCCTGAAAGCCTGGACATGGGGCGGGGGAGGGATGATGCAGTCCCCAGGGACACGGAAGGTCCCGGGGGACCCGCTGCCGCTCTGCAACTTCTTCTATTCGCACCATAAGACGCAGGCACTTTTCCTCCCACTTTTTGGTGAAGAAAAAGTGCGTCTTATGGTCCGAAAAATACGGTAAGTGACTTTTCAATTTCATGTTTTATTATTATGTTTGTTTTATTGTAACATAGTTTTACTAAATTGCATGTGTATGTTTAGAAGCTACTTAGGATTTAAATGGGTGGCATATACATTTAAAAATAAAGTATTCTAAATGTATGCAAATGATGCGGCAGTGAATCTCTGCACATGGCCCTGCATCACCCTCCTGCCGTCTCTGGGGGAAAGTAGACAGGAAGGTGCACTGGGAGACAGAGAAAAGCAGAAACCTCAGATTGGGACCTACATGATCAGAGAATAAAATGGTCAAACAACAAAGTTAAAAGAGAATTTTATTATCAATTATTGACCACACTTGGTGCTATCGTTATATTTCCTACAGTACATGGAAATACATCTTTCGGTTTCTCTGGTATTGCACTGTATGCAGAATCTGGCTTCTTGGAGCTGCAGTTTAATTTTTATCTACATATGTTTATTTTTTAGGTTATGGTCACTTATTCTGTACTTGGTGAGGGTCTGTGTTTTGAGCGTGTGACCAAGACCAGGTGTTCTGTTAACATGGAATTTATATGTAGGGATCTGTACTGTAGTAATCTGAAATGTTCAGCTGTCCAAATAGGTGTTTGGATGTTCCATGGTCCACTGTAGTATTTACAGTGATGCTTTTTTTGGATGGCCTCCTTATGTGAGTTTTGGAAGTTGGTGCTGGTATGGTATGGTATGGTAGATTTGCTCTATAGATACTCGGTGACTTTGTTGTAGGGTTTTGTATTAATTCACAATAAGCCTGGTACTAGATAATGTCTGTCTGTTAAGATATTGAGTTCTGTGGGTGAAAGTCCTGGTTCTGCTCTGTACCCATTGTTGAGGAAGGGGATTCTGTGGATGCAAAATATATGTTCAAAAAGAAAAAGCAAGAACCATAACGCACTTTATAACAACAAAATAAAAATAAGTTATAATTTAATTTTATAAACTGTGCTGTGGTTCTCACTCTTTCTTTTAGTTCCTTGGTGTGCAAACTCTTGCATTTCTTTCATATAATCTAATTGTTTTTTTGGTTTGATTCAGTACCTGACTGGAGTTTTGAGACCCCCCCCCCCCTACGGGGGAGGAGAGTGCCATCTCATCCCTCGCCTCAGGCAGCAGATTGCCTTGAGCTGCCCCTGGCTTCCCACCTGAAACTGGGTAACTTGGCAGCTCTGAAATAGATTTATAATCTGCATTCTGTTTACAAGCTAATTTTTTTTTCCTTTGTATTATCTGGTGATGTTAGTACTGTTAATAATGGGCATGTTTCCAAGCTGGGTTAATGGCTAGCATGTGCTGTTTGTAACTAGTTCTCATGTTCAAATGGATCTACATTAGTTACAAACAGTGGGTGCTAATTGTTACCTCAGCTTATTTAACATGCCCCATAGAGTAGTATACCCTTACAGTGGCATTCCTACCCCAGAGGGCACCCGGAGCAGGAGCCCCACCTCGCGGCAAAGGTGCCCCCCCCCTCACACAGCAACCACCCCTACGAACCTCACATAGCAGAACTAGTGTGGCAAGCCTACCTTCCTTATCGGTCCTCCAGTTTAGTCCTCCACCTCTGGGTTGTGCACCTCCTCCTGCAGCTTGGAGACTGGGCATGTCACAAAAAAGTGACATCACTGGATGTAGTCTGCTGGCCTCTCCCAACATCCCCAGTGTGTCCAGTCTCCATGCAGCAGGAGGACGTAGTATGCCTAAGTGCTGGGCTCACTTGAGAACAGATAAGGAACAGTTAGATTATGTTTAGCTGGTTTTGGGTTACTTTGTCCCTCATTTTATATTTTATCTATTTTGGGGGGTCTGGGTCGTTAAAAAACAAACAAACAAACAAAAAAACCCAAACACAAAGCATTGCTGTTTCTTGTCCCTGATCCGGCTGGCCTGTCAGTCTGTATTTTTCCCTCTTCAGCTCACTGCCAGCGCAGATCTCTCCTCCCTGGTTAGTTCGGGGGAGAGCTCAGCAGCAAAGAGAGCCAGTTCAGGCTTCGGCAGCACGGAGCCACCGTGACTCTGCAGCCTAGCGGTATTTTGTGGCTGGAAGCCTTCCCGTCGGCTCCCCGCTTGTCAGCGGAGCGGAGCCGCGTGGTCTGCAGCACCGTGGTAGCGGGAGCACGGGTTGCAGCTCGGCGGGTGACTTGGTCAGTAAGTACAGGCAGGAGGGCTGTTTTTGTTTTTTGAGCGGGGAAGTGGCCGGGGACGCGCCAAGCGGGACCAACGATTTTGGCGCCTTTTTCTGTCTGTCAGGCAGCGGCGGCCATTTTCTCAGCATGCCTTTTACATGCAGGCAGCTGAATCCCGCGGCACACACTTCAATTCAGTTTAATTCACTTTTTAGAGGCAGTTTATCTCCTTAATTCTCTCTCTGCCTTTATTTTAATTTGCTTTAATTTATTTTGAGTTGCCTTTATGTTAATTTGGATGGTAGTAGTGAATGCTGCATTTCTCTGGGAGCTCTTGGGCCAGATCAGGTTGACTTGCTGATTCAGGTGGCAGAACCACCTCATTTGTTCTACGGGTCAGGTTTCTATTGGTTGACTGACTTGGCAGCCTTTAAAAAAAAAAAAAAAAAGGAGAATATTTAAAGGCTAATTAAAAAAAAAAAAAGAGAAATAAATAGAATAAAATTAAAGAGATGGCGTTGCGGCTGCAATGTGTGGTGTGCGGTACCCGTAGAGATGCTATCGCTGACTCTGGCATTTGCCGGGGCTGTACGCAAGTTTATACCAGCGTGGAGCAGCAAATGGAGGTTAAGGTAGGACAGGACCTTCAGGCGTCCTCGGCTGGATTGGACGCAGAGGTGTTGCTGCCCACTGCGCCAGGGGCTGGTCTCGAGGCATCAACAGGGCCTTCTGGGGTTCTTTCGACTTCGGGACCTCAGCCTGGGGATTTTTGCCTTGATTTTATGTTGATTATGCATCAGGCGTTCTGTTTGAGATGGCAAGGGAAGATGCCGGAGGCGCTTTTGCTGTCTGGGGCCCTGCTATAGACTAGCCCGGCTGAGGCGAGTGCCAGTTCTTCGAGTCCGCCAAAACGAGCAAGGACTCGGGAGCCTTCGATTTCTGAGTTGGAGGAGCAGGAGTCGGAGGAAACCGAGGTCGACCTGGAAGGTGGAGAGGAAGAGATGGAAGAAGGAGAGATTCCTGAGTCAGAGGATCAGGCGAAAATTATTCGGGTGTTCCGGAGGGAAGAGTTGACAGCCCTTATCCCGGAATCCCTTCAGACACTTAAGCTTAAGCTTGCCACATAACAGCCTGTGAAGGAAGACAACGGTAAAGACCCAATTATTCAGGCAGTGAGACAAACACAGGTGGTGTTTCCCGTTCAAAAGGTGCTGGATAGAATGATACAGGATGAGTGGGATCAGCCGGAAGCAGGGCTCCGGGGTGTTCACATTATGAATAGACTGTATCCGTTGGCAGATAAGGACAAGGAGAGGTTTCGGTCTCCGAGGATTGATGCCGTGGTGTCAGCGGTGACCAAGAAAACCACTATTCCGGTAGAGGGCAGCTCAGCCTTTAAGGATACGCAGGATAGAAAGTTGGATAGTTTGTTGAAACAATCCTTTGAAGCCAACGCGGAGTCATTACAAGCTTCCATTTGTGGGGTGTGGGTGGCAAGAGCTTGTCTTTGATGGTCGCAGCATTTGCGACAGTCTTCTCAGCTGGAGAAAGAGGGTCTCAGAGAGCTTGACCGCCTGGAGTCTGGGTTGGCTTATCTGTCAGATGTTCATTATGACTTGCTTAGAGCCCTGGCTAATAGTATGGCATCGCTCATGGCTGCTCGCAGATCCCTATGGTTGCGGAGTTGGGTGGCAGACGGGTCTTCCAAGGCACGTCTCAGTAAACTCCCTTTCAAAGGAAAGTTGTTGTTTGGGGAGGATCTCGATAAGTTGATAAAGGAGTTAGGAGTGTCTAAAAGGGGCCAACTGCCGGAGCATAAGCCCAAACAGGGGAAGTTTGTGTCAGCCTTTCGGGGTTCCTTTAGAGATTTTTGGAGGTTTCGGACTTCGCGCTTGGGCAGATTCCAAAGAGGAATATTTGTGCCTCGGGCCCAGGGGTTTTGGGGGTTTTGAGGAGCAGGTAGAGGTTTTGCGGTGGCGGCCTCTGCATCCAATCGAAAGGTGCAATGAAGTGAGGCGTACCTCGACAGGCACTTTTCCGATAGGCGGGTGACTTTGGGATTTTCTTCCTGCCTGGGTTCAAATAATGGCCGACTAGTGGGTGTTAGAAATAATCCAGGAGGGCTATCCGCTGGAGTATGCATGGCCATTTTGGGATTCTTTTGTGCAGTCGCCCTGCAAAGGGCAGCAGAAAGCCCAGGCAGTCCGCTGCACGCTGGATTGACTATTGCGCTTAGGTGCGGGTGCCCCGGTGCCCAAAGAAGCTTACGGCAAGGGTCGATACTCAATTTATTTTGTGGTGCCAAAGAAGGATGGATCGCTTCGTCCAATATTAGATTTAAAAGGAGTGAACCGCTGTCTCCGGGTTCCGCATTTCAGGATGGAAACGCTGCGGTCCGTCATTGTGGCGGTGCGCCAAGGAGAGTACTTGACATCCCTCACGGAGGCGTATTTACACATACCGATCAGAGCGGGTCATCAAAAGTTTCTCCGCTTCGCTCTACCGTGGGGGCACTATCAATTCCAGGCGTTGCCCTCCGGTCTAGCAACGGTGCAACAAACGTTCACCAAGATCATGGTGGTTTTAGCGGCGGCGTTACGAAAGGAAGGAATTCTGGTTCATCCCTATCTCGATGATTGGTTAATTTGAGCAAACTCCTGAGCTGAGAGCGTACAAGTTACGGACAAAGCGATGAAGTTCTTGGAAAGGTTAGGCTGGGTAGTCAATATGAGCAAAAGTCATCTTGTTCCATCCCAGAGCCTTGAGTACCTCGAGGTGCAATTCGACACTCAGAGGGGAGCTGTATTTCTGCCAGATCGTCGGGTCCAGGCCCTACGACAAGTGATTCGCCAGTTCGGGACCACTCCGGTCCCTTCGGCCTGGAGTTATCTCCGGGTGTTAGGTATGATAGCGGCGTCCCTAGAGGTGGTACCTTGGGCCAGAGCTCATTTGAGGCCATTGCAGCAATTGTTGCTTCACCGGTGGTCTCATCAAGCCGACCCACTGAGCAGATGCCTGCCCTGCCCTCTTGGGGTCAGACGGGCATTGAAATGGTGGTTAATTCTGGAGTCGTTGAAGACTGGGATGCCCCTGGAGCAGCCAGAGTGGCTGCCATTGTTGACAGATGCCAGCCTCATGGGTTGGGGAGCACATTGCGGGGAGCTCTTCACCCAGGGTCTGTGGTCAGCTCAGGAGAGCACGTGGTCAATCAACAGATTGGAACTCAGAGCGGTGGCATTAGCATTGCAAGCATTCGAGAGGATGGTGTGGGGTCGGGTGGTAAGAGTTCTATCGGACAACTCCGCAACGGTGGCCTACATCAATCGGCAAGGGGGTACAAGAAGTACGGCCATGGAAGAGGAAGCAGAGGCGCTCTTTGCTTGTGTCGCGCTTCGGCTGCAAGCAATTTCTGCAGCACACATTGCCGGGAAGGACAATGTGACGGCAGATTTTCACAGCAGAGTCCAGGTGGATGCTGGCGAATGGGAGTTGCATCCAGAGGTTTTTGCACAGGTGGTGCACAAGTGGGGGCCGCCGATCATGGATCTCATGGCGACCTTTCACTCAGCAAAAGTCAGTCGATTCTTCAGCAGATGGCGAGAAAAGATGTTGGAGGGGATTGATGCCCTGCTGCAACACTGGCCAGTGTCGGGTCTCCTCTATGTATTCCCGCCGTGGGCGCTCATAGGTCGGGTGGTACAGCGGATCGAGGCTCACCCGGGGAGAGTGTTGCTGGTGGCTCTGGACTGGCCAAGACATCCGTGGTATGCCGATCTCATCCGTCTACTCGACAGGGATCCGTGGAGATTGCCGATGTCAGACAGTCTGTTAATTCAAGGGCCTCTGCGGATGTCGCAGGTGGATCGGTTCTCTCTTACAGTCTGGCCATTGAAAGGGCGCATTTAAGGAAAAAAGGTTACTCAGGAGCAGTCATTGCGACTTTACTTAAAAGCTCGGAAGTCGTCTACGTCTTTGACGTATGTTCGCATTTGGCGCATTTTTGAGGATTGGTGTTCCAGGACGCAAGTGCGCATGGTGATCGCATCTGTTTCAGTGGTGTTAAGCTTCCTGCAGGACAGGTTCGAAAAGGGCCTAGCGGCCAGCTCCTTGAGGGTTCAGTTAGCTGTGCTGGCTTGCTATAGAGGCAAGGTGCAGGGAATAGCGCTAGGTGCGCATACTGACGTGTTGCGTTTTCTCAAAGCAGTAACCAGGTTACGTCCTTCTTATAGGATTGTAGTTCCTCCGTGCGATCTCAGCTTGGTAGCAGGTTTGGCTAGGGAGCCTTTTGAGCCTTTGCAACAAGCATCTGTGAAGGATTTGACGTTGAAGACGGTGTTTTTGGTGACCATTTGCTCAGCGAGGCAAATTTCTGAGTTGCAGGCATTGTCTTGTAGAGAGCCGTTTCTGTCTTCTTCTAGGGAAAAGGTGGTGCTTCGACCGGTTCCCTCCTTTTTGCCCAAGGTAGTTTCTCCATTTCATGTAAATCAGACGGTTTCTCTTCCGGTGCTGGGTTCGTTGGAGGACATCGCAGCGGACTGGGGACTTAAAGCGAGTGTTGCGGCGGTATTTGAAGGTCTCAGAGGTTTTTCGCAAATTGAACCATCTGTTTGTCCTGTTCTGGGGAGCCCGTAAGGGGGAGGCAGCAGCGAAAGCCTCCATTTCTCATTGGATTAGAGAGGCGATGGCTTCGGCATATCTGTTGTCGGGGCAACAGGTGCCAGCTGGATTGCGCGCTCATTCTACCAGAGTGCAAGCGGCGTCATGGGCGGAACACAGTTTGGTGTCGCCTGTGGAAATTTGTAGAGTGGCTACTTGGTCGTCTCTTCACACGTTCAGTAAATACTACTGCCTGGATGTCTTTGCAGCAAAGGAAGCTGTGTTTGGGGCGGCGGTGTTGCAAGCCGCCTGGAAAGGGTCCTCCCAATAAGTACTGCTCTGTTACATCCCAGAGGTGGAGGACTAAACTGGAGGACTAATAAGGAAATGGTAATTACACTTACCTGGTAATTGTTCTTCCTTAAGGGACGACAGTTTAGTCCTCATTCCCACCCGGGGTAGTACACAGTGAAGCAGTGGAGGTTCAGCCGGGAGAAGGGTGAGATTACCGGTAGGTAGATATCTTTCTAGGATTCTTTGTCTCTTCTGGCTCTTTCTTGTCTATCTTTCTGGTGCAGGCAGAAGGAGACAGCACAAGAAGAAAAGCCTATCTTCTGAGACAGGAAAGTCTCTTGTATAAAGTACATAAGAACATACTGGGTCAGACCAAGGTCCATCAAGCCTAGTATCCTGTTTCCTACAGTCGCCAATCTAGGACATACATACCTAGCAGTTTCCCCAAAAGACACAGGTTCCACAGTGCTTGTATTGGGTCAAGCATTAATATTAATAATTAATAATAAGTAGTTGTTATACGTTCACTTAACATGTTTTTTTTAATTAGCTACTTATTTGTTGCTCCATTAAGTGTGCTTTGTCAATAGTTCACTGGAGATGATGGGAGAGGCCAGCATACTACATCCAGTGATGTCACTTTTTTGTGACATACCCAGTCTCCAAGCTGAAGGAGGAGGTGCACAACCCAGAGGTGGAGGACTAAACTGTCGTCCCTCAAGGAAGAACAATTACCAGGTAAGTGTAATTACCATTTAGCACAGTGGTTTGCTTGCCAGACAGCCTCCGCTCCAAGCCCAGCGGCTCTTCCCTCTCAGGCCGAAGTCCCAGATTCTCTTTGTTGGAGGGTTTCTAAATCCTGGACCGGATTCTGTAAAGCTTACCCTGGGTTCCTATTCCTCCTGGCACATATGTCCCTGATCCTCATATGCTGTTGGGACTGGAAACTGTAAGATTTTTTCCCCTCGTAGAGATTGAGGTAGGCCACCTCCATCTTTTCTTCTTAATAATAGTTGCTACTATTTTGCACAGCACTGACATAAGGCTCATTGTTCTGTTTTCCAAATCACACCTTGACCCCTTCTTATAAACTGGCATTACGTTAGCTATCCTACAAACTTCAGGCACTGTAGATTTTAGTGATAGGTTACAGATTACTATTTGTAGATCTGTAATTTTATTTTTTAATTCCTTCAGTTCTCTGGGGTTTATGCCATCCAGTTCAGGTGATTTGATACTCTTCAGATTGTTAATTTTATGTATTTATTTAACATTTCTTATATACTGCCTTTCATGATATCAAGGCGGTTTACATTGAACAAACCAAAATTACATTGAACAGGACATTATAACTTGGAGATAACTATTTTACAGGGAACATGGGCAATGGAGGGTTAAGTGGCTTGCCCAAGACCACAAGGAGCACCTGTGGGACTAGAAACCCCAGTTCTTCCGGCCCAAGGTTGCTTGTCCTCTAGTGGGATTTGAACCCCCGACCTTCTGGCCAGAGGTACCTTGCCCCAACCACTAGGCCACTAGGCCACTCCTCCACTCCTCCATTTAATTTGGCCTATTACATCTTCCAGGATCACTGAAATTTCCTTGTCCCTCCAGTCCAGTGCACCTCCTCCAGCAGCTTGGAGACTGAGCATGTCATCTTTATGATGACACTAGTGTACATATGCAGCTGGCACCGCCCACCAGCCCCGGTAAGCTCAGTCTCCAAGCAGCTGGAAGAGGTTGTGAGCCAGGGTGCTGGATGCTCTGAAGAGACAACTAAGGAGATAGGTTTATTTAGAGTTTGCTTTTATTTCCCCTGTTAAGGTGCAGGTTTCTTTGTTTTTAAAGGCAGAAGTAAAAAAAAATCAATAAAAAAAAATCAGAAGGAACAGAGAGAACCCAGGGAGAACTGGGCTGAGGGGAGGATATTCCTTCTTCCCCCTCTCCCCCCAGGATTTACGGGGGGGGGGGGTAGTTCTGTGGGGGCCTTCCTCAGTCAGAGAGATTCTGGCTGCTTCCGAACCTGTTATCGGGTGAGGAGCCGCTGCAGGGGCTGCAGTTGCTTGACAGGAGTGAAAGCTGGCATCCCCAAGTCACCCCCCTCAGCACCAAAGCCGGGAAGGAAGGCTGTGCGCGAGGGGTAAAAAAGCCAAGTGGCAAAGAGGCTCCAAGGTAAGAGTGGCGGGGGGGAGGACAGCAGGAACCCCTAGCAACCGCCAGAGCACGAGGAGACAGAGAGCAGCCTGCAGCTGCATGTTTGGGAGCCTGCAGCAGTGTGGGAAACTCCCCCCACTGCATTTAGGCACGATTTATTCTTATTCAGGCCAGCATGTGTTTAACCCCCTACTCTGTTTTGGGTGCCTGGGGGAGGCAGCCACAGGAGAATAAAGCAGGACAGAGCAGCCTCTTCCTAGGGGGCCATTTGCAGTTTCTTTTTAATTTCAGTTTTAATGAATTTGATTTTGGTTTGGTTTTATTTTATTTTAGTTCAAGTATTCTAGTGCTTGATGCTTGAGCCTGTGGAGGTGCACTGTGCTAGGGATCCTTTTACCTTCCCGGGTACAGATTGAGGGCATTCTTGGGGCGTGCCCCCAGCCCTTCCCATCATGTTGGCTAGACTGCAGTTTCTGGTATAGGATGGTATCAAGGGGCGTGAACCCCACTTAATCCTTAAGCATTCCTTGTGTTATACATGTCAAAACTGATTAAATGCACAATGACTTGATGCAGACATGTGGGAAAGGCCTAATCAGATAGGCCATTGTTTGTTGCTGGGCGGATTTTCAGAGGGCTGTTGTGCTAGGTCAGGTGATGTAACTGACACTTGGTTGAGACATTGTTACTTTCTCCTGAGAAGGGTTAGATAAAAAGTCAGAAACAGAAATAAAGATACGTGTTAAAAAAAATAATAATAAAAAAATAAAAAAAGAGATGTTGCATATAGGTTTGTAGCAGCTACAGCTCCGGGGAAAACGGGAAGTACCTGCATACAAGAAATGTAGGTAATTTTGAAAGATGGTCAGTCAGTGGATTGGATGCAAATGAAATTCTTCCATCTGTCTATGGTCAGTGAGTAACCTGACATGATCATCTCTTGTCGCTTAGCCCAGATTATGTACCTATTAAATCTGTAATATTGCTTGTAAGGGAAGCTGTACTCCCTTATAGCCATTTGTAGTATTAGAAGGAAAACATAAACTTTACTCAGAGAACGTGTCAGATTGATTGGATCAGGGCAAGGTCCATTTCATATCTTTAAGATACAACACTGCAGCACAATCTAAAAATCCTCAAGATATGCAGTCCCCGATGTGGTGTGGTGTTGGAGGCAGGCGTCTGCCTAAATTGCACGCAAGAGGCTGTCATGGGAGCAGGACCTGCAGGATGAGATGAGGCAGGAGAGTCCCTCTCAGTTGCAAGAGACTCTGGGGGCAGAGGACGCCATGTTACCTTCAACAGATCCAGCCCCCGGTCCCTGCACGATGCCTGGACCATCCACCCCTTGAGCCCAGGGACTTTTTCTTACTTTTGCTAAAGGCGTTTTGCCTGTCAAGTGGTTCCTCAGCCCCAGAACACAGGGCTAAGAGGATGTCAGACGCAAAAGAGCACAAGTCAGGAGCAGTGGTGTCTAAGCGGGCTAGAAGCTTAGAGGAGTGGCAGCAATAGCCGTTGTCGGAGGAGCTGGATGGGGAAGACCTTGACACGGAGCTAGATCTGCAAGAGGAGTTGGAAGAAGGAGAGAGCCCAGAACAGGAGGATCAGGCCTGGATTGTTTGGGTTTTCCGCCGGGAGGAGCTACCAGTGCTCATCTTATGCTTATGTTTATGCAATTTCTCGATATACTGCCCAGGCTGAAGGCCATTAGGGTGGTTTACAATCACTACAAGCGGGTACTGATACAATTCCTCGTCCCCAAAGGGCTCACATTCTATGTGTACCTTGGAGACCCTCAAGGCCCTGAATATGCCTGCTAACCTCCTGGCAGAGGAAGAGGCGCTGTAGGATCCGCTGTTCCAGGCGGTATGGAAATCGCAGAAAGTCTTACCAGTACATGGAGTAGTAGGACAGATGATCCAGGATGAGTGGGATCTGCCGGAGGTTGGCCTTAAAGGGGTGCAATCCATGATGTGCCTATACCCACTGCCGGAGCAAGAATGAGCTCCTTTGATCACCCAAAGTGGGCACAGTGGTGTTGGCAGCAGTCGAAGAGACCTTAACTTGTCTCCTGCAGCTGAGAACAGTGGAACTGGTTCCGCGAGACCAGTATGTCTGCGGTCGATGCTTCATGTATTTCATGGTGCCCAAATGGAAGGTTCCTTTCGCCCAATTCTCGACTCAAGGGCATGAACTACAGTCTCCGGGTACCGCATTTTCACAGTAATAATGGTGGTAGGAAGTGGAGATTTTGAGTGACTCTCGTTCTCACAGAGGCATATCTGCACGTTTCCATCCATCCAGAACATTGGCATCGTCTCCGCTTTGTGGTGCCAAGGAGCCATTTCCAGTTTCGAGCGTTGCCCTTCAGTCTGGTGACCACCCCCATATCTTCACCAAGGTCATGGTGGTGGTGGCAGCAGCTCTCCACAAGGAAAGGGTTCTCGTCCACCCGTACCTAGACAATTGGCTGGTCCAGGCAAAGTCCAGGGACGATAGCGAAAAGTGCAACAGCGTGGGTGGGAGAGTTCCTTCAAAGTCTTGGTTGGGGTCAACTTGGCCAAGCGTCAGTTACGGCTGGCCCAGGAGCTAGAGTATTTGAGAGCATGCTTTGATACCTGCGTGGGCAGGATTCTTCTGCCGGTTCGCCGGGTGCAGGAGTTACAACAGTGGATACGGCAGGTCCTGAAGATGGCAAGACCATCAGAGTGGTGGCATCTGCATGTTCTGGGAACCATGGCGGTCACTCTTGAGCTAGTCCCATGGGCAAGGGTGCACATGCAACTGCTGCAGAGGGCTCTGCTCAGACAATGGTCCCAATAGAGTCAACCCCTGTCCCAAGTACTCCCCTGCCTGCGGAGCGCCAGGAGAGCCCTCAGTTGATGGCTGCATGTGGGAATCCTGGAAGGAGTCCCCGCTGTGGGTTCCTCTGATGGCCGATGCCAGCCTGTCAGGTTGGAGAGCCCATTGCGAAGGACGCTTTGTTCAGGGACACGAGTCCGCAGGAGGCCCTGTGGTTGATCAACAGCACGAGATGCGAGCGGTGACCTTGGTGCTAGAAAGTTTCGAGCCATGGTTGCAGAGGAAGGTTGTCAAAGTCCTCTCGTACAATGTGGCCGCGGTGGCTTACATCAACTGGCAAGGAGGCACAGTCAGTGCAGCCCTGGAGGAGGAGGCTGAAAAGCTGTTCAGATGGGCAGCGATTCATCTCTAGGCATTATCGGCAGCGCATGTAGCAGGAGTTGACAGTGTGACGGCAGCCTACCTCAGGCGAATGCGCATGGACCCCAGAGAGTGGCAGCTGAATCAGAAGGTGTTCGAGCAGGTGGTCCGCCAATGGGGCACACCGGTCATGGACCTAATGGCAATGTTCGAGTCGGCCAAGGCCTGCTGGTTTTTCAGCAGAAGAGAGGAAGTCCAAGGGGCTGGATGCTCTAATTCAGCAGCTGCTCGAAGAGGGTCTTCTCTTTTTTTCCCTGTGGGCGCTCATAGGCCGATTAGTGCAATGGCTAGAGGTGCACCAGGGATTTGTAATTCTGGTGGCACCAGACTGGCCAAGGTGCCAGTGGTATGCTGACCTGATTCGGATACTGGCAGATTGATTGTGGTGGCTTCCGGTTGGAAGGACCTCTTGATGCAGGAGCCACTTCGTATGCCCCAGGTGGATCAATTATCGCTTATGGCATGTCTCTTGAAAGGGCGTAGTTGAAGAAGAAAGGATAATCAGGCTCAGGGATAGCAACCTTGCTGCAGGCCCAGAGGTGGTCTATGAACCTGGGGTGCATCTGCATAGGGCGTATCTTTGAATCATGGTGCGGAGAGAGGCAGGGACGCACTTCCACTACCTCTGTCCCAAACATCTTGGCGTTCTTGCAATCCGGTTTTGATAAGGGTCTAGCTTCCAATTCCTTGAGGGTGCAACTGGCTGCGATTTCCGGTTATCGCGGGAAAGTCCACAGGGTGCCATTGGGTACACACCCAGACGGGCTGAGATTTCTAGGGGCGGTGACCCACTTCCATCTGCCAAAGAGGGCAGTGGTACCGCCTTGGAATCTCAATCTGGTACTGACGGTGCTGTCTAGGAAACCCTTTGAGCCATTGAGTCGAGCTTTCCTGAAGGATTTGACTCTGAAAATGGTATTCCTGGTGGCGATTTGCTCAGCACGCAGGATTTCGGAGCTTCGGACCCTGTCATGCCAGGAGCCATTCCTTTCCTTATCCAAGGAGAAAGTGGTCCTGCTCCCGGTACCTTCATTTTTGCCCAAGGTGGTGTGAGCATTTCATGTAAATCAAGCCGTTTCCTTACCTGCTTTGGTGAGCTCGGATGTGGGTGAGAGCGGATATGGGCTCTGCCACTTCACAATGTGCCACTTGGATGCGAAGGTATGTGATATAGAGATAGAGAAGCTTTTAAACTAGAAAATAGGGGAAAGGAGACAGTCACCCAGGAGCGCATGGTTCGGACAAAGGTATCCTTGAAGGATACTACCAAAAGCAGTGAGGTTCCAAAAGGGGGTATAGTAGCCCAAATGCCCTTGAGTAAGGAGCAGACAGAGCATAAAGATTCCAAATTACCCCTGCCTACCAATAGCCAGATTAATATGAAAAAATACAGTCTCTAAAATGCTTGTATGCCAATGCTAGAAGTCTAAACAATAAGATGGGAGAGTTAGAATATATAGCACTAAATGAGAGGTTAGATATGATTGCACTCTCAGAGACATGGTGGAAGGAGGATAACCAGTGGGACACTGTGATACCTGGATACAAACTATATCGTAATGATAGAGCTGATCAAATTGGTGGAGGGGTTGCGCTCTATGTTAGAGCGGGCATTGAGTCAGAAAGGATTAAAGTTTTGCAGGGAACAAAATTTGCTGTAGAATCTCTATGGATTGAAATCCCATTTATGAAGGGGAAGGCGATGGCAGTGGGAGTATACTATCGACCGCCTGGCCAGAATGAACAAATGGATGATGAAATGCTCAAAGAAATCAAGGAAGCTAACAAAAGTCACAACAGAGTAGTAATAATGGGTGATTTCAATTACCCCGGTATCGACTGGGTCAGTGTCACGGCAGGACAAGCTAAAGAGATAAAGTTTCTAGATGGAATAAATGACTGCTTCTTGGAGCAGCTGGTTCATGAACCGACCAGAGGGGAAGCCATACTGGACCTAATCCTTAGTGGAACGCCAGATCTGGTGCAAGAAATAAGGGTGTTGGGACCACTTGGCAATAGTGATCATAGTATGATCATGTTTGATTTAATTAGTGGAGGACAGATAGTAAAGGAATCCACAGTATTATCTTTTAACTTTCAAAAGGGAGACTATGATAGAATGAGGAATATAGTTAGGAAAAAACTAAAAGGAGCGGTTCCAAAGGTTAAAGACTTACAGCAAGCTTGGGTGTTATTTAAAAATACTATCCTCGAAGCCCAGACCAGCTGTATTCCACGCATTAAGAAGAGTGGAAGAAAGTCCAAAAAACTGCCAGCGTGGTTTAAAGGTGAGGTCAGAGAGGCTGTTGCTGCCAAAAAAGCAACCTTCAGGAAATGGAAAAAAGAGCCAAATGATGAAAACTGGAAACATCACAAGCACTGGCAAGTTAAATGCAAAGCATTGATAAGGCGGGCAAAGCGGGAATTTGAGAAGAAACTTGCTACGGAAGCAAAAACACGAAATAAAGACTTTTTCAAGTACATTCGTAGCAAAAGGCCTGTGAGAGAGTCAATTGGACCGTTAGATGATAGAGGGGTAAAAGGGGCAGTAAGAGGAGACAAGGATATAGCAGAGAGACTGAATGAATTCTTTGCTTCGGTCTTTACTGAGGAAGATGTAGGGATGCTACCCATGACTGAAGTGGTACTTAAAGGTGATACTGCAGAGGAATTGAGAGAAATATCACTACACCGGGAAGATATATTACAACTATTTGATAAACTGAATAGTAGCAAATCACCTGGACCGGATGGTATACATCCCAGAGTGTTGAAAGAACTGAAATATGAGATCGCGGACCTGCTATTGGTAATCTGTGAACTTTCATTAAAACCATCTGTAATACCTGAAGATTGGAGGGTCGCCAACGTAACACCAATTTTTAAAAAAGGTTCCAGGGGTGACCCGGGAAATTACAGACCGGTGAGCCTGACATCAGTACCGGGGGAAATGGTAGAAACCATCATAAAGAACAAAATTACACAACATGTAGATAGTCATGGCCTAATGGGAGACAGCCAACATGGCTTTAGACAAGGAAGATCTTGTCTTACTAATCTGATATGTTTCTTTGAAGGTGTGCATAAACAGGTAGACAAAGGTGAGTCGGTTGATATAGTGTATCTGGACTTCCAGAAAGCTTTTGACAAGGTCCCCCATCAGAGACTTTTGGCAAAACTAAAAAGTCATGGGACAGGAGGCAGTGTACTATTGTGGATCGGGAACTGGTTAAAAGATAGAAAGCAGAGGGTAGGGCTAAATGGCCAATATTCCCAATGGAAAAAAGTGAATAGTGGAGTACCCCAGGGATCTGTACTGGGTCCGCTACTTTTTGACATATTCATAGATGACCTGGAAAAGGGAATAACTAGTCAGGTTATCAAATTTGCAGATGACACAAAACTGTTTAAAGTTGTTAAAACCCAAGAGGATTGTGGAAAGCTGCAGGAGGATCTGGATAAATTGGAAGACTGGGCATCCAAATGGCAGATGAAATTTAATATGGACAAATGCAAAGTTATGCACCTAGGAAAGAACAACCCACACTATAGTTACACGATGCAAGGCTCCACATTAGAAACCACCACCCAGGAAAAGGACTTAGGAGTCATCGTGGATAACATGTTAAAACCCTCCGCCCAGTGTGCAGCGGCGGCCAAGAAAGCAAATAGAATGCTAGGTATCATAAAGAAAGGGATGGAGAATAAAACAAAGGATATTATAATGCCTCTGTATCGCTCCATGGTACGACCGCACCTTGAATATTGTGTGCAATTCTGGTCACCGTATCTTAAAAAGGACATAGCGTTATTAGAAAAAGTACAGAGAAGAGCCACCAAATTGGTGAAGGGGATGGAAGGCTACTCCTATGAAGAGAGGCTAAAAAGGTTAGGGCTCTTTAACCTGGAAAAGAGACGGCTGAGAGGAGATATGATAGAGGTCTATAAATTAATGAATGGAGTGGAACGGATAAACGTGGATCAATTGTTTACGCTAGCAGAATATAGAAAGACTAGGGGACATGTAATGAAACTACAGGGTAAACTATTTAAGACAAATAAGAGAAAATATTTTTTCACTCAACGTGTAATCAAACTCTGGAATCTGTTACCGGAGGATGTAGTAAGGGCTGTTAGTATAGCTGGGTTTAAAAAAGGTTTGGACAAGTTCCTGGAGGAAAGGTCCATAAACCACTATTAAAAAGGGATCCAGGATATCAATACTTGACCCAGTACAAGCATTGTGGAACCTGTGGTCTTTTGGGGATATTGCTAGGTGTGTAGGACCTAGATTGGCCACTGTTGGAAACAGGATACTGGGCTTGATGGACCTCGGTCTGACCCAGTATGGCATGTCTTATGTTCTTATGTTCTTAAAAGGGTTTCGTCCTTTTGGAGATCGGGCCATCTGTTGGTTCTGTTTAGCGGATCGTGCAAAAGTGAGGTGGCAGTTAAGCCTCCATTTCCAGGTGGATCAGTGAGGCAATCACGCCTGCATACATCTTGAAGGGTAGAGCAGTGCTGGTGGGGTTGCAGACGCATTCCACGAGGGCTCAGGCAGCCTCGTGAGCAGAGTATAGTTTAGTTCCGCCTGTGGAGATCTGTAGAGTGGCATACTTTATCTGAACATTTTTTCGTGGATGTCCAGGCGGCGGGGAACATTCGTTTTGGATCGGCAGTGCTTTAGGCTGGTTGTGCGGGTTCCTCCCATTAGTTTAACTGCTGTGATACATCCCAGAGGTGTGGAACTGGACTGGAGGGACGATAAGGCAAGAGAAATTAGACTTACCTGCTATTTGTTGTTCCTTGAGGAACTCCAGTCCAGTCCCAGAACCCTCCCTGAGTGCTTTCTGTGATAATCTATGCACACCCCATTCCTGAAGCTGGTTCCCTTGGTGGAGGAAGTGGCCAGGGGAGCTGGGGAGGGATGTGTAATCAATGTTTGGGGGAGGGGCGGACCAGAAGAGCTGTCGGTTGCTCGCTTCCCGTTGGTTGGAGTTGCTCAAGCGCCCAACAGGTAGGCCTCCCCATCCTGGAGGGGGGGAGGGGGTATCCTTCCCAGGGGATGGAGGGGGTACTCGTTTATTTAGACATAGAAGTGTTTGTTGCATGTTTAACTACTTATTTGTTGCTCCTCTGAGTCTGCTTTGTCAATAGGTACTGGGGCTGGTGGGAGGTGACAGCTGCATATGTACACTAGTGTCATCAAAAAGATGACATGCTCAGTCTCCAAGCTGCTGGAGGAGGTGCACTACCCAGAGGTGCGGGACTGGACTGGAGTTCCTGAAGGAACAACAATTAGCAGCTAAGTCTAATTTCTCTTTATTTCTTTTCTTCCAAATCATCACCATTTAAATGTAATTTCTGGCAAAATTAGCTCTTGACGCAAAAAATTAATTTTGTCTCTTTGCTATGGCCTTGTCCTACTTGAGCACCTCTTTTACTCCATGATCATCTAATGGTCTAACTGACTCTTTAACAGTCTTTCTGCTTTGAATATTTCTATAAAGCGTTTTATTCTGAGCTTTTACCTGTATGACAAGCTTCTTTTCAAAACATTTTTTTGCCTTCCTTATCAGTGCTTTGCATCTAACTTGCCAGCGCTTATACTGTTCTTCATCCAGATTCTTTATCCGTTTTTTGAAAGATGTTCTTTTAGCTATAAATACTCTCTTTCACTCAAACTTTGGACCATGCCAGTTACCATTTTATCTTCCTTCCACCTTTTACAGTGCATGGAATTCAGTATATATGTCCTGGGCTTCCAAGATGGTGTTTTTAAACCATGCCAACACTTAATATAAACTCAACCTTTGCAACTGCTCCTTTTAACATTTTTTCAACCATGTCCCTCATTTAATCAATCACCCTTTTGAAAGTTAAATGCTAATTCAATAGATTTCCTAAGGGGGGTCTTTTACTAAAGAGTACTAGCTGTCAGCGCATACTGAAGGCGTGCTGGGATATTTATTGCTAGCTAGCGCGGGGCAATGAATGTTAGGGATATATTTACTAAGCAGCAGTAGCAGCTTCCGTGCAATATCAGAGCTGCGGTCCCATTGAATTCAATGGGGCCACGGCTCTGATATTGCATGGAAGCCGTTACCGCTGCTTAGTAAACATACCCCTTAATGTGGGACAATTTGCATGATTTTTTAGCTTATTAAGAATTTGACCTGACTTCCCCTAACAGCTTTTTATATAAAAATTGTGCACAAAAATGGTAGAGTGTGCACCGTAACCTTTTTTATATGTAGTATTACTTTTGTGAAGACATTTATATAATGGCCTCATACAGATTTTTGGCAATGATATCATCTTTTAGAACATAACTTAAGAACTGCCATATTCAGTCAGACCAAAGGCCCATCAAGTCCTGTATCCTGTTTCTAACAGTGGCTGATTCAGTCATAAGTACCTGGTAGGAGCCCAGAAGGTAAATAGATTCCATGCTGATTATCCCAGTCGTAACCAGTGGATTTCCCCAAATCTATCTTAATGTTTTTTTTTATTTTCCTTTCACTTAGCATGCTCATTTTGCTTTGACCTGATGAAAGAATCATAGCTTTCAAAAGCTAGTCAGATATGTGTTAAGTTAGTCAAATAAATAAATGTATACATCTTTTTTGTCAATCTTTATTTTGATATATGCAATGGACTAACAGAAAACACCCCCAAGCTCCTTTTATTTTTCATATTTTCCATAAGTTTTTCTATTTTTTAATATTTAAACATACCTCTCAAGAAATACATTGTCTTCAAGTAAAAGAACTACATCTAAAACAAATTAAAACATCTTCTGAACAAAGGAAATTTTAAAAAAAGCAGACAGAAAATCCTACTTCTCAGGGTTCACTAAGTCCACAGTATTGGAAGAAATCCAAATCACATCACCACACAATTTAATTGCTAAAAGATGCCAACAAGCCTTAAAACGTAGTAATCTAGAAGAAAAACAAAGGAAGAAATAAGGACGAGGAGCAAGCTAAAATGCTTAGCAAAGATGTGTAAAGGCAAACTATTTAAAAATAGAAACATAGAAACATGACGACAGAAAAAGACCACATGGCCTATCTAATCTGCCCTTCCATATCAACCACTACAACAGTCCCCTTTTTTCCTTTAGAGATCCTCTGTGTTTGTCCTATGCTTCTTTGAATTCAGATACTGTCCTTGTCTTTACCACCTCCACTGGGAGACTATTCCACAGATCCACCACTCTTTCCGTAAAGAAGTATTTCTGCATATCACTCCTGAATCTATTCCCTTTCACTCTCATCCCATGTTCCCTCGTAGCAGAGCTTGATTTCAATCAAAAGAGGCTCTTCTCCTGTGCATTTATGCCACGGACGTATTTAAACGTCTCTATCATATCTCCTCTATCCCGCCTTTCCTCTAAGGTGTAAATATTAAGATCCATAAGTCTGTCCTCATATGCTTTATAAGAAAGACCACTAACCATTTTAGTAGCCACCCTCTGTACTAGCTCTAGCCTGTTTATATCCTTTTGAAGGTATGGTCTCCAGAATTGCACACAATACTCCAAATGATGTCGCACCAAGGACTTATACAGAGGCACTATCACCTCCTTTCTTCTGCTGGCCATTCCTCTCCCTATGCACCCAAGCATCCTTCTAGCTCTCACTGTCGCCTTTTCAACCTGTTTAGCTATTTTAAGATCATCAGACACAATCACGCCTAGGTCCCATTCTTCTTTAGTTGGCAAAAGTACTTCACCCCCTGTATCATATCGCTCCCTTGTATTGCTGCAGCCCAAATGCATGACCTTGCATTTTTTAACATTAAATCTCAGCTGCCAAATTCTAGACCTTTCTTCAAGCTTAGCCATATCCCTCCTCATGTTATCTATACCTTCCTGGGTGTCTGCTCTATTGCAGATTTTGGTATCATCTGCAAAGAGGCAAACCCTATCCAACAGCCCTTCCTCAATATCAGTAACAAAGATGTTAAAAAGAATCGGACCAAGGACAGATCTCTGGGGCACACCACTGGTAACCTCTTCCTCTTCAGAATGAACTCCATTTACCTGGGTCGGAGGTTCAAATCCCAGTAGAGAACAGCAACCTTGGGCCAGAAGGACTGGGGTTTCTAGTCCCACAGGTGCTCCTTGTAGTCTTGGGCAAGCCACTTAACCCTCCATTGCCCATGTTACCTGTAAAATAGTTATCTCCAAGTTATAATGCCCTGTTCAATGTAATTTCAGTTTGTTCAATGTAAACCACCTTGATATCATGAAAGGTGGTATATAAGAAATGTTAAATAAATAAATAAATAACCTAAGAAGTAACTTTAGGGTCCATCCCTAGGATGCTCGGTTTGTTTATAAGTCACCTGTGAGGAACGGTGTCAAAGGTTCATCTGGTTCATCTTCAGAAAATCTAACAATTTTGCTCAATTGTTGCTTAATTTTTGGTTAATTTCAAACATCATACTTAAGAAAAATGTTTAGCTCACATTAGAAGTTTTTAATGCATGGCAATTGATTATATGTATGTTATTTCATATGTTAATGCACTCTGGGGCATATTTACTAAAATGTACACTGATGGCTCATATTTGTGGTGCAGAATTAGCCTGGAGGCCTGTGCTAACTATTATGGATGTGTGCATCTGTTCCCCTGCCATTGGTGTGTTGCTAATGTGCTGTGCTGTACTGCGCTAACTGGCATGCAGGTGCACTTAATACTACCCATTGAGTTGGCGTTAAGTGCATCTCTGCTTACTGCAACAGGTGCAGTTAGTGCACACCCACAATGTCCATTCTAACAATAATGCATTGTTAACTTCCACTTTCTGCCCCTAATCCATCTGGTCCCCACCCAATCACATGCTTCCTGGTTAGCGTGGGACTTTTAGCACAGGGCCCTGGGCCGTTTCTGCAAATCGCTTAGTGTCAGGCAAACCCCAAGCTCATGGTTAGCACACATTAGTTAGGAAACAGGCAGATAAATCCTCTGTCAAGATGTAAGATATTGTTTCTGGAAACTCCACTCAATATAAGTAAAACCTTCGGTCAACGTAGTGCCAAGAGTTCTGCACTATACTTCAGCATCAGAAAATAAATATAAAGCGGGGCATTTTACAAATGGAGGAAGATGTTTATAAACGGCTTGAAAAACTGAAAGAGGAAAAGGCCAGGGACCACATCATGCCAGTAGCTTTCCTTTCCCGGACACACAGTGTGACCATGCATACTGCACACAAGTGCTAGGTGCTTGTGATGTGACTAGGTGCTTATGGTAGCATATTGCTGCCATGCTCCTTGTGTCTACTGCAGCTTCTGGGCTTCAGTATGATAGGAATGTGCGATTTTCATGCTTTAACCCCGTGCTCCCTGCTCAGGGGCAGCTCAAGGCAATCTGCTGCCTGAGGCAAAGGATGAGCTGGTGCCCCCCCCCCCTTCCGTAGAGGGGGCAGGGCTTTTACTCCAATTAGAGACTGAACCAAACCAAAAAGCTGATTAGATTTTATGGAGGAAATGCAAGATGTTTGCACACCAAGGAACTAAAAGAGCGAGAACTACAGCACAGTTTATAAAACTAAACTATAACTCATTTTTATTTTGTTGTTATAATCTGCGTTATGGTTATTGCTTTTTCTTTCTCAACATATATTTTGCATCCACAGAACCCCCTTCAATAGTGGTTGCAGAGCAGAACAAGGACATTCACCCAAAGAACTCAATATCTTTAAAAAAAAAACTGATTCTGATCATCTCACTAACAACAAACATTCTCCAGTACCAGGCATTTTGTGAAATAATACAAAACCCTACAACAAAGTTATTATCTATAGAGCAAATCTACCATACCATACCATACCATATCACCACCAACTTCCAAAACTCACAAAAGGAGCCCACCAAAAAAAGCGTCGCTGTAAATACTACAGTGGGCCCTGGAACATCCATACACCTATTTGAAAAGCTGAACATGTCAAATTACTACAGTACAGTATAGATCTTTATGTACAAACTCTATGTTAACAGAACATCTGGGCTCAGTCACACACTCAGAACACAGACCCTCATTAAGTACAGAATAAGTGACTTACAATCTAAAGTAAAAATAAAACTATGTAGACAAAATTTAAACTGAAACCTCAAGAAGCCAGACTCTTCAAGCAGTGCAACATCAGATAAATAAGATATTCGGTTCCCCCATACAGTATAAAATATAAAGATAACACAAAGTCCAATCACTAAAATGAAATACAATTATTTTTTCTAACTTTGTTGTTTGACCATTTTATTCTCTGATCATGCTGGTCTCGATTTGAGGCTTCTGCTTTCCTGTCTTCTCTTAGCTCTCTTTCTGTGGTCTATGGTCCATCTGCCATTTTTTATCTCTTCTTTTGTTTTCTTCACCTCTTTCCATCAGCCTATTTCCAGTCCCAGTAATCCTTCCCAGTATCAGCCCCTTTCCAGTCCTCTTTCCCAGTACCTTCCGATTTCAACTTGCATTCCCATGACTGCCACTTGTGTCCAGTCCCTTCTAGTTCAAATACCATGGCAGCCCCTCTCAGCATCCACTCCCTTCCTGTTTGATTCTCCAATCCCCTCACATCAGCCCATTTGTAGACCTAGCCCCCAGTTTTCTTCCAGGGTCAGCAGCTCTATCCTCCCCTCCCCACCATCAGCCAGTTGAAGCCCCCCAGTCAACTCACTTCCAGTGCTAGTCCCCCCTCAACCCCATTACCAGTGCTAGCCTCCCCTAATCAGCCCATTACCAGTCCTACCCCCCATCAGCCCATTACCAGTCCTAGCCTCCACTAATCAGCCCATTTCCAATGCTAGCCCCCATCAGTCCATTACCATCCTACTCCACCCCATCAGCCTATTACCAGTCCTAGCCTCCCCTAATCAGCTGATTTCCAGTGCTAGTCCCCCCTCAGCTATTACTAGTGCTAGCCCCCTTAATCAGCCCATTACCAGTCCCAGCCCCCCTCAATCAGTCCATTCCCAGTCCTAGCCTTCCCTAATAAACCCATTACCAGTCCTAGCGCCCCCCGATGCCCATTATCAGTGCTAGCCCCCCCATCAGCCCATTATAATCCTAACCCGCACTGTCTCTCCCCTTTGTCCAGCATTTCTCCCCTTTGTGTCTAGTATGTCCCCTGTCTCTCCCATCTACTACTTATCCCCCTGTCTCCCACTTTGTCCAGCATCATATCCTGTCTCCCCCTTTGTCCAGCATTTCTCCCCTTTGTGTCTAGTATGTCCCCTGTCTCTCCCATCTACTACGTATCCCCCTGTCTTCCCCTTTGTCCAGCATCATGTCCTCTGTCTCCCCCTTTGTCCAGGACTTGTCCCCCTGTCTCGCCCTTTGTCCAGCATGTCCCCTGTCTCCCCCTTTGTCCAGCACTTGTCCCCCTGTCTCCCCCTTTGTCCCCCCTGTCATTCACCATTGTCTCTCCTTGTTCTCCTCCTCCTGTCCTCATTCCCTCCACCTGCACCTCTCATCTGACAGCGGGGCCACTCCTGCTGTATTAATTCTAGATTTTGCCGCCTCTGCCTTCCCGCCACGTTTTTTTCCTCAAGAAATGCTTGCAGCAAAAAAAAAAAAAAAAAGTGGCGGGAAGGCAGAGACAGTGTAGAGTTGGCAAAATCGAAAAGTAAAACAACCGGAGTGTCGCTGCTGCTGCACAAATCAGCCTGATCGCTTGCAGTTGCAAGTGACCAGGCTGATTTGTCTTATGCCAGCGGCACTCCGGATCTGTTTTAATTTTAGATTTTATAGCCTCTGCCCTGCCTCTGCCTTCCCGCACGTGAAATCAGAGGCAGACCAGAGGCTATAAAATCTAAAATTAAAACAGATCCGGAGTGGCGTCGGGAGTGCCGCCCCCGTTGGAGTGCCAACTGAGGCGTTTGCCTCAGACGGCCTGATGGAAGAACCGCCCCTGTCCCTACTGCACCTTTGTAAACATATTCCTCAGATTGTAAGCTCTCTGGGGACAGGGCAATGCCTGCTGTTCCTGAATGTAAATCACCTTTAACTACTACTGGAAAGGTATGAGTTAAATAGTACTAAATAAATAAATAAAATCAAGGAGTATTGCTTTGCTAGGGCGTTAGTAGAGCAATGTGTGAGGTTAGGATCCTCTCGGACACTGGTTTGGACTTCACAGGGAGTGGGTTTATTAGATGATGTTGAATGTTTATGGTTGTTTTGTTTTCTCTGTGTTGCATGTTAAGATTGTGTAAATAGTTTGATTAAGTTTAGCTTGAATTTAAGGGAATTTGGTTCAAAGCAGAATGCAAATATCATTTTAAATAAACTTAAATTCCAAAATTATCCACAGTTTGCACCTGCTTTTTTTCTGCTGGTAATTTTCTTTTACCTAAAACAACGCTTGTAGTTCTGAATAATCAAAAGTATTTATGTTGCTGGATGCTCACCTTCTTCCTGCTGCTGCAACTTTCTCTATACATATGTTGTAAAACAAATCATGTATTTTTGCTTGTATTAACGGTGCACAATATTTTAAAAGCCCATTTCAACAGATCAAATGCTTCTTTTACTGTGAAAATGGCTTTCATTATTGCTATTAAATGAGGGTAACACATATTAAATATCAAACACTTCCATTATTTTACCATAGCCTGTTAGGATCATGTGTACCTTAGTAAACTGAATGTGCACTAATGAATGCACATCCCTAAAGCTTAGGGCAGGAAGATGAGAGTTGGACGCATATCTTATACTAGTTCATCATTCGAAAAAATTAATTATGCTGGCTCATAGAAAAATAGTACATATTTTGATATTTTTCAAGACAATAGTAAATGAATGTAGATTTAAAAAGATGTGGGCTTCATTAATAAGAGCAACTTTGTAATATGTTTTGCTCTTTCACTATATCAGGGACGGTCTTATGTTTACATTAAACTTCTTATGTACTAAACTATGAAATGACTTTGCAAAAGTGTGTTCATTTGAAAAATAGTACAAAATGCCTGTAATCATGCAAAACACCCAATTTTTGAAACATTTTATAACAGAGGGCACCATGGGCAGGTGCCTACATAGGCACTACATTATAAAAACAAGTAGGAGGAGCAGGGCCAGTGCAAGGAGATGAGGCGCCCTAGTCGAAACTCATCCATGGCTCAACCCGTTCCTGCTACCTTCCCCTTTCCAGCCCCATTGCTGCCGCTGCCACCCCTCTCTCTGAGACTTGCAACAGTGGCAAAGGGCTCAAATAGCCCCACAGCACTTACCTTAAAACTCCAGCACTGCGAGGCTGTTGATGTACGCTCCCTCTGATGCCTGATGCTGACTTCCCTTTTTATGGGGGCGGAAGACAAACAGCCTTTCAACACTAAAGGGAAGATTTAAGGGAAACGCTGCAGGACTGTTTGAGGCACTTTCCATCCTTGGACCACTGGTGCTCTAGGCAGCTGCCTATTTTGCCTGATGGTTGTCTCAGCCCTAAGGAGGTGTCACATGATGCTCTGAGCAAGGAAGAAGCAGGGTTTCCTTCCTCCTAGGCCTGCCCTGTTTGTCTTTCTCTATCCAGTCTGTTTTTGAACTTCAAACAGCTCCTCTGGAGTATTGAGGCGTGGACTAAGTGTACGAGCAAGTTTGTTCAGTGCTTTGAGGGGGAGATGGCTTCCAAAGTGCCTAAAAAAGATAAGACTCACAAATGAAAAGTCACAGGGGAACATAAGCATCGAGTTCCGACACAAAATCATGAATTGATCTTCATAAATGTCCATTGACAAACAAAACTTTTTTACTTTTTTTGACTTTTTTTGAGTTTGTTTTGAACTTCTTAATGTCGGGCACCCCCGGCAAGAGAGAAAAGGGGGGAACCTTTTCTCTCCGCTCCGGGAGGTCCCTTTTAATCGGGTGATAAAACCAAACTAGGTAACGAGTGAAAAGTCACTTAGCTCAGATTGCGGCGAAGTGTAATCCTCGTGAGAAATTGCTGCTGGTACACGACATGCATGTTTCGGACCAAAGAGGCCCTGTTTCAAGTGAAATATCCCATCTTCTGATACATCGCCGATGTATCAGAAGATGGGATATTTCACTTGAAACAGGGCCTCTTTGGTCCGAAACATGCATGTCGTGTACCAGCAGCAATTTCTCACGAGGATTACACTTCGCCGCAATCTGAGCTAAGTGACTTTTCACTCGTTACCTAGTTTGGTTTTATCACCCGATTAAAAGGGACCTCCCGGAGCGGAGAGAAAAGGTTCCCCCCTTTTCTCTCTTGCCGGGGGTGCCCGACATTAAGAAGTTCAAAACAAACTCAAAAAAAGTCAAAAAAAGTAAAAAAGTTTTGTTTGTCAATGGACATTTATGAAGATCAATTCATGATTTTGTGTCGGAACTCGATGCTTATGTTCCCCTGTGACTTTTCATTTGTGAGTGTTCATTTGAGTCATTGGATGAATTTTTGAGGTCTATTTTTGGGATTTAAAAAAGATAAGAGGCAGAGAAATGACTGATCCTAAGATGATGTTTAATTCAGGATAGGAGCTGTGATGCAGCCTGTTTCATGAAGCAGCTCATAGATGCAAGGTTACACAATGTGTTCTTAGCCTACAGCTGCCTTAATATCATGCCTGTGGCTTTCTTTATCTCCAGGAACAAGCAGGAATGAGTCTTCACATTTGGGTATCGTCGGTACCGACGGAGCCTGCGTGGGAACGCTCCCCAGCTTCCAGTAGGAAAGCTTTTGGGAGCATCCCACAGCGCCTGCGCGCTGCCTTCCCGCCTTTCCCAACCGCCTCTCTCCAGTTCTTCTTTTCCGCGCAGCCAGCAGGTCATGTTTCTGTCACCGCTGAAGAATTTCTTATTTTCTTTTATTTTTCTTTAGTCGCGTGTCTGCCTTCTCGACTCTGGACCGGTACCACCGGTCTTTTTTCTTTCTTTTTAAAAAAAAAACCAAAAAACTACTCTTTTCTTACTTCAGTGCATTTTTTCTTCTGTGGCCTTAGGCCTGCAGATATATTTTCCTCATGGAAAAACCCGCCTCCGGGTTTAAAAAGTGCACGAAGTGCAGTGGCACTATTTCTGTCACTGACACCCATGACTGGTGTCTAAAATGTTTAGGTCCTGACCACTCCATTGCGGATTGTGAGTCCTGTTCCATGATGTCTAAAAGAGGGTTACAAAATCGGGCAGCCAAGCTCAGTACCCTGTTTCCCTCCGATGCAGCTTCGGTGGCATCGACGTCTTCCAGGGCTTCTTCTTCATCCCATGGATCTCAGGTAACCAAACTTAAATCGGGCCGGTCCTCAAAGAGTTCATCTCCCTCTAAGTATCGAGATGCCCCCGGGCTTACTCTTGAGGAATCCACACCGGCAAAATTACCCCGGCGGGAGGCTCCGGCTTTCAAAGCTCTATCTATGGGGTCACAGGTTGACATCGATGGCTCGGCCTCGACCGATCACCTGTTACAATGTTCTGGGGTACCGGCGGTTTCCACCGGTACCAACATCCAGACATTGGTGGCGTCGATGGATCAGAATATTCTGACCATGCAGCGTGCCATCACGGCATTCATACAAGCTGCAACGCCTACGGTACCGCAACAAACTCTGTTGTTGGTACCGGTACTGATTCCGATACCGGATCCGATATCGGTTCCGATACCGGTACCGCTTGCATCGACATCAACGTCGACGGCAGCGGTACGCTATCCAGTGATGCCCATTAGTACCGACTCGGTACCGATTACTGCTGATGTCGATACCCCCCGGTACGCGTATCGGGCTCTGCGAGAGCATCCAGACCGTCGATACTTCGATTCCTCTGAAGACTCTGATACATCAGAGGCCTCTATTGAAGCATCGGGGATCCTTCCTCAGGAACCCTCTTCTCCAAAAAGGAGAATGTCTCCTCCTGAAGACTTGTCTTTTCAGGGAAACTGCTAGGTACATATGACCTAGATTGGCCACTGTTGGAAACAGAATACTGGGCTTGATGGACCTTGGTCTGACCCAGTATGGCATATCTTATGTTCTTATGTTCTTATGACTTCATCAGGGAGGTGGCCAGAGTCCTGTCCATCTCAATGGCCTCTGAAACTGAACCTAGAGCCAAAAAATTAGATATTCTACAATATCCTAAGGCTCCTAAAGAGGCAGCCACCTTACCAATACATGAGATTCTTTATGATCACATGTTGGGCATATGGGAGACTCCTCTTTCCACCTCCCCTCATTCTCGTAGGTTGGACACCATGTATCGTGTTCCTCCTTGTCCTGGTTTTCATAAGACTCAGCTTCCTCACCACTCCATTGTGGTAGAGTCTGCTATGAAAAAAATCAAGAGTACAAAAAGGCACTCCTCTGCTCCTCCAGGAAGAGAATGCAGAACCTTAGATGCCTTTGGCAGGAAAATCTTCCAGGCCAGTATGCTTGTAGCCAGAATCAACTCCTATAGTCTCTATATGGGGATGTTTCTAAAAGAAGTTACAGATCATCTGCAAACCTTATCTCCTTTTATGTCAGAAGATAAGAGAGAAGAATATATCACCTGGCTTAAACATGCATAGGATGTAGCCAAGTTTTCCAACCGTGCAGCCTTTGACTCTTTTGAGGGTGCCAGTAGAGCCTCGGCTATTGCCATAGTTGCATGCAGAGTTGCTTGGTTGCAAGCCTCTGATTTGGAATCCTGGGTACAGGATGGTCTAGGTAACCTTCCCTGTACAGGGGAAAACCTGTTTGGCAAAGATTGGCAAGCAAAGGCCAACCAGATGGATGCTGAAAATTCTGCTTTGGATAGACTTTCAAAGTCTACTACTGCTCCTTTTAAAAAGAGGTTGTTCAAAAAAGGATCTTTCCCAAAGAAAGGGAAATTTTCTTCTGGTTATGGTCAGGCCTCTTCTCAAGGTCATTTTGCTACAAAGAGACAGCAACAACCAAAACAGGCCAAGCCTCAGGCTGCGAGGACTGCTACGGCCCAACAGCCTCAGCCTCCTCAGGGCCTTTGACTTTCCACTAGAGAACTTAGCCTTTCTGGCTCTAGAACATCCAGAGCCTCTCACCATCCCAGGAAGGTTAGCTCACTTTGCTCCCAGATGGGAACAAATCACAGCAGAGCAATGGACCCTCTCCATCATACGGGATGGGTACAAGCTTCATTTCTTAAACCTTCCTCCTCACACCATGGTGAAACAGTTCAATTCTCCAGCATCTCTCCTCAACCTTCTAGGTCAAGAGATTGCTACCCTTCTTGCCCAAGGGGCAATAGAAGAAGTACCCCTTCTTCAACAGGGCTCAGGGATCTACTCCCCCTATTTTCTCATTCCAAAGAAAACGGGGGGCTACAGACCCATATTAGATCTCAGAGAATTGAACAAGTTTCTATGCAAGGAGAAATTCAAGATGACTTCTCTTGGAACTCTCCTTCCATACCTCCAGAGTCAGGACTGGCTTTGTTCTCTAGATCTCAAGGATGCGTACACCCATGTCCTCATCCATCCAACACACAGAAGGTTCCTTCGGTTCCTTTACCAAGGAAAGCACTACCAATACAAAGTGCTTCCTTTCGGTCTGGCCTCTGCACCAAGAGTGTTCACAAAATGCATGGGAGTAGTAGCTGCATTTTTACGCACTCTAGGGATATTCGTATTCCCATATCTGGACGACTGGCTCATCCGAGTGTGTGTTCAGTATCTGGGACTGGTAATCAACATTCCAAAATCCCATCTCACCCCTACTCAGTCTCTAGAGTTCATAGGGGCCTTACTGGATACCACAGGGCCTATTTTCCCCAGGCCCGTTGCCTACGCTTGGTGCAGTTAGCCTCCCAGATTCAGTTAAAATCCCATTTAACTGCTCGAGAGATGTTGCTACTCTTAGGCCACATGGCATCCACGGTGCATGTGGTTCCTTACGCTCGCCTTCACATGAGGGCAGCTCAGTGGACTCTATCCACCCAATGGACACAGGCATCAGGTTGCCTGTCAGACAAAATAGCAACCTCCAGTTGCCTTTTTTGGTCCCTCCACTGGTGGAAGTCCACTCAAAATCTGTTGCTGGGGTCCCCCTTTTAACAGGTGTTATCCCAAGCAACCCTTACAACAGATGCCTCTCCAAAGGGTTGGGGAACTCATCTACAAGATCTCTCCACCCAAGGCATCTGGTCTCCACAGGAGACATCTCTACATATCAACCTCTTAGAGCTCAGAGCAATCTTTCTGGCTCTCAGAGTCTTCCACACCCTGCTCAGCTACAAGACAGTCCTCATCCACATGGACAACCAGGTAGCCATGTTCTACATGAACAAGCAGGGGGGGACTGGCTCTCTGTCGCTTTGCAACAAAGCTCTGAGATTGTGGGCCTTCGCCAGAGAGCATCAAATCCATCTCATGGCAGTGTATCTTCCAGGGGTTCAAAACTCTTGGGCAGACAGACTCAGTCGAGTTCTGCTTCCACACGAATGGTCCCTCCATGGGGACCAGATAGCCAGGATTTTTCGGATTTGGGGTACCCCAGACATAGACCTGTTTGCAAGTCCGTGGAATGCCAAACATCCCCGGTTTTGTTCCAGGATTCCGTGTCAGGGAGTTCAGGCCAGGGATGCCTTCCTCCTTCATTGGGGGCAAGACTTCCTCTATGCCTTTCCACCTATTCCCCTCATCCCCAAGACTCTGTTCAAGCTTCAGAGAGACAAGGGGTCTATGATCCTCATAGCACCACACTGGCCACGCCAAGTGTGGTACCCTCTACTTCTGCATCTCTCTCAAGCTCCCTCCCTGGACCTGGGGTCTGCTCCAGATCTCCTCTCCCAGGAGGAGGGAACCTTGTGGCACCCAAATCCTCAGTCTCTTCATCTCAGGGCCAGGTTGCTGAAGGCCTAGACCTTCAAGATTTACACCTTTCTCAGCAAGTGAAGGATATCCTTCATGCTTCCAGAAAGCCTTCCACCAGACGTTCCTATGCTTTTAAATGGAAAAGGTTTTCCATTTGGTGTGCAGAGAAGGGTCTTAACCCTCTTGCAATACCTTTGAATTCTTTACTAAACTATTTGCTGCATTTATCCCATGCAGGCTTTAAAACAAATTCAATCAGAGTCCATTTGAGTGCTGTTGCAGCATCCCTTAAGCCTCTCAATGGACAACCTATTTCCTCTCATCCTCTTATAGCAAGATTCATGAGAGACCTTCTTTTGACTAAACCTCCCATTAGACCACCTCCAGTGGCATGGGACTTGAATCTGGTTCTTGGCCAGCTTATGAAGCCACCCTTAGCCACTACCTCCTTGAAATTCCTTTCCTGGAAGGTTATTTTTCTCATTGCAGTCACCTCAGCTCGCCGTATCAGTGAGTTGCAAGCTTTAGTGGCTAATCCTTCTTATACAAGGTTCCATCATGACAAGGTAGTCCTCAGAACTAATCCACACTTTATGCCTAAATTGGTCTCACCTTTTCATCTGAATCAGGAGGTGTATTTACCTGTCTTTTTTCCAGGACCTCATGCATCAAGTGCAGAGAGGAATCTTCATACCCTGGATTGCAAAAGAGCACTTGCTTTCTACTTACAAAGGGCACAGCAACATAGAAAGTCCTCTCAACTTTTCGTTGCTTTTGATCCTTCTCATTTAGGACTTCCAGTCTCTAAGAGAACTCTGTCCAATTGGATTGCTCAGTGTATTTCCTTCGCCTACCAGAGTAAGAACCTTTCTCTGGAGGGCCATGTCACAGCTCACAATGTGAGGGCCATGGCAAACTCTATGACTCATCTAAACTCTGTGTCCATTGACCAAATCTGTCGAGCGGCCACCTGGGCATCGGTTCATACCTTCACAGCCCATTACTGCTTGGACAAGGACTCCCGCCGGGATGCCTTGTTTGGTCAGGCTGTTCTCAAACACCTGTTCCATACCTAATCAACTCCTACCCTCCATCCCTGACTGGATACCTGAGATTCATGGGTGGAGGTGGAGCCCTTCCCAGGGACTCACAATCTGGGTGATCTCCCAGGCATCTCTAGCTGGGGAGTCCCCATATGTGAAGACTCATTCCTGCTTGTTCCTTGAGATAGCACAGTTACTTACCTGTAACAGGTGATCTCTGGGAACAGCAGGAATATGTCTTCACAACCCACCCACCTCCCCTAGGAGTTGTATCTCTCTATCTATCTTTCCTTTCCTCTCTCTCTCTTTGTCTCAGCTTTAAAACTCGAACTGGAGAGAGGCGGTTGGGAAATGCGGGAAGGCAGCACGCAGGCGCTGTGGGATGCTCCCAAAAGCTTTTCTACTGGAAGCTGGGGAGCGTTCCCGCGCAGGCTCCGTCGGTACCGACGATACCCATATGTGAAGACTTATTCCTGCTGTTCCCAGAGATCACCTGTTACAGGTAAGTAACTGTGCTTTCCTGACATATGTTGTGGCCATAAGCACTGCGCGCATGCGCTGCAACTGCTCGTTCACTACTACCATGCTAGCGATGAGACTAGCACAACGGTAGTAGTGTATTGTCGCTACACCCCTTGTGTCTACCATGGCCATTGGGCTCTGCTGTGGTAGGAATGCACAATTTCCACAAGTAACCCCTCCCTCCCTACTGCACTTTAGAAAACATGCCCCTTAATTCAAATTTTCTATACAATTAGCTAGTTCATGATTTCCAGTCTGTACTAACCTGTAACATTATTATTCCCTTGTCCTCCTTCCTTATCTCTTGGTGATTATTTTTAGGTATACAGGGGCCTCTACTCTTATCACCAAGACAGAAGAGAAGGATAAAATGTGGACACTTTTGAAAGGAAGAAATTCTCATAAATACACCCAGGTTGCTTAAACCCCACATCCCTTTGTCACTACTAACAGGAGGGGCGTCTCATCCCAACGAGATATTTGCACATTTTAGGCTAGGCTAAGAATCTTAATTCATGTTCATTGCAGAAGGAATAATTAGAACCTTGTCTGGTGTCTCCAAAATAGCAGCTGGATTTAAGCCATCAAAAAATAGCTGAAAAGGACATTATTGTGCTCTATTCTTTCCCTTTTCCGAAAAAAGGAGAAAGGTAGAATAACCTCGAGTTAGAACAGGGGCAGCCAAACAACATTTTAGTTGGAGGAGCCAAATAAAGCAATCTATGACCCCCCCCCTCCCCCCAGCTTTTTAATTGCCAGTACTGTATTAGATAAAATACTGGTGGGGCCATAGCCCTAGTGGTCCACCCCATTCCACTGTCTAGATAGAGTGAAGAAATTCTGCAAATATTTATAGCATCTCCAACAAATATCTTTTAAACATGTCCAGGGCAGATATGGATAGGAACACTTATGAAGTTTGAAACATGAATTATACAGACTGGCTAGATTTTCTAAATGTTCTGGTTTGTTACAAAAGTACAAATTACACAGGTACACTACCAAAAAACTGCCTCCAGTTTTGCAACTGATTCCTATAGATTTTGGGGTGCTGAATCCAGGAAAAATAGCCAAAATGTTCCATCAAGTCACGTTTTCTTGCAAAATTAGATTTCTTACCCATATAAGGAATGTTCACATAATTTATTTTTAGCCGACTGCAGTTTATTTTCTTGGCCCAAAATAGAGGTTGTAATGGTTAACTAACTAGAAACACTCCCTCATGATATTTTAGAGTGTTTTGTATTCATTTTATACATTAACAGGACAATTGGGAGGTGGGGGGCTAAATCCAGTACTTGCGCTGGCGCATGTTCTTTCCTGTTCACCTCGCCTCGTTCGCTCGCTCAAACACGGTGGTTGCGACATGAACGTTCCTGTCAAATTTCAGTTTCTTGCAAGTTCATTATTACCTTTTGTTTGATCAGTCGTAATCCAGCTTTATTCCGAAGTGGTTCACTACAGTTGTAGTTTGCAGTGCTGTGTATTTGTGATGGCTCACAGAGCCAGAGGTTGCGTCAACTCTCCGGACAGTTTTTGTTTTATTTGTGGGGAATATACCATGAAAAAGCGGCAGAGGAACATTTCTGCATTTATTAAAAAAGTATATTTCGCCTATTTCGGTTTGAAGTTAGGCAATCAAGACAAACCGTGGGCTCCTCACAAAGTGTGCAAGACATGTGAGGAAGATCTACGCTTATGGATGAAAGGTAAAAAACAAGCATTTCGTTTCGGAATACCTATGATGTGGCGTGAACAAAGAGACCACAGCAGTGACTGCTATTTTTGCTCTTGCATTGTGAAGGGATACAACTTAAAAAATAAGAACGTAATAAGTTACCCCAACCTTCCCTCAGCAATTAGGCCTATGCCTCATAGCAACGAAGTACCTGTGCCTGAACCACCAAAATCTTTGGATCATATTTGTGTGGACGGTTCTGATCATGATGAGACTCATCAGATGGCTTTTCCCGATGAGTCCAGTACTTCCCAGTTTGAAACTGAACCAGATCCGAAACCTGAACTTTTCTCTCAAGCTGAATTGAATGATTTATTCCGGGATTTAGGACTCCCAAAAGATGCTGCCCAACTGCTAGGTTCTCGGCTTAAACAGAAAAATCTATTGTCACCAGGAACAACTTTTTATTGGTACCGCAACCGCGAGACACAATTTTTGAAGTATTTCAGCAAAGAGGAAGATTTGGTATTTTGCAACGATATATACGGAGTGATGGAAAAGTTTAAACTCAAGTATGATCCTGCTGAATGGCGGCTGTTCATTGATTCGTCAAAAGACAGCATAAAAGGTGTTCTTCTTCATAATGGCAACACATTCGCTTCAGTTCCTATTGCTCACTCTGTTATTCTCCAAGAAAAATATGAGAATTTGGCCCTGATTCTTCAGAAGATTCGTTATGATGAACATAAGTGGATGATTTGTGGAGACTTTAAAATTCTATCCATGCTATTAGGGCAGCAATCCGGTTTCACCAAATATCCCTGCTTCCTTTGCTTGTGGGATAGCCGGGATCGCGACCTACACTGGGGGAAAAAGACTGGCCAATTCGGGAGTATTTGAGACCCGGTGAGAAAAATGTTCTTCATGAGAGCTTGGTACCTCGTGATAAAATTCTATTACCACCTCTCCACATTAAGTTGGGTCTCATTAAGCAATTCATCAAGTCCCTTCCAAAAGATGGTGAGCGCTTTCGGTACCTTTGCTCAAAGTTCCCCCGACTTTCTGAAGCAAAGCTAAAGGAAGGAGTGTTTGTTGGCCCTGATATAAGGAAACTCATTTCAGATGGAGCATTCGCTGAAACGATGTCTGAGAAGGAAAAAGAAGCCTGGGATTCCTTCAAGGATGTTGTTCTCAAATTCTTGGGGAACAGGCGGGATGAGAACTATAAGGATATTGTTGCCAGGATGCTCAATGCCTTCAAAGAACAAGGCTGTAACATGAGCCTGAAAGTCCATTTCTTGCACTCCCATGTGAACTACTTTCCCGAAAACTTGGGGGAGTACAGTGAAGAACAAGGTGAAAGGTTTCACCAGGACATCAAGGACGCAGAGAGAAGGTACCAAGGAAGATGGAACACCACTATGATGGCTGATTTCTGCTGGTTGCTGCTGCGGGAAACCCCAGATGAAAAATACGCCAAGCAGCGCACCAAGAGAAGCATTCGGGGGAAGAAGAAACGGGCCCACCAGGAGATTGATTGACCCAAGAATGACTTTAAAATCTAAACTGTGTTGACAAATATCGTGTTTTTACTAAACTTTGAAATAAAAATTTGCTAGTTATTACCACAGTGTCGGATCTCATTTATTAGAATTTTATTTTCACACCATCGGGTGTTTGTCTTCATGTATTGCAATGGTGCGGTTTGCGTTTTCTATTTTTACATACATACCTGTACAACATTTTTTGCACATTTCTTTGCTTTGCTTTGTGTCTAACCTCGCTCTTATATGCTCAATGTTTGTGCACATGTATGTGGCTGTTTTAAGTGCAGACAATTTTGCTACCATCACAGTGTGTTTTGTTGACATTACTCTATTCTTATGTGCTGCCTTGTTACAATTTTCTTTATTCTTATTTGAATAACTACTAAACAATTAGTATAAAGAATTCATCCAAGAAACTTTTATCTCGATCGCACTCAATCTGAAACGTTCACCTCAAACTGCTAACCCAATGTAGCAAAAACTCTGTACGTGATGGAGCAAATTGGTTACCAGATTTGGATTCAGCGCACCAAAAAACGTAAAAATCAATCGAAACATTAGAGGCAGTTTAAAAAAAAATTTTTTTAGTGTACCTGTGTTATCCTTCTTCAAAAAACTTCCCCCTTTGTCAGTTTTCATTTCAAGTCACTTCAAATGTCTCTTGAAAACTCATTTCTGGCCTCTGAATGGTACATTCTGTTGAAGATTCTTGAAGGTTCTTGATAGAAATAATAAAATCTGTCCATATAGGGCCTTACCCAGTCCAGCAATGGCTTTTCAAATCTGTTCTAAATTGGTGAGCATCAGCCATTGCAACTCCAACCCAAGAAGGTGCCAAGAATATTGAACCATCAATAACCTCTACAGAATCTAGGCACTGACAGGGATGACTCATAGCACTCCCAATCCCATCCTTGCACGTCAGTCAATAAAATACCCATACTCTCTTCCAATATTCCCACAGTTCTTATAGTTCTCTCAAAAAATGAAATATGAATATTTTCAAGATTTGACACAACATTTTGAACAGAGTATTGTGCACTGTAAGGAAAGTGCCTCTCTAGTTTTAAACATTTCTTGGTGATTTTAATTGTTTTTACTGTTTTGTTGTTATCTTTTTAGGATTATTTTATTTTCCAAATAAAAATGTATTAGAGACACCTGATACAAGCATATCTGTTGAATTTAGGCCATATCAGTTTTTATAGTGAACCTCTTGAAGTTTATAATTTGATTGATTGAATTTTGTTCTGTGGTTTTCACTGATATTTCTAATGATATTTATTACTTTTTGACATATTCATAAATGACCTGGAAAAGGGAATAACGAGTGAGGTTATGAAATTTGCAGATGACACAAAACTATTTAAGGTTGTTAAAACCCATGAGGATTGTAGAAAATTGCAAGAGGATCTTGATAAATTGGAAGACTGGGCATCAAAATGACAGATGAAATTTAATGTGGACAAGTGCAAAATTATGCACCTAGGGAAGAACAACCCAAACTATGGTTACATGATGCAAGGTTCCCCATTAGGAACCAACACGCAGGAAAAAGATGTAGGCGTCATTGTGGATAACATGTTAAAACTCTCCACCCAGTGTATAGCGGCGGCCAAGAGAGCAAATAGAATGTTAGGTATCATAAGGAAAGGAATGGAAAATAAAACAAAGGATATTATAATGCCTCTATATCATTCCATGGTGTGACCGCACCTTGAATATTGTGTGCAATTCTGGTCGCCGTATCTTAAAAAGGATATAGCCTTATTAGAAAAGGTTCAGAGAAGAGCCACCAAAATGGTAAAGAAGATGGAAGGATACTCCTATGAAGAAAGGCTAAAAAGGTTAGGGCTCTTTAACCTGGAAAAGAGACGGCTGAGGGGAGATATGATAGAAGTCTATAGATTAATGAATGGAGTGGAACAGGTAAACGTAGATCGATTGTTTACTTTATCAGATAATAGAAAGACTAGGGGGCATGCAATGAAGCTACAGGGTAAACTATTTAAGACTAATAAGAGAAAATATTTTTTCACTCAATGTGTAATCAAACTCTGGAATTTGTTACCGGAGGATGTAGTAAAGGCTGTTAGTGTAGCTGGGTTTAAAAAAGGTTTAGACAAGTTCTTGGAGGAAAGGTCCATAAACCATTATTAAAAAGGAACCCAGGATATTAATGCTTGACCCAATACAAGCATTGTGGAACCTATGTCTTTTGGGGAAACTGCTAGGTATGTATGACCTAGATTGGCCACTGTTGGAAACAGGATACTGGGCTTGATGGACCTTGGTCTGACACAGTATGGCATATCTTATGTTCTTATGTTATTATTGCCACTATATTTTATTATCTTTGCTGAAATAAATTGTTTTCAATTAGTAATTTCCTATTTGTCTTACCTTTGGTTAGTTATATTTGCTTTCAATATTTTTCCACAATTCTCTTTTGAGCTTCTCTTTGCCTGTGGTGGGCAAAACCTCAGTTTGTGCTCACAATGTATGACTTTATTACTTGCAGCACTAACTGTTGGTCTTTGATCTCGGTAGGTCACCAGCTTGTCAAACTCAATATTATTTTATCAGGCAGGGCAGATTTTTTTTCTCCGTCTAGACCTGTCACCACTTCTTACATCATTTTATAATTTTGGTCTAAAGGTGTGGATGTTCTACATGAGTACATCCTAACTAGTATTTAAAAAAGCTTTGTGTGCCACAGTATTTTTCAAACAGGAAATGTCAGGTTCTTTCATGAAGACAATCACTCTGCCACTGAGCTGAAGGAACAGATAACTTTATTGCAAATATTAGGAGAACTTGATTTATTCTGTCCTGATTTCCCTCCTCTTATTATGCTACCCCCCTCACTTGGTTTGCAGCTTGTCGTGCTGCGAGGGCTTGTGTGCATCAGTTATGCTCAGAGCTAAGCTATCGGTAGCTTAAATACTGCAGTTTCTCAGGATTGACAGGTGTCAGCTGAGGTGCCAGAACAAGACAAACCACCCATCTGGGCAGCAGCAGAATGGGATGGTGTTGGTGGCAGACGATCACATTTCTGTGACAATGGCAACAACACCAGAATTACCTGCATGGAAGAAAGGACTGGCAATCTATTTCTGTATCTTGCGACAAAAACCCAATAGATAGTCACAACAAAACAAACTGCACTATAGTGCTGGAAGATGAGACCCCTAGGTCGGAAGGCACTCAACTGGCTACCAGGGAGGAACTGAAGACTTTTCAGAATATAGCCAGCATTTATGGTTGGATCAAAGCCCTCAAGACATCTGACTGCTGATGTAGCTGTGCATGAAATGAGAGTCAGAAGTTGCAAAGACATCTTACATATTGGGACATGGAATATACGAAGCATGAAACAAGGGAAGTTGGAGGTGGTCAAGAATGAAATGGAACGTGTACAACTCGATCTGTTGGGTGTCAGCGATCTGAAATGGATTGGCATCAGGCACTTTGCATCTGATGATTACATGGTCCACTATGCTGGAAACGAAAGACAAAGAAGAAATGGTGTTGCATTTATAATCAAGAGGAGATTACTTTTATTTATTTATTTATTTTTGAAACTTTTATATACCGCCAATTCCCAAGATCATTGGCGGTTTACATCGAACAATGCCAAAATACATAGAACAATATCTAATCAATACATAGAACATAAAACAATAAGCAACTATATACAGATACAATATGGTATTTAGAACTATTTACAACTTGGAACATTTTTACATACATATATACAATTTGAAGTGTTGGACTAAGGTTCATTTTTGGGTAATTGTTGTTGTATATGAATCAAATTGTGGGAGTATATTCAAGTTGTGTTATGGAGGATGGGAGGCCAAATCCAGGTCACAATCTGTATTGTTGTAGTGTTGGGTGAACAGGTGTGTTTTTAGTTCTTTTCGGAATTTTTGTAGTTCTTTTATCTCTCTTAGTTGGTTTGGGAGGTTATTCCATAAAGTAGGTGCAACAAATGAGAAGGCGCTGTTACTTGTTTTGTCTTTCTTATTAGGTCAGAGACTAGGATGGTATTAAGATTTCTTTGTCTTCTGATTCTATTTTCTGGAGGGCTATGGATCAGTGTGGATAGATATGATGGGGCAATCTTATTAATTAACTTGAAAGTGGTCAATATAATTTTATATTGAATCCTACTAGCAACAGGCAGCCAATGTAGTGAGTATAGAATTGGGGCAATGTGGTCAGTCAACTTGGCTTTGGAAATAATTCATGCGGTAACGTTCTGAGCCATTTGTAGGATTTTTAGATTCTTCTTTGTTATTCCTTTTAGTACACCATTACAATAATCAAAGTGAGGGGTTATTAGGGCTTGGGTAATGGTTCTAAAATCATCATCGAACATCATCATGGTTCTAAAATCAACATCGAACAATGCCAAAATACATAGAGCAATATCTAATCAATACATAAAACAATAAGCAACTATATACAGATACAATATGGTATTTAGAACTATTTACAACTTGGAACATTTTTACATACATATATACAATTCGAAGTGCTGGACTAAGGTTCAGTTTTGGGTAATTGTTGTATATGAATCAAATTGTGGGAGTATATTCAAGTTTTGTTATGGAGGATGGGAGGCCAAATCCAGGTCACAATCTGTATTGTTGTAGTGTTGGGTGAACAGGTGTGTTTTTAGTTCTTTTCGGAATTTTTGTAGTTCTTTTATTTATTTATTTATGTGGTCAGTCAACTTGGCTTTGGAAATAATTCATGCGGTAAGGCTTTAAAGCATTTCCTCTTCCTTAAATATCTCAATGACAGCTCCGAACATAACCCCCAGGTGAATAGCAGAAGTGGTCAAACCAGATAGACTCCCGCAACAGACCAACTTCACAATGTAAATAACTAGTTGTTCCATATACTATTGTACCACTATTGTAAATAGTTAACCAGGATATCCTTTATCAGATAACCCTGCATTGTATTTAGTTTCCCTATTTCGCCAAGTTATTCTTCCTGTTAAATGTAATGACCAGACATATGTAAACGGTCGGATGTTTTCTGTTCAATGTAAACCGCGCTGATGTCTAATAGTGCGGTATATAAGAATTGTTAATAAATAAATAAATAAATATCATAGCCTGAGTTTCTCTGGCTTATCCAGCAGCTAGATGCACTATTAGACATACTGATCACATACTGTTAGACACACTGCAGCTAAACATTCCAATGTCATGCACTTATTTGCTTTGATCTTTTGGATTCTACTACTATGAGTTGCTTTCAATTGACTTGCTGTCCTGTACTAACAATGCCTTCAACTTCTCTGGCTAGGAGCTGCATGGCCTCATTAATCACTCTTCATTGTAATACATAACTTCCAGTTGAGTACCACTTACTGTGGTTTGCCTACTTCCCTATCTGTCGTCCTTCAGCTTCAAGTCCCTGCGGCACCTCTCTCAGTTGCAGATCTTAGGCATACATCTAATCTTCAGTCTCTCCTCTTCACCACTTATGTGCATCTTACTATAGACTATTCCCAGTTTTGTGATGATGTTCACCTTGATTAGATTGTAATCTCTGATTTGCAGGGACTGCCTCTTACATCTATGTGTACTGCACTGAATATACCTTATAGCACTATAGAAATGATAAGTAGTAGTAATAATAGTACTTTCAGACTTGCTGTCCCAATACAAAGGCTTTGAAAGTGGCTCTTAAAGTTTGGGCAGCCTGTGTAACTCTGAGGGAACTAGTTACTATGATATGCTAGCATTATTAGTAATTAGACGTATTAAATAACATATAACCTCTATAACATTTAATAGTAAACTACACACGTTAGGCCCGATTTTGAAATAGGCAGGCTATGCGCCATGGTGGCGCATAGTCTGCCCGCCAACCCCCTTAACCCAGATTTTCCACAGTGGTGGAAGTGAAAATCCGGGTACTACTGGACCCGCCTGCTGCCGCAGAGGCTACACGATTAGCGCCTATCTTTAAGGCGCAAAGGGCTATGCAGGTGGCATCAAAAATCGCTGCTACCCATGTAGCCCTTTCCTCCCCCTGCTCCGTCCTGGAACACCCCTAACACACCCCGATGATATCCACATTTATCTGGGATTTTTGAAGGGAACTACCCATGTAGGTGCCCTTTGAAAATCCCGGATAAGGCCTTTATACTGGTAACTAGGGCAGTTACCCATGTAAAGGCCTTTAAAAGTCAGACCTGTTAACTTTAGTAAACTTTAGTAACTAAACCCCTGAGTCTGCCAGCTTAGACTTGAGGAGGTATCTGTCCATCTTTAGCACAGTCTTCATCTCTAAGGACTGAGGAAAGCAAAAAGAGCTGGGGAGACATGATAGGTAAGGAGTGTGTGAACTCCAACATGATGAGAGGGACAAGGTTTAGTGAGGTGCATATATTTCAGGGACTGAGCGAACTGTGAGCCACAGGGGCAAGATGATGGGGGGAGGGGAGGTCACTTTGGTACTTAGTATTTTTGCCAAAGAAAGGGGATTGAACAGGATGATATTTATACTGGGCAAAGGGACTCTAGCCTGAACTTTGAAATACCAGCAAGTGCTTGAACCTAAGATTCCACAGCCAATCAGTGCAGAAACAGAGATTTCACAGAAAGTCTACTTAGCGCATGTTATATGAATTTATAGTAGAGAAGAAGAGCAGATATAGATACAGTGACAGCTGGCTAGAAAAGTGAGAAAAAGGACTTCAGTTAGAAGTGCTAATCATCTCAAAAATAATCTCTTCTAAAGCACTTCAACTCCATCTGCTAAGTCACATCTACCCACTGAAAGAAAAGGCATTATGTCCCAGGACCCCAATCCCTGCAGCCCACAGTCTCTGGACTCTATAAGAATGATGTATTCTGATGATTAATCTGTCACTGAAATACAATGACATTTGGTGTTTTGTTTTCTGTCATTCCCATACAAATGACACACAAAACTGCTAAAATGATGAACAAAAAAAATGTAGTAAACAGGATGAAATAAAACTTTTTCCCATGCAAACTCTTAGCCCATGATTTCCAGGACCCTACTTGTGTCTCCATCTTTGGTTTAGCTTGGACTTCTACTTTGGGCGATTTTTGATGAATCCGGGGTCCCTATCTATTTTATATTTGCTGACTTGAAGGGAAGCTGAATACATGGAAGAGTCTATACCAGCGATGGCGAACCTATGGCACGCGTGCCAGCTGTGGCACGCGAAGGCCTTGCAGCTGGCACGCGGGAAGGTCCGCAATTGAAAAAAAAAAAGAAAACCTGTCTGCTGCCGTTGTCGGGGCCGCCGCAGCAGAATCGAGCATGCCGCGGGGCCCCCCTGTACCCACCCGGCAGAGCCTGCCCTCCCCGTAGCAGCTCTCTCTTTGGAGCTACAGTCAGACGCGCCGGCTTGCAGAGCGCGAAGGGAAGAGTTTCCCTTTCGCGACTCTGTTAAGCCCGCGGGGGCTGATGGGAACTTCCCATCAGCCCCCGCGGGCTTAACAGAGCAGCGAGGGAACTCTTCCCTTCGCGCTCTGCAAGCCGGCGCGTCTGACTGTAGCTCCAAAGAGAGAGCTTCTACGGGGAGGGCAGGCTCTTCCGGGTGGGTACAGGGGGGCCCCGCGGCACGCTCGATTCTGCCGCGGCGCCCCGACAACGGCAGCAGACAGGTTTTCTTTTTTTTTTAATTTTCCCTGGGCTGGGCTGGGCTGGGGGGGGTGGGGGTTAGGAGTGGTGATGGGCTGGGCTGGGCTGGGCTGGGCTGGGGGGGTTAGGAGTGGTGATGGGCTGGGCTGGGCTGGGCTGGGGGGGTTAGGAGTGGTGATGGGCTGGGCTGGGCTGGGGGGGTTAGGAGTGGTGATGGGCTGGGCTGGGCTGGGGGGGGTTAGGAGTGGTGATGGGCTGGGCTGGGCTTGGCTGGGGGGGTGGTAGGAGTAGTGATGGGCTGGGGTGGGGGGGGTTAGGAGTGGTGATGGGCACTGGGCTGGGGGGGTTAGGAGTGGTGATGGACACTGGGCTGGCTTGGGGGGGTTAGGAGTGGTGATGGGCGCTGGGCTGGGGGGGTTAGGAGTGGTGATGGGCGCTGGGGGGGTTAGGAGTGGTGATAGGCGCTGGGGGGCTTAAACTAAAAATTGAGTGATGGGGGATTAGGACTGGGAGTGGGCTGATGGGGAGGTTAGGACTGGAAATGGGCTGGTGGGATTAGGACTGGGAGTGGGCTATGGGGGGCTAGGACTGGTAATGGGTTGGGGGGTTGCTAGGACTGGAAATGGGCTGAGTGGAAGGGGGCTTGAACTGCAAATAGCTGTTGGGGATGGGGCTTGGAATGGAAATGGGCTGAGGGGAAGTGGGGGGCTTGAACTGCAAATAGCTGATGGGGACGGGGCTTGGAATGGAAATGGGCTGAGGGGAAGTGGGGGGCTTGAAGAAGGGAATGGATGCTGGGTTAGACTGGAACTAGAAGGGAGCTGATGTTGGGGGAGGATTAGAATGGGATGGGGCTGGGAGAGTAAAATGGAGAGGGGAAAAATATTTTGTGTAGGAGGGATGAAAAATCTACAATTGGCCAGGTATTGGGAGAGTAATTGGGGATTGAGGATGGAGGGGTAAAATTTGTGTGGATGAAATAGGAATGAGGAAAGAGCAAAAGGAGAAAGATTAGTATGTTAAAGCAGATGTAGAGAGAGAGAGAATGGAAAAAAAACTAGAAGAGAGAAGAAAGGACAAATGGACAGCAGACGATGGAGAGTTAGCAGAAAACATGAAGAAACCAGAAGAAAATGGCTGGACCAATTGCAACTGAAAAAAAAATGCACAAAAGGTAGAAAGATATCTCTTTATTTTGAATTTATTAACTGGAATATGTCAGCTCTGGGAAATGTGCATCATTAACATCTGCGCTTTGTTTGGTACAAGAGGAAATTCCTATTTGACGTTGCCACTTGTTCTCTTTCCCCAGTATTCTCTGAAATGTATTGGTTTAATATTTGCAGTGTTGCCTTTTGATAGGTAGGGTATGGTGCTTTGTGAGTCCTGGTAATGCTGTCAGGATACGGCGGGTTTGCTATGGGTTCTAAATGGGCAGCGTTTGTAGTAGTTCCTAATGTGCCTGGCGGTTGGCACTGGATTATAGTAATGTAGAAATCTTTTAGTCTTTCTTTATCCATACACTCATTAAGAGACATGTTTACTAAAAGTTAGTGTATGGTAACATTATGCAAATATTTATGCAAATAAGACCACTTATGCAAATGACGTGCTGGCACTTTGAGGAAATTCTTTGGTTTTGTGCGGCAGTTTGGGCACTCGGGCTCAAAAAGGTTAGCCATCACTGGTCTATACTATAGAACAGGGGTTTTCAATAGAAACAGAAATATGATGACAGAAAAAGACCACAACGCCTATCTAGTCTGTCCTTCCATATCAACAGCTGCAACAGTCCCCTTTTTACCCTTAGAGATCCTCTGTGTTTGTCCCATGCTTTTTTGAATTCAGTTATTGTCCTCATCTCTAACCACCTCCACTGGGAGACTATTCCATGGATCCACTACTCTTTCCGTAAAGAAATATTTCCGCATATCACTCCTGAATCTGTATCCCTTCACCCTCATCCCATGTTCCCTCGTAGCAGAACTTGCTTTCAATTGAAAGAGGCTCTCTCCTTGTGCATTTATGCCATGGAGGTATTTAAACGTCTCAATCATATCAACTCTATCCCGCCTTTCCTCTAAGGTGTACATATTAAGATCCTTAAGTCTGTCCTCATATGCTTTATAATGAAGACCACTAATCATTTTAGTAGCCACCCTCTGCACTGACTTCATCCTGTTCACATCCTTTTGAAGGTGCAGTCTACAGAATTGCACACTATACTCCAAATGAGGTCACACCAAAGACTTATACAGAGGCATTATCACCTCCTTTTTTTTGCTAGCCATTCCTCTCCGTATGCACCCAAGCATCCTTCTAGTTTTGCTGTCACCTTTTCTACCTGTTTAGCTACTTTAAGATCATCGGACACAACCATGCCTAGGTCCCGCTCTTCTTTAGTGGACAAAAGTACTTCACCCCCTATACAATATTGCTCCCTTGGATTGCTGCAGCCCAAATACATGACCTTACATTTTTTAACATTAAATCCCAGTTGCCAAATTCTAGACCATACTTCAAGCTTAGCTAGATCCCTCCTCATGTTATCTACACCTTCCTGGGTGTCTACTCTATTGCAGATTTTGGTATCATCCGTAAAGAGGCAAACCTTACCCGACAGCCCTTCTGCTATATCACTAACAAAGATGTTAAAAAGAATCGGACCAAGGACAGATCCCTGGGGCACACCACTGGTAACATCCTTCTCCTCAGAGTGAGCTCCATTTATCTGTACTATTTGTTGCCTCCCACCCAACCAATTTCTAACCCAAGCAGTAACTTTAGGGTCCATCCCTAGGGTGCTCAGTTTGTTTATAAGTCGCCTGTGAGGAACAGTGTCAAAGGCTTTACTGAAATCTCAATACACGACATCTAGGGCTGTCCCTCGGTCCAACTCCCTGGTCGCCCAGTCAAAGAAATCAATCAGATTTGTCTGACAAGACCTGCCTCTGCTGAATCCATGCTGCCTCGGATCCTGTAATCCGCTGGACTCCAGAAACCTCACTATTTTCTCTTTCAGCAGCGTTTCCAATAATTTACTCACCGCTGAAGTTAAACTAACCGGCCTGTAGTTTTCAACCACATCCTTACTTCCACTTTTGTGTAAAGGCACCACATGAGCCTCTCTCCAGTCCTTTGGCAGCACTCCCGACTCCAATGAGGCGTTGAAAAGGTCATTCAGTGGAGCTGCTAAAATGTCCCCAAGTTCCCTCAGTATTCTAGGGTGTATCCCAGCCGGTCACATCGCTTTGTCTACTTTAAGTTGAGCTAGTTTCTCACGAACACAGTCTTCTGAAAATTGTTCAAGATGTCCCTCACTTCTGTTTCTTTTTTTTGAAACTTTTATTTTCATTTTGCAACAAACAAAGAAACAACACACCAAAAGAGACAAAACAAGTATACAATAAGGAAAAGTAAACCCATTACCCCCCACCCCGGTGCTTCTTCTCTACCCATTTGTATCAGCATGTGAGCGCTTCCAGTTAACAGTGATTATACATCAAACAATCAAAAAATATCCACAATACAGCATGATCATGAGACAGAGATATATACAAAGTTAGACAGTCAGATGAGAGCATTTAGCAAAATGTACATATTCATTGAACATCTTCCATTAAGACCAATAAGAAGGAGTCTGAACGGAGGAAGCACACAGACGAGGTATTTGTTCATATTTACTGTAGAGACAGGCATGATTCCACCATTCATTGAGGCTCAGATGGGAACCAATTTCCCAGCATCACTCAATGAGGGAAACAGCAATGCCAAGCATAAAGTCCAAAAGGAGATAAGCCATTTCTTGGGAGAGAGGGGATCCCCGCAACTGGGCGAAGTCCCACTATCCTCCGAGAAAGGGACTCCTGAGAGTGCAATATAGACTAAATACGACCCCAGACCCGACGCCAGTTATACTGTAGTGCGGGATATTCATGCATAACATGAAATGAAGCAATAAACCAATGGCCACAGGACGTGTCCAGCAACCATTACCCTGAGTAGTGTTCCATATGTCTAAACTGTGAGGAGTGTAAAAACACCGGTGGGCTAGAAAGAAGAGGGTCTGAGTGAGTGAGGCGGGTCGGAAACCCGTGTCCCTCTGCTCCAGGTAAGGCTCCATTGCTCCGAGGTTAAAGTCACATGCAATTCTCTCTCCCATACTTTCTGCGCTATAGAGGTATCTCTAGTGATAGCATTACATAAGGTTTAGTAAAATTGGATGCTACACCCGGTAAACTACCGAGAGATCGGAAGTTTCCAATCAACCTTATGCAGAGAGTGCCGATGGCGGGAGTACTCTAGTGCTCCGAATGCAATGCTGAAGTTACACTGACCAGAGTCGGGAGTCGAAAGGTTGCATAGGAATATTAAAGGCACCTAAAGTGTCGAAAAACATTGGTGGATAGTGGGAGTCTAATGGGAGAGTCATACCAGGGAGTAAGGTAAGAGGAATCGGTGAGCAAAGGCCCGCTACTATATCTAGCCACACAGGTCTGCTCGGTACTGGAGCTTCCAACCAACAAGCACCTTGTTTGAGAAGAAAAGATTGAGGGAGCACTTGAATAAAATCGCCACCAAGTATTAATGGAGCATTAGCGGAGGCCGAGGCCAACTGCGCAAAACTTGCATAGTGAGCAGGGTTGTCCACAGTCGGGACATAGTGCAAATACACGTGAATTCACTATCTCCAACCTCAAGGTGTACACGGGCCCATCTACCCTCCATGTCAGCGCTAATATCAGGTACAGTAGCGTGCAAAAACTTCTTGACCAGAATGACTATCCCGTACCATTTGGAAACGGTGGGAGAGTAGGCAGCTACCATGTGAGGCCTAGCATTGAGTTTCAGTGTTTCAGCAGAGTGTAATGCGTTTCCTGAAGAAACACCTAATCAACGTGCTCGTGGCTAAGATAGCTAAGGATTTTCTTTCTGCTGAGTGGACCAGCAATGCCTTGTACGATGAATAATAAGATTTTACATGAGGCCATTCAGAAAAGTTAAAATTCTGAGCATGATAGCACACATAATTTCACTGTGTCCCTCAAACTGACTGTATCTGGCTGTACACATGACATAGGAAAATAAGCTAATATAATACAATGAAGCGCCCCACATTAACAAAGATAACCGCAGTACGGTAGAGGAGAAGCAAAACCCCAAAATTACTGGCGACCATGTGTCTGCGGGGAGAAACCCCAGAGAAGGCCGAAATTGAAAAAACATATAACCTGTAGGACTGTGCGTGCTCCGAATCCGACCGAGGCACACATCATGAAGGGATAGGAGACCAAAGACAAAAGTCATACAGAGAAAGAAAGAAAGTCCAGGCTATTTCTGTGCCGGGCTATGACCGCCGCATCGGGCCCTTCAAAATGGCGGACAGAGCCGGCAGATAAGAGTCCAAAATTTGGGATTAGCGCATCTGTTCTGCTTCTTTGGAGTCCAAAAATGTTGATAATAGATCAGGATCCTCGAACGTCCTGGTCTGGTTATGGAGAGTCACTCGGAGCTTCGCTGGATACAACAGGCCAAAGCGAGCCTGTAGCTGTTGAAGTCGAGGGCGAAGAGCAAGGAGTTTCTTCCGACGGTCAACGGTAGGCTTTGCCAAATCAGGAAAGAAGGAGACCTTACGACCTTCATATTCCAAATGATGATTCGCTCGGGCAGCATGTAAAATTTGTTCCACTTGTTGATATCGTAGCAAGCTAAAGATAATAGGCCGGGGGTCGTGCGGTTGAGCGCCATGCGGGCAGGAACACGGTGTGCTCGATCGATTTCCAGTTCTCTGTGAAAAGTAATCTTCAGCAAGGAGGGAAGAGTTTTGAGCAAGAATTCTCTTATATCTCCTGCTTCCACTCCCTCCGGCATTCCAAGGAGCCTCACATTGTTGCGACGGGCGCGATTATTGCTATCTTCCAACTCCTTTTGAAGATTCTGTATCTGGCGCTCAGCCTCGTCCAGTTTGCCCAAGCGCACCTCGTGCGAGTCGAGGACCCCCGCCATATTGTCCTGCCGTAATGAAAGACCTTCAAGTCGGTCTTGGAGCACTCCAAAGTCTTCTCGCATGGCTCGAAGCGCTTCTCCATTAGACTGCACCAATTCCTTCACGCCGCGTATTTCCTCCAAAATCTCCAGGTGCATTGCGGGGTTTTCACGAAATGGAACCATCTTCTGCGGGGAGGATACCTCCGTTTTGGAGCGTTTTCCGTGAGAAGAAGAAGGAGACCCGAAGTCCAAGCGCGCTGGTTTGTGGGCCGCCATCCCCCCCGAGGTGCCCCGGTCAGCTCGGAGCAAAATAGTAAATTTATATAGGTATTAAGTCAGGATTCTGAGTAGGCCTCTCGGGAGCTTCAACGCAAAGCGTCCTACCCGCTGGACATCAGGCTCCGCCCCCCCCTCACTTCTGTTTCTGTTTGTGGGTGTTTTCTGAGGTCCTGCTCCTGGTTCTTCATCTGTGAACACAGAACAGAAATATTTGTTAAGCAATTCCGCTTTATCCTTATCAACTTCTACATATTCCTCCCCTTCACCCTTGAGTCTGACAATACCACTTTTGCCCTTCCTCTTCCTGTCTAATCAATGTGTTTATACCTCAAAAATTTCCTGTCATGATTTGACAATTTTCCAATCTGTAATCAAACCGCTGCTGATCGCTGGAAGTAGCGGTATACAAATGTATACTAAATAAATAAAAAAATAAATATCTGAAAAATGTCTTATCCCCCCCATTTTATTGCATTGGCTATTTCCTCCTCTTTTTGAAACTTTGCTTTCCTGACTACTTTGCTAGCTTCTCTAAGTTTTTCCAAATATAGATGCCTGTCTTCCTCTCATGTAAATGTTCTTTTCTAATCTCTAATTATTTGAGGTTAATTTAATGCTTCTAAGGCATAGTAAACCACCTGAGTGCTTCTTTAACCTTGATGAGATAGATAACCAATGAAAAATGAAACGTGTTTCATGGAATGCTTTCCTTAGGCATGCTCATTTTCTCCAGTGCAGAGCCTTGTAGTTCATTTTAAAAATGAAACGGAGATTGTAAATGAGGATAAATTAATATTTGAATACAGAGAACCAAAACCCTATGCTAATTATTAGAAACAATAGTATAAAATACAACAATGTGTTTAATTGAGTTGGAAGAGCAAAATCCCATTACTAGTGCAGTAGTTAGTTGTCTGAAGATTTATATCTTCCAGTTAGCAAAAACAATATGTATATGAACTGATTATGTGCCTTTCAACAAGACACAATTCAATGCTGCTTTAAAATGTTAATGTGGAGCCCGATTCTAGCAGTGGCACATCTAGGCCATCCAGATGGCCCCAAGTAGGGTGTGCCCATTAGGAACCAATTAGTGTTCCCACTGCAAACAGAATTGGGCCCAAGGACAGTCTGGCATGCCTCTGCATGCCTGTAAGGATATCCTCACCACAGCTCCCATGGCACAGACTTCCATCTTCCCTGCTGCCCAACCCACAGCTGGCCAGGCGGGGCCTGGATTGGATAGCAGAGGCCCCCTTGCACCCGGCCATGGGGGGAGATCCCTGGCCCCGATCAGGGGCGGCCCAAGGGGGGGTGCGGGGCCATGTGCGGAGATTAATTGCGGGGCCTCATTTGCATAGGGAGCCTCATTTGCATACATATTTGCATAATGTTAACATGCATTTTTAGTAAACATGCTTCTTAATGAGTGTCTGGATAAAGAAAGACTAATAGATTTCTACATTACTATATTCCAGTGCCAACTGCCAGGCCCATTAGGAAGTACTATAAACACTGACCTTTTAGAACTCATAGCAAATCCACCATATCATAACAGCTCTGCCAGGACTCACAAAGCACCAAACCCTACCTATCAAAAGGCAACACTGCAAATATTAAACCAATACATCTCAGAGAATACCAATGCATCTCCTACTGGGGAAAGAGAACAAGTGACACGGTCAAATAGAAACCACATGAACAGAATACCTCAGCTTGGTTAAAATGCAGAACATAGACCGTCACCAAAGAACAAGGGATCACAATTTAGAAATACAGTGTAGGAAGACAATAATTAAACTGGGAACCCCAAAAGCCAAACTTGGGATGTACAACAACACTGGAGAAATAAAACTATAAATTAATTTCCTCTTGTACTAAACAAAACACAAAAGATGTTAACAATGCACATTTCCCAGAGCTGATATATTCCAGTTAATAAATTCAAAATAAAAAAGTATTTTTCTACCTTTTGTTGCTTGTGCATTTTCTTTTCAGTTGCAATTGCTCCAGTCACTTTCTTCTGGTTTCTTTGTGTCTTCTGCGAGCTATCCATTTTCCTTTCTTCTCTTTTAGATTTTTTTCCAAATTTTTTCTCTATATCTGCTTTAACATACTGATCTTTCCCCTTTTGCTCTTTCCTCCATTTCTTTCCTTATTGCTTTATCATCCACTCAAATTTCACCCTTCCATTATCAATCTACACTTACTCTTCCAATACCCGGCCCTTCGTAGACTTTTCTTCCCTCCCACACAAAATATCTTTTCCCCTCTCCATTCTCATTTCCCATCCCTTTCTAGTCCTCCCCCAAAATCAGCTCCTTTATAGTTCTAGACCCACCCAGCATTTGCCCCCTTCTAGTCCCAGACTCCCAAGCTTCCACATCAGCCCATTTCCAGACCTAGCCTCTCATATGCTGTTTTCCAGTTCCATTCCAGCCCCCCATCAGCCCATTTCCACTCCAAGCTCCCCATCAGCCCATTTCCAGCCCTTTTCCAACTCCCATCAGCCCACTTCCAGTCCTATTCCAGCCACCATCAGCCCATTTCCAGTGTCCTATTCCAGCCCATCACCCATTTGCAGTCTACGTTCCCCCCATCAGCCCATTTCTAGTCCTATCCTAGCTCCTCATCAGCCCATTTCCAGTCCTAGCCCCATATGCTCTTTTCCAGTTCCATTCCAGTCCCCCATCAGCCCATTTCCTCCACGCTCCCCCATCAGCTAATTTCCAATCCTAGCCCCCTCGTCAGCCCACTTCGCCCTATTCCAGCCCCCATAAGCCCATTTCCAGTCCTAATCCAGCTCTTCATCAGCCCATTTCCAGTCCAAGTTCCCCCCCATCACAGCCCATTTCGTCCATTCCCCCCACCATCACAGCCCATTTGCAGTCCTATCCCCCCCCACCATCACAGCCCATTTGCAGTCCTCCCCCCATCACAGCCCAATTGTAGTCCGTTCCCCCCATCACAGCCCATTTCCAGTCTGTTCTCCCCCCCACCACAGCCCATTTCCAATCTGTTTCCCCCCATCCCAGCCCAATTTGTCCGTTCCCCCCATCACAGCCCATTTCCATTCTGTTCCCCCCCACACATCACAGCCCATTTCCAGTCTGTTTCCCCCATCCCAGCCCATTTTCAGTCTGTTCTCCCCCCCCACCACAGCCCATTTCCAGTCTGTTTCCCCCCCGCCCCCCCCCATTTGTCCGTTCCCCCCCTGCCTAGCCCCTTTCCACTCCATTCTCCCCCCCCCCACAACACACCCCATTTCAAGTCTGTTTCGCCCCCCCATCACAGCCCATTTCCAGTCCGTTCCCCCCCATCACAGCCCATTTCCAGTCTGTTTCCCCCTCCCAGCCCATTTTCAGTCCGTCCGTCCCCACCATCACAGCCCATTTCCAGTCCTATCCCCCCCACCATCACAGACCATTGGCCGTCCGAATCCAGCTCTTCATCAGCCCAGTTCCAGGCCAAGTCCCCCCCCCACCACAGCACATTTCGTCCATTCCCCCCACCATCACAGCCCATTTGCAGTCCTATCCCCCCAACCATCACAGCCCAATTGTAGTCCGTTCCCCCCATCACAGCCCATTTCCAGTCTGTTCTCCCCCCCCCCCACAGCCCATTTCCAGTCTGTTTCCCCCCATCCCAGCCCAATTTGTCCGTTCCCCCCATCACAGTCCATTTCCATTCAGTTCTCCCCCCCCCCACATCACAGCCCATTTCCAGTCTGTTTCCCCCACCCATCACAGCCCATTTCCAGTCCGTTCCCCCCCCCCATCACAGCCCATTTCCAGTCTGTTTCCCCCATCCCAGCCCATTTTCAGTCTCCCCCCCATCCCAGCCCATTTCCAGTCCGTTTCTCCCTCCATCACAGCCCATCCAGTCCTAGCCGCCCCACGCCGTCTAAGGGACTGCAGAGGGAGCCGTGGAAGCCCGCGCGAAGCCCCGGCTCCCTCTGCACAGCCCGCCAGCGTGAAGAACCTTTACCTTCCCGCTGGCGGCTGTTTCAATGAAGCCGCGAATGCCGGGAAAGGTTAAAGGCAATGCCCTTTAACCTCTCCCGGCATTTGCGGCTTCATTGAAACAGCCGCCAGCATGAAGGTAAAGGCTCTTCACGCTGGCGGGCTGTGCAGAGGGAGCCGGGCTTCGCGCGGGCTTCCCCGGCTCACTCTGCAGCAGTCCATTGAGCGAGAATGTGGTTCGCGCGGGGCCCCCTGAAGCGCGGGGCCCTGTGCGAACAATATTCTCGCTCAATGGACGGGCCGGCCCTGGCCCCGATTGCACCATTTGTGCTGATTATTCCACCTTTGAGGTGGAATAATCAACACGTCTCGCTAGACCCCGCAGGATGTACAGAGTCGTGACCTGAATTGGCCCTGTATGTCCTTCTGCCTCAGTCCGCCCCGCCCCACCCACTCCCCTGCTGCTCTAGCCATGCGGGGAGAGCAGGAGGGGGACCAGGGGCAGGACGGCCTGCGGGGCTGCATGTCTCATATCAGAATCGGGCCTATAGTATCCATTTCTTTTAGAAGCAACAAGTACTATTTCTACTTCTTTTCTAAGTAATGCTGCCCCTTTGATTGATTATTTAAGCTGAGCGAACAGGTGAAGAAAAGGCATACGATAATATAAAGTATGATATGAGGAAAGGCATATCAGATTGTATTGATGTCTGCATGCGCTATGGTTTCTGTTTTCGTTGGTGTACCCCATCCCTTTACAACTTCTCAATGGCTAGTCTTAGCTAAAAGGCATTTAGTGTAGAACTAGGTCATCGTGGGGGACATTAAAGCTTTTAAGTTTTCAAACGTGGAATATTTTTAAGGGGGGCGCATGAAGGGCAAAGTTGGGAATGTTGCTGCGGAAATACATAGAGGTTCATGGAGATCTGCATTTGTTAGCATGCATTTGGAGTTAGATTTGCTGAAGTGCTCAAACACATTGTATGTGCTAATGTCATTAACAAGCATTATTAGTAAATAAGTCCCATTGCATAAATAGGGTAATTTTATAGTGATCATCTAGATTTGGAGGTAGAGAAGTTGCCTATTTCAGCCTGCTTTATAAAGACTGGTGCCTATCAAAATATTAGCATGAATCCTGTAGAAACTGTGCCTATACGGAAATTGTAGAAGGCATAGATGTTAGCGCATAAGGTACATGTATACACATGAATGACTCCACTCATGTTGTTAAATGCCATCGAGTCGGTGTCGACTCAAGGCGACTCTCTGGATAGTTGTCCTAAATTGTGTTCGGTCTTCAGTCAGGCGACTCATTGTCAACATACTGGTACCTGTAGCTACTATTATTGTATTGATCCATCTCATTGCTGGCCTTCCTCTTTTGCATTGCCTTCTATTTTGCCAAGCATGATGTCTTTCTCTAATGATCTATCTCTTCACACGATGTGTCAAAAGTATGAAAGTCAAAGTCTTGCCATCTGAGCTTCAAAAGAAAGCCTAGGTTTGATCTCCTCTAGTACTGACTGGTTTGTTCTCCGGGCAGTCCATGGTATACGCAGTATTCGCCGCCAGCACCATAATTCAAAGCCATCAATTTTCTTCCTGTCTATCTTTTTCACTGTACAGCTTTTGCATCCATATGATGTTATTGAAAATACCATGGCTTGAACGAGTTGAGTCTTTGTATGGAGAGAGACATCTCTGCTCATGAGAATCTTGTCTAGGTCTTTCAAAGCCATTCTGCCAAGAGCAATGCATCGTCGGCTTTCTTGACTGCTTGTTTCTTCTTTATTGATAGTTGATCCAAGTAGGTTAAAGTTGTCCACGATTTCAATTTCTTCTCCTTCAACAATGAACTTATTAATTTTGCTAGTTGTCATGATCTTTGTCTTCTTCACATTAAGGAGCAGGCCCATTTTAAGACTATGTTCCTTGATCGTGAGAAGCAAATGTTTCAGATCATCTTCACTTTCAGCCAGTAATGTGGTATCAATCAGCATAGCGAAGGTTGTTGATGAGTCTTCCACCAGTCTTCACACCTCGGTTGGACATTGTGGCCATTACAGAAACATGGTTTAATGAATCACATGAATGGGATATAGCCATAGCTGGCTATAATCTATTCAGAAGAGACAGAGAAAGTGGAAAAGGAGGAAGAGTAGCCTTGTACAGTATGTCAAAAGCAATATTAAAGTTACTGAAATGCAGGGGGCATAGGGAAAAGAAGAAGCACTCTGGACTATGTTGGAAAGAGGAGATGGCACTGTCATCAATACTGCTGTAGTCTACAGACCTCTTACTCCAATCAAAGAAATAGATAACTAATTGATTATAAATATTGCCAAGATAGCTACAAAGGGGGAAGTGATCATATTGGGTGACTTTAATCTACCTGATGTGGATTGGATTACTCCTTCTGCGAATCTGAAAAGAAGCAAAAAAATTGTGGATGCTTTCCAAGATGTGTTACTTAGGCAAATGGTGATGGAACCAACCAGGGAAAGCTCAATGCTGGATTTAGTGCTCACCAACGGTGAAAGTGTGTCGAATGTCCGGGTGGGTGCCCCTGTGAGCAGCACCCATTATCACATGGTGTGGTTTATTTATTTATTTATTTATTTATTTAACAGACACTTATATACCGCACTTTCCCATGGATCAGGTGCGGTTTACAAAGAACAATGGAATGAACTGGCGAAACAGTAATAAGTGCCTGTTCATCTTACATATAACATCTGTGAAAATTATACAAAGAACATAAGCTTTAATACAAAGAACTAGAACTTGTTACCAATGATCTAGCAGCTATGTGCATAACAACCTTTGCACAGTGCTTAGCAACTATGTACAGTACAACTGTTACATTGAAGTTAAACTATATACATTGTAGGATGATTGGCAGTCATCATTATATTACAATGAGTGGAGAAACAGAATTAGTGTATCTTTGATTGCAATTAATTGCATTAATTTTGTTTTTGGTTTGTGAATTTTATTATCTTCTATTAACTTATGCCTGTTTGTGTGATAGTAATTGACTGGTCACCATAGTGTGTCATAAATAGGTGTGTTTTTAATTTCTTACGAAATTCCTTGATATCACTTAGATTTCTGATTTCTTCGGGAAGTGCATTCCAGAGGATTGGGGCAGAGTGTGAAAAGGCCTTGTTGTTAGTGGATTTTTTAGATTTTGTGAAGTCTTTTGGAAACATAGAGGCATGTTTACTAAAATCCGCAAATGTGCGCGCCGCAAAATAGCGCACGGAAACGCGGCACTGAAACGCGAATAAACGCGTTTAAACGCCCCGCACACGTGCGTGTCACCCCCGCACAGGTACGCGGCACACTAACGGGCCCCGTACAAGTGCGGGCCCGCAAATGTCCGATAGAGGCATGGAACGGCTAAAGAAGGGCGGAGGAAGGCTCCGGAGGGGCGGAGGGACGGGGTCAATGGGTGGAGAGTGGGAGGGGAGAGGCTCCCCGCACAGTATCGGGGCCGAATTTCCATGTAAAAACTACCGCGAGTGAAACACTCGCGGTAGAAAACATTTAAAGGGAAGAGAAACCATTTCCGTCAGCAATGTACAGCAAAACCGGGGAAACCTGAAAAACGTCAGCAGTGTGATACATGTGCACAGCACAAAACTGCAATGAAAAAATAGGAAATGACCACAACAAAAGCATTAAAAATAGTAAATCAGCTTGGAAACAGGTATAGTAATGCGCAAAATTAAAAAACACACCCAGCAGAGCACCAAAAAAATAAAATAAAATAAGTTTGGAAAGGGGCACGGAGCGGAGACACCTCCAAAAACGTCTCCGTGTATTGGACCCTTCCTGGGAGTGTTCCCTATGGTTGCCCATCAATAGCACTGTTGCGCAGCTTGGGAATATGCTATCCCCCTCTGTCCCGACGTCATACCCGCGTTATATTTGCACGTCTGTCACCAGACAGGGTGAAGGAGCTCACAGTAATAATGTGCAGAGCAGGTTTTGCGACCCCCACCCTGCCAGGTCTACTATCTCCAGGGACTGCACTGTCTACATGGCCACAGTGTGGTGCAGTGGACAGAGCCAGTACCTCTAGGACCAGAGGGTCACAGGTTCAAATCCCAGCTGTGGCACATGCCAGCACAGTCCCAATATTTTACCCAACACCAAACAGAGATAGCAGAGACACCCCTTTATTGCACAGAACAAAAGCATGTTGCAAACACCCATATTTTACCCTACACCACACACACACCAGCACAATGGACATCACCAACAGCCGCATCCCGCAAATGCAGTCCTGTAGTGCCACACCTGTAGGGGCTAAGGACACGTAGGTAGATGTTAAGTAGGTAGAGCTTATGTACGACAGATGTGCCTGTACATGCCCTCACCCCATGTGCCAAGGGCCAATTGTGTCCGTGGTCCATGATCACGTAATGGGTGCCCCACGTGCCCCAAAACCCTTGCTAAAGAACAACAGCTAGACCGCTATACCATGTGAGCCAAATACAGTCCTGGGGTGCCACCACGCAATCAGGTCATATGCCTTTGCAAGGATAAGGACATGCCTGCATGTTTGTCGGAAGGGCTCAGATGGTGGAGGGGGCAGTGGCTGCTAGCCACAGAGGACAGTGGCCAGGCCATGTGCAGGCTGGCACCGTCCACTGCAACAGACAGGCCCTGTCGGATGTACAGTAATGGACTACCCAGGGATTGCAGCCAATCAGTGGCTACACGGTGGTGCAGTGCACACAGACAGTGTGTGCAAGAACAGAGGGTCACAGGTTCAGAGCCCAGCTGCGGCTACCGCCAACCCTGTCCACATATTCACCCCACAGCTACACCGTGGTAGTAAGGACAAACCTTTATTGCTGAGAACATAGGCATGGTCAATACGCCTATCTTTTACCTCACCAAACACAGACACCATAAACAGGCACATTATCTACAGCAGAGTCTCCCAAATGCAGTCCTGGAGGGCCAAACACCATTCAGGTTCCATGCTTCCCCTAAGACAGATGCCTGTGCTGCAGATGTCTGCACCACCCCCATGGTATGCAACTGTAGCCCATGCATATTCATAGGGGACAGCATGAAGACCCGAACAGTGTCTGGAACACCAGGACTGGAGTAGGGACACTCTGCCATAAAGCAAGAGGCAACAGGTCCAGACGCATCCACACCCACAGGCCACATTGGCCAAGCCTCCTGGGGGGGCATCTCCCAGATCCAGCTCCTGCGTACCCTAGCATTGCCACCCTATACCTGGGTACATGGTACACAGCCCACAAACGTGTGATGTGGGTACTGGCAGGTAGACAGTCCTATGCTCAGCACTGTTTGCTCCTTGTGCTCCAGCAGAACAAGCTGCCGGCTGTCTGCGGTGCGTGCCCCAGGTCTGGCCCCTGACAGTATTTACCACCCTGGGGAGTGACCCCCAGCAGTACTGTGTACGATATCGATGCCTGTACCCCTCCCAGGACCGGTGTGGTGGTCACGTCGAATGACCCCCTCAATAGTAGCACAATGCTGGCATAGGTGTGGGGGGGTGGGGGGGGAGGGTCTGTCTAAACAGTGTGTGTTGGCTACAAACACCCTCCACAGCCCACACTGCCAGCACTGTTGCCAGTATTGGCCTGACAATGTGCATAATGAGCAGCAAGGTACCATGGGTATAGCTCAGACAGGGTGTGCTGGCCAGGATGCATCTGCACAGGGCATGGGGCACTGGCTGGGACATTGTAATGCCCAGCCACCACCTACACAGACAGGGTGACCTCTGTATGTGCTGCTGGGGGATCACTCTCACCCTGAGCGTGCGGTGATCACAGCATCGCTAGGCACCCCCATAGTGCTGTATAGCATTTCTCTCCTGTGATATATATGGGTTTCCTGTTGGGGCCTCATCATGGACTTATCTTCCTGTGTGTGCTGCCACCCCAGTTTGGGGTGCATGCAATCACATCAGGACTATCCAGCAGACTCTGCACAGCTGGTATGTGTCCTGATGTAGCGCCTTGCAGGGTGCAGCAGCTGATGGCTTGCTGCAGGAGAATATCAGATAGTGCTGGGGTGCACCCCTGAATATCCAGGCCTACTGTCTGTCTGAGAGTGTGTTATGGATGTGTGTGGAGCTGCTTGGACTGCCCTGTAGGGTGTCTGTCCCCCCAGCAGGACAGGGGTTGATGGCCCCCTCTACTGCCATCAGTGCAGGGGGGGGGGAAAGAAGGATGGGGATCTGTTGATGGGAGACCCTGTTTGTCACCCGGGGGGGGGGGGGGGGGAGAGGGTAGGTATGTTGCCAACCTGGGGGTCGGAACCACCAACTAAGACAGAAGGGGTATCCATGATGTTTTTGCAACACCGTCTTATCACACAGGTTAATCCTGTTCTTGAGCTCTGGCATGGCCTCAGTCAGCCATGGCAGGTGTTGTGGACCTGGTCCTGGGCGCCACCTCCCACCCTCAGGGTGAGCACATTACCCGCACAATGTGATGGTGTGTAGCTATCCTTCGCCGTCAGTCCTCCCGCTCAGGCCCCCCCACCAGGCCGAGGTGCTGTGTGGGTGCTCACGGACAGTTCCCCCTACCAGGCCGTGTAGCTTTTGGTGTGCAGTACCCATCTTGTGTGCATCTGTGGACCACTGATTTGCATGTGCTGTGCATCATGGGTACGGGTGGCCTACCCCGTCCTGTCTACAGCAGCAGACTGTCTGTGGGGTGACGTGCAGGCTCTCTGCAGCCAAACAGACGCTTACTCAGAGCTATAGTGCTGTAGCCCAATGGTTCTGTCACTGCCTTTATAGCAGGAGGTCATGGGTTCAAGTCCACAGAGGGGTGCTGTGATAGGGCTGTCCAGAGCAGTGTCATTTTATACTGGACATATGTTTATGGCATCAAACACACCCTTGGCATACTGTACCCATAAGGGGGCCTCTGAGGGTGTGTTATAGGGCGCCCTATAGGCCACCTTATGGTTGCCATCCATATTGCGTGCACTATACATTATCCTGTGGCGCAGCATACATGGTGCCCAATAGTGGACTTGTTAGGGTGCCTTTGCGTACTGTGCACTGTAACATGTGCCTTACGGGCCTCCATATATTAACACGCTGTTAGAGCGGGTTTACTGGTAGTGGTTAATAAAATAAAACTATAAGGCCTCCTACAGCACACCTCACCATAATACTTACTGCCTCAGCCAACCTTGCTCACTGGGCACTGTGAGGGGTTGAACCCCTGACCTCCGCACCCTTGGTCAGTATCCTAACCATTGTGCTGTGGCTCTGTTCCTGTGTTTGAGCATCAGCGCACAGCCTTGTAATCATCAGCGCGCCATCTTGGGGTGGACAAAATTAACAGCGCGCCGCCTTATGCCGCGTAACATCAGCAGCACGCCGCCTTCTGCAGCCAAAATCACACTGCATCCCATGCCAATACTACCCATAGCAGATAATGTCTCAGCAAACAAAGTTCATTGGGCACAGCAGGGGATTGAACTCATGATCCATGCACGTGTGGTCAGTGTCCTAACCATTGTGCTATGGCTCTGTTCTTGTTTGCTGTGCACATCAGTGCGCCACTTATGCCGACCACTATCGGACCGCCCCCTCACACCTCAGCGCGCCGCCCTCTGTCCACCGGCGCGCCGCCTTTTGTTGCCCACATTTATCTGCGCGTCGCCCTCTGCCGGCCAAACTTAACAGTGCGCCGCCTTCTGCTGCTCCCAATGAACGGTGCGCCGCCTCATGCCGTTAATAATTAACAGTGCGCCGCCTCATGCCATAACAAATAAACAGTGCGCCGTCTTCTGCCGCCAAAAAATAATATGTCTCCAACACCACTTTTTCCCACTACATGTGATGCCTCAGCTGGCCTCTGTCATTGAGCACAATAGGGTCTTGAACCCATGGCCCCTGCACCATTGCTCAGTGACTTCACCGCTGTACTACAGCTGTGTTCTTTTGTGTGCCTAGCAACGCACCACTTGCCCTTCCGACGCGCTAATCTGCACCCCGCACACTTGTGCCACACGCACATGTCCGTTCGCTTTCTCCCGTTTTATTTTCTTTTCTGCCTGGACCGCCCACTCCTTATATGGCACCAGCACACTAACGGGAACCCGCACAGCAACGGTGTTTAGTAAACATGCCCCATAATTTTGTTTGTGTTTCCTCTCCTTTGGTTGATTTTTGGTGTTTCCTTGCTAATTAGGTTGTTCAGTACCAAAGGTGCTAGCTTGTTTAAAGCTTTAAATGTTGTTATAAGAATTTTATAGTTTATTCGGCAGTAGATTGGTAGCCAGTGTAGATTAGCTAAAATAGGTGTTATATGTTCTATTGTACTGGCTTTCATGATAGTTCTGGCGGCTACATTTTGTACTAACTGAAGTCTTTTAAGGTTCTGTTTGGTTATTCCTTGAAGTGTTGTGTTTGCAAAGTCAAAGTGGGGTGTAATGATTGCTTGAATTATACTCATAAAATCATGTAGGTGAACCAGTGGGCGTAGTTGTTTAAGTATCTTAAGTTTGTAGTGAATTTTTTTTTTGTTGTGTTTTTGATGTGAGATTCCATGCTAAGATTCTTATCTAGAATCACACTTAGATCACCTCATTTTTTGTTTTGATTTTGTGGTTCTGTATTGTAATAAATGTTGGGGGGATGAAGGTTTGATTTTTTGTTACATATAAGATGTCTGTTTTTGAGTAATTGATGTTTAAATTGTGTTCTTTTAGCCATATTGTAAGTTTGTTGAAACATTCAGTTAGTAATTGAATTGGTGGGTTAGGGATCTTGAATGGAATGTATAACATTATATCGTCTGCGTAGATATGATAGTGGACGTGAAACTGTTTGAAGATGTTGCAGACAGGTTGTAGGTAAATATTAAAAAGGAGTGCCGAGAGGGCAGATCCTTGTGGAAGGCCAAGTTCCTGTTTGTATGTATTGGATGTTTGGGTATTGATTTTTACTGTTTGGGTTCTATTGTTTAAGTATGAGGTAAACCATTTATATACTGTTGAATTTATTCCTATTTGTCTGAGTCTATTTAGCATTATTGTGTGATTTACACTGTCAAATGCGGTAGAGATGTCTAAAAATAGTAGAATGAATGCTTATTTAGTGTCGTCAATACCTCTTACCAGTGGTTTGACATAAAAGCCAAGGTGCAGTCCAATCATAGCAAGCTCAAAGTCCTAAGCTTCAAAAACACTGACTTCAGCAAAATGGCCAAGTACCTGAAGGAAGAGTTGGCAGGGTGGGAAGGGATAAGGGAAGTGGAATTGCAAGGGGCTAAACTAAAGGTGGCAATAAAAGGGCAACAGATAAATATGTAAGGAAAGTAAATAAAAACAAGAGGAGAAGGCAACCTATTTGGTTCTCTAAAGAAGTGGCTGCTCAAATAAAGGCAAAAAACACAGCTTTCACAAAATTCAAAAGCTTGCAAACAGAGGAACACTGAAAGGAATACAGGATCAAACTAAAAGAGACAAAAAGATGAATAAGGAAAGCAAAATCAAAGGCAGAGGAAAAGATGGCTAAAGATGTGAAGTGTGGCGACAACTTTCTTCAGGTATATTTGGGAGAGGAGGAAAATCAGAAGTGGAATTGCATGACTCAGAAGTGCTGGGAACGGACTCATGAAAAGTGACATTGAAAAAGCGAACTTGCTAAACAAATACTTCTGTTCTGTTTTTACTAGAGAAAATCTTGGAGAAGGACCACCTGTGACTCCCAAATATAAAAATAGGAATGAAGTAGATACCATACCATTCACAGAAGATGATGTGTTAGAGCAACTTGCAAAATTGAAAGTGGACAAGGCCATGGGACTGGATGGGATACATCCCAGGATACTGAAAGAGCTCAGAGAGGTTCTTGCAGGGCAGTTAAAGGATGTTTTCAACAGATCCTTGGAAAGAGGAGACATTCCTCAGAACTGGAGAAGGGCCAACATGGTATCTCTTCACAAAAGTGGTGACGGGGAAGAAGTGACAAACTATAGGCCAGAGAGTCTTACCTCAGTGGTTGGAAAAGTAATGGAAGCACTCCTGAAAGAGCGAATAGTGGACTTTCTCAAAACCAACAGATCGCATGATCCGAGACAACATGGTTTTACCAAAGGACGATCTTGCCAAACAAATCTGATTGAGTTCTTTGACTGGATGACCAGAGAACTAAATCGGGGCATGTAATGGATGTCATCTACCTGGATTTCAACAAAGCCTTTGATACTGTTCCTCATAGGAGGCTTATCAATAAACTCAGTAGTTTGGGGATGGGTCCTAAGGTGGTGAATTGGATCAGAAATTGGTTGACTGACAGACGACAGAAGATGATGGTAAATGGAGCTCACTCGGATGAAAGGAGGGTGATTAGCGGGGTGCCCCAGGGTTCGGTCCTGGGCCCAGCACTGTTCAATGTATTTGTGAGTGATATTGCTGAAGGACTGAAGGGAAAAGCCTGTCTTTTTGTAGATGACACAAAAAATTGCAACCGAGTGGACTCCCCTGAGGGAGTGGATAACATGAGGAAAGATCTACAAAAGCTGGAAGAATGGTCTAATGCTTGGCAGTTAAGATTTAATGCGAAGAAGTACAGTGTCATGCACTTGGGAAGCAGAAATCCAAGGGAAATGTACACGATAGGGAGCGAGAGGTTGGTGTGCATGGACCAGGAAAAGGACCTTGGTGTGATTATTTCTGAGGATCTCAAAGTGGCAAAAGCCAGGGGGATGTTGGGTTGCATACAAAGAGGAATTACCAGCAGAAAGGAAGAGGTACTAATGCCACTGTATAAGTCACTGGTGAAGCCTCACTTGGAATACTGTGTTCAGTTTTGGAGACCATATCTTGCAAAGGATGTAAAAAGACTGGAAACTGTTCAGAGGAAGGTGACCAAAATGATTTGGAGCCTGCATCAGAAGCCTTATGATAAGAGACTTGAAGACCTAAATATGTACACTCTGGAGGAGAGGAGGGATAGGGGAGATATGAATTGGAGATTCTCCTGTACAGGTCTCCACCCAAGGAAACTCTCACAGTCTCTGCTGGCATGGCCAATCCTCGAGCAGCTCCTGTTGAGAATGTGGGAGATCCCGGCGTTGGCACTGGTGGTCAGCCGGCGTCTCGACACCATGTACTGCGTTAGGAAAGGGCCAGGTTTCCACAAGCCCCAACTCCCACATAACTCCATGGTCATCGAGTCATCGGTAGGGATGCTAGAGCTCTGAATACCCTTGAGTACAAGTGCTACCAGGGCTCGATGCTCGGGTGTCTGATCCAGGCCTATTATACATAGACATGTATCTCAAGGCCCTAACGCAGGAGTTGTCTGCGTTTTCAGCAGGTCTTTCTGGGGAACCCATCAAATGGTTCCAAGCCCTAACCTCTGGGATCAAGGGCTGCTCAATGTTTCTTTCCCAGTAGCCTATGATGGCTTTGAGTCAGCAGCTCAGATAGCAGCTGCCAGCATCGGCGCCCATCGCCAACCGTGGCTGCAGTCTTTGGGCCTCGAGCAGCGGGTCCAAGACAAGCTGCTCGATGTCCCCTGTACTGGGGAGAATCTGTTTGGCAAGCCTATGGTCGACAAGGCAGCCAAGAAAGAGGCCGACGTGGTGATTTAAGAGAGGCTCTCCAGAAAGACCTCATCCTTCCCCCGTAACAAACCATCAGGGAAAAGACCCCTGCTCCCGAGAAAAAAGTGGCTCTTTCATCAAAGTCACCACTATCAGACCTTCTCAGGCTAGCAACACCCTAAAAGACAAAACCATGGAACTCAGAAGCCAAAGACACAGAAGCCCCAGGCTCCAGCTCCCACCCAGCCTGGGGGGAGCTTTTGACTCCTGGGGCAGTGCTTTCCCTCCCCCGGGAGACCTTCACCAAGCCGCAGGGGGCCGCCTGGCACTCTTCGCCCACAGGTGGGCCAGTGTCACCTCGGACCAGTTGGTACTGCAGGTGGTAAGGGAGGCATACCTCCTCCATCTACAGCAGGTACCATCCATGTTCTTTTCAGGAGAGCTAGTGCGACCTCTCCTGCACCAGACCCTTCTGCTCTCAGAGCTTGCAGGTCTGCTCAGGGACAATGCAGTATAGCTTGTACCCAAACATCTATGGGTAAAATGCTTCTACTCCAGATACTTGCCTGTCCCAAAGAGAACTGGGGGCCTTAGGCCCATCCTCTTGGGCCCATCTTGAAGGACTAGAAAAGGGGACTGCTATTTCTGGAGAGAGATCTGCAATTGTGAGTATATACTTCTGGGAATTTTTCTGAAGGGAATTCTTGAGGATTAAAGCTAATTAATCTGTGAACCCAGTGTGGTGTTAAATCAGTCAGGGCCTAGTAGCAGCAGTTTAAGTTTAAATTTAAAACACAGAAGAGAGCTTTCTGGTTAGATTTATAACCTAGCAGAGAGCTTGTAGTTTAAATGTAATACTCACTCAGGGCCTAGCAGCAGCAAAGTGCTTTTAGTTTTAAATTTAAAACACAGAAGAGAGCTTTCTGGTTAAATTTAGAACCCAGCAGAGAGCTTCTAGTTTAAATTTCATACTAAGTCAGAGCCTAGCAGCAGCAAAGAGCTTTAATTTAAATCAAATCAGAATATAACTTTGCATAAAAGGCAAAACAGTGCCAGTATTCTTGGAGCAACAAATAAAGTCTTCTAGAGACCTTTACAAAGAGGCCTTCTACCTAGGGGGCAAGAGACCTGTGAAACCTTTTAAATAGGTATTAAAGCCAGGTGGCAGATCAAAAGGCCATTTTGAAAGACTCCTTCTATCCAAGCAAGGACTGTTAATCATCCAGGAAGTTGGTCACAGCTTACCTTAGAAGCACAGGACAGGGTACTGTGTAGCAGCCCTCTTTTAATAAGTCTTATTTCCCACCCTCCCTCCCCAACACCCACCCACCCCTGGGATAATCTTAGCTTTATAGGTAATTACACATCTTAAAGGAAAGGAGGTGCTCTCAGTTGCAGCTCGTTATCAGTCACTAAGGACCTGAGATTAATGAAGCTTGAGGTGAACAAAGTATATTAAAATATTAGGTACACTTTTATTAGTATAAGTATCCACAGCAACCCTTAGTAAGTAAAGAACTTAAAGATCTAAACACAAGCTTAAAACTAAGATGCAGGCAGCAGTCCAGCAGCAGGAAGGGGGCTTTCCAGTCTTTTGCATTGAGTGTCACAGGTATGATTTTCTCCCAGTTGGTGAGAGGTCTTACGTGTGCACTAGGTGCAAGGAGCTCTTTGCTCTCAGGGAATGAGTCCATTCTCTAGAGGCTAGAGTAGAAGACTTGGAAGCCATAAGAAAGAGAGAGAGGTACATAGTCGAGACCTACAGGGAAATAGTCCTGAAGTCCCACCTCCAGTCTGGCAGCATCCCTGTTGCCATGGAGGAGAGAGGTCACATGACTGGAGACCATCACCCTGGTGAGGCAGGAAGTGATCCTGTAACTAGGACCTGTCCTCCAGGTGATTTAAAACCCTCTCACACCGAGGAAGCTTCTCCAGGGTCATCTGCCCATGAGGGAAGGGTTAGGACAGCTGTTATAGTTGGTGATTCGATCATTAGGCATGCAGATAGCTGGGTGGCTGGTAGATGTGAGGATCGCCTGGTAACATGCCTGCCTGGTGTGAAGGTAGCAGACCTCACGCGCCACCTAGATAAGCTCTTAGATAGTGCTGGGGAGGAATCTGTTGTCCTACCAGTGACGTAGGAAAAGGTGGTAGGGAGGTTCTGGAGGCTAAATTTAGGCTTTTAGGTAGGAAGTTGAAATCCAGAACTTCCAGGGTAGCATTCTCCGAAATGCTTCCCGTTCCACGCGCAGGACCCAAAAGGCAGGCAGCGCTCCAGAGTCTCAATGCATGGATGAGACGATGGTGCAAGGATGAGGGTTTTGGATTTGTTAGGAACTGGGGAACATTCTGAGGAAAGGAGGGACTCTTCCGAAGGGATGGGCTTCACCTTAACTGGGATGGAACCAGGCTGCTGGCCTTAACATTTAAAAAGGAGAGAGAGCAGCTTTTAAACTAGATAATAGGGGAAAGCTGACAGTCGCACAAGAGTGCATGGTTTGGAAGAATGTATCTTTGAAGGATACTACCAAAAGAATGAAGTTAGGGCATATCAGCAGAAAGGTTCCAAACACGATTAAAGTAGCCCAAATGCCCCTGAGTATGGAGCAGACAGAGCTTAAAGATTCCAAATTACCCATGCCTACCAATAGCCAAATTAATATGAATAAAATACAGTCTCCTAAATGCTTGTATGCAAATGCTAGAAGTCTAAAAAATAAGATAGGAGAGTTAGAATATATAGCACTAAATGAGAGGTTAGATATGGTTGGAATCTAAGAGACATGGTGGAAGGAGGACAACCAGTGGGACACTGTGATACCTGGGTGAAAACTATATCATAATGATAGAGCTGATCAAATTGGTGGAGGGGTTGGGCTCTATGTTAAAGAGGGCATTGAGTCAGAAAGGATTAAAGTTTTGTAGGAAACAATTTGCTGTAGAATCTCTATGGATTGAAATACCATGTAAAAAGGGGAAGGCGATGGCAGTGGGGGTGGACTATTGACCGCCTGGCCAGAATGAACAAATGGATGGTGAAATGCTGAAAGAAATCAAGGAAGCTAACAAAAGTTACAGCACAGTAATAATGGGTGATTTCAATTACCTCGGTATCGACTGGGTCAGTGTCACGGCAGGACATGCTAAGGAGATAAAGTTCCTAGATGAAATAAATGACTGCTTCTTGGAGCAGCTGGTTCATGAACCTACCAGAGGGGAAGCCATTTTGAGCCAAGTCCTTAGTGGAATACCAGATCTGGTGCAAGAGATAAGGGTATTGGGGCTACTTGGCAATAGTGATCATAGCATGATTGCATTTGATGTAATTAATGGAGGAGGGATCGTAAGGATATCCACAGTACTACCTTTTAACTTTCAAAAGGGAGACTGATAAAATGATGAAAATAGTTAAGGAAAAAACTAAAAGGAGCAATTGCAAAGGTTAAAGACTTCCATCAAGCTTGGGTGTTTAAAAATACTATCTTGGAAGCCTAGACCAGCTGTATTCCATGCTTTAATAAAAGTGGAAGGAAGTCCAAAAAACTGCCAGCATGGTTTAAAGGTGAGGTCAGATAGACTGTTGTTGCCAAAAAAGCATCTTTCAGGAAATGGAAAATAGAGCCAAATGACAAAAACTGGAAACAGCACAAGCACTGGCAATTTAAATGCAAGGCATTGATAAGGTAAGCAAAAAGAGAATTTGAGAAGAAGCTTGTTGTGGAAGCAAAAACGGATCATAAAGACTTTTTCAAGTACATTCATAGCAAAACACCAGTGAGAGAGTCAGTTGGACCATTTGATGATAGAGGGGTAAAAGGGGCAGCAAAAAGGGACAAGGCCATAGCGGAGAAACTGAATGAATTCTTTGCTTCGGTTTTTACTGACGAATGTAGGGATGTTACCCATGACTGAAGTGGTATTTAAAGGTGATACTGCAGAAGAATTGAAAGAAATATCGATTCACCAGGAAGATGTATTACAACTATTTGATAAACTGAAATCACCTGGACCGGATTATATACATCTAAGGGTGTTGAAAGTACTGAAATATGAGATTGCAGACCTGCTATTAGTATTCTGTGAACTATCATTAAAATCATCTGTAATGCCTGAAGATTGGAGGATGGCCAGTGTAACGCCAATTTTTAAAAAGGGTTCCAGGGGTGATCCGGGAAACTACAGACCGGTGAGCCTGACATCAGTACCAGGAAAAATGGTAGAAGCCATCATAAAGAACAAAATTACTGAACATATAGGTAGTAATGGCTTAATAGGAGACAGCCAACATGGCTTTAAACAAAGAAGATCTTGTCTTACTAATCTGTTATGTTTTTTGAAGGTGTGAATAAACAGGTAGACAAAGGTGAGTTGGTTGATATAGTATATCTGGACTTTCAGAAAGGCTTTGACAAGGTCCCTCATCAGAGACTTTTGGCAAAACTAAAGTGTTATGGGATAGGAGGCAGTGTACTATTGTGGATCAGGAACTGGTTAAAAGATAGAAAGAAGAGGGTTGGCCTAAATTGCCAATTTTCCCAAAGGAGAAAGTTGAATAGTGGAGTACCCCAGGGATCTGTGCTGGTTCTGCTGCTTTTTAACATATTCATAAATGACCTGGAAATGGGAATAACGAGTGAGGTTATCAGATTTGCAGATGACAGAAAACTATTTTAAATTGTTAAAACCCAAGAGGATTGTGGAAAATTGCAAGAGGATCTTGATAAATTGGAAGACTGGGCATCCAAATGGCAGATGAAAGTTAATGTGGACAAGTGCAACGTTATGCCCCTAGGAAAGAACAACCCAAACTATGGTTACACGATGCAAGGTTCCACATTAGGAATCACCACCCAGGAAAAAGATTTAGGCGTCATCGTGGATAACATGTTAAAAACCCTTCGCCCAGAATGCAGCGGCGGTCAAGAGAGCAAATAGAATGCTAGGTATCATAAGGAAAGGAATGGAAAATAAAACAAAGGATATTATAATGCCTCTGTATCGTTCCATTGTGCGACCGCACCTTGAATATTGTCTGCAATTCTGGTCACCGTTTCTTAAAATGGATATAGCGTTTTTAGAAAAGGTACAGAGAAGAGCCACCAAAATGGTAAAGAGAATGGAAGGATACCCCTATGAAGAGAGGCTAAAAAAGGTTAGGACTCTTCAACCTGGAAAAGAGACAGCTCAGGGGAGATATGATAAAGGGCTATAAATTAATGAATGGAGTGGAACGTGTAAATGTAGAAACATAGAAATATGATGACAGAAAAAGACCACATGGCCTATCTAGTCTGTCCTTCCATATCAACAGTCCCCTTTTTACCTTTAGAGATCCTCTGTGTTTGTCCCATGCTCTTTTGAATCAGTTACTGTCCTCGTCTCTACCACCTCCACTGGGAGACTATTCCACGGATCCACTACTCTTTCCATAAAGAAATATTTCCACATATCAATCCTGAATCTATCTCCCTTCACCCTCATCCCATGTCCCCTCATAGCAGAACTTGCTGTCAATTGAAAGAGGCTCTCTCCCTGAACATTTATGGCACGGAGGTATTTAAACATATCAATCATATCACCTCTACCCCGCCTTTCCTCTAAGCTGTACATATTAAGATCCTTCAATCTGTCCTCATATGCTTTATAATGAAGACCACTAATCATTTTAGTAGCCACCCTCTGCACCGACTCCATCCTGTTTACATCCTTTTGAAGGATACACTATGCACTAGATCGATTGTTTTTGTCATCAGAATATAGAAAGACTAGGGGACATGCAGCGAAGCTGCAGGGTATCCTGTTTAAGACTAATAAGAGAAAATATTTTTTCACTCAACGTGTAATCAAACTCTGGAATTTGTTATCTGAGGATGTAGTAAAAGCTGTTAGTGTTGCCAGGTTTGAAAAAGGTTTGGACAATTTCTTGGAGGAAAGGTCCATAAAAAATTATTAAAAGGGACCCAGGATATCGCTGACCCAATACAGTCATAGTGGAACCTGTGTCTTTTGGGGAAACTGCTAGGTACTTATAACCTAGATTGGCCACTGTTGGAAACATGATACTAGGCTTGATCGATCTTGATCTGATCCAATATGGCATATCTTATGTTCTTATGTTCTAGTAAATAGGCCCCTAATTTTGTATTTAGGAAAGATAAGGTGGTCATTCTTTGTCACAAATAGAGGGGATGTACATCCTGCTTGGACGTACATCCCCGCTATTTTTCCCCCTGATGCTCCTGGTGCAAAGGCTCCCCATACGAACAGCGTTGTTGTACAGGGAGTCTTAGATGGGGACGGGAGGTGGCAGTCTGGAGGTGGAGTGAGGGCAGGGCATGGGTGGCCCATGACCCTGGACGTACAGGGCAGATTCTGAGGTCGGCCCTGTACGTCTGGGTTCAACCACATAGACAGAAGACTTATTTCATCTCAGAGGTGGAGTAATTCCCTCTGGACATTGGGAGACGGCAGAGCTGGGGGATGTAGATTAGGTGAGGGGGTGCATATGGATCTCTGCAGCTCGGCCCTGGCCATGGGAAGCCAGATTGAGGGCTGGGCTGAGAGGAAAGGACGTTGGGTCCTTTCGGTCAGTGATCGCAGCTCCTGAATGAAGCCGTGGTACCATGGCAATGGGACACCATGGCACTGCAGCTCCATTTAGGAGCCTGGCTGAGTTAGCCAAGGATCTGTTGGGTGTGCAGCACATCGGAATCGAATCCCAGCCTGCACGTCCAGGCTGGTAGCCCCAATTCTGACTCCACGGGATAAGAATTGGGTGCTATCACTGTATGCCCCGATTCTGAGGGACTGCACAAGGGCTGGACAGCTAGAATAGAATTGGTCTCTAAAAACTTTAGTCATTGCATGGTTGAACTGAATGGCTTCATGTCTACTGATATACATTCTGGCCAATGCACTATGCACTTTATTTTCTTAGGAAATCCAATATTTTATTGAGATACGATTTTCTCTTACAGAGCTTAAACATTAATTCTTTTTACTGATTTATAAAACTATACATTTACAACCCAGTTTAAAAATGTATAACATCATGAATAACTACAAGGTGACATAATGTTGAGAAAGCACTGTTTGTCATTCTCATGATATCATCATATCATTTCTCTACTATTTATCATTCTGATTTAGTTTCACACTGCAAGATAAGCATAGGTATGTTCTTTGGAACTGGGATTTATAACTGAAGCGAGAAGCAAGCATTTTAAGTTTTTGTGTTTTAGATGCCCTTTTACCAAAGTCCACTAAGTGAGTAACGTACGTTTTAGTGTGCGGTAAAGGCATATGTTAACTGTTACCATACGGGCATGACAGTTATCGTACACTAATTCCCACATTAACTGCACTTTGTGCAGTGGGACAAGAAATGTGCGGTTTAGGGGCAGAGCGTGGGTGTGAAGAGCAGATTGCATTTATTGCAGGGGCAATTGCCGCATACTGCCAATATGATAATTAGCGCGACTGCACTTAATGATACCTTTATGGATGGCATTAGGTACACCAGTGTTACTTATGTCATATGCTAGGGTATGCGCTCCCGTGGTAATCACTGGGAACATGCTGTTGACAGCTACTGCAGAAGCTTTGCACCTACTGTACATTAGTTTTTACACTAAATGTATATTATGTGCTGCACTTGGCGCTTTGAAATGTGCAAGTGGCATGATATAGCATAAAATTTTCTCTTAAACTCCATATCTTCCCAGATGCACATTACATATCCATATCTTCCCAAAGCACATTACATTCAGGCATTTCCCTGTTCCCAGAGGGCTTACAGTCTAAGTTTGCTCCTGATGTAATGGAGTGTTAAGTGATTTGCTAAGGCCAAAAGGAATGCTAGTAGGAGTTGAACACTGCCTTCTCTGATCACCAATACACTGCTCAAACCACTAGGCTACTCCTCTGCTCCTTCTTAATGTCTGAGAATTGGCCATTGCAATAGTGGGTAACGTCAGCAATGCTAGTCATGTTGATTTAAAAAAAGCGCTAGTCATATCATGTTGAGTAAATAAATATCAGGACCCCAAGAACCTGAATATTCATCTGACGCCCCCTTGGATATGATGAGGGCAGGTGATAGGGCTATGAGGAAAATAACTCACAATATAAAGAAGGCATAACCTACAGATTTTTCCAGTGTAATATGAGCCTTCAGTTTGGGGAACGTGCCATGAAGATGTGTATTAGAAGCCTGATGGGAATCCTCTGGCAGTGGTTTCCAAACCTGTCCTGGGGGACCCCCACCCAGTCAGGATTTCAGAATATCCACAATAAATATTCATATGATGTATTTGAATGCACTGCCTTCATTAACATAGAAACATGATGGCAGAAAAAGACCGCATCGCCTATCTAGTCTGCCCTTCAATATCAAATAATAAAGTCCCATATTTTAGAAATCTTTTGTGTTTGCCCATGCTTTTTTAAAATTCAGATACTGTCCTCATCTCTACTACCTCCACTGGGAAACTATTCCAAGCATCTACCACTCTTTCCATAAAGAAATATTTCCACATATTACTCCTGAGTCTATCCCCTTTCACCCTCATCCTGTGTCCCCTCGTAGCAGAGCGTGATTTCAATCAAAAGAGGCTCTCTTCTTCTGCATTTATGCCTCAGTGGTGTTTAAATCTCATTGACATCTCCTCTATCCTGCCTTTCCTCTAACATATTCATATTAAGATCTTTAAGTCTGTCCTCATATGTTTTATAATGAAGACCACTAACCATTTTAGTAGCCACCCTCTGCACCAGCTCCATTCTATTTATGTCCTGAAGGTGTGGTCTCCAGAATTGCACACAATACTCCAAATGAGGTCACACCAAAGAATTATACAGAGGCTCTATCGCCTCCTTTTTTCTGTTGGCCATTCCTCTCCATATGCAACCAAACATCCTTCTGGCTTTTGCCGGCACCTTTTCTACCTGCCTAGTCACCTTAAGATCATCAGAAACAATCATGCCCTGGTCCTGCTCTCCTTTCATGGACAGAAGTACTTTGCCTCCTACACTGTACTGCTCCCTTGCAGCCCAAATGCATGACCCTGCATTTTTTAGCATTAAATCTCAGCTGCCAAATTCTTGACCATTCTTCAAGCTTAGCTAGATCCCTCCTCGTGTTATCTACTCTTTCCTGGGTGTCTATTGCAGATTTTAGTATCATCTGCAAAGAGGAAGCTCTTCTGCAATATCACTAACAAAGATGTTAAAAAGAATCGGACCAAGGACTGATTCCTGTGGCACACCACTGGTAACCTCCTTCACCTCAGAGTAATCTCCATTTACTTGTATCCTTTGTTGCTTCTCACTTAACCACTTTCTAATCCAGTCAGTCTCTTTAGGATCCATCCCTAGGGTGCTCAGTTTGTTTATAAGTTGGATGTGTGGAACAGTGTCAAAGGCTTTACTGAAATCTAAGTATACCACATCTAGGGCTCTCCCTTGGTCCAGCTCCCTGGTCAGTCAGTCAAAGAAGTCATTCAGATTTGTCTGACAAGACTTGCCTCTGGTAAACCCCTGCTGCCTCAGATCCTGTAATCCAATGGACTCTAGAAACCTCATTATCCTCCCTTTTAGCAGCATTTCTAATAGTTTACTCACCACAGAGGTTAGACTAACCGACCTGTAGTTTTCAACCTCACCCTTAATTCTGCCTTTGTGTGAAGGGACCACATGTGCCTTTCTCCAGTCCTCTCGGACTACTCCCAAGTCTAATGAAGCATTGAAAAGGTCAGTCGATGGAGCTGCTAGAATGTCCCCCGAGTTCCTTCAATATTCTCGGATGAATCTCATCTGGTCCCATTGCTTTGTCTGCTTTTAGTTTAGCTAGTTCCTCATGAACACAGTCTTATGACAATCGTTCAAGATCCCTGTCACTTCTGTTCCTATTTGTGAGTGTTTTCTGAGGTTCTGCTCAAGAACAGAAATATTGGTTAAGCAATTCCATTTTATCCTCATCAGCTTCTACAAATTTCTCCCCTTCACCCATGAGTCTGATAATGCTACTTTTGCACTTCCTTATCTCATTAACATATCTGAAAAATGTCTTATCACCTCATTTTATTGCACTAACTATTTTGTCTTCTTTTTGTATCTTTTCTTTCCTGACTACTTTGCTAGTTTCTCTGTTTTTTCCAAATACAGATGCTTGTTTTCCTCTCTCTGTGATCTCTTGTATTTTATAAAGGCCACCCTCTTTTTCTTCACCTTTTCAGCTACTTCTTTTGAGAACCATAGCAGCCTCCTTTTTCCTTTTACATTTATTTACCTGTCTAACAAAAAGGTTTGCTGCCTTAAAATATCCCCGTTCAGTTTTGCACATTGCTTTTCTACCTCCCCCAGCTGTTCCCATCTCGCTAACGATTCCTTGAGGTATAGTCCCATCTTGGCAAGTTTTCCTAAAGTTTAAGACCTTCGCTTTTGAATGGATTTCATCAGTCCTAGTCCTAATACTGTACCACATCATCTGGTGATCACTAGATGTGAGATGATCTCCCACTATGACATCAGAAACACTTTCCCTAGTGGTAAGCACCAAGTCCAGTATGGCCCCTTCATGTGTGGTTTCGGTTACTAGTTGCTGGAATAGTTCTCCCAGTAGAGAATTTAGGATCTCCTTACTTCTAGATGACACTGCAGCAGGGATGTGCCAATCAACATCCGGCATATTGAAATTATCTATCAGTAGCACTTTACTTTTATGACAATACTGTGTATGTCTTCTCCCTGTGAGGGCAATCTGTATATCACTCCAATGCAAATGAATTTCCCTTTCCCTCTCTCTAGTTTAACCCACAGTGCCTCCTCACTCCTTTTTAAGCCCTGTAATTCGATAGCTTTAATATTATTTTTTACATATAGTGTCACTGCACCTCCCCTTCTTCCTCCCCTGTCCTTCCTGAATAAAGTATAGCCTGGTATAATTACATCCCAGTCATGGTTGTCCGTGAAACATGTCTCCGTAACCACCATTAAATCCAAGTCAGCCTCTTCCATTAAAGCCTCAACATCTGGGATCTTATTTCCCATACTACGGGCATTTAAACACACTGCTTTCCAGATGTTGCTATTTTTATCCATTTCTACAGAGGTATTTAATCTTTCACTTATCTAGGGGCTTTCACTTAACTGGGGACTTTCTTCACCCATCCCCAACAAATCTAGTTTAAAGTCCTCTTCAATAGGTTAGCTAGTCTGCTTCAGAAGACACTTTGACCCTTCTTGGACAGATGAACATCATCGCTGCTCTGCAGCTCTTGCAACATCACCCCATGGTCCAGGAAACCAAAATGCTCTTGATGACACCATCCATGCAGCCATGCATTGTTCTCCAGGATGCGAGCTTCTCTGCCTTGGCCTTTACCCTCAACAAAGAAGATGGAAGAGAACATTACCTGCACACCTATCTGCTTCACCCTATGTCTCAGAGCCATGAAGTCACTTTGGATATACTCAGAGGGATACCTAGCAGTATCATTTGTGCCAACATGGATGAGCAACATCAGATAATAGTCAGTAGCTTGATAAGTCTCAGCAAACTCTCTGGAACATCTCAGATTTTGGTACCTGGCAGACAGCACACCTCTCTGGACATCAAATTTGGTCGGCAGATGGATGCTTCAGAGCCCCTCAGAAGAGAGTCACCAATCACCACTACCCTTCGCTTCCTTGTGGTCACAGATTCTGCAACTTTGGGATGCTCAAACTCTGGATCTTCCCTTTCCTGGGATGTTTTCATCTCCTCCACTTCCAGGGCTGCATACTGGTTCTTCAATTCAAGGGTTGGTGGAGTTGGATTGTTGATTTTGCAAGCTCTGGTGACTTTTGCCGAACTCTCTTCATTCTGTAGTCTCCCATCTTCACCTTTGTCGGATAGTTGGATGTTTCAAGAAGCATCTCATCAATGTACTTTTTGATGTCTCGAATACTTCTCAGCCTCACTGCCTCTTCTCTGAGCTCCTCCACTTGTTTCTTAAGGGTTTCAGCTTACAGGCATCTTGCACATGGAACCGGTTCTTCGTCTGGCATTGGACTTTCTGATTGGACAGAGGCATAAGCTGTAATGGGGGCAATAACTTTGGCATATGATTTTTCCCAGCCATCTTTCAGTTGGTGGAACTTTGGTACCTGTTGAAGTAAATGAGGGAGACCTACTACAAACCCTAACTTTTCCTCAGCTGTCCCTTAAGAGAAAAAGCAGCTAACCTCTTTAATGTGTGTTCTAAGAGTGCTGTTCTATATCTCTGTGTGTAGCTAATTGGGGAGTGGCTCTATAATGGGTGGGAACTGAGGAGGGATCTAACACCTGATGAAGTCAGTGACTTCGAAGAACTGGCTTTGAATGGAAAGTTGTAGAAAGAAAACAATGAACTGTAATAGGCTGAGTTTTATACAACACCACAAAAAAAATCCCCTTTCGCAATACAGAAAAATATTTAGCTTTTAAAAATGAAGGCCAAAAACCCCTTTAAGAGCTCTCAGGCAGCAAACTTCTATTTAAAAGTCACATAGTATTACCTTGCTTGCAATGGAGACCCTGTTAGGAATGCCAGTACTTGCAAGGCCCTGTAGACCTTTATACAGCACACAGCTGCCTAGCTCCTTTGCAAGTTAATCAAGGATCACGAACACCTGATGAGGTCAGTGGCTTCAAAGAGCTGGCTCTGAATGGAAAGCATGCTTGCAATGGAGACCCTGTAAGGTATCTAACTTGCATGCAATTAGAAATCTAATTTGCATGCAAATTTCTCTCACTAAAAAAAGGAATCTTCTCAAGCAGGTAAGATCCAAAGGAAAACTATGGCACTGGATAAACTAAAATCATTGAATACAAAATCCCTTCACAACCAGGGAGAAACAGCATTGAAATGTAAGAATAGCAGTGAACCTTCAGTCTAGAGGCATGAGCCAAGTAATAGTACAGTGGCTGAGCTTTGGTTCCCCCAGGCATGACTGCCAGAGAGACCACGGAGATTCAGTCCCACCAGGAGGCACATGGGCCTAGCAGCAGAGCAGAGACAGAGAGTACCATCTCTCCCCAAGGAAGGGCACAAATCTAGTGGCAGAGTGATGGAGGAGCTTTGGTCCACTTCGGGGGGAAGTAGACCTTGAGAGGGAGTGAAGATAGAGATTTGGTTCTCCCCCCCCCCCCCCCAGGAGGGACATGGACCCATCAATAGAGAGGATGCTAAGTGGGGCAAATAGCCAACAGTTAAAGGTCAGCCTGGACACAACAGATTTTCCCCATATAACTTGCAGCATCCACCATCCCAGCTATATCCCTACACATGTATTTATAGTCAATTAAGACCTTAGAGCATCTTACAATAAAAAACAGGTAAAACATATATAATAACCAAGTTACAATCAAGATACATAGATCCCAAGTACTTCCCAACTACCTAACATTGACCCACTCTGACCAGGTTCATTCTCCCTGTTCTCGGTGAAAACCTCCTCAAACAGCCATGCTTTTGCAAGTTCCGTAAAACACAGATAGTTTGCCTCAGCATTTACATTATCTGGCAACAAATCCCATAAGTCTTGCACAATACATTTGAAGTACCCATTCTGCATAGTGTTCAACCTTATCTTTGGAAAGTAAGGAACTTCCAACAGACGTTTCTGGGATAAGTGCAAACCCTACCCATCACATAAGATTGAAGGAAGTTCATCATATACAATGATTGACCCATCACCTAACACCAAAAGGCCAAACATACAACCTTAAATTTGACTTTCTGAATTACTTGAAGCCAATACAGTTCCTTTAAAAGAGGCTTCACGTGGCTATGTTTGCATTTTGCAAAGATCACCTTAGCAGCTGTGTTCAGTAACATCTTAAAGTCTCTTCACCTGGTACTCTGGTAAGCTATGATACAAAGCATCGCAGTACTCTATGCATGACGTTACCAAAACATGGGTAATTGTCAAACAGATCCTTCCTATCAATAAAAGGGCATCATTTCTGGATTTTAATGATGACAATGCATTAAGCACAACCCTTGATACTTGTCTATCCATGCTCGATTGATCTTCTACTTGAAAACCCAGTTGTACCCTTCTAAATTCAGTTTCATCATCAGCATTCAATCTTTTCTATGACACCATGCCATTTCACTATGTTTAAGATTTATCCTTAATCTACTACTACATACAGCAAGTTTCTATAAATTGTCATTCAAAAGCAACAGCCTGTTGCTGATCCTGAATAAAAGCGGTGATAGCACAGATCTTTGCGGAATCGCACAGTCCAAAGATCTAGGACATGCATATTGACCCTTGCATAATACTACATGAGTACGCTCCTCCAAAAATGGAACATACCCATGACAGCACCTGTCCCACACCCAAAGTTTCTAGTCTCTTAATCTTCCTCCCATGAGGGTTAGTCTCATAGGCAGTTGTCAGATCTGATGCAACTATCAAAAGTCAGTACCCTGATCAGCACAATGTCTCACTGAGTTCAATACTACCAACACTACTATGCTATGATAGGAATAGTAAACCATTTAAGTGTTAGTTTGGGGTTTACCATGCATACTATAGTGCCGTGCTGTTAGCATGAGACACTGCGGTAAGAATCCCGCACTAACTGGTTAGCACATGATGGGTGGAGACTGGTGGGGTTAGGGACAGAACGTGAGTGTTAGCATGCCCTAAAACGTTTGGTGCATGCAAAAGTAGTTTAACATTCTTTGACCTCTGAGTAAGCTTGCGTAGAATGAATCTACATTTATTATAAAAGTTCTGAGTGTTAACATTTGTTTGCTAAAACAGATGTCTGTAATGAAATCTAGAAAAAAAATCCAAAAGCAAAATTATTTTTTCTGCCTGTAAACATCCCTGAAATATGTTTTTCCATTCTTTGATTATTATTGCTATATTAAAAACTATGATATACTTCCCAAGAAACATTAGAGGGGTCTTTACTCCAGATTATTTTTGCTTTACGTACCTTTTCTTTTCATTTCCACTAAGTCTTATTTGTTTATTTTTCATGTTGCTATTTTGTTTTCTAATGCTGATAATTTAGTGTATTCAAGTGCCGTAAACTGCTTTGAGGGATTTATTCATGAAAAGCTGTCTATAAATGCAAAATTAAATTAAACGAGGTATTAAAAATACACAGCTATCAGCATGTATTCTTGTGGCTTTGAATGAGGAAGATAATGTATCACAAGACTCTCACTGTGTCTTAATAATTCTAAAAGCCCATACAGAATAACATGATATTGATGTTCATTACTGTTTGACTGTAGCAGTCTGTTCAAAACATTGCTGCTATTCTAATTACTGACCAGGAGGAACATTCTGAGCTTTGAGGAGTTCTTTGATTACTAAACCTGGGAAGCTTTGGGACCCTCTCACAGTTACCCTGCTATTCCATTTACAAACGGGGCTGGTAGCACTTAATGGGCTCCCCTCTAATGCTATCTTTTCATGGAGTCCTCACCCATGGTGATCCCAATTCTTCATACAGTCCATACAGGGAGGCAGTGGGAACAAGGTCAGCCCTGACTCCAGCACTACAGGGTCCTCATAAATGGAGGATGGTCAGCTGAGGGTTCTCTCAGCACTCTAAGCTGCAGATTTACTTCTTGGTGTGGATGTGGTCAGGCAAGGATATTTGTGGTTGGCAGATGGAGATGTTGCTGGGCAATAAGGAGGGGCATTATAGAGGTATCAAGCAGAGAAAGGGAAAGATGAAAGGAAAGAGAAAGAAATTGGAATTGAGACATAAATAAATACAAGCACCTCTCCCACAGACCCTTGCCCAGTCTCTTGGATCAAAGCAACAAAATCAAACTTCATACACATCATACACAACATGGTGCATGACTCCCTCACTCAAGGTCTGATGCCAGAACAATTAAAGCTCACCACAGTAAGACCGATCCCAAAGAAAACAACTTTAGATAAGAACAACCCAGCAGCATATCGACCAATATCCAGCATACCCTTTCTGGCAAAGATCATCGAAAAAACAGTACAACACCAACTACAAGAACACATTGATGATCATGCACCACTGGATGACAACCAACACGGTTTTCGCCCAAACCATGGAGTCGAAACACTAATGATTTACCTTTTCAACAGCATCCTCCGTATCTTAGATAACACTAGGAATGGAATCATAATGATCTTCATTGACATATCTGCAGCATTCGACACAGTAGAACACATGACTTTACTGGAAAGACTAGAAAACATTGGGCTATATGGAACCAGCTTAAAATGGTTCCACTCATATCTAACCGAGAGGCAGATACAGGTAAAGATAGGTCACAACACCTCTCAACCCATAAACGTCCTCCAAGCAGTTCCACAAGGATCTGCCCTATCAGCTCTTCTGTTCAACATCTACATCCAGCCAATATGTAACATCCCGAAGAAAAACAGCATTCAATACACAATATATGCAGATGATATTATGATATACACACCCATCTCAGTTGACAACCCTGATTACTCTAAAATTATAAACTGCCTCACACAAATGTCCATATGGTGTAAAAACAACAACCTCGAAATTAACTTCAGCAAGACCGAGGCACTATTCATCACTCGTAACCCTGACTTCGCCCACCCACCAGGCATCAAGATAAAAAACTCAACTATACTAATAAATTCAGAAGTAAAATATCTCGGAGTGACCCTGGACAATGAACTGAATCTCAAAGCACATATAAACAAGACAATCAAAAGTGCATACTACAGGATGAGAATCATTAGAAGACTTAAACCCCTCCTCGCAACCGACCATTTCCGTAATGTATGCCAAGCTCTAATTACCCCCTTACTGGACTTCTGCAACCCAATATACCTTGGTCTAGCAAAACAGACACTCAAGCCACTACAGCTAGCACAAAACACGGCTGCCCGCATAATATCTGGATCGTTAAGACATGAGCACATCACACCCATTCTGAAAGAGCTACACTGGTTACCAATCATTTCATGCATCAAATATAAAACAATCATTTACATATTCAAGATCAAGCAACACACCTCAGCAAACAGCCTGCTCTCATTCATACAGACAGATACCAGTACACGCCCAAGAAGAAAAAGAACCTCCAACCGAGTCATCAACTCTAATGACTTCAGAAAAGCACGCAAGGACACTACAGAAAGAGCACTCTCTCTGGCTGCGCCAACAATCTGGAACAACCTCCCAGACGATCTGAGATCAGCATTGGACCTCAAGGACTTTCGCAAACAGCTGAAGACAACGCTGTTCATAGAACACTATGGACACGTTACTTGATCAAGTCATATACCAGGAACGACCAACTTCCTACCCTCAGACTCACGGACAAAGAATGTATAACGGCACTTGTTGTTTCTTAACACTAAACATATAGAAGATTGTATTATAGCACATGTTGTATAATAGCGCACAATGTACATAGCTCAATCTATTCTAATACACAACACATTATACTCTCAAACTACGATATAATCCTCACTGCATGATTACACCATCACCATCACCTCTTTTGTTTGTTTTGCTGTTATACCGCTTTGATTGTAAGATAAGGCAGAATAGAAATACTATTAAATAAATAAATAAATAAAAGCTATCACATTTAGCATTCTGCCAGTATTTTGATACCTCTATAATGCCCCTCCTTAATGCCCAGAAACATCTCCATCTGCCTCCTCCATCTAGACCTTATTCCCGAAAATCACACCGGAATATCTAGAGAAAGTCATTACAAATATTAATACAACTACCTCTCTGTTCAAACCCTGTTTAGTTAGCTGGATCAAGGCATCCAAACAGGAGTTCATTCCATCAGTGCTAAAAATCATTCAACCATCGCTAACTCATTCAGAGTATGGAAAAGCAGCTGGTGTGGAAAAGCAGCTGGTGTGAAGCTAATGTCTCTGGTGATGAACATGGCCTCGGTCTTCTTTAGGTTTATGTTCAGGTTCTGACTTTTGAGCCAGTTGCAGAGTATGGAAAAGCAGCCTCTGTCCATCCTGTTAGGAAAGGAACATCCAATGACATCGACCAACCATCCTCCTATCAACCCATAGCCAGCTTCCCATTCTTGACCAAGATATTGGAAAAAATCGTATACAAACAACTCCAGGTCTACATAGATATGAATAACCCACTATATTACCAACAATACAGTTTCAGACCACGCCACAGAGTACAGTCAATCTTGACTGCTCTACTTGACAACCTTATTAAAGGCACTGATAAGCCCAAATCCGGTTTCATCCTCATTTTTTATGGACATTAAAGCAGCATTCGACTCTATCCCCCATAACCTCATAATACAATGACTACAATCAATTGGCTTATAGATACCTACCTCTCCTGGTTCAAATTCTGTCTAACAGACTGCAAACTGCAAGACAGAATAGACCAGAAAACTTCAACCCCATACATCCAAACCAAAGGAGTCCCTCAAGGCTCAACCCTCTTAGCCTTACTGTTCAACCTCTTTCTGCAACCATTATGTACCATAATTAAGTCCTGTAACATCCTGTACCACATCTATGCAGATGATGTAATGATTTACATACCTATTAAAACAACAAGCTTCAATATCACCCCTATAACAAGCTGCTTTTCCATACTCTTCAACTGGCTCAAAAGTCAGAACCTGAACATAAACCTAAAGAAGACGGAGGCCATGTTCATCACCAGAGACTAGCTTCACACCTACTGCCACCATACCTATTGATGGAACACTTATCCAAGTGAAACAATACATATGATACCTTGAAGTTACCATAGATCAGCACCTCCCCTTCAAAACACACATACAAAATGTAACACAGAGCATATATTTCAGGCTAAAAACAATCAAGAATTTTAATTCACTCCTATCAGACCATGACTTACGATCTGTCCTTCAAGCATCTATATCCCCCCACTTCAATTACTGTAATATCATCTTCCAAGGCATACCAAAATCAACCATCCTCCCTCTCTAACTTGCACTTAACTTGGCTGCACGAATTATCTTCAATTCTAAAAGATCAGAGCACATCACACCTCTCCTCATGCAAATACATTGGCTCCCCATGGCTGAGCATATAAAGTTCAAATCCATACTCAACATTCAAAATTCTCAGCAACTCTGCTCCAGCGCACCTCCAAACCCTGATCCAGATCACACTTAACAACAGAGGGTGACAAACAAATACAAGGATCATGCTACAGACACCGTCTATGTACCTGAAAACCAACGCCACTACAACTAAAAGAGCCTTCTCTCTCTATGAACCGCTACTTGGAACTCTATCCCAGAAAAATCTAAGGACTATATAGCTTCCTTCAGGAAAGCCCTCAAAACCCACATATTCAGAGTGCTACCCATTAGCATAACCTCCAACAGTTTTCCCCCACTCCCTTGAAACATCTAAATCCCTATCCATCCCCCATAATATATGAATGTAAATAGTTACCCTCCATTTACATGTATCAAAGTTCTCCAAGTTGACTGCCCTGTTTGCTGTAAATGTTCTGTTTCAATGTAAACTGCTTTGACCGAAGGATAAAGCGATATAAAAAAGCTGTTAAATAAAATAAATACATTTTAGAAATGGCTCAGCTAAGTATGGAAAGGCATTTGACACATAATACAAATGAATCTCCAAGCAAAACTTAGAGGACTATGTTATTTTTATTATTAGCATTGCTTATAATCTGAAACAGGACCTGGGTCACCAGAAGTCAGCATTCACCCAGCGGCACACATTGCATTTTGCAATAGGCATTCCGAGGCTTTCTTACTGAGCTTTAAAAGCTTCTTTAAGCTAGCCTGTTGTTTTGGTATAAGAGCAGAACTCTTTCAACTTTGAAGCTAAGAGAGTTTGTGTCGATCAGCAGGACCAACACTATATTCCAACTGATAAGAAGCTTGATGCAAAAAATGCAGACATAGTGATAAAGGAGAAAAACATAAGAAAGGCATTGATAAAGAAGTGTCAATGCCAAATGATTATTCTGTGAATTGTGGGGAGACAGAAAAGATCCTCAGGCTGCAAGCAATGTAGTCAGAGGCCAAGAAATGTGCAGAATGAATCAGAAATGTTTCCCAGCGTATTGGGTGCCACAGGCTTGATTAAAAGCAATTTCCAAGTACACTTTGCTAAGCTGCCCATGCATACATATTACATCTTATGAACTAAAGAAGGAAGCTCTCTTTAGCACAATGTAAGTATCATGGAGCTGTTTGCTTTCGCTACTGTCCGATGCCCAATGTGGACTTCCTGTGCAAACAGGAAGTTGGCATTGAGAGTCAAAGGGGGCGGAAGCAAACAGCCCCGTGGCGCCAAAACTTGAAGATAAGTGCCACAGGGCTGTTCCAAGCCATTGCTGCTGCTTTGGTCCTGGAAAGGGTTGACAATGGCGGCAATGGACTTACCCGGAGAGCCAGCACTCTAAGCGACCGCCTAGTTTGCCGAATGGTAGCACCAGCCCTGCTTTCGTGGCATACATAAAACGAACCCGTTTCAGACTTAGCTCCTAAAACCTTTTAAAAAAGGAATGATCATATCCTCTTGAGTCAGGGTAGCTATATTCTTCACTGGGTCACTCCTTTCTCTCATTAACCAACCCTTTCATATAACCCTTTCATAATAATTACTGACACAGACGTCAGATGGGCAAAAACACGCACTTTTGTTTGGTTGTCCTCTCCTGTAATTCTTATTCTGATTTCACTTCCTCTCCTGTGGTCCATGAGCTCCCCCTCTTCATGTCAGTAATCAGGAGCTTGAAAGTGACTTTATTTAAACACTAACAGAAAGTTTAGCTTAGCTACCTGCCTATTAACTTACTTTAAAAAAAAACAAACTGAAATTTAAAATAACACAGAATATCAGTTTAACCCAAATATCTCTTTTCCTCAAGTGTTAAGAAGCTCCCCCACAGATATATAGGTACAAATTGCTTACCAGCACAGCATGCCCTATTTCAGAAATCTTTCAAGATAAAACTTTAGGTGACCCGTGCTGGGATGAAACTCATCCACACCTTTGTAGTTATTAGTACCACACTCTAACGGGCTGAGCTAACTGTCCAGCTTGCAGGTAATTTTATAAGAAGCTGCCTAGTTAAAGTGTGTTTTAAGGTGCCTACTTTTCTTTATAAAATACTAGACTAAATGGCATAACATTTGCCTAAATTTCCGGGATGGACAATTACACCAGCCCTACAACTGGTGCAAGTACCTGCATCTATGTTTTTTCAAGTGTGCATTCAAATTAGCTCTCTGCCCAAATTCCAACCATGTGCACGGCCGCCAGCAAACTAGATATCATTATGAGAGCATACGTACTTTTGCATTTTTTAAGAGGCAATTCATGGACATATGTGGCCACATATGCATGTATATGACTAATATGCTGCCAAAGTTGGTATGTATCTTACCTCTTAAAACACATGCCCCTTATAAAGTTACCCCCTTATGTACATACTTTGGAAAATAGATATGGTTTAGTGATATACATTGGTTAGCACACATTTGATTCATTAGCATGTCATACAAATTTTATACTTGCACAATCAATTTAAAGTGTATTATGTATGAATTAGTGCATGTATAATCAATTTGTATGCATTAAGAAACTCTAGTGTATGTTACAATTTTTTTATTAATCTAAATGTGTGAATCAAACTCAGAAATCATCCAATAACTAAGAAAAATTCTGAAAACAAACCAGGTTTTTTTGCTTGTGCATAATGCCTAGTATGTATGTATTACATGTTCTGGGGCAGGAACTAGATGGATTATGGACAGAGAATGGACATGGACTGCACATTTAGGATCATTTTTACTAAAGTGCGCTCACCATTAGTGCAATGTTTGATGTATGCTAAGAGTTCTGTGCTGACAGCATGAAGCCCACACTAAAAATCCAATGCTAACCATTTAGCTCACAATGGCATTAACATCATACTATCAGAAGAGGCACATTTCCATGCTACTGCACACATGGTACTCTACTGCACTTGCATAGCTGTCAATAGCACAGAACCACTTACCAATTCCTGATGAGGAAGCAATAAAAGCACCCAAGCTATTAGCTGCTGTTATAAAAAAAAACCCCTAATCCCCTCTATCAGCATTTATCAACTCCCATCCTTGATCAACATCCAGAAATCTTCCACCACAATCAGTATTCCCCAGCCCTTTCCAGCATGTCTCTGGTGGGGTAGTGGGGGCGGAGGGCAGAGACAGGACCTGGAAAGAACATGGAAACTTTGGCAGTTCACTACTATGGCTAGTGGGTTTCTGAATGCTCATAGGTGGGGGTTTGGATGCTGATCATGAGGGTGGTGAATTTGTAGATGCTGAGTGAGTTACGATAAATACATGTGGATAGCATGGATGCACTTACTAACTGCTGATGCATTTACCGTGTGGAAAATGTCTGCCCTGGGTGGTAACTGCAGGGCGGATGCTGGCCAAGTCCCCAATAGTTACCACCCAGCCTTTGTAATTTTGCACCTAATTTACAGTAAGTGAAAAAATATACTGCACTTTAGTAGAGGAGCTCCTATGTTCCACCACATACAGTTACTGGATATATCTGGTATCTGTCTGTGGCATTTTCGAGCAGATCAAACCACATTTGATCCGCTGGGAAATGCGGTAATAAATAAATAAATACATACATAAATAAATACATACATAAATACCGCATGTTTTCCGAGAACCTGGCTATCCTTTAAGTTGTGCTAAAAAAAAAAGTGTGATAGGCAGGGCCAGTGCTACCATTAAGTGAACTAGGTGGTTGCCTAGAGTGTCAAAGTCTGAGTATGGTCAATTGCTGCTGCTGTTGCCCCTCTCTACACCCTAAGTAGTGGAAATTACTTTAAACAGTACTGCACTGCTTTTGGGCCACCACAGCTGCCACCATGAACTTAGAAAAGATTCTGATCAAGTCTTACAGGACATCTGCCACAAACAATGCTCCAGACTCCATGGGACCATACAATCATTCTTGATGGCCACCGTTACTGCTGGTGAGAAAATCATGGGAGACACAGTAGAAGCAGCAAAATTGGCATCATGGGTGGTCCAGACATTGCTGAAAAAATGTGTCCTGAGTCTTTTCCATTGTACTCAGGGCAAAAAGAGCCAGCAGCACACCTTCATGCACCTGGAATAGAGGCTAAGCTCAAACATGTTCAAAGCAAAAAAAAAAATGTGAGAGAAGCAGATTCCAATGGAAAAAGAAGACCAAGGTGAAAAAGAACCGTCTTTTGCTAAGAGAATCCCTGCCCCTTTCAGGCCAGTTGGAGAAACCTGAGAAGAGCTTCTCTGGCAGCCCTCATAGGACTGGGAAGGCTTGGCTTCCTGAAAGGAGTTTATTCTTTTTGAAGCTGCTTTATTCAAGTAGCAAAGGCAGAAAGCCAAAGAAATAAACAGGAGAAAAATTAAAAATAGGAAAATATATACAGTACATGCAGAAATAGGACAGTGAGAGGGAAAGGGGCCCAGACTTACTAATCCTCCCCGCACCCCTCCCCCCCCCCCACCACCCAGGGACCCTGCAAAATCTTTCTGTCTGGTCTCCAGCCCAGCAGTGCTGAAATCCATGAGCAACAGCACTGGACACAGGGCAACTGCCAACTTGAGGAGACAATGGATACATCAAAGCTCCGAGCAAACATTAGGTCAATGTCTCAAACACATAGACCACAAGACCAGGGATGACAGACCTACCTGCACAACTGCACCAATCCACACACATGCCACCCACTGGAAGCAAAAAATACTGGATTCTTTCAGTGCTGCACCAGCATATATACAAGTGATGACTTCACTTAAAGATGTTTTGGTCTGCTTCCACCTGCTGGCAGGGAAGCATAATCTATTTGTCTAGACTGGTCTAGAGGGGTAATTTATAAAATTACCCTCCACGTTAGATGATAGAGGGGTAAAAGGGGCACTAAGCGAGGACAAGGCCATAGCAGAGAGGCTGACTGAATTATTTGCTTTGGTCTTTACTGAAGAAGATGTATTCAAGGATGATGTATCAGAGTAATTGAAACAAATTTCAATAATCTGGAAGATGTAATATATCAATTTGATAAACTAAAGGGTAGAAAATTACCTAGACCGGATGGTATACATTCTAGAGTGCTGAAAGAGTTTAAACATGAGATTTCAAAACAACTATTAGTACTCTGTGAACCATTATTAAAATCATTTTAGTACCTGAAGATTAGAGAGTGGACAACAAAATGGCAATTTTTAAAAAGAGTTCCAGAAGTGATCCAGGAAACTACAGACTGCTGAGCTTGAAGTCAGTACTGGACAAAATGGTAGAAACCATTATAAAGAACAAAATTATTAAACATATAGAAATACAGAAACATGATATCAGAAAAAGACCACATGGCCTATCTAGTCTACCCTTCCATATCAACCACTGTGACAGTTCCCTTTTTCCCTTTAGCGATCCTCTGTGTTTGCCGCACGTCTTTTTGAATTCAGATACAGTCCTCATCTGTATAACCTCCACTGGGAGACTATTCCACGGATCTACCACTCTTTCCATAAAAATATTTACACATATTACTCCTGAGTCTATCCCTTTCCACCCTCATCCTATGTCCCTTCATAGCAGAGCTTGCTTTCAATCGAAAGAGACTCTCCGCCTGTGCATTTATGCCATGGAGGTATTTAAACATCTCAATCATATCACCTCTATCCCGCCTTTCCTCTAAAGTATACATATTAAGATCCTTACGTCTGTCCTCATATGCGTTATAACGAAGACCACTAACCATTTTAGTAGCCACCCTCTTTACCAACCCCAACCTGTTTATATCCTTTTGAAGGTGCGGTCTCCAGAATTGCACACAATACTCCAAATGAGGTTGCACCAAGTACTTATTCAGAGGCACTCTCACCTTTCTTCTGGTGGCCATTTCTCTCCCTATGCACCTAAGCATCCTTCTAGCTTTTGCCGCCACCTTTTCTACCTGTTTAGCTACTTTACGATAGTCATGGTTTAACAGGACAAAGCCAACATGGATATAGCCAGGAAAAATCTTGTCTTACTAAGTTGCTATATTTTTTTGAAGGTATGAATAAACACATAAAAGTTATCTGGTTGACATAGAGGCCAACTCCAATCGGGACATGTCCAGGCTGGACGGACGTACAAACTATGGATGGCCCAAATGTGTACCCGATTCTGCACCCGCGGGAGCCAGATGTTCCCGCAGGTGCAGAATTGGGCACTTAGGCTGGATGTGCCGCAATTCTGCCACGCTGAACATCCATCAACCTCCTCAGCTAGCCCTCCCTATGCTCCTGCTGGAGCCCTGGTGCCATGATGTCTCATCGCCATGGCACCAGGATACCATGCAGGAGTGCTGAAAGATCCGACACAGTCACGCTCTTCTTTCCCTGCCACCCAGCCCTCGACAGTGGCAGCCAGGGCCGAGATCGAGTGGCAGGGACTTACCTCTGGCTGCCCTGGGTCTTCTGTGGGCCCTCGTGCCCCAATCTCCTCTGCACATGGGACTTATTCCACCTCCAAGGTTGAATAAGGTCCACGTCCATCCTGTCAGCACCAGACGTACATGGTTGTGACCTGACTAGGAACTGTACATCTGGGTTGTGCGCCCTCCCCCCAACTCCACCCACTCTCTGCCCTGTTGCCTCCCCTTCCCGCCCCCATCTGGAGCTCCCCACCTAAAGGCCCTGTATGTGCGGAGAGCTAGATGTGCAGAATCGGATCCCTGCGAATATCCCCTCCAGTGCCATTACAGTGCCAGGTACATTAGGAAGTACAGTGCTACAAAGCCCTGCTCATAGCAAACCCATTTTACCTTAACAGCACTACCAGGACTCACACAGCACCAAACCCTACCTAACAAAAGGCAGCACTGCTTCTATAAAACCAATACATGTCCTACTTGGAAAAGAGAACAAGTGGGATGTCTACATAAAAACTACAAACCGATATTCATCAATGGTGGCTAGCATGATTGCAGTCCCTAGTCATCTCCGCTGAATGCTAAGCTGGATATTCAGTGCCAGAACCATATCCGGCCAATGGCATTGAATATCCAGTTGTAGACCCAGAAGCTAATCGGTCAGTAGTGATATCAAGCCGCTGCCCAGTTAGCTGCCGCAGATAAAAGTAGGCGCGGTAAAAGCTAGCCTATCTTTACCCACAGGTCACTAACCAGGCAGTTTCTCAATATAACTACTGACTGGTTAGCAATGGGTACCGTCCTTGGAATGCCCCAATGCTAACCGTTTAGCATTGGGGCATATAGTGGTGGTATTTGGGGATATTCAGTGGCACTAACTGTGTTAGTGTAGGCAAATATCCTGCTTAAAGGCAGTTATCCGGTTTACAGGTCTGTAAACCATATAACTGCCTTTGAGTATCAGGCCTTTTATGAACAGAATCTTTATCTTTATTGAGTTGTTGATATACTGCTCAAGCAGAGCATCAGAGCGATGTACATAAAATAAAACAGCTACATGAGAGAAAAGGAAAGGAATGCCATCATCAACAGGAGAGCACAAGAAATTAGCAGATAGCAGAAGAGGAAAGATAGGAAGAGGACAATACAAAGTAAGACAAGGGCAGGGGTCGGGAGGGAAACTAGGAGGCAGTAGGCAAGAGATCAAAAGCTTTGTGAAAGAGGTGAGTCTTGAGCAGGGATTTGAACTTTACAAAAGATGGTTTTGAACAGAGGGGGGTAGGTAAGGAGTTCCAAAGGGCAGGAACCAGAAAAAAGAAAAACGGAGTGGCAGGTAAGTTCAAGGTGGGCACGGGAGAGATGGAAGAACAAAACAATAGACCTGAGGAGATGAGGCGGGGTGTGATATTGTAGAAGGTCCACGAGATATTGGGGAGTGGCAGTGTGGAGTGCTTGATGAAGTAGGATAAGTATTTTTAATCAGTGTGGTATTTGAGTGGCAACCATTGTAGTTATATGAGCAGGACAATAATGTGGTCTGAATGGGTGGAGTGTGAGAATTCGAGCTGCCGTGTTTTGAAGAGGTTGGAGGCGTTGAAGGTAAAAAAAAAGGGGAAGGCCAGCCATGGTAACATTGCAGTAATCCAAACAAGAGGTAACTAGAGACAGTGTGATAAGTGAGGCTAGATAAGTGAGGGTAAGGAACGAAAGGGGCATACTGCACGAATCTGCTGAAGGGAGGCAAAGGAACGGCGGACAATTGTGGAGATGAGCTCATGAAAGGAGAGGGAGAAGTCCAGGGTTACACCAAGATAGTGAATTGAAGCGGTGAGGGGAATGGTAAGATTGGTGAGGGAGGGGGCCAGGGTTGGGGGAGTAGACCTGAAAGTGAATCAGATGGCAGCATATTTAGCAGTATTGAGATGGAGGAAGTTTGATGATAGCCAGGAGGATACCTGGAGTAGGCAGGAGTTTATCGGGGCAAGGTCAGGCGAAGTGGGGTTGGTGTGGCAAAGTAGAATAATATCATCAGTGTAAAAGTAAGCCGATAAGCCAGATTGCTGGATGATGAGCGCAAGGGGAGCCAGAAAGATGTTAAACAAAAGGAGGGCTAGGACCGAACCCTGAGAATACTGTAAAATACAAACAGACCATCAACGAATACAGACCAAAAGTACTACAATTTAGAAATATGAAGACAATAATTGAACTGGGAAGCTCAACAAACCAAACTTGGAATGTACCACAACACTGGAGAAAAAAACTAAAAATTTATTTCCTCTTGTACTGAACAAAACACGAAGACATCAGCGATGCACATGTCCCAAAGCTATCATATTCCAGTTAATAAACAATAAAATATTTTTCTACCTTTTGTTGTTTGGATATTTTATTTTGCAGTTGCAGTTGCCCCAAGTTCTCTTTTCTGCTTCCCTCATCTATCTTCTGTTAACTCTTTACAATGTTTTCTGTCCATTTGTTCTTCTCTTGGTCTTTTTCCATTCTCTCTCTACATCTGTCTGACATATTGATCTTTTCCATTTTGCTCTTTGCTCTTTTTTTTTTTTACTCCCTCTCCATTTACTCAAATTTTACCCTCCCATCCTCAATCCCATTTTGACTTTTGACTTATCAATTTTCCATATCCTCCTCTTACCTCCAGTCTAGCCCATCTCCTCAGCTCTTCCATTTTCCTGTCTCACTCTTCCTTAGCCTCTTACTCCCTCTGTCTTTCACATTTCCATTATCACATTTCCATTCTCTGTACTCACCATTGTCCTCTCAATGTCTCCTTGTCAACCTTCCATGGCTTCTCCCACATAATTCCACCATCTCTCCTCTCTCTTCCCCCTAATGCCCAGCATTTTCGCTTTTTATTACTACTACTAATCATTTGAATAGCGTTACAAGATGTATGTAGTGCTGTACAAATAGATGTAAGAAACAGTCCCTACTCATCAGAGCTTACAATCTAATCGAGACAAAACATGTCGATCGCAATTCCATAACATGCACATCTGGGCTGCAGGCACATACAAAGACATTATTGGAACTGCACGCTCATCACACCTGTCTACCAGACATCCGGAGGGGGTGCATTTGTGGGCTGTCTACCCTATTCCTAAGTATGTGTGGCGCTGCCCGTGTCTCCCCCCCCCCCCAGCATGACAGCAGTGTAGCCATCCGTGCGTGTCTCCATGCACATTTTCCCCTGAAAATGAAGCTCCATGAAGCTTGATCCACATGCAACAAGAAACAGGATGGAGTGTACCCCCTTCTACTGGTCCAAAAGTCATAATGCACATAGCACGGTGACAAAGCCCAATTTCAGTGATGCTGAGACAAGGCTGCTGGTGACCATGGAGCTGCAGGAGGAGGAGGTGCTCTTGCCCTCAGGGCACAGGAGGCCAGCCCATGGGGCAGTACACAGGGGCTGGGAAAGAATCCGGACCACCCTCGCTCAGTAAGTACGTAGAAACACAGACATACACACCTGGGAACAGAGAGAAGCAGGCAAGCAACAGTAGCACACATGCATAGACTGAACCAGGAAAGTGCAAAGTGAGGGGGAAAGTGCAGAAATGTGAAAGATCTGTCATGTGCAGGATGCATGCATGTGGCTCTGCAACAGCATGGCAAATACCTAGGACAGCAACACCAGTGAACTGCGCAACTATGGAGAACAAAATGCATGGTCACACATTATGGAGTGGAGGAGTGGCCTAGTGGTTGGGGCAAGGTACTTCAGGCCAGAAGGTCGGGGGTTCAAATCCCACTAGAGGACAGCAACCTTGGGCCGGAAGGACTGGGGTTTCTAGTCCCACAGGTGCTCCTTGTGGTCTTGGGCAAGCCACTTAACCCTCCATTGCCCATGTTCCCTGTAAAATAGTTATCTCCAAGTTATAATGCCCTGTTCAATGTAAACCGCACTGATGCAGAATAGCGCGGTATATAAGAGAAAATAAATAAATAAATGAAGTCCACGGTGGATACAGATGTAATTGTGGAGACTGCAGTCTGTAGCCAAAGAAAGTTGTAACATACATGTCATATATGTAAAGCATGATGCAACAAAAATGTTCAAATTCTGTGTGCAGTGCATATTGGTAGCCAAAAGAGCATGTACAATGCTGGGCAATAATAGGAAAGGCATGGAGAATATAACCAAGGATGTGAGCAGTGATTACGCAGGATGTTGTCATCACATCAGCATGTGGCCACGGTGCTGTACACTGCCACCTTAACATAGCCATACACATAATAAAGGGCCCCTGAAAAGCTGAAGCAGACATAAACAAACATATAATGCAATGTGAAGTGGGGATAAACTTTACTTTCTTTGGTCTGAAGGCAGTGCCCAAACCATAAAGCCAGCCATCCACACTGTCATGTTATTATTTATTTATTTAACATTTCTTATATATATTACCTTTCATGATATCAAGGTGGTTTACATTGAACAAACTGAAACTACATTGAACAGGGCATTATAACTTGGGGATAAATATTTTACAGGGAACATGGGCAATGGAGGGTTAAGTGGCTTGCCCAAGACCACAAGGAGCACCTGTGGGACTAGAAACCCCAGTCCTTCAGGCCCAAGGTTGCTGTCCTCTAGTGGGATTTGAACCCCTGACCTTCTGGCCTGAAGTACCTTGCCCCAACCACTAGGCCACTCCTCCACTCCACTGTTGAAACAGTTATTGCAGTCTAGGTTGCCCTCACCCAATAAACAAAGAGTGGCATAAGAATAGGTTTGGAGAAGGAACAACCAAATGAAAAGGGGATGGCATTATACTCTACAGAGCAAAGACAACAAAGGGAAAGGCACCCACAATCCTGAAAACATATGGCATAGGGGATAAATGATACAATAGCAGAAAGTATGGAAGTGGTCCACGTACATCAATGTACTGTGCTGCAATATATACATCAAGTTGATGCAGACACCTGGTGACCCAGTAGCCCCTGTATAGACCTTGAAAGGTAGGACCCGAAGTAGCTCTTTTGGCCATGCCCACAGAGACCATGGAGGTTAAAATGACTCACCCAAGGCACACCTGATTTGCAGCTTGACGTGCTGTGAGGGCTTGTGTGCATCAGTGATGCTGAGAGCTAAACTATCGGTAGTTTAACTACTGGCAGGGTATCCCAAGATGGGCAGGTCTCAGCTGAGGTGCCAGACCAAGACAAACCACCCATCTGGGCAGCAGCAGAATGGGATAGTGTTGACAGCGGAGGATCACATTTCTGTGACAACAACAACAACACCAAACTTAAACTGTGCGAAGAAAGGCCCGGCAATCTACTTCTGTATCTTGCCATGAAAACCCAATGGATAGTTACAACAAAACAAATTGTGCTGTAGTGCTGGAAGATGAGACCCCCAGGTTGGAAGGCACTCAACTAGCTACTGGGGAAGAGCTGAAGACTTTTCAGAGTAAAGCCAGCATTTATGATGTGGTTGGATCAAAGCCCTCGGGACGTCTGACTGCTGATGTAGCTGCGCAGGAAATGAGAGCCAGAAGCTGTAAAGATGTCTTACACATTGGAACATGGAACGTACGAAGCATGAACCAAGGGAAGTTGGAGGTGGTCAAGAATGAAATGGGACATGTACAACTTGATCTGCTGGGTGTCAGCGAACTGAAATGAACTGGCATCGGGCAATTTGCATCAGATGATCACATGGTCCACTATGCTGGAAATGAAAGACAAAGAAATGGTGTTGCATTTATAATAAAGAAGAAACTTGCAAGAACTGTAATGAATACAATGCAGTCAGTGAACGCTTAATCTCTATTCATCTATAAGGAATGCCTATCAACACAACTATAATGCAAGTATATGCCCCAACAACAGCTGCAGAAGAGAATGAAATTGAAGAGTTCTATGAACAAGTGCAAGCTGAAATTGACAGAACATGCAAACAGGATATCCTGATAGTCATGGGTGACTGGAATGCAAATGTTGGCAACAAAGAAGAAGACAAATTAGTTGGAAAATATGGACTTGGCAACAGAAATGAAGCTGGAGACAGACTGATAGAATTCTGCAAGACCAACGATCTATTCATCTCAAACATCTTCTTCCAGCAACACAAGCGGCGACTGTACACATGGACTTCACCCAATGGATTGTATAAAAATCAAATTGACTACATCTCTATAACATCAACAAAAACAAAACCTGGAGCTGACTGTGGTACAGATCATCAACTACTAGTATGCAAACTCAAGCTAAAGTTGAAAAAGAGCAAACCACTCATGAATGCAGCAAAATATGACCTTGAGAATATACCACTGGAATTTAAAGACTGCCTGCAAAATTGATTTGCTGCTTTAGATACAAATGACAAAGCTCCAGAAGAGTTATGGAATGACATCAAAAAGGTTGTGTTAGAAGAAAGCGAGAAGTCTCTACAAATGGTGAAAAAGAAAAAACGGCCAAAATGGATGACGGTAGAAACTCTGAAAATTGCCCAGAAATGCACAGAAGCTAAAGCCAGAGGAGAAGGAAAGACAATCACAGAACTCAACAGGGATTTCCAACGTGCAGCAAGACAGGACAAGGAAAAGTACTACAATGATGCATGCAAGGAAATAGAAGCAGAAACTATTAGAGGAAGAACAAGACCGGCTTTCCTAAAGCTACGAGAGTTAAAGAAAAAGTTCCATCCTCGAATTGGAATGTTAGAAGATGCTCGAGGTTCTATGTTGAATGATGCTGAGAAGATCAAGAAAAGATGGAAGGAATATACAGAGTTTTTATATGATAAAGATCAAGTGGACCAACAGCTGTTTCAACCTGTACCTTATGATTGGGAACCATTGGTGATGAAAGAAGAAGTTGAAGCAGCATTGAAAGCCTTATCAAAGAACAAAGCACCAGGCATTGATAGCATTCCCATAGAAATATTACAGCAATCTGATGCAGCTGTTACCGTACTTACAAGGCTCTGCAAAGAAATATGGAAGACAACATCATGTCCAACTGACTGGAAAAAGATCTGTGTTTATACCAATACTAAAGAAAGGTGATCCAAGTGACTGTGGTAATTATCGCACAATCGCTCTGATCCCACATGCCAGCAAGATTCTACTGAAGATTATTCAAAAGAGACTACAACCATACCTGGAACAAGAACTACCTGAAGTGCAAGCAGGGTTCAGGAAAGGGCGAGGAACGAGAGACATCATTGCGGATGTGAGATGGATCCTTGAAAAGACTAAAGAATACCGAAAGGATATCTATTTGTGCTTTATCGACTATAGCAAGGCTTTTGACTGTGTAAACCATGAGAAACTCTGGACCACATTAAGAAGCATGGGTATACCAGAACACCTGATCGTACTCTTGCACAATCTGTACATTGATCAAGAAGCAACAGTTTGAACGGAACAAGGAGAAACAGAATGGTTTAAAATAAGCAAAGGTGTAAGACAAGGCTGCATACTTTTCCCCTACGTGTTTAATTTATATGCAGAACAAATCATCAGAGAAGTAGGATTGTATGAAGACAACAGAGGTGTGAAGGTTGGTGGAAGACTCATCAACAACCTTCGCTATGCTGATGATACCACATTACTGGCTAAAAGTGAAGATGATCTGAAACATTTGCTTTTCACAATCAAAGAACATAGTCTCAAAATGGGCCTGCACCTTAATGTAAAGAAGACAAAGATCATGACAGCTGGCATAATCAACAGGTTCATCATTGAAGGAGAAGAAATTGAAATTGTGAACAACTTTAACCTACTTGGATCAACTATCAATAAAGAAGCAACAAGCACTCAAGAAATCAGATGACGCATTGCTCTTGGCAGAATGGCTATGAAAGACCTAGATAAGATTCTCAAGAGCAGAGAAGTCTCTCCATACAAAGATTCGACTTGTTCAAGCCATGGTATTTTCAATAACATCATATGGATGTGAAAGCTGGACAGTGAAAAAGATAGACAGGAAAAAAATTGATGCCTTTGAATTATGGTGCTGGCGGCGAATACTGTGTATACCATGGACTGCCCGAAGAACAAACCAGTCGGTACTAGAGGAGATCAAACCTAAGCTTTCTTTAGAAGCTCAGATGACAAGACTTCGACTTTCACACTTTGGACACATCATGCGTAGAGAAAGATCATTAGAGAAAGACATCATGCTTGGCAAGATAGAAGGTCAACGCAAAAGAGGAAGGCCAGCAATGAGATGGATCGATACAATAACAGCAGCTATGGGTTCCAGTCTGTCAACAATGAGCCGTCTGACTGAAAACTGAACACTATTAAGATAGCTATCCAGAGGGTCGCCATGAGTCGACTCCGACTCGACGGCACTTAACAACAACAACAAGGCGCACCTGTGTGAATCAAACCTTAGTCCCATTGGCTCCAAGTAGTCACAGCAACCACTATGCCACAACTCCACTCTGTTGTACAAAGCTATAATAGACACATTAGGGAACACGGAAAGAGACCACAGGCAACCCTTTGGTGGACCAAGAAGATACCATATGTTTGCAGTCTCTGTGGAATCAAAATTGGTAATCAGATCCAGGATGATGTAGTAAAAGCTGTCAATGTAGTAGGCCTGAAATATGGTATTGTCAACTACTAGTTGTAAAGCCAGAAAATATTGCAAAAGAGGACCAAGTAAACCACCACTCACTCTGTGACAAGCTTGTAAACCTGCCAGATACATATGACCTGGACTGCCCACAATTGGAACCATGAAACAGGACCTGCTGCACCCTGGTCTTACCCTGCATGGCATGGCACGGCACATGTACCTTGGAATGATAAGGTCTGTCTCCTCTCCACAGACAATTACATATTATGTGCGATTTGGAGGCATATCAGGTGTGATTTGGCATCATTTGCAGGACGAGACCTCACCTGATACTCTGCATCCGGCAATACCGGAGGATGTAGTAAAGGCTGTTAGTGTAGCTGGGTTTAAAAAAGGTTTGGACAAGTTCCTGGAGGAGAGGTCCATAAACCATTATTAAGAAGTGACCCAGGATATCAATGCTTGAACCAATACAAGCATTGTGGAACCTGTGTCCCTTGGGGAAACTGCTAGGTACATATGACCTAGATTGGCCACTGTTGGAAACAGAATACTGGGCTTGATGGACCTTGGTCTGACCCAGTATGGCATATCTTATGTTCTTATGTTCTTATGTAATAGCTGCTGCAGGAGCAAGGCGAATGTTGTAGCAGAAACCCAGGCCAGGTAAGAGGCAAACCACCACAACCACCACCACAAATGCTGACAATATGGGCACCAGACAAATTACATGGTGCATGCTGAGATGTCAGACAGTTATTGGCCAGCTGGGGTGACACCATTCATAATGTTGGGCCAGAGTCTATCAACAGACACAAACATAGTGCACAAGATGGAGAGGAGAATGAGCATAACAGAGCAGCTGTGAAGACGTGGTTTGCTAGGTCAGAGAGGAAGTATGACCCACTGACAATGGTAGGCTATCCCGGGAACACAAAGGAGGATGTAAGGATGTGTGCAGGTCCCATCTGCAGAGAAGGACATGCAAAAATGGGGTCTGACACAGGCATGTAGCCCCAAGGAGGGGCACACAGATACTGTATAGCAAAGGAGGTGATGCACCACTAAATATATTTACACATTGCTCATTAGGCTAATTATTCCCTGAAGCCAGAGGATCATATGGAGCCACTGAGTTGACATGAGAAGGGTGGACCCAGGAACAGGGCTGGGCCCAAAGCAGGAAGAAGATGGAGTCATCTCAGGCAAACCACTGGTGAACCAAATAACCCCACTAGCTCGAGTGGCCTGCTGGCAATCCCCAGATCTGACCCCATTAGGTACCTGCCTACATAGAACATGTTGGCCATGCGGTCTCTGAAGAGGTGTGCTTCTGCCCCGTTATTGACATGCTCATGTGGGACAAGGAGGGGAGGTAGCCAGGTACAGATGTCACACACCAACACATGACACCAGTAACTGACATCACTAGATGCAATGCTCTATAAATGCATGCTCAGAATCAACTAGCTACAGATACAGTATGTTCGCTAACCAGAACAAAGGAAAAGCACATGACACCAATGTTTAAAACATATTTGTCTATGATATGTCTGCTGATTATGATGAGTAGCAAGTTAGGAATGAGGTGACAGAGTCTGATGGAATGCCATAGCAACCCATGCGCATCAATCCCACCTAGGGATCTGTTGGTGGCAGTAGTAGCCAGTCAGCTCCAACACTGGAATGCCAACACTGTTCTCATATAAGGAAGCTTTTAGGTGTTGAAAATTCAGATGAGCCTAGATAGTAAACAAAGCAAATAATTACTCAGACGACATAATAAGTGGAAAATTCATTGTGTTGCTTGAAGATTCAGTATCATATAAATATGTAAATCTATAGGGAGTTTTTTGAGACCACAGCCGTGCCACCTTGAGCGAGCCTGATTTCATCTGATAGCATAAGCTAAGCAAGGTTGGGCCTGGTTAGTACTTGGATGGTAGACGATTTTGGAACACCAGGTCCTGTAGACTTACCGTACAGAAGAAAGGTATGAAAATCTACTTCCAGTCACGCCTTTCCAAGAAAACCCAGCATATATGACAACTTATCCACACGGTTACCAGGTGTTGGCGTTGACTCAGTAGCACTTAACAACAATGCTTGAGACACACATACGGTAGCTTCAGCTTTTCAAATTTTCAGACAGTCACTGAGCCATCAGGACAACCTTCCTCTTTTTAAGTGAAGGATAAGGAAAAGGGGAAGGTGAGAGGGTGCCTTTTAAGTGTAGAATTGAGACATATGTGCAAGTGTTTGTGATAAGAGTAGATTTAGGCGGGGTGTCTGTAACTATCTGGGGGACCAGCGAAATCTTTCTGTCTCACGTGGCTCCACCATTCACAGACTCCTCAGCAAATACCCCTAAAAAACAGTGTGGGGATTTGGAGCTCATGCATGCACAGCAAATCAGATATGCAGCGCATGCATGAACTTCAAAGCGTTAAAACTCTGTGCTGACTTTTGCTGCTCTCCAACGGGCCTGACTGGGCATGCTTTCTGTCACTCGCCTGCCCCACAGCTTGGCTTGGACGGCTCACTGTGTTAACCGTGCCTCCTGCCCCCCTCCCCCCCCTCCCTGAGGCTGCCGCTCTGTGTGAGTGCACATACTGTAATGGGTCGTGCTGGCCCTGAACATATTCATATATTACCTGGAAATGGGAACAATGCATGAGGTGATCATATTTGCAGAAGACACACAATTATTCACAGTTATGCACTTAGGGAAGTACAACCCAAACTAGAGATCCATGATGCAAGTTTCCATATTAGGAATCACCACCCAAAAAAAGGATCTAGGCGTCATTGTAGATAATACATTTAAACCTCTGTCCAGTGTGCAGAGGCAGCCAAAAAAAACCCCAAATAGAATGATAGGAATCCTGAGGAAAGGAATGGAGAGTATCACCAAGGATATTATAGTGCCTCCGCATCACTCCATAGTGTGACTGCATCTTGAATATTGTGTGCAGTTCTAGTCACCATATCTAAAAAAGGATGTAGCAGAATTAGAAAAGGTACAGGGAAGTGTGACAAAAATGATAAAGAGGAAGGATATCCCTGTGAGAAAAGGCTTAAAAGGTTAGTGCTCTTCAGTTTGGAAAAAAAGATGAATGAGAGATATGATAGAGGTCTGTAAAATAATGAATGGAGTTGAATGGGTAAACATAGGTTGTTTACTCCTTGAAAAAGTAGAAAGATTAGGGGACACACAATGAAGCACATTTAAGACTAATCAGAGGTTCTGGTGATGCCCGGTTGCGCTCCCAACCCCAGGCCTTTTCCAGCAGTGGATTTACCTCTGCAATGATCTGAGCCGTGTCCCAGTTTGAAGACTACAGCAATCCTTGGCTCCGAGTGATGGCAGGGATCTAAAAGTGGTGTGGCATAAGAACATAAGAACATAAGAAATGCCATACTGGGTCAGACCGAGGTCCATCAAGCCCAGTATCCTGTTTCCAACAGTGGCCAATCTAGGTCATACGTACCTAGCAGTTTCCCCAAAAGACACAGGTTCTGCAGTGCTTGTACTAGGCCAAGCATTGATATCCTGGGTCCCTTTTTAATAGTGGTTTATGGACCTTTCCTCCAGGAACTTGTCCAAACCTTTTTTAAACCCAGCTATACTAACAGCCCTTACTACATCCTCCGGTAACAGATTCCAGAGTTTGATTACACGTTGAGTGAAGAAATATTTTCTCCTATTTGTCTTAAATAGTTTACCCTGTAGCTTCATTACATGTCCCCTAGTCCTTCTATATTCTGATAGCGTAAACAATTGATCCACGTTTATCCGTTCCACTCCATTCATTAATTTATACACCTCTATCATATCTCCCCTCAGCCGTCTCTTTTCTAGGTTAAAGAGCCCTAACCTTTTTAGCCTCTCTTCATAGGAGTAGCCTTCCATCCCCTTCACCAATTTGGTGGCTCTTCTCTGTACTTTTTCTAATAACTCTATGTCCTTTTTAAGATACGGTGACCAGAATTGCACACAATATTCAAGGTGCGGTCGTACCATGGAGCGATACAGAGGCATTATAATATCCTTTGTTTTATTCTCCATCCTTTTCCTTATGATACCTAGCATTCTATTTGCTTTCTTGGCCGCCGCTGCACACTGGGCGGAGGGTTTTAACATGTTATCCACGATGACTCCTAAATCTTTTTCCAGGGTGGTGGTTTCTAATGTGGAGCCTTGCATCGTGTAACTATAGTGTGGGTTGTTCTTTCCTAGGTGCATAACTTTGCACTTGTCCACATTAAATTTCATCTGCCATTTGGATGCCCAGTCTTCCAATTTATCCAGATCCTCCTGCAGTTCGCTGGGCATGCCTCAATAGCTGGTGAGGAAGAGCCGAGGCAGACGAGCACGAGGGGAGCACAATATGGCTGCCGACCCTCATAAACTGGTACAGCTGGGGGCGGAATACCTCGTGGTGGTGATCTCTCGGGTGGTGGCAACTGCGCTAGAAGATTTTCTAAATAGATTACAATTATCCGTAGATGATATTAAAGAGAAATTTGATTCACAACTGTACCAGTTTGCAGAGGTGGAAACCAGAATAGCAATACAGGAGGACTCTATGGTCAGCTGGATACAACACAGCTCACATGGGACCACGCACAACTACTTCACAAGTTCATGGGTTGGTTTCCCACAATGGTGTGTATTTTTATATTACTTAAATCTCCTTTATTTTTATTAAGCCATTAGTGTTCCAACCTTGATTTTATGCTGCCTCCATTGTTCAAAAAATATGATTATGTACACATATATACACAGTGAGTGTGTGCCACATTGCGCCCTAATGATGAATGCTCAAAACTGAAAAGCCGGCATACGCATCCTTTGACTTCACAAGGTTTGGAGCAAATCAAGACAGCTTTAAAAATACAACATCTCTTTGTGGGTTCCTTGCTGCTTTACTGGTGTGACACAGGATTTCAGAAGGAGTCAGGCAAGTCATTTTTTAGGATTGTGTCTCATTCTCTTAGATCACATTACATTCACAGAATACCGTCATTTAGCATAGATAAGAGGTTATATTACCTCTCCTCTAGGTCCCCTGGTATTGGTGATTATTGAACCATTGAGCGTTCTAAATCAACATGATAGTGAGTGTTTGTTCTCTTTACTTTTCTAAACATATGTCCTCCTCATCCTTGCTTACTATAATGAACATTGAGTCTAACAGACATAAAAACTCATCAAAATATGTTGCAAGCACTGATATTTCAGTGTTTCTTCTGTTATGCACTGTATGTCCCTTGCAACTTACATTTTTAAAAAATATGTGCCCTCTTATTATGTATGCACCTTGGGACATGTTATTACTTTTTGTGTATAACTTTGGTATGTATGTTTCTGTAAGTATTTCTGTTATATATTCCTTCCAATGCAGCCTGTTTTTAGTGTTTTAGTTATTTTATATTTATTTTTAATTATAGTCTTAATTTTACTTTTATATACAGGGTGTTATTCTGTGCCATAAATTGCGGGGATGGATGTCCCGCTGGCATCTAACTTTCCCGCCGATTGTACAGGGAGGTATGACGGGGGTGGGAAATGGGTGCATTGGGGGTGGAGGCAGGGCGGGCAGTGGGCAGTTGTCAGCCCTGCATGTACAGGGCTGATTCCAATGTCAGCCCTGTACGCCCAGGGCCGTTGGCTTAGACAGGGAATTTATTACACCTTTGAGTTGGAATAAGTTCCCCGATCTTGCAGAGGGATGGCGGCCCGGGGCTCAAAAGAGGTGGCAGGGGGCAGAGGAAATTCCCCGCAGCCCGATTCTGCCCTTGGGAGGCCAGTTCGGGCTGCGGGGAAAGCATTTTTCTGTGCTGGTGCCGGGGATCATGGCTTTACAATGGAGCCATGGTGCCATGGCAACCGGACGCCATAGTGCCGCGGCTCCATTGTAGAGCCCTGACTGAGTTAGCTGGGGATAGGCCTGTATGTGCAGGCTGGGCTGAATTGTAGTCCCGGCCAGCACGTACAGGCCTGTTCATGATTCTGATCCTGTGGGGCTAGATATGCCCCGTGGGATCAGAATCCTGAACCCCTCTGTACGTCCAGCTCAGACCGGACGTACAGAGGGGCTGTACGTCTTCAATGGAATGAGCGCCACAATGTTTAGAGGATGTTTGCTTTATTATTTGTTTCTATTCTGCTTTCTTATTATTGTAGTTTTTTAAGGTTTGATATTTATATTTGATTTTTTATGAGGCAAAAACCCCCTGAGGGAGGCAAAGCCGAAACGTGTTGGGGTGTCGCTACAATAAAGGTGTTTGATTCTATTGCTATAGACCCTTTGCTTTTTTGTGCACTGGACTCTCTTTGCTCTTCTTGTTGGACTTCTGCCTCAACTGTTGGGACTCCCGATTGGGGAGGGCACATTGGATTGGGCTCAAAATGGCAGAGCAACACCGTCTGTGAGCTGCCATAGGGTGCTACCTCATCTGGATGGAGAAGGAGAAAATCCTCTGGGAGTTCCGTAGTGAGAACTTTGGAATGCAAGAACCAGAAACTGCTGCTCTTCAATGATTACTCTGCCAGAGTGGCAGCTAAGCACTGTTAATTTGCACCTGTCTGCGGAAGCCTGGTCCTGCGTGGAATACAGTTCACCCTATTGTTCCCTTATAAGCTGCAAGTCCAACATAAAGGGACTACTTTGTATTTTTATACCCCAGCTGAGGGGCACTTCTTCATGGACAGGCTGGCCCTGAGGAACAATGGTGGCCTGCAGCGGTCAGAGGGCCCAGACAACCCAAAGATGTAGAGGGCCCCGGAGATTTGTTTGCAGCCTACCTATGGATGGCCAGTAGACTGCCAGCCAGGGGCATTCAGCAAGAACTGCTCCCTGTTTATGCAGATTGGCTCGGCTGTCACCACACAGAGACAAAGAAGATGGGACACTGGACTCATGAGGCAACCTGGATATGCTTCAGCCTCCCTGCTTCCCTCCTGGACTTGGTAATGGGGACAATAGTGGCAGGAACTGGCCATCACTTGCCCCAGTAGGGGGAGCAGTGGTGATCCCCATTGTGGACTGCAATGGGGCCTGCTCCAGGGGATTGGGGGGACTGGGGGGAAAGGATCTGTTCATGAGCCTGTGGGGGTTGGGAGGTAGGGGGCTTGCAATATTCAGTGACATGTTGGGGCAAGGGTTGACTTCTGGGATGGCTGGGGTTAGCACAATAATCCGCATGGGAGGCATGGATAGTGAGTGGGCTTGTATGGTGTGTGAGTGTGAGAGACTATGGTGCTGGGGAGCAGGGAGGGGAGAAGGGAGGTTGGAGGGGCAGGGAATGTTTTGGGGGATTGTGGGACCTGCCAGGGGAGGGGAAGCACACAATGCATCTGAATAAGAGAAGGGGAGGCCATATGGTGAGTAAGGTCAACAAGGGGCTAAGCTGGGAGGCCCATGGAGAGATGCACAAAGCAATACCTGCTTTATATGCAATGAGGCTATAGAGGGTGAAGGATGAGGTCATTGAATGGGGGGGGGGGCTATATTCCATGATTAAATGAGAGCGTGTGAGCGTGTCCACACATATCTCTGCTCTTTGGGTGTCACCATGTTTTAGTTCAGGAAACCCACTTGACTGCAGAGGAGCACCTCAAACTTAGAAAGGGCTGGGTGGGAGAGGTCATTTCAGTTTCATATAACTCTAAGCAGCGAGGTGTGGCTATACTGGTAGGGAAAAGAGCTTCCTGGGTGATGCACCAGGTAGTTCGGGATTCGGAGAGGCATTATGTCCTAGCTTGGGGAGAGAAGTAAAGTGATTCTTGGAAATATATATGCCCCCAACACTTACCAACACCGCGTTTTCCTAGAACTGATAGCTCAGCTGGCTGATCAGGCTGAGTACCAATTAATGCTAGGAGGGGACTTAAGTTCTCTGGCTGATGCTACAATAGCCTGTGAGCCCCCACGGGAAGCCCTCAAGGGATGTGGAACACTGTGGTATCAATCTCCTCTGTAGAGAATTAGAGCCGATAGATGGTTGGTGCATGCTTAACCCCCTAGATGTGGAATTTACCAACTACTCAGGGCCGCACTAGATACATCGCTGTATAGACTACCTGCTGGTGGTGGAGTGGCTTTATGCCAAGCTGACCAGCTCAGACATACATCCCTTAGTGGTATCTGACCACATGAAGGTACAACTTAAAGTAAATGGGAGGAGAGAGGAAAGGGACAAAATATTGGCGACTGAATCCTGTTTGGAAGCAGAGTGGAGAATTTCGCACCTTCCTTTGGAAGATATGGTTAGACTATGAGGTGGAAAACAGGGTAGAGGATGTGGGCACTATAATTTATTGGGAAATGGTAAAGGCTGTTTAGAGAGGGCAGATACTGGGCTTTACCATGTCCCAGCAATGCTGACAAGAGGCCGCCCTATAGCAGGGGTTACCTGGGCTTAGCTGTACTTCAGGCTCAGCATCTGCAGGAGGGGAATGAACATATGTGGCTGCAGCTACAGGAAGGGAGGAATAAAGTACAGGCTCTGCTACAGCAAAAGGCCATGTGTAGCATATGGCTGTATAAGTATAAACTACATAAATGGGGGGACAAAACGGGGTATCTTCTAGCCAACATGATCCGGCCTGCCCATACTAAGGCGACAGTGACACATCTGCGGTGTTTTGGTACAGTGTCCTTCTTGATCTGTTGTCTGGGACTCTTCTGATCAAGCTTTTTAAGCAATCAGCAGATTGATTGTGGAGTATTTTGAATGCTATCATTATTAGCTTGTATTTTATTCGTGAACTGACGGGGCGGCCAATGGAGGGATTCAAGCATGGGGGTGATGTGGCTTTGTTTATTAGCTCTAGTGATTAGTTGGGCTGCTGTGTTTTGGGCCAGTTGCAAGGCTTGCGTTGCACATTTAGGAAAGCCGTGAAGAATTAGATTACAATAGTCAAAGTGCGGTGTGATTAGCACCTGACATTCAGAGTGGAAGTGGTTCTGCTCTAGAAGAGGTCGAAGATTTTACAGAAACTTCACTTTGTAATATACTTTTGTTGTTGTCTTGCTGATGTGAGACTGAAAATTGAGCCTCTGGTCGATGTATATTCACAAATATCTCACCTCACCTTTTACGGTAATTGATCTGCTTCCTATTGGTAGATTTTCAGGGGGGGGGGTTTGAATGTGGAGTCTCTCGTGATTATGAGAGCTTCCAATTTCTTGTAGTTGATTTACAGATTGTGTTGTATTAACCATTCTGTGACTGCTGACATACAGGCTGAGATGGCGGAGTAGTTTGGTTTCTTTGTATCTAGGATGGAATATATCATTAAGTCATTTGTGTATAGGTGGTAGTGTATTTTGTGTTCCTGTAAGATTTTGCATACTGGTTGTATGTACAGGTTAAAGAGGAAAGCAGAGAGTGCAGAGCCTTGAGGAAGACTTTGTTTTAGCGAGAAAGATCTCGAAGTATCAGATTTTATCTTAACTTGTGATCTTCTGTCAGATAAGTAGGAGCGGAACCAAGACAGCGGTGTGCCACTTACTCCTATTTTGCTTAGTCTGTCGAGAAGTATGGAGTGGTTATAGAGTGAAATGAGGAAGTTATGTCAATGAAAATGAGGATGAATCCTTTCCTGGTGTCTTCAATTCCTTTTAGTACAGTATTCAGAAGGGATGTTAATAAGGTTTCCACCCCATGAAGCTCTCGGAACCCGTGTTGTTGAGGGTCAAGTTGGAAGGTAGCATCAACATGGTCTTGTAGCTGGCATTGGACTGTCTTTTTGATTAATTTGGATAAAAGTGGGATGCTAGATATGGGACGATACGAGGCAGGAGAAGTTGGGTCAGAGGTGGTGTTCTTCAGTAATGGTCTTATTGAAGATATTTTCAGAAGTGGTGGCATGAATTCTTGTGAGAGGGATACGTTTATTATTTTGCAGAGTGATGGAGCTAATTCTTGCGCCATTGTCTTTATCCAAAGGGTTGGGCATGGGTCAAGGGAGGAAGTGGACGTGTTCAAAGTTTTCAGGAGGTTGATGCAAAGGTCTTCAAAGATCGAGTAAAAAGAGGTCCAGATGTTTGGTCGATTTGGTTCAGTTGAAGGGGTGATGGGATGGTTTGGAGAGGCTTGTGGACAAGATAGCTTGCTTTGGAGATAGGATACATAGGTCTCTGGGGTCAGAGCATCTATATGTTGGCTTTGTGGGGCTCTTGATAGGTCTCTGATTATGGAGAAAAGCTCTCGGGGACAGTTTAGGGAACTCATGATTATGTTCGTGTGGTGTTGCTTTTTGTGGTTGCGAATTAGTTTGTTGTATTCTCATTGTTTTGTCATGTATTCATGTTGACCTTGTTGAGCTTTGGTTCTCCTCCATCGTCTTTCAAGTCTTCTTAAGGTGGTCTTTGCCTGCTTTATTTCTGGAGAGTACCATGAGGCTTTGTTTTGCCACTTGGAAGCTCTTGGGTTTGGCGGTGCGGTGGCAGCTAATGAAAATGTTCTCTTCCAGTTCTCAATCAGTGAGGGGAGGTCTGAGGGGAGATTCTAGTTTGGGTATTGTTTGATTGAGTAGGGTGTCTTTGTTGAATTCATTGAAGCGTCTGAAGGAGTTTGAGTAGTGTTGTCTGGGGTGTGGGGGATCAAGAGTGAGATTGAATTGTATCATGTAATGATCTGACCATGGCACCGGGGTTACTTGATAAGGTATATGTGAATTAATGGAGTGGAGGATGGAGGGTACAAATACCAGGTCAAGGGTGTTTCCTCCAATGTGAGTCTGTGGTGAGATAATCTGGGAGAAATCATATGAGGTTAAGGCTTCAAGGAATGCTGAGGCTTGCACTGAGTTTAGGGAGTTCAGATTGAAGTCGCCTAAAATTATTGGTAGCTTAGTGCTGTTAGTGTGTCTGGTGGCCATCTGTATTATGCTCGAGAGGTTGTCATTGTTAGATGAGGGAGCTCTGTATATTAGACATATTATGAGGTCTTTGCTTTCCAGGGTTATGGAGTTGAGGGTTGCCCCGCTATGATATTAAATTCAAAACCAAACAGCCACAAATGCATGGTATTTAATAAGCTATTAATATGACAATTAGCTAGACAAAAGAACAATATTACAAGGACAACACATAGAACAATGCATCACCAAAACCTCTGACATCATCACAGCCCCTTTTTTATCATCAGCTGGGAGAGTCACAGTGAAGGCTGGAGAAAAGTCTGGGATTCCTCACGCGCTGGCCATGCGGACATCAGCTCTCTATCTGTCCTGGATTTTCTAGCTCTTTTTATAGGCTATAACAAACGTGTCACAGCTGGACAGCATGACTCCTCACATGAGGTTTTCTCTATAGGTATTTTCCACACCATACACCTTAGATAAACAGTACTTTCTGACCAGTCCTTCTCCAGCTTTTGTTTTTTCTCCAAGTTAATAAACAATTCTGGTCAGTCATTCCCTACACCTTTGGTCTCCGGGCTAGTAAACAGCAAATACCTTCTTTCAGCAACACAAGCGGTGACTATACACAGGGACTTCACCCAATGGATTTTACAAAAGTCCAATTGACTACATCTGTGTAAGTCAATGATGGAAAAGCTCTATAACATCAACAAAGACAAAACCTGGAGCTGACTGTAGTACAGATCACAAACTACTAGAATGCAAACTCAAGTTAAACTTGTAAAAGAGCAAGCCACTCATGAATGTAGCAAAATATAACCTTGAGAATATACCACAGGAATTTAAAGACTGCCTGCAAAATTGATTTGCTGCTTTAGATACAAATAAGTCCACAGAAAGCAGAGGAAGGCATGGCCACACCACTGATATTAATGATAAAAAGAGTCTTTATTTCAAAATCTTTAAGGCTCAAGACCCAACTTGGCTGTCAGCCTGCATCAGGGGTCTGAAACATGAACATATACATTTGTAAGATGCAAGGAATAGAAGCAGAAACTATTAGAGGAAGAACAAGATTGGCTTTCCAAAAGCTATGAAAGTTAAAGAAAAAATTCCAGCCTTGAATTGGAATGTTACAAGATGCTCAAGGATCCATGTTGAATGATGCTGAGAAGATCAAGAAAAGGTGGAAAGAATATACAGAATCATTATACGATAAAGATGACGTGGACCAATAGCTATTTCACCCTGTACCTTATAATCAGGAACCACTGGTGATGAAAGAAGAAAATGAAGCATCATTGAAAGCCTTATCAAAGAACAAAGCACCCGGCATTGATAGCATTCCCATTGAAATATTACAGCGATCTGATGCAGTGCTAACATACTTATAAGACTCTGCTAGAAAATTTGGAAGACAATATCATGGCCAACTGGGTGGAAAAGATCTGTGTTTATACCAATTCTAAAGAAAGATGATACAACTGACTGTGAAAATTATCGCACAATTGCTTTGATCCCACATGCCAGAAAGATTCTACTCAAGATTATTCAGCAGAGACTACAACTATACCTGGAACGAGAACTGCCTGAAATTCAAGCAGGGTTCAGGAAAGGGTGACGAACGAGAGACATCATCGCGGATGTGAGATGGATCCTTCAAAAGACAAAAGAATACGAAAAGGATATCTATATGTGTTTTATTGACTACAGCAAGGCCTTTGACTGTAAACCATGAGAAACTCTGGGCCTCATTAAGAAGCATGGGGATATCAGAATACCTGATCGTTCTCTTGCACAACTTTTACATTGATCAAGAAGCAACAGTTTGTACGGAACAAGGAGAAACAAAATGGTTAAAATCAGCAAAGGTGTACAACAAGGCTGCATACTTTCCCCCTACCTGTTTAGTTTATATGCAGAACAAATTATCAGAGAAGCAGGACTGTATGAAGACAAAACGAGGTGTGAAGATTGGTGGAAGACTCATCAACAACCTTCTTTTAACAACGGCACTTAACAACAACAAGAATTATTTTAGCAATTTAGAATGGTTACTATTTGGTCTCAAATCAATAGATCAATTATCTTGGGAATTGTACCAGAAAGGTGGTATTTCATAGTTCATAAAGCTGTCTGGAGATCTTTGGAAATGCATGAAATTAGTAATAACTCTAATTTATGTTATTCTGTAAGTAAATATTGGTGCCTTTCTTCATTTTTGGAAAAAGTCTGGATGCAGATCAAAGCAATCTTATACCTGTCTATTCTGCAGATTGTATTTTAAGGTCACTATGTCAAGAGGATCAATATTTGATGTATCTGTTGACATGAAAATAATTTTAAGTGACTTGAAAGAAGGGATAAGTATTAACTGTGGTGGTAGTGGTGGAATACAGCATGTTTGACCCATAAATATGAGATGTATATAGCCAAAAACTAATTTATCTAAGAAAATAACTGGTATTTGGGATTCTGTAAGTTTTTTTTCTAAATAAGAATTTATTTTTTCAAATCACATTGTCATATATGATTTTTGTATTGTTGAATGTTATCAAATTTGTCTAAATATAAATGTTTTCAAGAAACATACTGATCTAAGAAGTAAGAGGCCCTTTTACTAAATTGTGACAGCGGTTAACGTGGCATTTAGCACATGCTAAGGGTCCAGGTAACCACGAGCACATTCTAAGAACAGCTAGCTTGGTGAAAATGCTATGCTAACTGCCATCAGCACCTGAGTGGGATTGGGGCAGAGAGAGAGCATTTCAGCTAGTGAAAGCTAGCCTCTGGGATGTTGCTGCATACTAACTGTCACGACTATCGATAGCATAAATGCACTTAATGTGACCTTAAGAGGTGGCAGTAGGTACAGCTGTGCTATTGACAGTCCAATAGCAGTTGCTGACATTGTGTGCTGCTACAAGAGTAACTTTTCCAAGTGCCAATTCCCCCTCAATTCACAAGTCCCTATATTACCCCCCCCCCAATAATGCTCCTCCATCAGACACCTCCCCAGAAGTGTCCCCCTCTAGCACTCCCTCCATCTTTCTCCTGATGGGGCAATAAGAGGACACCTTGAGCCATGTCCCCTGATTGATCCCTCAATAAAACTTCCCACACTGAACTCCCCCCATCCCCTAAACCACTCTGGGTCTTATTGAGGACTCCCTGATGTTCGAAGTGGTCAGCTGGGTGGGACTGGTCCCCCCCTTGGCTCCTGCCCCGACTGCAGAGACTCTCAAAATGGCATTAGTAACAACTAGCAGTAGACTCCTGGTACTACCGCTGGGGTTGTGTGCTGTAACTGTGCACATTAACAGAGGAGGTATAATTTAATCTGGGTGGTGCTATGCGCTGTGTTGGCGCATAGCCCACCTGCCATCCGTCTAACCCAGATTTTCAATGAAATTCCGGGTCTTGTCACACAGCCTGGAAGCCACAGGAGCAAGCACCGATTTTCAATGCTATCCACTTAGCCCCTGCACCTGAAAGATAGGCAAGGAAAAACCTTGCCTATCTTTTAGGCACAGAGGGCTAAGCGGGTAGCATCAAAAATGGGTGCTACCCAGTTAGCCCTATCCTCTGCCCCCATTCCACCCCAGAATGCCCCGATGCTAACCACATAGCATTTGAGCACATTAGGGGCTTATCCAGGATTTTTGAAGGGCACTATCCTTCGAAAGTCCCAGATATGATATTTACACGGGTAACTAGGGCAGTTACCCATGTAAATGCCTTCGAAAATGCCACCCTATGTACTGAATAGCATGCACATACTAGGTAGGGAATGCATACTGAAAGAATAGTGCACACAAAAAATTATTTGGTATTATTATTATTTATCTTTCATATTTGGCACATCACAGCCAGTGCTGACTGATTTTAACTCCATTAATTTGGGTCTTATGCAAGACCCTGGCAATCATAGAGATAACGGTGCAAAATGTTTGCTGTTCCAACTAGGATAGCTTTTTGCAAAACCATTGGGGCTACGAGATGTGATCAAAAAGTATTGAGACTTGTTGTGTAGCTATATAGCAATACGTCGCACCACTATGCTACTAAGCATGCAGTGACCTAGTTATGTGTTCTGCATGTGCAGGGTGTAGTGTGCCTGCAGTACAACTATACATTTTTTAATCACATGATATTTGGTATCATGTAAAAGCAGTTTGGCAAATTTACGATGAGTAAAAGAATTGAACAGCAAATTTTTAAATTCTTCCATAAACTTGGCGATTTGTGCAAAGACACTTATGACAAGTTACAGCAAGTGTATGGCGATGAATGCTTGAGTTGTGCTTAAGTTTATGACTGGTACAAATGTTTCCAAGAGGGCTGCCAAAGTGTTGATAGTGACAAACGTTCTGGAAGGCCATCCACGAGCAGGAATGAAGATAAAGTTGAAGCAGTGCGTGCCGCATTACACACAAATTGTCGATCGACTATCAGGGAGCTTACTGAACACATGGACATCAGTTATGGGTCTGTACAGTCCATTCTTACTGTTGATTTTGGATGAGACATGTGTCTGCAAAATTCGCACCGAAACTCCTGTCCTCTGACCAAAAAAGAAGATAGACTGTCTGCAACCAGGGAGGAGTTGTAATACATTGAAAATGACTTCGATTTCATCAAAACGTTATTACTGGTGATGAATCATGGGTTTATGGTTATGACCCCAAAACTAAGGCAAATCCTCACAATGGAAGATTCCAAACTCACCCAGACCCAAGAAAGCCCATCAGGTGCGGAACAATGTCAATGTTATGCTCACAGGTTTCTTTGATTACCAGGGTATTGTTCATCATGAGTATGCTCTTAAAGGACAAACATCAATAAGGAGTACTACGTCCATGCTCTGACTCATTTGAGAGATGCAGCTCATCATAAGAAGCCAGAGTTGCACGGGAATGGTTGCTTCATCACAGTAACGCCCCAGCTCAGGCATCACATCTTGTCTATCCTCGCGCCCTGTGACTTTTTCTTGTTTCTAAAACTGAAATGACCACTGAAAGGAAGGAGAGTCACCGACTTGGGGACCATTAAGCGAAATTCAACACAGCAGCTTCACAGCATAATGAAAGAGGCTTTTCAAAATAGTTTCCAGCAGTGTCTGGCATGGAGGAAGTGTGTTTTATTGGAAGCAGGACCGTACCGAGCCTTGTGCGAGTGGTGCGGCCGCACAGGGTGCAAAGAATTAAAGGGTGCATTTCGGCTCTCTGCCGTTGCCTGCTGCCGCCACTTTTTTGGCGGCAGGCAGCAGTAGAGAGACGAAATGCGCACCTTAAGTCTTTGCACTGGCACACTAAGCAGGTCTGGTCTCTCCAGGAGGAACTAGACCTGCTTAGTGTGCCGGCGACTTGCAGATCGGGCGCACGCCCTCCCTCCTGCACCTCCATAAAGTGTCTAAATGGAGGTGCGGGAGGGGGCGCACGCCCAATGTGCAAGTCACACAGGGTGCATTTTAGTCTTGGTACGGCCCTGATTGGAAGGTGATGACTTTGAAGGAGACCGAGTGCAATAACTGTCAGTGTTATACTTCTTGTGTTATTGTACTAATCTTGTTACTTTTTGATCGCACCTCATATGTCTTTTAGATTTAAAGATTCCATGTGTTTTTGAACTACAGTTGGTATTGTTCCAAGACTTCCAATCAGAACTGGTATTACAATTTTTATTTTTACTCTAAAGTCTTTCTACTTCAATTTGTAAATCACACTAATTTGTCAAGTTTTCCGGCTGTTTTTCAGCAATTCTACTATCACCGGATATTGCCCTGTCTATAAACCATACATTTTTCTGTCCTATGACCATGATATTGGGGTATTGTGTTCCAAGTAGCTGTCAGCAATGTTCCCGCTAACCTGCGCTGGGTCCGCCGCCAACATTCCCGGACCCAGCGCAGGTTAGCGGGAACATTGGCTGTCAGTATGACCTTTTCAATGGTATGGTGCCAATAATTGTTTGCTACAGTAAAGATAGAGATTCCAATGGATGACTTTAACCACTCAGTCATGGCATTGTTTATAGTCAATTTGGCTTATTTTTCTATAGGTACTGATTAGATAATCTTCGGTTTCATCTTTGATTTTGCATATCCAGCATTTCCTGTCATTCTGAATTTTTTTTTTCAATCTTAGCTTTCCTGAAATTTGCTTGTAATGCTTGTCCTTCAGTTGCTAAGATTATTCCATCAATTTCTTTTTACATGCCATTATTTTCAGCCATTGCCATGATAGGTTTTTGCAACATTTTTATCAGTATCTTTTATACATTGGCCCTTAGTGGCTTGTCTTTCCAGTTGTTGAATCTGCATTCTTTCATAACTTTTTTATATTCTATTTTTGATTCTGATATTTTTAGTAATTTTATCTGCAGATCTCAACTAAGATGAGCTCGTTGCTTTTCATAATGTGATCATTCAGGCCATGCTTTTCGTTTTAAATAGTTTGTTTCACCTGCAACAACTCTCTGCCCCTTTTTGGTTCTTGGTATATATATAGCCTGATTCACGAAGGGGCACGTCTGGACAGTCCGAATGGCCCCGAGCAAGAAGGGCCCATTAAGACCGGTTCTGGACTGTGAGAATAAAACATTCCCATGGTGCACAGAATCGGGCCCGTGGACGGCCTGGCGTGCCCCTGCCACCTGCGGGGATGTCCTCCCGTAGGCATCCCCAACTCCCCTGGCTTAGGTCCCCCTCATCCCCACTACTCGATCCATGGCTGGCCTGCCGGGGCATGGATTGGGCAACAGAGACCCACGCACTCGGCCCTTGTCTCGGGGGGGATCTCCGGGCCTGATTGCTAGGTCAATGCTGCTTATTCCACCTTCATGGTGGAATAAGCAGTACGTTCCCTTTGACCCGGCAGGATGTACAGGGCCGTGACCTAAATCGGCCCTGTACGTCCTGCCGGGTTGACCCGCCCCTGCTCTGCCCAGATCCCACCCCCTCCTGCCTCCCCGCCGTCTATCCCCGTCTTGCTGCTCAGGACGTACGGAGAGAGCCAGAGGGGGAATCAGGCCCGAACAGCTTGCAGGGCCGCAACTCAGAATCAGGCCCATGACAAATAACAAGATCTGTGGCAAATCAGAGCTTTATTAACAACCAGTGCAACATATAGAATAAATATGAATGTCAAACAAGTCAAATAACGAACTGCCCAGCCCCAGCCAGCCTTTCAATTGCCTTTATCCCCAGCAAACAAGCAAAGGAGGCATTACTCTCCGTAGTCTTTAACCCATGGTTAGATGGTATTTTCCTAGACCAATAGAAAAATTCAATTCAAATAGCAATTAGCAGGCCAACAAAGGACCTGCAGTAGCATTAAGATTATCCAGCAAAAGGCTCCACAAAGCTGCAATAGGTAAGCTCACCAGCTCCATAGTGATATTGATAGGAAGTTGTCAGGCACCACTGCACAAAACTTGATTACACTCTCCATCTCAGGCTGGACTTACAAGGCTCATATGTAATCTTAGGGGGTTGCAAGCAAAACAATTTTGATTCATTTCCTTTCAGTTTTATTTGCAGGTTTTTTTGTAATGTTTCATTTTAATACATTTTCATTTTTATAAATTTACATTTCAGGGTAATTTTGCTAATTAAAGAGGTAGCTATGGCTACTGTTTAAACAAAAAACATAGCTGAAAGGTTACTAGAGGTATCAGGCAAATAAAAAAAAAATATGTTGGCATTTTTCCCCTCCCAGTTAGAGGCTGGTCCTCAAACCAGAGACTTTTGGATTGGAAGGTAAGCATCTTGCATACGAGCCACACATTTTCATGGAGGATTGGCTCTAGTTAGATTTGTCCTCACTCTGATGAAGATCTTCCTTACTGTTTCCTGATTGACCCATGGTTACACAGGTACACTAAAAATTTTTTTTTTTAAACTGCCTCTAATGTTTCGATTGATTTTTACGTTTTTTGGTGCGCTGAATCCAAATCTGGTAACCAATTTGCTCCATCACGTACAGATTTTTTGCTACATTGGGTTAGCAGTTTGACGTGAACGTTTCAGATTGAGTGCGATCGAGATAAAGGTTTCTTGGATGAATTCTTTATACTAATTGTTTAGTAGTTATTCAAATAAGAATAAAGAAAATTGTAACAAGGCAGCACATAAGAATAGAGTAATGTCAACAAAACACACTGTGATGGTAGCAAAATTGTCTGCACTTAAAACAGCCACATACATGTGCACAAACATTGAGCATATAAGAGCGAGGTTAGACACAAAGCAAAGCAAAGAAATGTGCAAAAAATGTTGTACAGGTATGTATGTAAGAATAGAAAACACAAACCGCACCATTGCAATACATGAAGACAAACACCCGATGGTGTGAAAATAAAATTCTAATAAATGAGATCCGACACTGTGGTAATAACTAGCAAATTTTTATTTCAAAGTTTAGTAAAAACACGATATTTGTCAACACAGTTTAGATTTTAAAGTCATTCTTGGGTCAATCAATCTCCTGGTGGGCCCGTTTCTTCTTCCCCCGAATGCTTCTCTTGGTGCGCTGCTTGGCGTATTTTTCATCTGGGGTTTCCCGCAGCAGCAACCAGCAGAAATCAGCCATCATAGTGGTGTTCCATCTTCCTTGGTACCTTCTCTCTGCGTCCTTGATGTCCTGGTGAAACCTTTCACCTTGTTCTTCACTGTACGCCCCCAAGTTTTCGGGAAAGTAGTTCACATGGGAGTGCAAGAAATGGACTTTCAGGCTCATGTTACAGCCTTGTTCTTTGAAGGCATTGAGCATCCTGGCAACAATATCCTTATAGTTCTCATCCCGCCTGTTCCCCAAGAATTTGAGAACAACATCCTTGAAGGAATCCCAGGCTTCTTTTTCCTTCTCAGACATTGTTTCAGCGAATGCTCCATCTGAAATGAGTTTCCTTATATCAGGGCCAACAAACACTCCTTCCTTTAGCTTTGCTTCAGAAAGTCGGGGGAACTTTGAGCAAAGGTACCGAAAGCACTCACCATCTTTTGGAAGGGACTTGATGAATTGCTTAATGAGACCCAACTTAATGTGGAGAGGTGGTAATTGAATTTTATCACGAGGTACCAAGCTCTCATGAAGAACATTTTTCTCACCGGGTCTCAAATACTCCCGAATTGGCCAATCTTTTTTCCCCCAGTGTAGGTCGCGGGCCCGGCTATCCCACAAGCAAAGGAAGCAGGGATATTTGGTGAAACCGGATTGCTGCCCTAATAGCATGGATAGAATTTTAAAGTCTCCACAAATCATCCACTTATGCTCATCATAACGAATCTTCTGAAGAATCAGGGCCAAATTCTCGTATTTTTCTTGGAGAATAACAGAGTGAGCAATAGGAACTGAAGCGAATGTGTTGCCATTATGAAGAAGAACACCTTTTATGCTGTCTTTTGACGAATCAATGAACAGCCGCCATTCAGCAGGATCATACTTGAGTTTAAACTTTTCCATCACTCCGTATATATCGTTGCAAAATACCAAATCTTCCTCTTTGCTGAAATACTTCAAAAACTGTGTCTCGCGGTTGCGGTACCAATAAAAGTTGTTCCTGGTGACAATAGATTTTTCTGTTTAAGCCGAGAATCTAGCAGTTGGGCAGCATCTTTTGGGAGTCCTAAATCCCGGACTAAATCATTCAATTCAGCTTGAGAGAAAAGTTCAGGTTTCGGATCTGGTTCAGTTTCAAACTCGGAAGTACTGGACTCATCGGGAAAAGCCATCTGATGAGTCTCATCATGATCAGAACCATCCACACAAATATGATCCAAAGGTTTTGGTGGTTCAGGCACAGGTACTTCGTTGCTATGAGGCATAGGCCTAATTGCTGAGGGAAGGTTGGGGTAACTTATTACGTTCTTATTTTTTAAGTTGTATCCCTTCACAATGCAAGAGCAAAAATAGCAGTCACTGCTGTGGTCTCTTTGTTCACGCCACATCATAGGTATTCCGAAACGAAATGCTTGTTTTTTACCTTTCATCCATAAGCGTAGATCTTCCTCACATGTCTTGCACACTTTGTGAGGAACCCACGGTTTGTCTTGATCGCCTAACTTCAAACCGAAATAGGCGAAATATACTTTTTTAATAAATGCAGAAATGTTCCTCTGCCGCTTTTTCACGGTATATTCCCCACAAATAAAACAAAAACTGTCCGGAGAGTTGACGCAACCTCTGGCTCTGTGAGCTATCACAAATACACAGCACTGCAAACTACAACTGTAGTGAACCACTTCGGAATAAAGCTGGATTACGACTGAGCAAAGAAAAGGTAATAATGAACTTGCAAGAAACTGAAATTTGACAGAAACGTTCATGTCGCAACCACCGTGTTTGAGCGAGCGAACGAGGCGAGGCGAACAGGAAAGAACATGCGCCAGCGCGAGTACTGGATTTAGCCCCCGCCTCCCAATTGTCCTGTTAATGTATAAAATGAATACAAAACACTCTAAAATATCATGAGGGAGTGTTTCTAGTTAGTTAACCATTACAACCTCTATTTTGGGCCAAGAAAATAAACTGCAGTCGGTTAAAAAGAAATTATGTGAACATTCCTTATATGGGTAAGAAATCTAATTTTGCAAGAAAACGTGATGTGATGGAACATTTTGGCTATTTTTCCTGGATTCAGCACCCCAAAATCTATAGGAATCAGTTGCAAAACTGGAGGCAGTTTTTTGGTAGTGTACCTGTGTTATTAAACAGATTGTTTTTGCCATATTTTTGTGCTAATCATTCGGTTGTTCATTAAATATACCTGGGAGCCTCAGGAGAGCTTATCCTCTAAGAGAATCTTATAAAATTGCAGTAGGCATATATGCGCCGATGGGGGGTGGGGGTGGAGGCTGTCTTTTACTAAAGGGCACTAGCTGTCAACATTGGTCTGATATGTGCTAAAGGTATGTGTTTGACCCATGTTTATAGAGTAGGACCTTACAGCTAATGCTGGATTATGCCACTAACTGAATAAAAAAAAGGAGCATGCCAACCCACAGCAACATAGAACCAAACAGAAGCAGGTATCATAATACACTATGGAGTATGGATAAAATGTCTTTATTGGAATGTTCAGGAAGGTCTACCCTACATGTATTTCAGTACACAGCCTTCCTCAGGGGTCAAGGACCTCAGATAAAAATGGATAAATAATAAGCACAATAAATAATAAGGTCACATTAAAAACCAAGACAATTATACATATAGAGAGGACACAGCAGCATTAATAACAATCTTAAAATTCAAATCAAAAGACAATTTATAAAAATGAATCATATAGTTGAGAATGTGCAAAAGAATGAGACAAAGCAATCTAAATAAGTACAATGAAACCAAAAATAATAAGATGGGTAAATGCATATGCATAAAAGACATGTTCTGTAGCAATAATATACATAAAAAGGGGCATTAATACAATAAGAACACTCAGCCTAGGGACATAAGAACAACTAAAATGAATAACACATGAAATTAAAATATAGAAAAGAATTAAATTAAAATAATCCAAGAAACAATATTGGTGTATTAAGTCAGACACTTAACATGGTTGAACACTACTAGACATTATTGCTAGAATGGTCCAATAGCCGGCACTATTTGGTAAAAGAGGCTGGAGAGTAAAGTGGACATGGAGATGATAGGACCAGGAGGAAAAAAAAACAGGAATGGTTACTAACTGATATATTGGCAACAATGGCAAAGTCGTGTGACCAGAAACAAAAAGTGGGGGGAAGGGGAAGGGAAGGAGAGAAGATACAGCAGACATGAACAATACAATATCTAAAAGGAGCTTTCATGTAGATCATAAAATCGATCGGTGTACTAACATCAACTGCAGGGGAACGGAGGCCAGTAATACATGATATAAAACAGTGTAGGTAAAGCACTCTAATATAGTGCAAATCTACAGACTATTCTAATGTACAGACCATAGACCTGATATGAACCATAGTGGATACAAAATAAATAAATAATGTGCAGGAATTAAAACAGCAATTACTAGCCAGTAAAAACTGTGTACCAAAACAAATTATAAAGTCCGGTAAAACAAGAGATAAAAGCGAGGTATAGATTGAAGGGACTATGAAGTCATGTACTAATAATTTGCTAAAAATAAAATAAAACGATATGGAAGGTTGCAGTCAAACCTTAACTGCTTGAAACTTATTTATTTTATTTAACATTTCTTATATACCGCCTTTCATGATATCAAGGCGGTTTACATTGAACAAACTGAAATTGCATTGAACAGGGCATTATAACTTGGAGATAACTATTTTACAGGGAACCTGGGCAATGGAGGGTTAAGTGGCTTGCCCAAGACCACAAGGAGCACCTGTGGGACTAGAAACCCAGTCCTTCCGGCCCAAGGTTGCTGTCCTCTAGTGGGATTTGAATCCCCGACCTTCCAGTGTGAGGTAACTTGCCCCAACCACTAGGCCACTCCTCCCTCCAAATGCCCCAACCACTAGGTCACTCCTCCCTCCCTAGCAAATGTATAGCACCATTGGAAAAGACAGAATCTTGGACAGCGGCCATTTTTAAGCCCAGCTGCTCCTGCCAAAATGACCATGCCATGGAGACCTAAACCAACCAATGGGCCGCCCCAAGCAATCTTTAAAAGCAAAGACCCCTGAATCAAAAATAGAATAAAAACATATGAACAACCAAAATAAATTAAAACAAAAAAGTGCAAAAAACCAACCAATTTGAAAAGAGGGGATGAGGGGGACCCAGCACTGAAGTATCATAATATAGAATAGTTACTGGATCATAGATAGTGTCTCATAAGAGAGCATCCTCAAAGATTGTGTGCAAATGATAATGAGCTGATCACTGAAACCGCATCGTGATGGATAGAAAACCCATATTAGCCGGCAGTTGTATAAAGACTATGGGGCTTGTTTACAAAGCTGCGGTAGCGGTTTCCGATCATTATCAGAGTCGCAGCCCCATTGATTTCAATGGGGCCGTGGCTCCGATAACGATCGGAAACCGCTACCGCGGCTCTGTAAACAAGCCCCTATGGGTGCAGATGATAACATCTAGATAAAAAAAAGATAATAAAATATAAAAAAGACGTGTGGGACAAGACAGGGAACCATTGATTACAGAAGGGTTGGATATGGAAGGTATGTTTATACAGTCAACTCCTTAAAAAATAGTCAGTTCAAGTAAAATGGACATAAGAAAGCTCCATAAAAAATTATAAATAGTAAACAGGAAATACTAAAAGATGATTCTACAACCACTGCGTCTCCTGAATATCTAAAAAATGCAAGTTAACACTATAAAATCTGGAAAATCTGATCACATCCTGGAACAGCACTATCAGTACCATTGCACTGCAACCAGTCCAGGGTAACAACCCAAAGAAAAGAAAATCTTCTCCTTGGTTCTCCCCTGACCTACGAGCCTCCCTCACACACCTAAGAAAACTGGAGAAACGATGGCGTCGCTCACACTCCTCAGAAGACCAAGCAGCCTATAAAGCACATCTATCTGTACACAGGGAATCAGTCATGGCCAAGATGAAACAATTCCATACCAATACGCTGAAAAGATCACTAAATAAACCACGCGATCTTTTCAACTTAGTCAAAACCTTATCTAAAGAACCTTCACCAAAACATCCTGAACCCATCCATCCCCAAGCATTCGCCGATTTCCTGCAATCCAAGTTGCTTCAAACCAACAACATTGCAACAATCTCCTCTCAAGTCACCATATGCATATCAAACCTATCCATGTTCTCCACACCATCCAGAAAACATGTTGAAGACACCATCGCTGCTCTTAACACGACTACTGCACAAACTGACCCTTGCCCAGCCCACTGGATAAAGGAACTACGCCAAGATCTCAGCCCCATCATCACTAAAATGATGAACTTATCCTTTACAACCGGCTCCTTCCCACCAGCCCTCAAGAGAACATCCATAAGACCCCTCTTGAAAAACCACAAACTCGACCCACAAAAGGTTGAATCCTATAGACCCATAGCTAGCATACCCCTACTAGCGAAAATAATTGAAAAGGAAGCTCAAAGACAGTTACAGGACCACATTGACACCGTCTCCCCTCTTGACCACTGCCAACATGGCTTCAGAGAGTTCCACGGTGTTGAAACCCTCCTTACCACTCTCTGCAACAACATCATCACAGGCATTGATAACATCCGCCAAGGCTTTGCTCTCATCTTCTTAGACATTGCTGCGGCTTTTGACTCTGTACATCACGATCTGTTAATAGGGCGACTAAAAGAAAAAGGCATCAATAACACTGCCCTGGAGTGGTGCAAGTCATACCTTGATCAGAGATGGCAGTACGTTACCTCAGGGACCACAACATCCACACCTTACCACCAAAAGCAAGGCGTACCACAAGGATCATCCCTATCCTCACTCTTTTTCAATATATACATACAACCGGTTTGCAATATCATCAGGTCCTTCAAGGTTGAATGCTTGATTTACGCAGATGACATCCTCCTATATATGCCTTTCTCCACAGTTCATATGGACCTTTCCCCGCTAGCTAAATGTTTTGATGCAGTATCCGAATGGCTTCAATCCCAGAACCTCCGAATTCAACACAAAAAGACCGAGGTTCTCTTCATCACCAGGGACCCACTTTTCACCCCCCCCATCCCATATAAAGGTGAAAGAAGCTGAGCTCCAATCAAAACCTTCCATTCGCTACCTTGGAGTCACTTTTGACCAACGCATGGATCTGAAACTACACATAACCAACGTAGTCAGAGCAATCTACCTCAAGATCCGGACTCTTCGACATCTTCGCCCCCTGCTCGATCCTGATGACTTCAGAACTATATTTCAAGCCTTAACCTTACCACACCTTGACTATGCCAATGCCATTCTCCAAGGCCTCCCACACTCCACATTAAACCCTTTGCAACTCGCCATGAATACCGCTGCTAGAGTCCTCTACGGAGCATCAAGAAGGGACCATGTAACACCCATCCTAGAGCAACTCCACTGGCTCCCCATACATGGCAGAATATTGTTCAAAACATTACTACTAACTTTCAAGGCCACTAAAAGCATCACCTCCTCCTCTCTAATAGACCTCATTCAGGCCGTCCCACCCAACAGATCCAGGAGAACGATATCAACAAATACTCTAATCATCCCTAAAGCAGCGACAAAATGCCTATCAGTGACATCTAACAGGGCCTTCAGATTCTATGCCCCTAAGTACTGGAACGCTCTACCCCCAGAGATTCGTGCTATCACTGATCTATCCCTTTTCAGAAAGGCACTCAAATCCCACCTCTTCCCCCAATATTACTTGACCAACTAACCAATCTTAATCACTACCCAAACTAAGAACAAATCCTGTTATGTATACTTGTAAATACTCTTGTAAATAGTTGCAGTAATGACGTCCCATGTTTTATCCAAGTTCTCTGACCTTGTTCTCTGTAAAACCTAACAGTTTGTTGTTATGGTATGTTGTTATATTGTGAACCGCGCTGATTCTGAATAGAGCGGTATATAAGAGCCTGTAATAAATAAATAAATAATAAATAAATAAATAAAAACATAATGGTTAAAAACGAATAAAGAGTGGTTATTATTGTCCGGTCTAAAAAAGACAAAAAGTAAAAATCCAAGTAAAGACCCAAGTACCCAGAAGACCAAATGTAAAAAACATAAAAAGAGGGATAAAAACTAGATATAAAATAACAAGTCACACCAAAAAGACAATTAAAAATAAAAAAAAAACTCAGAGGAAATACCGGACAAGGGGGAGGGTGCAGGGAGAAGGGGGGAAAAAGAGGGAAGGGAAGAGGGGAAAGGAAAGGAGGAGGGGGGGTGGATATGAGGGAAGAAGGGAAGGAAGGAAAGGGGAGAGAGAGAGGGGAGTGAGGGAGGGAAGAAGGGGGAGAGAGGGAGTAAGAGGAAGGGGGATGGAAGGATGAGGTGGAGGAGGAGGAGGAAGGGGAAAAGGGGAGGGAAAATAAGGCAGGGAGAGGAAGGGGAGAGGGAAAGCAAGCAAAAAAGCAATAAAGGGCAATAAGAAAATAAAAACAGGAATAAAAAATAGAAATAAAACCAATAATCAAAAACTCAAAAGTCAAACCGATATTTTAAAACAGTTTTTTTTTTTAAAGAAATCAATTATTTTATTTATTTATTTATTTAGACAGTTTTGTATACCACCTTATCCTTCAATCAAAGTGGTCACAACACAATAGGGGGATACATTTAATACAAGGGGATATGAGACACATACACTAATACTTATAGGGAACATGGGCAATGGAAGGTTAAGTGGCTTGTCCAAGACCACAAGGAGCACCTGTGGGACTAGAAACCCCAGTCCTTCCGGCCCAAGGTTGTTGTCCTCTAGTGGGATTTAAACCCCCTGACTTTCCGGCCTGTAGTAACTTGCCCCAACCACTAGGCCACTCCTCCCTCACACCACACACCACCAGGTGGAAATAGACAAAATAGAGGGCCAATGAAACAAGGAGAAATCAATATCTTGATTCAGACCTTGGAGATGTAATGACTTCATCTGGAAGATATAATTCTGTTTGAGTCATAGTAAGGTGTTGTCTATGTCACCGCCTCTCCAATGTTGGCGTACCTCTTTTAATACCAGATATTTCAAATCTGAGAGAGTATGTGATTTTTCCTGCCAGTGAGACACTAAAGAGGTCATTCCAGAGCACGAATAAGCCCTTTGGACATGTGGCATAGGCAACCATATTTTGAAACCCCGTGGTCTTGCACGTACACGGTGCTAGCACGGGGATCTCAGAACATGAGCGGGAGTGAGTAGAATGGGGGCATGGCAAGCATCAAAGACATATAAAGAGTATTCAGGAGAGGCCCATGTATGTCTTCAGTGTTTCCCACAGACGTACATGTTATTCCTGTAGAAACATGGAATAAAGGCAGGACCTAGAGAAAATTCTGCTCTGCTCAAAGTGTCCCATAATAGAGAATAGTTGTGACAAGTATACTTTTAACTGTTGTGTCTGCAGTCTGTAGGGATACAAGATGCAGGTGTAAAGAAAAGAAAGCAGAGGTGAGGGAAGGATATAAGGTATAGAAACAATATTAAACACCGCTATAGAAACATTGATAGGAGCAAGTGTGTTTAATCTGGCTATGCTTATATTTGCTGTTTGTGCAAATAGCGTTATTCTAAGGTTTCCTACCATGTCCTATGTTCTGGAAAATGGGGCTATTGATGTAGGGCTAGTATGTGACTAAAGATGGAAAAGATTCTTGTTTGAATGAGAAAAGCAGATCAGATTTGTAGTCCTGGGATGCCATGTTATTGTGTTATACCAGCTGTTGTTTATAGGTGCAAGGAATCATTTTGGCAGAAGTATATTTAATGTGGGTGCAAGTGAGTGTGTATATGTGTGTGGTGTGAGGGTTGCACAGGAGGATCTGTGTGCTCTGCTACAATTCTAGGGAGACATGAATGCCTGAACATAAGAACATAAGATATGCCATACTGGGTCAGACCAAGGTCCATCAAGCCCAGTATCCTCTTTCCAACAGTGGCCAATCTAGGTCATACGTGCCTAGAAGTTTCCCCAAAAGACACAGCTTCCGCACTGCTTGTAGTGGGTCAAGCATTGATATCTTGGGTCCCTTCTTAATAATGGTTTATGGACCTTTCCTCCAGGAACTTGTCCAAACCTTTTTTAAACCCAGCTACACTAGCAGCCTTTACTACATCCTCCGGTAACAAATTCCAGAGTTTGATTACACGTTGAGTGAAAAAAAAATTATTTTATTAGTCTTAAATAGTTTACCCTGTAGCTTCATTGCATGTCCCCTAGTCTTTCTATATTTTGATAGCATAAACAATCAATCTACGTTTACCCGTTCCACTCCGTTCATTAATTTATAGACTTCTATCATATCTCCCCTCAGCCATCTCTTTTCCAGGTTAAAGAGCCCTAACCTTTTTAGCCTTTCTTCATAGGAGTATCCTTCCATCCCCTTTACCATTTTGGTGGCTCTTCTCGGAACCTTTTCTAATAACGCTATATCCTTTTTAAGATACGGCAACCAGAATTGCACACAATATTCAAGGTGCGGTCTCACCATGGAACAATATAGAGGCATTATAATATTTTTTGTTTTATTTTCCATTCCTTTCCTTATGATACCTAGCATTCTATTTGCTCTCTTGGCTGCCGCTGCACACTGGACCGAGGGTTTTAACATGTTATCCACAATGACGCCTAAATCTTTTTCCTTGGTGGTGGTTCCTAATGTGGAACCTTGCATCGTGTAACCATAGTTTGGGTTGTTCTTCCCTAGGTGCATAACTTTGCACTTGTCCACATTAAATTTCATCTGCCATTTTGATGCCCAGTCTTGCAATTTATCAAGATCCTCTTGCAATTTTCCACAATCCTCTTGGGTTTTAACAACTTTAAATAGTTTTGTGTCATCTGCAAATTTGATAAGCTCACTCGTTATTCCACTTTCCAGGTCATTTATGAATATGTCAAAAAGCAGCGGACCCAGCACAGATCCCTGGGGTACACCACTATTCACCTTTCTCCATTGGGAAAATTGGCCATTTAGCCCAACCCTCTGCTTTCTATCTTTTAACCAGTTACTGATCCGCAGTAGTACACTGCCTCCTATCCCATAACTCTTTAGTTTTGCCAAAGGTCTCTGATGAGGGACCTTGTCAAAGGCTTTCTGAAAGTCCAGATACACTATAGCAACCGACTCACCTTTGTCCACCTGTTTATTCACACTTTCAAAAAAACATAACAAATTAGTAAGACAAGATCTTCCTTGTCTAAAGCCATGTTGGCTGTCTCCCATTAGGCCATGACTATCTACATGCTGAGTAATTTTATTCTTTATGATGGTTTCTACCATTTTTCCCGGTACTGACGTCAGGCTTACCGGTCTGTAGTTTCCCGGATCACCCCTGGAGCCGTATTTAAAAATTGGTATTACATTGGCGATCCTCCAGTCTTCAGGTATTAGAGATGCTTTTATTGATAGTTCACAGATTACTAATAGCAGATCTGCAATCTCATATTTCAGTTCTTTCAACACCCTTGGATGTATACCATCCGGCCCAGGTGATTTGCTACTCTTCAGTTTATCTAATAGTTGTAATACATCTTCCCAATGTATCGATATTTCCTTCAATTCTTCCGCACCTTTAAATACCACTTCAGTAATGGGTATCATCCCTACATCTTCCTCAGTAAAGACCAATGCAAAGAATTCATTCAGTCTCTCTGCTATCGCCTTGTCGCCTCTTAGTGCCCCTTTAACTCCTCTATCATCTAATGGACCAACTGACTCTCTCACAGGTTTTTTGCTACGAATGTACATGAAAAAATCTTTATTTCACATTTTTGCTTCCGCAGCAAGCTTCTTCTCAAATTCTCCTTTTGCCTGCTTTATCAATGCCTTGCATTTGACTTGCCAGTGCTTGTGCTGTTTCCAGGTTTCGTCGTTTGGCTCTTTTTTCCATTTCCTGAAAGATGCTTTTTTGGCAACAACAGCCTCTCTGACCTCACCTTTAAACCATGCTGGCAGTTTTTTGGACTTCCTTCCACTTTTCTTAAAGCATGGAATATAGCTGGTCTGGGCTTCCAAGATAGTATTTTTCAACAACACCCAAGCTTGATGTAAGTCTTTAACCTTTGCAACTGCTCCTTTTAGTTTTTTCTTAACTGGCCAATACCTGGACCATGGGGATAACTGCTGAATCACCAGGCGCTAGTGTGATGGGGTAAGAAAACTCAGCAAAGGTTCCCTGTCAGGAATAAGGGACTAGTAAAACAAAATGCCAAATATGGGGTTGAAACATCAACTTGCCCTAGAGTAAAGTTCTCCCTTCTTTTAGGCATCAGCTCTAGGGCAAGTTGATGTTTGGTCCCATTTTTGGCATTTTGTTTTACTGGTCCCTTATTCTTGACAAGGATATGTTTTCACATTTTGCTATAGAGACCCTTTGTTTATTTCTACTGGTCCATAATTGGCATTGTACAGACTGTTTTCAGAGATGTCCAATGCACGATTAACTGAGGAGTTCTTCTATTGCCATGTAGGCTCTGATTGCAGCTATGTCAGGACAATCAGATCAGTGTTGCGTGCCCTATCATATGCCTTCTGTATGCAAACATGAGGTTACTTCCTCTCTCCAAATCTGTTGTACAAATCTCTGTCATTCCGCTGAAAGTCTTTGGAGTCTGAGCAGATGAGTTTAATGTGTAGAAACTGGCTAGTAGACAGATTCTTTTTAAGAGAGCTATTATGAAAACTTTCATAATGTACAGTAGAAGTTGGTTGCAATCTGTTGGCTTGTGAAGGAGGTCTGTAATGAAACTTTCCCTTTTCTAATCATGACGTCTAGGTATGGAATCTCTTCTCTAATAACCTACAGTTCCAGACTCAGTCTATCATCCAAGTTGTTCAGCCAGCTCAGGAAGGAATCCAAGTGTCCATGTTCACCATCCCAAATGAGCAATATATCATCAACATATCACCTCCAAAGTTTTACACATTCTTTAAAGGGGTGGTCATACAAAAAGACTATTTCAAATTTGGCCACATATAGATTTGGCACATCAGGTGCCATGACCGACCCCATAGTCACTCCCTTTGTCTGTTTATAAAATAGGCCATGGAAACAGAAAAGGTTTTCATTAAACGCTAACCTCGCCAGTTGCATAAGGTAGCCCATTGGGATCCTCTTGGGGTAGGTACAGCCTATGAGTACCTATTCCACTATCAATATGGCTTCCCTCTGAGGGATGTTAGTGTATAAATATGAAATATCTAGAGTTGCAAGGTCAAATCACCGTGATGCCCTTCAAATTGTTATAATATTTGTATAACGTGAGCCGAGTCCATAGTATAGGAAGGAATAGCCTCAATGAAGGATCTCAAAAAAAGTCCAAAAATTATGAAATGGGTTTGAAAAGTGACCCAATGGCTTTACCAACACTGTTTTATATTATTTATTATTGGCCTCCATTCCCCAGCAGTCTATGCTAGGACCCTGATCGATTTTATAATCTACATGGAAGCTCCTTTTAGATATTGTATTTTTCATGTCTGATGTGTCCTCTCCCCCTCCCCATACTCCCTCTCCTTTTTTCTTCCTGGTCACACAAGTTTGCCATTGCTGCCAATATTTCAGTTAGTAACCATTCTTGTTTTTTTTCCTCCTGGCTCTATCATTTCTGTCCACTTCGCTCTCCAGCCTCTTTTACCTAATAGAGCTGGCTTATTGGCCCAACTACCAATAAAGTCGTGCATCGAGTGTTCAACTCTGTTGGTAAGTGTCTGACTTATTACACCAATATTGTTTCTTGGATTATTTTAATTTAATTCTTTTCTGTTTCAATTTCATGTGTTATTCATTTTAGTTGCTCTTATGTCCCTAGGCTGAGTGCTCTTATTGTATTAATGTCCTTTTTTTAAATATATTATTACTATAGAGCATATCTTTTATACATATGCATTTACCTGTTCTATTGTTTTTGGATTGTTATTAATGCTGCTGTATCCTCTCCATATGTATAATTTTCTTGGTTTTTAATGTGACCTTATTATTTATTGTGCTTATTATTTATTCATTTTTATCTGAGGTCCTTGATGTCTGAGGAAGGCCATGTGCCGAAACCCGTTATGCCATGGGGCGTTAGGTTTGCAAGTGGGAAGGTTAGAGATGGAGAGTGGGCGGAGCAAGTTCTATGCAGGCAGTGCACTCATGCTATCTGCATGGCATGCTAGTAGTGCGGGTGCATTCACTGCTCTTCTAGTGCTACAGCAGGGTTGCACACATTGCGGTAACTGCTGGGAATAAGACTTCCATGCTCCCCGGCACTTAACGCTATAGTAATGTCCTAATGCACCATGACTTTGCATCTTATGTGTACGCTAGCTGTAACACCACAGTGCCCTTTAGTAAAAGCACTCCATGTGTCTTTATAAAATAGATGAAAAATAGGTGCCGCCTTATTCTCCAGTCCTAGGCTTTCTGTTAAAATTTATCCTTCCTTGTGCTAAATAAAATGGGATTCGCCTCTGTAGGAGGCATGTGCATAGACTAAAATCCTCAATTCATTATTAAATTTTTCTAGAATTTTTCCTGATTTTCAGTCACTTTTTGTTTCTTTTTCACACATTTAGTTTTATAGAAATGTTAATGGGTACAAATCAATTGTGTGCATGTTTATTCATTGGTGAACGTGTATGAAATAAATGTTGCATGCACTAAGAGGTTCTTTTACTAAAGCCTTTTAGGATATTGCTCTTAACATGCATTTAGCATGAAAACTAATGCGTGTCAAGTGCAAAGCATTCCCAGTAAGTGTCGGGTCGTCACCAGTATAGTCTCTGCAGTTACCGCACAAATGCATACCCTAACGCAGGGCGCAAGTAATACGAGTATACCTAATACCACCCTTAGAGGTTTTATTATGTGCACCTGCGCTAATTGTCACATTGACAGAGCGTGTACCCCCATGCTGCAATGTGCAATGTGCCCTCTATGCCCACATTCCACCCATACCCTGTCCTTCCCTGTCCCTTCTCATGATGGTCAAGTAACATATGTTTTAGCTTTCATGCCCTCACATTAGCTGTCAACATGGGTCATTACTATCCACTAAAATGCACATTAACTGCTTAGCAAACTTTAGTAAAAAGGCTTCTAAATTTTCTAAGACGCTAATGGATAGAATGCATGCTAATGAATGAATATCCCTACCCATGGACTATTTCTTCTTTAAGAACATAATTCCTATTCTTTAATAAAGAAGTATCATTGTACCACACTATCATTTTATATAGGAGAACTCCTCAAAGCATAAATTTCACTTTTCTGTTCACATACACCACCGGAGAGATCATTAAAAATAAACATCTTGTTTACTATACAAGTTTCAAAGTTTCTTAAGTGATGAATACAATATTCTTGTGATATTATTTTAAATAGCAAAATAAAACATTGTTATACCTGAGAGGGCAAGGTTTGCATATATATAATGTGTCTCACTTGCAAACAATTTTAAATATGAATGAGTACATTTATAAATTATTGAATAAAACCCATATTTATTTAAATGCATTTGCAAATTTAAATGTATCTTTAAACTGAAAGATATTCTAGCAGCAGACTTTTGAATAGTACACAAAAGGGACAGAAGCGGAGATGAGGATGAAAAGACGGAGTACTACATTTCTAAATATCTATGGGTAAGTGTTCAACAGGACTTAGCCATGTAATTTGTATGGGTATCTTCGCTGAACATACACATAATGATATGTGGATAACTTATCCTCATCTTTATGTGGATACAGTCATTGCATATCACTCTTCTTGTTTTATATGTCTAACAAATCACCCTGATTTGAATCATGAATTGATTCATTTTCATATATTTAGTTTAGTTCAATGTTCTTGATACACTGCCTTTTAATTCATACCAGTTGTCTAGTTTAAACAAATTGTTTTGTCGTGTCCACTTTGAAGCTCTGCTGTGCAAAGATAGTCCTTGCAAATCTCTACATTTGCAAGTATGCTACCAAAAAAGCCCCCAAAAGATTTAACATCAGGAGACCTATGAAAACTGTGGTGACAGCAATTAACAGGGGTTAATTGCTGTCTCCTAGGTTTAAAAAGCTAGGTTTAAAAAGGGTTTAGACAAGTTCCCCGGAAGAAACATCAATAAATCATTATTAGCCAGGCCAAGGCCAGTGCAAGGATTGGAGACTCCCTAGGTGAGCCTTCCTTCCTGCTGCCCCCCCCCCCCACCCCCAGATATTTATCTGAGGTTTAGTGTCAAAAAGACTCAAAAATGAAAGCAGCAAAATAAAACTCTTAGCTCTCTTTGGGGCCTTTGAAAGGATTTAGACAGAGTGGAGGCAGTATTAGGCCAGTTTTCAAAGGAATTTGCCCTGCTATCTCAAATGAGTCTGCCCATGTAGCTAAGGGCTTGATATGTAAAGTGATTAATGAGGTTAGTAGAGCTGCCTAATGTGTTAAATGCAGTGAATGGGATATTCAGCAGCTGCCAGCTCTATATGGCCCCGATGACAACCGTTTAACATCAGCGTTTGTTGGGGGCATACTAGGGCGGAGCGGAGGTGGGGCTGATCGGTAATCGAGCAGCAGCGATATTGAGCTGCTGCCTGGTTAGCGATATGTGTAAAAGTCAGGCACAAAAAACCCTGGCCTAACTTTTGCCACATATTCCTAACCGAGCAACAGCTCAATATCTCCGCCATCCGGTTACCAATCGGTAAAAGCAGCTGTCCTGTAAATTTTGAAATTAAGAAGTACTCTTTGGATAACTGGAATGAGTCTTTATTTTATAAATTGCACAACTGAGAGAGCTGACAGATGAGCAGGGAATCAAGCATGAAATACAAGTCTCTAACTAGTACTGATCAGGCACATCTTTTATAAGTCAAAAGCAGAAGTATAGATGCTAAGAAAAGAAAATCTAAAAGGGATCAGGAGCAGGTGTTTCATCCTGATAGTCTCGCAAGTCTAGACTAGAAACATATTTTTAACAGCGATGTTCTATCTTTCTGCCTAGCAACATCACTATTCATATTCCTATTGGCCCATCACCATGACCAATTGCTATGGACTTTTCACCAATGTCCAACATCTTGTGTTCCCTTTTCTTATCCTTAGCAAAGCCCCTCATGATCTAACAGACATATTTATATGCTTGGCATCACATTCAAGCATGAATTTATGCAAGTCATGCAGTTACTTTAAATTTCAAACAGCAATCTGTACTTAGCAGTTTAATAAAAAAGTAAACAAGCAACCAAGCTTCCTTATCGTTCCTCCAGTTCAGTCCTCCACATCTGGGTTGTGAACCTCCTCCTTCAGCTTGGAGACTGGGCATGTCAAAATCGTGACATCACTGAATGTAGTCTGCTGGCCTCTCCCATCAGCCCCAGTGTGTCCAGTCTCCATGCAGCAGGAGGACATAGTGAGCCTAGGTCTGGGCTCACTTGAGGACAGATAAGGAGCTGTTAGGGTAGCTAGCATTAGTTAGATTTGATTTGATTTCAATTGATTTGATTTTAATTGATTTCTGTTTTATCTATTGGACCTTGAGTCCTATCTCTTTAAAAAACAAAACAAAACAAAACAAAAACAGCATTTCTAGTTGCACCAGTCCCTCTCTGCCTCACTTTTATGCTATTCCTGTGAAGCGCTGCGTGTCAGATCTCTCCTCCTTGCCTGTTCGGAGGAGAGCTCAATGGTAGGCAGTCTCCCTTAGCGGTGTTGCTCCGAGGCAGCAGGCCCGCTAGAGCGGAGGGCAGAGGAAACATAGCTCGCTGGCAGCTACCCGCTCAGCTTTCAGTGGAGTGGTGGAGCGCAGGCTGGAGGCTCACGATCTTCGTGGCAGAAGGATGTGTGGCACTGCTTCGTTGGTAAAAGCAGGTAACAAAGCATAATGCCGGGTGAAGGGTGAGTGGACCGGCACCGGGTGTTAGACCATGCGTCGGGAAGTGCGAGTGGGGTTTGGCGCCATTTCGTGAGCGTGCGGAACGGCGGCCATCTTGAGACCACGTGTGCACGGCGTGGCCGGCGCCCACGTTTCAAAGCACGGGACGTCGGGTGTCTTGGGGCCGGGGCCCGAAAAAGCTGTAAGTTCTTGTTGGGAACGGTGTTCACTCTGTTTTTGTTTTGATTTGTTTAAAGTGATTTTTATCGTGCGCAGTTAATTTCTTGTTGAACGCTGTTGATTGCATTGAGGAGAGCAGTTTCAGGACATGGTGTCATTTTTGGAGGGGGGATTTATTCGTTCCTCAGGAAATTTTAGTTTAGTTTCTTTTGTTTCATTTCATTAAAGGGTATAACCCCCCCCCCCCCCTAGGATCCACAAAACTCTTTGGGGCATTATCCGCATGCAAGGGGAAGCGCCCTGCTCTATGGCTTCGCGCCCACAGTGTGTGGTCTGTGGTACTCGCAGAGGTACTGCTACGGACTCCGGGATCTGCTGGGGTTGTGTGTTAGTGTCTACCAGTATGGAACAGATGGAGGCAAAAGTAGCGCAGGAGCCCCAGGATTCCTCGGTTGGGGCCGAGGTCGAGGCCTTGAGGGCCACTGCTCCGTGGGCCGGCCAGGAGGCAGTTGCTGGCATGTCCAGTGCGCTATCGGCCTTGGGGTCGGCGTCACAGCTAAGGGATTTTTGCCCAGATTTTGTTTTAATTATGCATCAGGCTTTTTGCCTGCGGCGTCAAGGAAAAAAACGGAGTCCGGGACGCTAACTAACCAGGTGCAACTGTCCGGGGTAGGTAGCGCGGACAGGATTGTCCAGAGAGCACCTAAGAGGCCCAGGCCGAGTGAGCTTTCGGTCACAGATGGCGCGTGGCCAGAGGCAGATGAAGCTGATGTGGAGCACAATACCGGCACGGATGAGTTGGAAGCAGGCGAAATACAGGAGCCAGAGGATCAGGCGAAAATTATCAGAGTATTCCGGAGGACGAGCTGACGGCGCTTATCACGGAATCCCTTCAGACACTCAATCTTGCTACAACACAGTCAGGGGACGAAGAAGAAGACGTGGAAGATCCTATCATTCAGGCTGTGAGACAGGCACAGGTGCTGTTCCCTGTTCACCAAGTGGTGGACCGGATGATCCAGGAGGAGTGGGATCAACCGGAGGCTGGTCTAAGAGGAATCAGGACTATGAACAGGCTCTATCCCTTGGCAGATAAGGACAAGGAGAAATTCAGGTCTCCACGTGTGGATGCAACTGTAGCAGCGGTTACAAAAAAGACCACTATACCGGTGGAAGGTAGCACAGCTTTAAAGGATGTGCAGGGTAGAAAAGTAGATGGTTTATTGAAACAATCTTTTGAGGCGGACGCTCTGTCCTTACAGGCTTCCATTTGTGGAGCTTGGGTGGCGAGAGCGTGTCTCAGATGGTCTCAGCGCTTACGACAGTCCACGTGCCTAGAGCAGGAAGAGGTACGTGAGTTAGATCAGCTAGAGTCGGGGACGGCATATTTGGCAGATGTGCATTATGACTTAATTAGAGTGCTAGCCAATAGTATGGCTTCCTTGGTGGCTGCCCGAAGGTCTCTGTGGTTGAGGAATTGGGCGGTCGATGGTTCGTCCAAATCGCGTCTCAGTAAGCTTCCATTTAAAGGAAAGTTGTTGTTTGGAGAGGACTTGGACAAGTTGGTTAAAGATCTCGGGGGAGTCCAAAGGTGGGAGATTCCCGGAAGATAAGCCGAAGCAAGGGAAGTCCTTCCAGGCCTTTTGGGGCGAGTTTCGGGATTTCAGAAGATTCCGTACTTCTCGGTTCGGCGGGTTCCAAAGAGGAAGATTTGCTGCCAGGGCCCAGGGGTTTTGTGGCTTCCGTGGGGCTACCTAGGGGCTTTGCAACTGCCTCCTCGGCGGCAGTGCAAAAGCTGCAATGAAAGGAGGCGGGTCCCGGTGGGAGGTCAACTGATAGGCGGGTGACTACGGGAATTTCTTCCTGCTTGGACCCAAATAACGACCGACCAGTGGGTGCTGGAGATAATCTGCGATGGTTATGCGCTGAAGTTGGCAAGGCCGGTACGGGATTCATTCGTGATGTCTCTGCAGAGGTCAACAGAAAACCCTGGCGGTTCGAAATACCTTGGATCGACTTTTGCTAATGGGGGGCAGTCGCTCCAGTGCCATTAGCAGACTATGGCGTGGGTCAATACTCCATTTATTTTGTGGTGCCAAAGAAAGATGGGGCCCTGCGCCCTGTCTTAGACCTGAAAGGGGTGAATCGGTATCTTCGGGTGCCGCACTTTAGGATGGAAACGTTGCGGTCATTGTAGCAGTACGGCAGGGGGAGTACTTGACTTCCCTCGACCTTATGGAGGCGTATCTATACATCCCAATCAGGGCGGCCCATCAAACGTTCCTGCGGTTCGCGCTGCCCTGGGGACATTATCAATTCCAGGCCTTACCTTTCTGTCTGGCGACAGCACCGCAGACGTTCACCAAAATTAAGGTGGCGGTAGCAGCGGCGTTGCGAAAAGAAGGTATTCTGGTCCATCCATATCTCGACAATTGGCTAATTCGAGCCAAGTCCAAGGCCGAGAGCATTCAGGTGACAAAGTGGTAAAGTTGTTGCAAAGCCTCGGCTGGTTGGTCAATCCGACCAAAAGCCGCTTAATACCTTCCCAGGATCTCGAGTATCTGGAGATACACGTCAACACGCAGGAAGGAATGGTGTTTCTCCCGGTCCGTCGGGTTCGAGCCCTTCGACAACTGGTGCGCAAGTTCAGAGCCGCTCCGGCTCCCTCGGCGTGGAATTATCTTCGGGTGTTGGGGACCATGGCAGCGACCCTGGAGGCGGTGCCTTGGGCCAGATTTCATATGCGACTGCTCCAGAAGGCGCTGCTTCGTCGATGGTCGCATCAGATCTATTCATTGAACAAGCGGCTTCCCTGTCCGTTCAAAGTCAGGCAGTCTCTTTGATGGTGGCTGCTTCCGGGGTCCTTGAAGGCGGGGATGCCTCTGGAGCAGCCGGAGTGGCTCCCATTGCTGTCGGACGCGAGTCTCGCGGGATGGGGAGCGCATTGCAGAGCTCGGTTCGCACAAGGCACTTGGTCTGTTCAGGAGAGCGCATGGTCGATAAACCGGCTAGAGCTGACAGCGGTCTTGTTAGCGCTACAAAGGTTTGAGGATGCGGTGATGGGTCGAGAGGTCTGCGTGCTGTCGGATAACTCCATGACAGTGGCGTACATCAATCGACAGAGAAGCACAGGAAGTGCAGCTATGGAAGAGGAAGCAGAGGCGCTGTTCTCTTGGGTAGAATGTCGGCTGCCATCAATCTCGGCAGCACACATTGCAGGGAAGGACAATGTGATGGTGGATTTTCTCAGCAGGGTCTGGGTGGATGCCAGGGAGTGGGAGTTGCATCTGGACGTGTTTGCGCAAATAGTCCACAGATGGGGACCTCCAGTAATGGACCTAATGGTGACTTTCCAGTCAGCGAAAGCCAGTCATTTCTTCAGCAGGAGGCGCGAAAGAATGTCAGAAGGGATCGACGCCCTGATGTAGCACTGGCCGTCGATGGGTCTTCTCTATGTCTTCCCAGTGTGGGCACTCATAGGCCGGGTGGTTCAGCGCATTGAAGCTCACCGAGGGAGAGTATTACTGGTGGTTCCGGACTGGCCAAGACGGCCATGGTACGCCAATCTCATTCGTCTTCTCGACGGGGATCCCTGGCGGTTACCGGTGTCAGAGGATCTGTTGCTACAAGGGCCACAGCAAATGCCTCAGGTGGATCGGTTCTCGCTTACGGTTTGGCCATTGAAAGGGCGAGGCTAAAGAAAAAAAGGTTATTCAGGGGCTGTTATTGCAACTTTACTTAGAGCAAGGAAACAGTCCATGTCTCTTGCGTATATTTGTATATGGTGTATTTTTGAAGACTGGTGCTCACGGCGGCAAGTTAGGGTGGCTTTGGTTTCCGTCCCCTTCATTTTGAGTTTTCTGTAAGATGGGTTTGAGAAGGGACTTGTAGCCAGTTCCTTGAGAATGCAGTTGGCGGCCCTTCCCTGCTATAGGGGCAAAGTGCAAGGAGTTGCTCTAGGCGCTCATACTGATGTGTTGCGTTTCCTGAAGGCAGTGACCAGGCTGCGGCCTTCGCATAGAATTTGGTTCTGCCGTGGGATCTCAACTTGGTCTTAGGGGTGTTAACCAAAGCACCTTTTGAGACATTGCACCAGACGTCAATTAAGGATTTGACGTTGAAGACAGTCTTTCTGGTAGCCATTTGTTCGGCGAGGCGCATTTCAGAGTTGCAAGCGTGGTCCTGTAGAGAGCCGTTCTTGTCCTTTTCAAGAGAGAAAGTGGTGTTGCGACCAGTTCCGTCCTTTTTGCCAAAGGTGGTGTCTCCTTTTCACCTGAATCAAGCGGTTTCTCTTCCAGTGCTAGGTGTGCTAGAGGGGAACGCTTCAGATCGTACTTTATCTTGTTTGGACGTCAAATGGGTTCTGCAACAATATTTGAAGGTTTCGGGAACCTTTAGCAAGTCGGACCGTCTATTTGTGTTATTCTGAGGTATCCGCAAAGGTGAAGCGGTGACGAAGGCTTCTTTTTCTAGATGGATTAGAGAGGCAATTGCATCAGTTATCTACTGCAAGGGCGTTTGGTCCCAACGGGGATTAAAGCACATTCTACCAGAGCACAGGCGACTTCCTGGGCGGAACACAGTTTGGTTCCGCCAGGGAAAATCTGTAGGGTAGCCACTTGGTCGTCCCTTCATACTTTCAGTAAGCACTACCATCTGGATGTTTTGGCGGCGAATGACGCCTGTTTTGGTTCGGCCGTATTACGAACCAGCTGGAAAGGTCCCTCCCAATGACTACTGCTCTGTTACATCCCAGAGGTGGAGGACTGAACTGGAGGAACGATAAGGAAATGATAATTACACTTACCTGGTAATTGTAGTTCCTTGAGTGATGACAGTTCAGTCCTCATTCCTGCCCGGGGTGGTGTCATTGGCAGTAGATAGTCAGAAGGGAGAAGAGTAGCACTACCGGTAGGTATGAGTATTAAAGGTCTACAAATGACTCTCATACTTTACTTTCTGTTTCTTTTTCTCTGGTATTCTTTCTGCTTCTGAATAAGGCGAAAGGGTAAGATGCAAGAAGAAGCTCTTTTCAATTTTCAATTTAAAAAAAAGAGTGTTATCTGTATATAGTGAATTGTACTTTCAGGTTCCAGTGCAAAGTTGGAATTTATATGATAGCTTCTTATTTGTTGCTCCTTTGAGTGTGCTTTGTCAATAGTTCACTGGGGCTGATGGGAGAGGCCAGCAGACTACATCCAGTGATGTCACGATTTTGACATGCCCAGTCTCCAAGCTGCAGGAGGAGGTACACAACCCAGAGGTGGAGGACTGAACTGTCATCACTCAAGGAACTACAATTACCAGGTAAGTGTAATTATCATTTTTAATTATTGCACTCCTCACTGCTAACCCAGATGATATTCAATGCTGGGGCTGGATATGACCACAGCATTGAATATCCGGGTTTAATATTCGGTGCCAGTGGCTGAATATTGGACCCTAAATATCGAGTTGGGTAAATTCCACAGACTGAAACGTCTCTCCACTTAGTATTTTCACGTTTACTTTTGTAGTAGTAGACTTCTCAACTCCGGCCCAGATTTTTAAAGGAAAGCTCTTTTTATATGACACTGTCCTCAACAGTGAAAGACACAGAAACACACACACACTCAGGAATTTGTTTACTAAGGTGTATCTTGAAGATAGCGCTGCGTTAGCTGCAAAAGCCCTGCATTATCTGCTAGGAGCGTACACGGCATTTTTTCTGCATATAATGCCACAAGGATTGTGGGGCGGAAGCACCGCCAATGCAGCTAATGGGGGTGATAGCCTCATCCACGATTGTAGTTGTCATGTGCAGTCAACGCTGGCGGTATTCTCGTGGCACTCCTACTCTCTGCTGATCTGCAGAAAGCGCAGGAAATCACTGTGCTATCTGCATTTGGCCTGCGTTAGCTGCTACTGCAGCATGATTTTCCTGCGTTATCGCTGCGTTAGCAGCTAATGTGCTTTGATAAACATGCCGCTCAGTCTCTGAGACACACATATAGATATATGCACTCTTTCATTCTGACAGATACATACATGCATGCACTCACGCAAAGGCTTCAGGGGCGCATTTCAGCTGTCTGCTGTTGCCTGCCACCGCCACTTTTTCTTCTCTCAGCGGCGGCAGGCAACGGCAGAGAACTGAAATGCGCCCCTTAAGCCTTCTTGCGGCACGCTAAGCAGATCTGTCCCTCCCTGCTCTGATGCAGAGACAAAGGCAGATCTGCTTAGCGTGCCGGCGACTTGCACATCGGGCATGCCTCTTCTCTCTTGCCGCGGGGGGGGGGGGGAGGCGTGGCGCGGCACGCGCCCGATGTTCAAGTTGCACAGGGTGCAATTCACACTTGGTACAGCCCTGCACATACGTGTACTCTTACTCTTTAGATATACATGCAGGCACTCCCTCATTCTTGAGACACCCTGCTGATGTGCTTGTTCAGGCTCCAACCCCTACCTCCCACCCTACATCTTACCATCCAGCTCTGCCCATCATTATGTAAAGCATTTGCCAACAATTTTCCTTAGCCTGTAGCAGCCTCCTTGCACTTTATGCCCTCCCCTGGCTCTCTACATTCTCACCCTCTCTCTCACACAAATCAGGAATATCTATCTCTTTTCCAGGACCAAAGCAGCCTTCAGTGTTCTACACCCCGCCTTCCCATTGGCTAGATCTTAACACTGTCTTTGTTGTCAGACAAGGCAAGCTTACATTTCACTCAGGCATGGGAAAGGGAGATTTGGAGATGAAAGTTTTAAAATCGGAAAATATGCACATTAGCCATCTTTATGGCATTTGAACATAAATACAAAAATCTGTAAAATGCTAAAAAAGCTAGACATATGGCATTCCTAAACTCCTGAGTCTTGAACCCCCTAAATATTTGGGAAACACAAGTCTAGTTTGCCTATGCCTTAATCTAGCTCTGTTTATACCTGGGTGTAAGTAAAAGAGAAATGATCTATTCTTTGGGTTTATGCTAAGTGTCACCTGGATTGGTCACTGCTAGAAACAGGACCTTTGGTCTGATCCAGTATAGCATTTTTTAGGTTCTTATGTTCTTAAAAGTATTAGCATATTCTTCAAATTCTAAAATGCAATCACCCTCTATTGTAGTCTGAAGTGCTTGTTAAATTTGGTCCAAATCCATAATAATCTGCAAACCATCATGTGGATGCTCTCTTTTTTTTTTTCTTGAGTTCTGATTATTACAATTGTAATAAAAATGGAAATACTGCATAAACATCAATAAAGAAAAACGTACAAGCATAAAAATGCAAAACTAGAGCCCACATCATGGGGAGAGAAATAATAGCACATATAACAAACGCATCAAGAAAAAGAGAAGAGAGAAATAAAAACATTCTCACATCTATTAGCAACCATATTCATTTGCTTCCAATTTCCACCCTAGGCTGAAAACCAGTGCCGTACCTAGCACTGTGTGGCTGCACAGGGCACAAAGGAATAGGGGCTCATTTGAGTTTGCTGGCCTCAGCTCCCCCCCACACTGCCTATCCTTGCCCTGCTGCCATTTTTAATGTTTCTGAGGTGGGGACAATGGCAGCAGCAAAACAGACATCAAATTATTTATTTAACCAGTTTTTTATATCGCCTTATCCTTCAGTCAAAGTGGTTTACATTATGCAATTACTACAAAGAGGTACTGGATATATTCCCTTGTCCCCAAAGGGCTCACAATCTTTGTGTACCTGAGGCAACAGAGGGCTAAGTAGCTTGCCCTCTGGCCTGAGATCGCTGTCCCCAGGTAGGACTTGAACCCCTGGCCCTGGCCTGAAGTACCATGTCCTAAGCACTAGGCCACTCCTCCCTCCATGCTTGTCTGACTGTCTGATTCCTCCCTTCTCTGACATATGCCATGTCAGAGGAGGGAGGCCCCAGCCATTCAAGTGCAGAGTTGCAAAGACCCGCGTTTGAATGGCTGGTCTGGGCCTGCCCTCCTCTGATGCAGGCATACATCAAAGGAGGGAGGGATCAGACATGAAGGCAAGCGCAGAGTCAGAGAGACCAGCAGGTTTTTTTTCTCTTTTCAATTTGATGTCTGCTCTGCTGCTGCATTCGGCCACCGCCACCACCGAAGAAACGTATAAAACGGCAGCGGGGCAAGGGCAGGCAGCATGGGGAGTCAACTGGTCAGGAGGTGTAGGGTATGGCACGATGGGATGATGCTGGGCAAATGGCAAACTCGTGATGATTGGGGGGAGGGGAGAGCGCGCCAGATGTGTAAGTCGCACAGAGTGCATTCATGGCTTGGTACGGCTCTGCTGAAAACAAAGAACTAAGTATCACTAAATTTCCTTAATAAGAATGTTTCCAGCTGTAAAGGATCCAAAAAAGGGTAAATCTATTCCCTTGATAAGCAATCAAACATTTACAAGAATACCTCGGGTAAAAAGAAGCCCCCATGACTAAGAGGGACACAATCGCATAGCTCTTGAGATATCCAGAAGCATTTGCATTTTAAATCCACAAAGAAAACTTACTTAAAGTAACTTTATAAGATAGTAACCTTGTCCATATCAGACTGAAATAACACAACCAAAGTGGCGCGGGAGGGTATTTCATCTTGTGAGTTCTCCAGTAAAGCTGTTAAATCCAAATCAGGTTGATTAGTTAACACATCATAGTCCTCTTGAGAGTCGGATGAAACTTTTTTCCCTGACAAGTAATATAACTTGGAAATAAAAATAGTCAGAATTAGGCAAAACTAACACTTCACAAAAATACTTCCTTAATAAAGTTTATGATGAAAGCAAATTAAGAACAGGAAAATTCAAAATTCTCAAATTATTCATCATAAGTTAGGGATTCTAACTTATGATAAATAATTATTAATATCAAACTATCCTTAATAATTGCAGTACTCACTAATTGTAAGAGAGAACACTGAAACTTAGCCATAGAAAATGTCTTACAAAACCCTCCCTCCATCGGTTGCTCCCAGCCAAGCCACTGTCTCATGAGAGAACTGGCAAAGCTGGGAAATAGCGGAAACCAGGGTTCAAGTTATAATGCCCTGTTCAATGTAATTTCAGTTTGTTCAATGTAAACCGCCTTGATATCATGAAAGGCGGTATATAAGAAATGTTAAATAAAATAAATAAATAAATTCCATTTGAGTTACAACCTGCCATATATCCACCAGGGACACCTAGTTTTTGGTATCCCCTGGTTGTTTGCAGCAGGTGGAACCCAAGTAACAGTTTCAGGTAATACAACATTAATAACTGATAAAGAGGGAGAACTCTGGTGTACAGATAACTCAATGTCAGTGAGATCAGATGGAGAAGACATTGGAGGTGGGGAGGAGGTGTGCGTTCTAGGGAACTCAACAAAGAACCCTCGAGAGGTGGATGTGAGGAAACAGTACTTTGAGGTGTCACGTCTTCTATCAGTTTTACATGTTATCCATCACTCCATGCAGCCAATCCTCCCCCTCCCCTCCCCCTCCCATTCCTGATGACACCATGTAAGAACTAAGAATTTAAAAGAGAAAAAGGTTTTATTAAGATACAATTTGGAAACAATTTTTGGTCGCAACATAACCTATGCAACACATGACTATCATATAATATGGGTACATACAATACATAACCACACTACTGTACAATCACAACTTATATATAAAAACTGGAAGAACCTCACTTTGAGATGCACAGCCCATACTCGGCTGGAGGTGAGGCTGTTAAAGCCTATCTCTCTGCATCAACTCCTTCCATTCTCATTATATGACACCAACAAATACACCGCTTGCATGATGCACCAGCTGGGGGGCAAGTCGTTAAAGTGTGCCCCTGGTCCTCTGTTCGCAGCAGGATTTCACCTTCATGGTTTGGTCTGACCCATCAAAGGTTGGTACTCACACCCATTTGGGTTATTGATGCATAGTTGTCGCCATCCCTCCCGCGCTGTCCGAGCATGTGGAAGCGCAGTACCTTCTGGTCCGGCTGTGAACCCATTGACTCTAAATCGGGGAGGACCACTCCCCTTAGGCTCTACTGTACGGCTGTGTGTTCAGTCTGGAATACCTTCAATCCAGGCCAAGCTCCTCCAACAGTGACTCTTTGCTTGTAGCGGAGCCCCCCCCCCCCCCACCACGATTACCATAGGCGCCATAGCACAAAATCATCAATTGAGTGTAGCACTGTCATACATTTGTGAAACTAAAACTACACTGTCTATCACCCTCCTCCCTAGTACCGACCAGCTAGGCCGAAGGACAGATGTCCAGGCATGCTCAGATTGTCCAACCAACCCTGCTTCTTATTTATTTTGCTTGCCCTGCGCCCATGTGTAGTATGCCTCGGGGCCATGCTGCCACTTCCCCCTGGGAACCCCACACCACCTGTACTGCTGGCTGCACCTGTAGAAGGCTGGATAGGCTGCAGGAAAGGCCAGAAACTTGCTGAGGGATATGGGGGGTCTCTGGGGCCATGCTGCAGAGCCTATGCCACCGAGCCAGATCGCCGGCTGATTCCAACCCATCATTGAAGAGGCTGGAGAGGGCGAGGAAGACCATCCGTGTGGCCTGAGGGAACATGGCATTCCTGAAATTCACTGGGTGATTCCTCCCCCCATCCCATCAGCCAACGGCTGTTCCCAGCCATGTGGCCGGCTCCAATGGCCTCATCAGGTTTTTCTGGTTTCTTTCTTTTTTTTTTTTTTTTTGCGGATTCGAGCAGAGCACCAAGGGGACAGCTGCCGGTTAAGAGGACTCACCTTCTGCCACCAAAAAGGAATCACTGCCCTGCCCTCCAGCCAAAAACTACCAATGCAAGCCTACAAGCGCTTCTGCATTAAGGTTGCGGTATCGGTATCGCTAGTAAGCAGCACATTCAGAGCACGTTTTGCGACATTCAGTGGCCATCCTATTTGAATCCCGTCAACCTTTGAAATTGCCGGCCTAGGTCTGCCCTCTGCCTCACCAACCATAACCCTTGCTTTTCCTCCCTACTCTGTTGTGTCCGGCGGCTGCTAATCCAGCCAGCCAGGTCTTTCGCTCTACCTTTGGATGGCATCAATGAAGCAAAGCAGCTTATTAAATGTAGGGATCTTGCTGCTCCTCCAATGCTGAATGCACAATGGTCATGTATCTCCCAGTAACACATCTTAAAGGGTCCTGGAAGTGACATCAGAAGGATTACCCTGAGCAAACCTGCACCTGGTAAGATGGCTCACTGTCTCCTTCCGACCTCTCCACACAGTGGCTGCTCCTCAATGGCTCTCCCTCCCCCCCATCCTTTTTTTTTTTTTTTTGATGTGCACATCCATGTATAAATATTGGGTTTTATGATTTCATCTTGTAAACTGCCCTTAGGTTAGGAAAAACGGATCTTAAGAGAAGAATAAAAAAATATCATGTCAGAAGGGGCGATGGAACTCAGTCCTCGGAACACACCTAGCCAGTCAGGTTTTCAGGATCACCACAATGACTCTGCATGAGAGAGATTTACATACAATGGAGGCAATACATGTAAATCTCTCTCATGCATATTCATTGTGGTGATCCTGAAAACCTGACTGGCTAGGCATGTCCCGAGGAATGGGTTGAGAAACCCTGCCTTAGGTACAGAAAGAATGTAATGGATAGTTAGAAGGAATAAATAGTGGTGAGGTAGTAATGCAGAGTAACTAATCTGTAGGAGGATATTATCTTAGCAGGAGCAAAAGAAAAGGTTATGTGAGGTGTTCCTGTGAGTGGAAAGAGTGAGGAGAATGTGTGTGCTAAGGTAGAGGGAAAGAGAAGAGGGAGTGGAGGATTAAAAAGGAAATACAGGGACGGAGCACAATGAGGCACATTCTGACCTGGCCGTCCAACCCCTTGTGCAGCCGACCAGAAGCGGGACGCTCAGAATCGGGTCAATGGCCTGAACATGAAGGCCGGGCCATGATTCTGATTGGCCTGCATGCACAGCAGATCCCAACTATCTCAGTCAGGCTCCTGAATGGAGCCACAGTGCCATGGCATCCTGTCACCTTGGCACTGCGTCTCCATTCAGGAGCTGCAAATGCCGGCCGCCACAGAGTTTCCTCTTTCCCTGCAGCCAGACCCTCAATCTGGCCTGCCATGGCCAGGGTCCAACTGGGGAGGGGGGGAGAACTTACTCGACCCCCCCTATCATTTTGTTCTGGCCCAGCAACAGGATTCCCCGATGTCCAGGGAGACTTATTCCAACTCTGCGGTGGAATAAGTTCCTGGTCTAGGTTCATGGCCCTGGACGTACAGGACCGACCTTAGAATTGGCCCTGTACATCCGGGGTTGCAGCCTGCCCATACCCTGCCCTTGCTCTGCCTCGGAAACGCACCCTCCCATCCCCATCTAAGCTTACTTCCCCATACAAAGGCGCTGTTCATACTGGGAGGCATTAGCCGGGGCCGGCAGGGGAGCGGATAGCGAGGATGGACATCCATCCCCACTATTCGCTGTATTGAATGACTTTCATTATAAATAAGAGAATATATAGAAACACATGGAGAGCTATTTACAAATTTACATGTGGAAAAATTCAATGGTGGAAGCCCTGCAAAGTAGTTGGGTAAGTGCCAGCATTTCACAACTTGTTGTTGTTAAGTGCTGTCGAGTCGGAGTTGACTTATGGCGACCCTCTGGATAGCTATCCTAAATTGTGTTCGGTCTTGAGTCAGGCTGCTCATTGTTGACAGACTGGTACCCATAGCTGCTGTTATTGTATCGATCCATTTCATTGCTGGCCTTCCTCTTTTGCGCTGACCTTCTATCTTGCCAAGCATGATGTCTTTCTCTAATGATCTCTCTCTTCGCATGATGTGTCCAAAGTATGAAAGTCGAAGTCTTGTCATCTGAGCTTCTAAAGAAAGCTTAGGTTTGATCTCCTCTAGTACCGACTGGTTTGTTCTTCGGGCAGTCCATGGTATACACAGTATTCACCGCCAGCACCATAATTCAAAGGCATCAATTTTCTTCCTGTCTATCTTTTTCATTGTCCAGCTTTCACATCCATATAATGTTATTGAAAATACCATGGCTCGAACAAGTCGAATCTTTGTATGGAGAGAGACTTCTCTGCTCTTGAGAATCTTATCTAGGTCTTTCATAGCCATTCTGCCAAGAGCAATGCGTCGTCTGATTTCTTGACTGCTTGTTGCTTCTTTATTGATAGTTGATCCAAGTAGGTTAAAGTTGTTCACGATTTCAATTTCTTCTCCTTCAACGATGAACCTGTTGATTATGCCAGTTGTCATGATCTTTGTCTTCTTTACATTTAGGTGCAGGCCCATTTTGAGACTATGTTCTTTGATTGTGAGAAGCAAATGTTTCAGATCATCTTCACTTTCAGCCAGTAATGTGGTATCATCAGCATAGCGAAGGTTGTTGATGAGTCTTCCACCAATCTTCACACCTCTGTTGTCTTCATATAATCCTGCTTCTCTGATGATTTGTTCTGCATATAAATTAAACAGGTAGGGGAAAAGTATGCAGCCTTGTCTTACACCTTTGCTTATTTTAAACCATTCTGTTTCTCCTTGTTCCGTTCGAACTGTTGCTTCTTGATCAATGTACAGATTGTGCAAGAGTATGATCAGGTGTTCTGGTATACCCATGCTTCTTAATGTGGTCCAGAGTTTCTCATGGTTTACACAGTCAAAAGCCTTGCTATAGTCGATAAAGCACAAATAGATATCCTTTCGGTATTCTTTAGTCTTTTCAAGGATCCATCTCACATCCGCAATGATGTCTCTCGTTCCTCGCCCTTTCCTGAACCCTGCTTGCACTTCAGGTAGTTCTTGTTCCAGGTATGGTTGTAGTCTCTTTTGAATAATCTTCAGTAGAATCTTGCTGGCATGTGGGATCAGAGCGATTGTGCGATAATTTCCACAGTCACTTGGATCACCTTTCTTTAGTATTGGTATAAACACAGATCTTTTTCCAGTCAGTTGGCCATGATGTTGTCTTCCATATTTCTTTGCAGAGCCTTGTAAGTATGGTAACAGCTGCATCAGATTGCTGTAATACTTCTATGGGAATGATATCAATGCCTGGTGCTTTGTTCTTTGATAAGGCTTTCAATGCTGCTTTAACTTCTTCTTTCATCACCAATGGTTCTCGATCATAAGGTACAGGTTGAAACAGCTGTTGGTCCACTTGATCTTTATCATATAAAAACTCTGTATATTCCTTCCACCTTTTCTTGATCTTCTCAGCATCATTCAACATAGAACCTTGAGCATCTTGTAACATTCCAATTCGAGGATGGAACTTTTTCTTTAACTCTTGTAGCTTTAGGAAAGCTGATCTTGTTCTTCCTCTAATAGTTTCTGCTTCTATTTCCTTGCATGCGTCATTGTAGTACTTTTCCTTGTCCTGTCTTGCTGCACGTTAGAAATCTCTGTTGAGTTCTGTTATTGTCTTTCTTTCTCCTCTGGCTTTAGCTTCTCTGCGTTTCTGGGCAATTTTCAGAGTTTCTTCTGTCATCCATTTTGGCTGTTTTTGCTTTTTCACCTTTTGTAGAGACTTCTTGCTTTCTTCCAACACAACCTTCTTGATGTCCTTCCATAACTCTTCTGGAGCTCTGTCATTTGTATCTAAAGCAGCAAATCGATTTTGCAGATGGTCTTTAAATTCCAGTGGTATATTCTCAAGGTCATATTTTGCTGCATTCATGAGTGGTTTGCTCTTTTTCAACTTTAGCTTGAGTTTGCATACTAGTAGTTGATGATCTGTACCACAGTCCGCTCCAGGTTTCGTCTTTGTTGATGTTATGGAACTTTTCCATCGTTAACTTCCACAGATGTAGTCAATTTGATTTTTATACAATCCATTGGGTGAAGTCCATGTGTACAGTCGTCGCTTGTGTTGATGGAAGAAGGTGTTTGAGA